>CM038147.1:137836153-138436153 GCA_021437245.1 Aegilops speltoides
ATGTTTGTCCTCAGTTTTGGACAAAACAAATAAAGGGCATTTAAATAATCATATATGGAGTTTGAATTTGAATCTTGTATTCAAACCAACTTCATTTAATCTGTTGCTAGTTGCATTAGCTCAAACCACAACATATTGCCATGTCATGATCATGCATCATTTTGTGCATTGCATTGATTGTGTTCCTCTTTATTTGCCGGTAACTGTCCCCTCTCGATAGACGTGGTTTCGACGATGAGATCGATGACACTGATGAAGAGCTATATTATCTTCAGAAGTGCCAGGCAAGCAAAACCCCCTTGTTCATTCCGATAAAATCCCACTCTCTCGCTCCTGCCCGCTTTTTTTACCGCATTAGGACAACAACGAATCATTTGTTACTCGCCATGGTAGTGAACCCCTTATCCATTGCATGACCTGTCATTCCACAAGAAATAGATGAAACCCACTAGCATGAGTAGGAGTTGTTTGAGCCTCACAGCCTACTCATACATGCTTGTTTGTCATGCCTGCCATCGCTTAGAGTTGAGTCGGTCTCGATTCATCGAGGATGAATCAGAGGTGCGTGAACATGTCCCACTGTGAGTGAGCTAAGTGTGTGAACACGATTTGGTAAAGGTATTTGTGAGAGGCCATGTAGGAGTACATGGTGGGTTGTCTCATTGAAGCCGCCCTTAGGAACTGAGTTCGTGGTTTGTGATCCATGATTCAGCTACTACCATGCATTGGGCCCTCAAATATGACCCCGCCGACTTTCTTATTCACCCCGGTCCTCCGTCCGTGAGTTGCAAGTAGTTTCGTGTTTGTAGTATGCTGGAGGCCGGCGCAAAGGTCGATCGTAGGGGTGGGCTGTGATGCGGTAGGCACGTGGTCGTAAACCGGGCGCCTGCTTGGTGTCACGGAACCTGTTTCACATCGTTTGGGGCTATGAGCGAAACTTCGCCGAACTCCTCATAGATGGAACCCAAATAGGCGATAAACCCGACTAGAGACTTGAGTGTTCAGGTAGGTCGTGGTCTACACCCACGCCGCTTTCGCTGAAGTCCGCCGAGCACATGTCGCAGTGCGGACGCTAAGTGGTGGAAACATGTATGAAGAAGTACACCGCAGGTTAATATGATCTATTCGAATAGCCGTGTCCGCGTAAAGGACTTCAGGTCGCCTATAACAGTTCATAGACAAGTGAAAGTGGATACTCTAAAATACGCAAGATAGTGAGTGCTATGGATGGCGCTTCTCGTAGGGGGACGGAACGGATCCATAGTGGTGTATTGATATGGTGAATATGTGGACTCGTAGTGCGCCACCTCAAAAGAGTTACCTTGCAACAGAGTTTAGGATAGCCACCGAGTCAAAGCTGGCTTGTCAGTTAAACTCCACCATCCCTTTTGTGACAATGATGCATATGTAGTTAGTTCTCGATGTAAGTCTTGTTGGGTACATTTGTACTCACGCTTGCCTATTTTATGTTTTTTGTAGAGAGACTTCAGTCTCGCTAGTAGTTCCACGTGGACTTCGACGCTTAGCTTGATACCTCACCACGATCTTGTGCCCTCGCAGATCTGAGTAGTTAGTCAGCTTTTCAAATTTTTCCATTTATAGATGTCTCAGACTCGCATATGATAGCTTCCGCTTGTGCATTGATTTGTATGTTTCAATGTTGGGTCATGAGACCCCTGTTTGTAATATCTCGCCTCCTGAGCCTAATGAATAAATACTTGAGTCGAGAGTCATGTTGTGATGCCATGTTGTATTTGCACATATCGGCATATTGTGTGTATGTTATTGAAATGCTTGGTATGTGTGGGATCCGACTATCTAGTTGTTTATCTTTAGTAGCCTCTCTTACCGGAAATGTCTCCTAGTGTTTCCACCGAGCCATGGTAGCTTGCTACCGCTCCGAACACTTAGGCTGGCCGGCATGTGTCCTTCTTCGCTCGGTCTGTTCCCTTCGGGAAATGTCACGCCGATGAATACCAGAGTCCCTGTTAGCCCGCCTACTGCCCGGTTCACCGGAGTCTGCTAGCCCATGCTACAGCCCTAGATTCGGCCATTGTTGACCGACACGCTCGACGTATTGGGTCATGGATGCCTGTCCTGTGAGGTCTCTGCCACTTTGGGTTTACGACTAGCCATGTCAGCCCGGCTCCTTATCATATGGATGCTAGCGACACTATCATATACGTGTGCCAAAAGGCGCAAACGGTCCGGGCAAAGGTAAGGCGACACCGTGGGTATACCGTGCGTGAGGCCGTAAAGTGATATGAGGTGTTACTGTGCTAGATCGATGTGGCATTGAGTCGGGTCCTGACACACGCCCAGCCGGGACATTACAGGCCTTCGAGGGTAGGCCTATATAAATCCCCGGGGCACCCATGCAAAGGGTTCGTTCGCCCGATAGGTTTTAGACACATAGAAGAAGGGGAAAGAGCTAGCCTTTGCTTCCTCGCCACGAAACAGCTCAAGGAGCACCTCTCAGATTATCATACCATAGTGATCATGCGAGACCCCAGAAAGCAGCAGAGGGGTGTTATCTCCCGAGAGCCCCGGCCGGGTAAGATTCGCGGCTGCGCATGTTTTGCCGCCATCCCGCTTTCTGAAGCACCGCGACATTCTACTCGCCCCACCATGATAAGCCACCCGTTGGCATATGTCGCATCCAACCCCCGACAAACGTGGTGGTCTACAATGAGCCGCTCCCTCACGAGGAGAGCGGCGGAAGCGCCATCACAGAGGTGCTCGTCATCAGTCATGACGAGCGTTCCGGTGATGGAGCTCACGACCCACTCGACGTAGCTCTACAAGACCTGACGCGCCTATTCCGGAAGATGCTGACGCCGAGACGCTGGAGGCGCGCCGCCTTCAGATCATCAAAGGAGCGAAGAAGCTGGCAAGCATGAGGCGCTTGTCAGAAGCCTACCAGCATGAGATGGATCGCGCTCTGGGCGGCTCGCCGGCTCCGAATGGGCCTAGCCGCCTAGGCGCGGTCCGCATGCAGATGGCTATCGCCACCTGTTCGGGCAATCGCCTGCGTACGCCACGCCTTGTGGAGAATATTGCGCCGCCAGCGCGGCGCATGCACGAGCTGAAAAACTTTGAAGGCGAAGAGCGCCGCATGATGATGGAGCGAGTTCAGCAGCTCCTCGACGCGGCTGCCACGCAGAATGCGGCCGGCGGCCGCACGGAGGCACCGCAGCAACCAAGCGACGACTTGCCTCCCCGCCGAGATCAAAGAGCTGGCTGTCACCCACAGTCGGACTCGCATCACCATCGAGCGCGACCAAGACGGCCGCCAAGAGTGGAACGGCAGGCGACTATCTCGCCTCCCCACCGCCAAGAGAAAGACGAGTCCCCCGCCGCCGTTGAGCATCCGACTTTGGCCGCCTTAGCCCGAGAGGAGTCGGAGAGAACGCAGCGCCGCCACCGGATCGATCGACTCCACCGATCCTCGGCGCGCTGAAGAAGAAGACATGTTGGGTCCGCTTTGCCGGACCCGTGATCCGGAGACGAGCCCTTTCCCAAAGGGTTCACGCTCCCCCGAGACATGCCCAAGTATACCGGCTCCGTGAAGCCGGAAGATTGGCTAGTTGACTACTCCACAACCGTCAGCATAGCGAACGGCAACAAGCGTGTTGCCGTGAAGTAAGTTCCACTCATGCTCCAGGGCATAGCCCGGACATGGTTGAACAGCCTGAAGCCTCGCAGCATCAACAGCTAGGTCGACTTCACCGAAGCTTTCATCCGCAACTTCACGAGCACGCACAAGCGACCTCCCAAGCCTCACCAGCTTTCCTTGTGCGTGCAAGGCCCCGACGAGTTGACACGCGACTACCTCACGCGCTGGGCCGAGCTTCAGAACTCATGCGAGGGCATGCACGAGGTGCAGGCTATCGAGTACTTCACCGCCGGGTGCAGAGAAGGCACCCTGCTCAAGCACAAGCTCCTCTGCGACGAGCCGGAAACCCTCGACGAGCTGCTGATCATAGCAGACAAGTACGCCACGGCCGACTCCTCCATGAAGACGGAGATTCAAGTCAATGCGACTGGCAAGGTGGCTCGTTAGGCTCCCAGAACTCCGGCTGGAGATGCCAGTCAGCGACAACAACAGAACGACAACAAGTGCAAGGCCTCACAGCCGACTTCCAGCAGTCGGCAGGTTGCGATAGTCAAAGACCAACAGCTAGAGGGGCAGCCTCCAACCAAGAGACAGAAGGGCGGCAAGTCCAACTGGTTGCCGGCCTTCTCTTACGAGTAGACTCTAGATGGTCCCTGCAAGTTCCACAGCGGCGCGAAGCCGTCAAACCATGCCACCCGAAATGCCACTGGCTCACCAGAATCGCCAAGGGAGATGGCCTCCTTCCTCCCCCTCGCCGGGCCATCGCCCCGCCATCGCTTCAAAGAGCCGGCCGCCTGGTCACCGGTGCGGTACGATATGAGTACCCAGAAGAGCACGGAGCCTGTGTGGTGTTCACCAGTGTGCCTGATGATCGACGCAGCAGACGGCTACAGCAACAAGAAGTGAATGCAGTAGCATCAGATACTCAAGAATTCATGCATTGGTCCGAGAAGCCTATAAGTTGGAGCAGAGCTGATCACCTAGAGGTGATGCCGAGTCCAGGCTCCTACGCCCTGGTTTTGAGTGCCACCTTAGCCACAGATAGGCGGGCCGCTCGCTTCTCGCGAGTGCTGATAGACGGAGGCAGTAGCATCAACATCCTGTACAAGGATACCATGGAGAAGTTAGGAATCAGCAAAGGCAGCTCCAGAGCAGCCGGACCGTGTTCCACGGCATTGTACCGGCCTTTCCTCGCCACTAATCGCAAGATCCTCGATAGACGCCCTCTTTGGAGACAAAGATCATTCCGCCGAGAGCCAAGATAATTTGAGGTGGTGGACCTCGAAGCCCATACCATGCTGTTTGGCCGATTCGCATGGCCAAGTTCATGGCGGTCCCCACTACGCCTACCTCAAGATGAAGATGCCGAGTTCTAAGGGGATTCTCACCATAGCCGCAACTACAGAAAGTTGTTCGCTTATGCTGCTAAGAGCAATCGGCCGGCTGAGTCCCCCGTAATCGAGCTGAGAAGCTGCCTTGATCGAGTCGTATGGCGGCCGAAAGCAGCCAGAGATGTCGCCTCACCCCAAGGAGTCGGAAGTCGAGGGCTCGCTGCCGCTAAAGAGACGGGCAGATACCCTTGGACCCGGAGCACCCAGAGAGGTACGCTATCATAGGGGCAAACCTTGACAGCAAATAGGAAGGCGAGCTCGTCGATTTCCTCTGTGAGAATCGAGACATCTTTGCATGGTCCTCTAAAGACATGCCAGGTGTACCGACGGAATTCGCCGAGCACAAGTTACATGTCCGACCTGATGTGAAGCCCGTCAGGCAGCCCTTGCGCCGCCTATCAGAAGAGAAGATAAGAGTTGTTGGAGAAGAGATAGCCCGGCTCCTTGCAGCCGGCTTCATTATGGAGGTGTTTTTTCCAGAATGGTTGGCAAACCCGGTCTTGGTGCTGAAGAAGAACAATCAGTGGCGGATGTGTATTGACTACACAAGCCTCAACAAAGCCTGCCCCAAGGACCCGTTTGCTCTGCCAAGAATTGATCAGGTGATAGACTCCACAACCGGATGTGAGCTGTTGAGTTTCTTAGATGCATATTCAGGGTATCACCAGATCAAGCTGAACCCGACGGACAGACTGAAGACTACCTTCATCACGCTGTTCGGAGCCTTCTGCTACCTGACCATGACGTTCGGCTTGAGGAATGCCGACGCCACCTTTCAGCGTTGCATGCAGAAGTGCCTCCTCAAGCAACTCGGCGTAAACGCCCGTGTTCACGTGGATGATGTAGTGGTGAAGACGAAAAGCGTGGACGCCGATGGAAGACCTCAAAGAAACCTTTGAGAACCTGCGCCAATTCCAGATTAAGCTCAACCCTGAGAAGTGCGTCTTTGGAGTACCGGCAGCCAACTCCTTGGCTTCCTGGTCTCTGAACGCGGCATAGAGTGCAACCCTACGAAGATCAAGGCCATCGAGAGGATGGAAGTACCAAGCCGACTACTGGATGTGCAGAAGTTCACCGGCTGTTTGGCGTCCATCAGTCGGCTGGGTGAGAAGGCTCTCCCTTTATACCAACTGATGAAGAAGACCACCTTTTTCGAGTGGAACCACAAGGCGGATGAAGCATTTCTCCAGCTGAAGAAGATGTTGGCTACTCCCCGTGTGCTGGCGGCTCCGACTCCTAAAGAGCCCATGCTCCTATACATCGCCGCCACCAGCCGGGTAGTTAGCACAGTCATTTTAGTGGAGCGCAAAGAGGAAGGCAAGGCACTACCTGTCGAGAGACCGGTGTATTACCTGAGCGAGGTACTGTCGACCTCCAAACATAACTACCCCCACTACCAGAAGATGTGCTACGGCGTGCACTTTGCCACCAAGAAGTTGAAGCCCTACTTTCAAGAGCATCCAATCACTGTGGTTTGCACAGCCCCGTTGGCCGAGATCATTGGAAGCCGAGATGCTTCAGGCCGAGTGGCCAAATGGGCCATAGAGTTGGCTCCCTACACCATCTACTACCAGCCCCGCACCGCCATCAAGTCGCATGCTACCGCTAACTTCCTCGCCGATTGGGCCGAGACTCCAAAGACCGCCAAATACCGACTCCACCCATTGGCGGATGCATTTCGACGGCTCCAAGATGCGCGACCGGCTTGGGAGCCGTGTCGCCCTCACCTCCCCAAAGGCGATAAGCTCAAGTATGCACGGTAAATCCACTTCTCCGCCTCCAACAACGCCGTCGAATACGAGGCGCCATTCATGGGCTCCGCTGTTAAAGAACTCTGCATTCGCCGGATCCCGTGTTATGGCGACTCCAATTTGGTGGTCCATCACTATCCGCGACTAGGACGCCAAAGATGCAAACATGGTGAGCTACCGCTTCGGTGCAAAGAACTCAGCGGATACTTCGAGGGTGCAAGTTCCTTCACGTACAAGAAATGACAACGACTAAGCAGACGCCTTTGGCACGAGTCGGCTCCACCCGCCAAGAGATACCATCCGCCGCCGCCTTCTTCAGCCTTTCTCGCCGCCTATCAAGCCTTCACTAGAATCAGACTCCATCTTTGTGCCGGCTCCCCCCGAAGAAGTCGGATCTGACTCAAGAACCCCAGCAGACGGCACGAGAATTTTTACAGACGGGTCCAAGAAAACCACACGGCCGCCCGGACTTGAACCCGCCCGGATCGCGGCAACCAGTTCGAAAACTCCAGAACTCGGCCCGGGGACTACGCCAGTCGGCCCGGAGACTTCAGCGATCCAACAAGCGGCTGCGGACTCCAGCCCGCCACCTCCCAGCCCAGCCGCCCTTGTCCAAGTCGTAGTAGTGGCAATTGAAGAAATAGCAGCACCCTCATGGGTGCAGCCCATCCTCAAGTTTCTAGTGAACAAAGAGCTGCCAACTGACGAAATCTAGGCTCGGCAAGTGCAGCGCCGAGTGGCAGCCTACACCATAATCAACAGAGAGCTGGTCAGGCGCAGCGTCATTGGTGTCTACCAGCACTGCGTCGAGCCAGAGCAAGGCCAAGCAATTCTCAGAGAAATCCATCAAGGCGAGTGCGGCCACCATGCGGCTTCAAGGGCACTTGTCGCCAAAGCCTTTCGGCACGGTTTCTTCTGGCCAACTGCCCTAGAAGAGGCCAAAGAGTTAGTCCAAAAATGCAAGGGGTGCGGTGGTTCCGCCTCCAAGCCGCTTCACCAAGCCAGACTCAAGACTATCCCCATCACCTGGCCCTTTGCGGTTTGGGGCCTGGACATGGTGGGACCATTCAAGACGGCCCGAGGCGGCCTAACTCACTTACTTGTCGCGGTGGAAAGGTTCACCAAGTGGATAGAAGCAAAGCCCATCAAGAAGTTGAATTGTCCGACTGCAGTGACTTTCATCGCCGACATCACGGTTCGGCACGATACCACATAGCATCATCACCGATAATGGCACAAATTTTGTTAAAGGCGCTTTGCCCGTTCTTTCGCGCGACGCAGGCATCCGACCGACTTAGCGTCTGCTGCCCATCGGCAGTTAAACGCCAAGTAGAGCGAGCAAACGGCCTCATATCGTCCAAGCATCAAGCCTCGACTAGTCGAACCACTTGAGCGCTTATCGGGTGTTGGTTTGAGGAGCTGCCACCTTCCTCCGAGTCTCGCGACGACTAAAACAAGTCAACCGGCTTACATCTTTTTTTCCTCGCTTCACGGGCCGAAGCCGCCATCCCGACGGACATAGAGTTCGATTCCCCGCGAGTCACCATGTACACCGAGGAGGAAGCGAAGAAGCACGCCAAGACGGTGTCGACTGTTGGAAGAGGGCCGGTTGGCAGCACTCACCGGCCCGCATCTATCGCCAGGCCTCGCACCGATACTACAACAGAAGGTCGTGCCGAGATCTTTCCAAGAGGGCGACCTTGTGCTCCGATCGATTCAATAACAGCCGCCAAGATAAGCCGCTTGGCGCCTTTGGGAAGGCCCTTCATTATCGCCAGCATCGGGCAATGACTCTTACTACCTGATTGATGCTCAAAAGCCCCGACCACGCAAGAGAGACGACTCCGGCAAAGAGTCGGAACGGCCATGGAATGCAAATATTCTCCGAAGATTTTACAGTTGATGCAGTATGTACCACGCTACCCTTTGTATTAAAGTACCAAGACTTCGGGCCCCCGACGAGCTCGGGACCGCCTTTTTGTTATCCTGATGATAAGAATTATGCCTTCGAGTATGCTATTCTTGTTACGTTGCTTGGCACCTGTTCGACTAGTCGGCCCAGAACTCGCCGCCTGCGCTATGAAATGCTTTCGCAGTTGGACAAGTAAAAGGGCCTATGCTGTCTCGTCATTAAGCCGCAGTCATGGAGCGATCATGGTGGGCAGCGTAGTAAGGAAGAACGGCGCCACACGAAAAATGGCTAAGGACCCAAAGCATAAACATAGCTCAAGCCGCTTCAAACTTCTTCGCAAAGCCGACTGAGTAGTCGGCTTGCCACCTTCTATCCAACTTGTTAAAAGACTCTAAAAGGCCCAAGTACTTGCTTTTCCTAAGGTAGCCAGATTTGACTCAAATACGTCCAGCAGAGCTGTTGTCCATCCGCAAGGCGGCATATGGGAAGGCGGCAAAGGAAAAAGCCAAAGAGCAATGAGCAAGGAAAGATAGAATTCGGATAAATATTTACATAACATAGGCCCTTGGCCAGGTTCAAAATACACCCCGCGGGTGGAATTGTGCAAATTAACAAGTTCTTCAAAGACTATGAAAGCAGATAAAAAAAGGCAAGACGGCAGCCTAAGAAGCGGTAGGTGGGTTCGGAGGGTCGGAGGAGACGGCGGTGTCAGGCGCTGGGGTGGCCGGCTGGGCAGTCTCAGCTTGATCGTCGCCGGCGGGTAGCTGCCTTGCCGGACGCTGCTGTTGGCGGAGGCGCGGTCGAAGCCGAGGATGGTCGCCCGCCCATCTTTCCGCACCTCCGCCTCGCCTCCGCCTTCGCCGCTTCCTCCTGCGGCGCTGGAGCGATCACTCGGCCGAAGTCTCGTCAGAAGTCCGGTTCATCCCAACCACTCCGCGGCACTTCCTCGCCATTCGCGCCCGCCAGGACGGCGCTGGTGTCCGTAGTCGGAATCGCTGCCGACGCCGACGAGGGCGCTTCCACAGCCACTAGCTCTACTCTGGCCTCGACCGAATGCGCCAGCCAGTCCAGTCCAGCCCCGGATACTAAGCCTCGACGACCTAAGGGCCGGGCCCACCGGCCGAGGAACCCTTCGAGGCCTCAAGACGGCCACCGCGACCTCCAGCTACCGGCGGTCCGACTGGAGGCGCAGAATCGCATAGAACCGCCACAGATTCGCAATCGCTGGCACCAGACGTTGAAGCCGGGCAAAGAATCGATGGGCCGGGCATAGACGTAGTCTCGATGCTCAGGAGCTGCTCATCGATGGTCAGGGGGGTGTTGGCGGTGATCTCCGCGCCGTTTGCCCTCCGCGCCTCGCGATCAGCCTCGATGGCTCGATTGACCGCCTGCGAGTGGCCAGGGAAGAAGTCTACCAAAACAAGAAGCAAGATAAAGAGTCAGGAGTCGGCCTGACTTACAGTCAGCGGCTCAAAGAAAGAAAGCAAAGAAAGTCACCGTCGACGATGTCTTTGATCTCATGGAAGCCGGAGGTCACCATCGCCTCCTTGTCAGTCCAGGAGGAGCGCTCACTTTCAAACTCGCCAGAGAGCAGTCTCTCTTCTTCGCTTCGTCAAGGCCGCTTAAGCAGCCTTCGCTTCCGCCAACAAGCGCTGCCAGTCGCGCTCTGTGGGCGAAGCTTGTCGCACTCCTCCTCCTTGGCGCCAGGCGGTGCTGGCTTCACCAGCCGCCTCGAAGAGCGCATTGGCCTCAAGAACCAATGGGAAAGGACGCGAAGTCTTCAACAAAGAAGGTCACTGGAAAATCCGGGCCGCCGCCAGCCGCCCGAATCTCGGGATTACAGCCTGCGAGGCGCCACATTCGCGGAAAAAGAGAAAGGACTCACCCGGCTCCCCGACAAGTCGGTAGTCCGCTTCCCCAACTGCTCAACGTTGCGGTTGAAGGCAGTGACGCGGAGGTTGTGATACTCCTGTGATGAACAATCAGACAAAGGTGAATATTCGAAACTCGCCAGATGGAGTTCCGGGCCGCCTACTCAGCAGCCGGCCCGCAACTCAGGGACCTCACCCAGTGGGTGCGCTGGCACGCCCCGACAGAGAAGAATGAGAAAAAACAAAGTCAAAGAAGAAAGCATACCCGGATAGCTGCTCGCGACGCCAGATGCGCTTGGACGTTCAAGAGCACCTCGTTCAGCGGGCCGTTGCCGCCTCCTCGCTCCCACCCAACGGGCGCGGCGCTCGTCGCCTCGGCGTCTGGGATGGCCGAGCTGGCGGCACCGGTCTCCAAGGGTCCGGGCGCCAAGTCGCTTTCAAGACGGGCGGCGCGGCCGGGCGAGGCGACTTGAAGGAGCAGCTTCACCACGGCCTCGTCTTCAGTCGGCGGCACCGGCGGGCCTGCCAACTGCTTGCCAGGCGCACTACCAGACGGCAGTGGAGGCGACGGCGGTGGCGCGGCCGTGTCCGACGTGGAGGCTTCGCCGCCGTCCTTCTCCATGATGGGGTTCTCCCCGCCGGCTTGCCCAGTCTGCCCCGAACTCCGGAGGCGGCGGTGCGGAGTTCAGCGGGATGACGAGCTACGCCGACTGGTAGTGTGTGGTCTCCTCAGCTCGCCGCCTTGCTACGACGGCGGCTTCGGCCTCCTCCAGTTTCTTCTGGGCGGAGGCCGCCGCCTTCTCGGCCTCCGCCTTCTCCAAGCGGTCGGCCTCCTCGCCGCGCTTTCCCGCTGCTTTTGTTCGTGCCGCCAGGAGGTCGGCGGGCGGGGTCAATCCGCCGAGTACTGGCGGACGTCTCCGCCGACCCCATGACGGAGGGGACTGCGACCCTCTCAAGGGAAAGGGGGGCCCTGAAGCAAAGAAGGAATATAAAAGACTTGGAAAGAATTCATCAAAAGAAAACAAGGCGAAGGCAGAAAACACTTACGCAGAGACTAGCGGCGGCTTCTTCACTTCCTTGCGAAAGCGGTTGGCCTTTGCGGCCGCCTCTTCCCGCTTGGTCGGGCGGCCGCCCTTGAACTTTTTCGCCGTCAGCCGAGCTTAACTCGCCCGCCCTGCTTCTTCACGCCGACTTGACCTGCCAGTCATGGAGGAACTCGCTACCGGATGGCCGGCTGCTGGTGGCGCTGGGCGATTTCCCTTTGGCGCCATCTCGCCAATCGGTGAAGGTGGCCGAGGGCCCGAGGCCGCCTCGCTCCTCCTCCTCCTCGGGCGCCGGCCTCCATCGCCGCCTCAAGTCGGGTCGCTGGCCGCCTCCGCCGATCAGGGACTAACTCGTGGGCGGTCCTGTGGCGCCGGGCCAAGGCTGTATGAGGGGTTCTCGACTCAAGAAAACAAAAGAAATCAGAAGTCGGACTCGCTGCAAAAGAAAATAGAGGAACAAGAAAGACGACTTACCACAGTGCAGGGGTTGGCGCGAGTACGCTCTTGTCGAATCGCCAATCGCCGCAAGCTCAGCTTCGCGATGTGGTTCACCATGTTCGCCACCTCCGCGGGCATGTCCCTAGTGCACATCCGACTGGTCGCGGTGGTCGCCATCCGACCGATCAAATGAGGTCGGCCTTGGAGAGGGAGGACTCGGCACGCCACCACGGCGGCCAGAAGTCGACCCACTAAGCTTCCCACGATCGCTACAAGACTCGAGTCATGCGACGGCGGCGGCACTCAAGGGAGTCAGGGCTTTGACCCGTGGGACCAGCTGGGAAGCCTTCCAGCTGCCACGGCCAGAGGGCGGCAGATTGACCCAGCCGCTTTCTAGGCGACGCTTCTTCACGAAGAAGTAAGCGCGCCACATCTTCACCGACTTGATCAGCGGATGGAGGGAAATGGATTGTCGGGTCGACCTTCGTGATCGCGATGAAGGCGCCAAGATCGGGCCGGCACGCCAACAGAACGTGTGCCGAGCTTGATCGAAGAACTCGCCACAGCTCGATGGTGGGGAGGACGCCAAGAAAACCTCGCGACGGGTGGCGATAGGCGGCCAGCAGCACCACCGTGTTCGGAGGAGGTGGTGCGGCCGAGCCCGCTGAACTCCAAGAAGGAGCGGAAGAAACCGCTCACGGCAGCCCCTGTGCCGCGATGAGGTGCGAGCGAATATGACCTACTCGCCTCCGGGCGCCGCCTTATTTCTCGGCCGGCGTGGCACGGGCTCGCACTAAGTTCGCGCAGGGAGTCGACGATCTTGCAGAGGAGCTCGGCGAGGTCGCCGCCCACCTCGAGGCGCCCCACACGCCGTAACGACGACCGAGCCGCTGGGCGGCGGAGGAAGAACTCACGCTGCGGGCTGTGTGGTTCAAAGATGGCGGCGGCAAGGAAGAAGAAGAGGCAAGAGGAGGCGGGGAGCAGGGAAGAATGGGCGCGTGTTTCACCGCCCCGCCCCCCGCCAAATATAGGCCTCACGGGCTGAGAAGCCGGCGGGGCGGGCGGGATTAATCGCGGGCGACCCCACGCCCCATGATTTACCCCACGGGTTATCGCACGCAGAAGCGACATGGGACTCAATCGCCCGCCGCCGCAACGGATCCGCTCGCTGCGGCCGAGGCGCGGCATCGGCGGGCCCCGCCGACGGCCTGGCCTGGCACAGGTGGGTGGGCAGACCGTCCCGCAGGTGGCGCCGCGCGATGGGTCCGCAATGGGTGACCACGGGGAAGCGTATCAGGCACGTCGCCTGGTTCCCGCCGCGACTTTCAAACTCCTTAGGGGGCAAGACGGCCCTCTGCGAGTCCGACTCCAGCTAGTCGGCCAGAGGGAAGATGGCGAAGCAAGGACCAGATTCCACCACTAGAAGAATGAAACTGTTGAGGCCCCACGACGTATCTCCCTCAGAGCCTCACCAGCTTCGGGGACTACTGTCGGAGTAATAGGCCACGGATAGGCTAACCCGAGTCCCAGAACCTTTCAAGACATCGGGGCAAGCTGCACCCCTCGAGTCCTAGAGGCGACTCCAAGACAAGCCGAGTCCCAAAGGCGACTCGAAGACAAGCCGTGTCCCAGAGGCGACTCCAAGACAAGCCGAGTCCCAGAGGCGACTCCAAGACAAGCCGAGTCCCAGAGGCGACTCCAAGACATGCCGACTCCAGGACGACGACTTCCGAAGAGGCCGGCTATAGGGAGTCGGCCTGCAACTCCAACCACCCCGTTTAATGAGGGCAGGCATGGCCCCAGTGTGCCGTACCGACAGAGATCTCCGTCCGGCGCGACACTGTTACCATGCGAGCCCTGACATCAGCCCCTGGGCGCAGGGCTCTATGCCCACGACGGCCTGTCTATACGACCTATAGACGGCGGGCCCCGCCGGTCAGCGGGAGTGCAGAGGACGGGGGGAGCGCCACAAAGACGGACCCGTTGGGAGTCGGCTGGCCCCTCCCATGGGCCCCGCATGCCATTAACCAGACACGACGGGGAATGGCAACAGTGATCGCCCGTCAGGCGGCGGCACTGTCGCCATGACCTCATGACCAAGCCAGCATCATTAGAAGCACGGCTATAGTAATCCGCAGCCGGCAAGACCCTACCAAGAATGGACAAGGGCCGTCGGCCTCAGACCAGTAGGTCGGCGGGACCCACCCAGCGGGCCCCGCGCCGTGGGGGAGGACGGCAGCTGAGAGATGATTTGCTGGGACCAAGACCCAGCCGGTTTGACCATTGTACCCCTGGGGGGTAGGCCTATATAAACCCCCCCAGGGCACCCATGCAAAGGGTTCGAATCCATTAGCCCTAGCCAGATCACATAGGAAGGAGAGAGCTAGCCTTGCCCTCTCCTACCTCTAGAAACAGCTCAAGGAGCAACCTTGTATTCACTTTGCCTTAGTGATCATGCGGAGACCCCGCAGAGCAGCAGTAGGGGTGTTATCTCCTCGGAGAGTCCTGAAGCTGGGTAAGATCCGACGGCATGCATGTCTTCGCCTCATCCCGTTTCCAGGCACCGGCGACGTTTTACTCGCCCCCACCATGATAAGTCATCCTTTGGCATATGTCGCACCCAACCCCCGACACCGGGGGAGCGAATATGCCTCATCCCGCATCTGCTAAGAGGTGTCGGGTTTCCAATCCACCCATTCCTTCGCGGGCTCCTGGAGTTCTACGGCCTCTAGTTGCACAACTTCACCCCTGCCTCTGTGCTGCACATAGCAGGATACGCTGCCCTTTGTGAACTATTTCTAGGCTGTGAGGCTCACTTCGGGTTATGGAAGAAGTTGTTCTGTCTTGTCCCCCGCAACCAGGGGGAATCCATATGTCAATTGGGCGGAGCCGAAGTATGGCGCGTCGCCGAGACCGGATACCTATCCGGTACTCCCAAGAAGGCACCTGAGAACTGGCCCTCGGAGTGGTTTTATGTTGATGATGTTCCCCTTTCGGATCCAGTCCGGACGGGTCTCCCTGAGTTCAATAATGCTCCGCCAAAGGCACGCCGAAGTTGGCGCCCTCAGGGCCCCCAAGAGGAGGATACCAGAGAAGTACACTTCTTGATGAATAGGATAAATATACTGGCCAAACCAGGGCTGACAATAGTCGAGGTTATGACAATATGCATAATGCGGGGAGTGCAGCCGCTTCAATATCAGGGGAAGCCCGTGTGGCACTACAACGGGAAGATGACGCCACCCGCTGTGGCCGTAAAGGTGCGGACTCCGCCACTGCTCTGGCGAGGATATAGTCCGATTCGTATAAAGGAGAAGAAGAAGAATTCCTTCATATTAAACCGCTGGATGGGTTTTCTATGTACAACCCCCTGTGCTGGGTAAGTCGTCACTCTTTCCCCGCCTCATTCTATTCCGCGCCCTTCACACGATTATTTACCTCGATATTTTCGAAAGCAGAATCGAGGAGGGCTGTAGAAGGGTTCTCCACCCTCCCCGCAGCCGAGGACCCCAAAAGGGCCTTCGATCCAAGACTCGAAGAAGACCCAGATATTACTGTGGAGCTCGTCAACGGGTCATTTTATCAGGCGAGCTGCGATGGTGCCTCAGGGCTATTGTCGCCGACTATCCCTGACAGCCACCGTGATCGCGGTAAGCAAATCCAAAACCCTATCCTCTAATAGGACTCTTTCTCGATGTCATGCCTTATGCCCTGAAATATCAGATTGAGAGAGGACCGCTGAACGGGCGCCGAGCCCCGGGGCTGCTGCAAAGGGCGTCCCGATCGGGCAGGATTAAGAGGAAGGCGGTTAGGGCCGAAACACCACTACAGAGGTATGGTAAAAACCTGGTCTGTGATTATTGTGTTTGAATTGTAACAATGTCCTTTGTGTCCTGGCAGAAAGAGGAGTAGCCGGACTATATCCGGAGGTCCTGCCAATCACGCCTCCACCAGCCGGATTCCAGAACCGGCTTCGAGAGAGGAAGCGGACGTGGGGCCGATGCCGAATTGTCCTCCGACAAAGGATGCGGATATGCTCTCCGCCACGAATTCCGAAGTAGAGAGTGCCATGAATCATCAGCGCCGACGGGCCGTACTTCGCAATAACATTTATTCCGAAGAGGCATTTAATGCTTTCAATTCGGCAGACACATACATCCGAGCTGCCCAAGGTGGGATCGCCCGGGCGACGGACCGGTATGCCAAAGATATACGGGTAAGAAAATTTGATAAGCATGTATAGCAGTAGCCCCTGAGACTTGAAACGGTTGGACCAACTGTTTTAAGGATCAATTTATGCACAGGTCCTTGTAGATAAGAATGCCCAATTGTCTCAAGAGCTGGAGGATTGCAAGACCCAGCTGAGGGCCGCGGTTGCCAAACTAGAGGAATCCCAGAAGGCCTCATCTGGTAACATTTGTCTCAATAGAGAAATTTTATAGAAATGTACCAGTTAGTAGTTGGCTTGTTTGATAAGTCTAACAGAAAATTCTGCAGACAATCCTAGGGAGAATCCGGAGATCATGAGAGAGAGCGAGTCACATCTCCAAAGGCAGCTATAACCTGGCGATTCTTACGCAAGTTAGGAGGGAGAAGAACGATCTTCAAGATGCCAATGTCTGGCTGGGCATCGAATTAGGAGATGTTCATGCTTAGTCGGACTCGTGAAGGAGAATGTAAGGCTTCGCTGCTGCATTTATGGTAGTGCCTAGACGAACTGTAGTACAGCTCGGCGAGGAAGCATATTGAAAGAATTTATATCTGTAGGTATGTTGACGGGCCGCCCTGAAGAGGAGATGCTCGCGTCTGCAGGAGATTTGCTGCAAGACCTCTCACAGCTACACGAGTGAGCTTGGCAGGTGATGCAGGGTATTGCCCAGGCCTTGTGGCCATCCACCTTCCTGCCAAAAGGCATGGGGAGCTCGTGGATATGCTCCAAGGAGCACGACAACGTTTCCGATTGTGGAAGATGTCAGCCTGCCGACAAGGTGCAAGAGAAGCCTGGGCCATGGTGAAGACGCGCTACACCAAGCTTGACCCGAACCATATGGCCGAAGTCGGACCGGCAGGGCCAGATGGGCAAGAAATACCCGTGAGTCTGGTGTATGACCTGGTAGCGTTAGCCGCAAAGTATTCCCAACAAGATTGTAAGCTAGATAGCATGTTGGATGGTATAGAGGAAGAATATAGTCAGTCCAAGTGACTATGTAATTCAATGGACATATGTTATCCCTAGCCGGATTAAATTCATTTGTCATGGCGGACCTTTTTGCTTCAGCCCCCGGATCCGACAGTCCGGGGTGTATCCGAATACCCGCTCAGTTATTCAGAACCGGGGTATGCATGGAAACCAGGCGTAGGGGTTATAAGTGCTTGAACAGATAAGTATACAACTAGTTATGTTATATTACATGGGTAGTAAGAAACATCTTCCGGGGAGAATAGTTCCTTTAGGGGTTTCTTTCCCTGGGTACGCATGCTTCGATGTACATGTCCGGACTGTGAACATAAACGCAGGATACAAAACTTCTGGCGGTTCACGTTGTGATAAATGAAAAAAACATCTTTTGTTCACCGACCGAATATTCCCTTAAGAACGCTAGCTTTCGGCTTGACCTCACCGAGGTACACATCCGCTGAACCGCAGAATAATCGCAGAGGTGTTCCCTTATGCCCTAGCCGAATTAACGGGAACATAGGGCATAAACACAAGAGCCAGGCAACCCAGCATGGCCACATCTTAAGTCATATCGATGCATATAATGGTGAAGAAAAGGCACATATGGAAAAATAACGCATATCTGATAGGCAAGAAGTCATGAAAGCAATTATATTTAGCTTCCGTATAGGAAGCCCCCAGGTATGGCTTACACACATAGTGCGGCCGGAGTGATCCGAGCATCCGCACTGTATTGAGTACTTTGTGTGAAGAAGGAAAAGGGGCGAGAAAGGAAAAAGGTGGAGGAACGTAATTAAAAAGGAGGGGGTAAGGAGACGGACACTGAGTTCGGCGCTAGGAGTAGAATCTCCAGAGTCTGGCCGCGTTCCATGGGTTCGGCTCGAGTCTGTTATCGGATGCATTATGTAGGCGGTACGCTCCTCTGGTGAGAACTTTATCAATACCGAAGGGACCCTCCCACTTAGGTTTGAGCTTGTACTTCTTCTTCTCTGGTAGGCGTAGAACGAGTTCGCCAATATTATAAGTTTTGGCCCGCACTTCTCTACTTTGGTACCGCCGAGCCTCGCTGCTGGTAGAATGCGAACGGGCTTTTGCGACGCCGCGCCCTCCTCCGTGGCATCTAAGTTGTCCCGCCGATCTAACTCGCTTCTTCTTCTTCGACATGCGCACGCAAGGCGAATCATGTATTATGTCGCAGGTAGTATCGTCATCGCGCCAGACACCATAAAATGGTGTGTATCCGTGGTGCGATTCGCGTGGGTCCGCAGCCCCTGAGTATGGAGTCGAGCTCCTCGACCCAAAGGCGTGGTCTCGATTCTATCAAGGATCGACTTGTTCGTGTTTGATGCCGCCATGATGAGACCGCTTGCACATTCGACCTGGCCATTTGTTTGGGGATGGTAGATGGAGGCGTAATCGAGCTTAATGCCCATGTTGCCGCACCAAGTTTTCACTTCATCGGCTGTGAAGATTGAGCCATTGTTAGTGATGATGTTGTGGGGGACGCCGTATCAGTGTACAACCCCGGATATGAAGTCTATCACTGGTCCGGATTCGGCCATTTTGACTGGTTTGGCTTCTATCCATTTGGTGAACTTGTCCACCATGACAAATAAGTATTTTTCTTATGGCTTCCCCATTTAAGGGGTTCGACCATATCCAGCCCCCAGACCACGAAGGGCGAAGTGATGGGGATTGTTTGGAGAGTGGTAGGGGGCATGAGGCTCTGATTGGCAAAGAGCTGGCAACCGACGCAGTGTTGGACAAGGTCTTGTGCGCTGCCGCCGGGCTGTGGCCAATAGAAGCTCGCATGAAGGCCTTGTCGACAAATGCCCGAGCCATGGCGTGGTGTCCGCCGAGTCCAGCATGGATTTCAGCCAAGAGCTGCCGCCCTTCCTATGCGGAGATGCATCTTTGGAGCACTCCGGTCGCACTTTTCTTATAGAGTTCCCCCTCATGGACTTTGTAGGCTTTGGAGCGCCGCACGATGCAACGTGCTTCATTTTGGTCCTCAGGGAGCTCCGGCCTATTTAGGTAGGCCAAGAAAGGCTCAGTCCACGAGGCGGTTACAGCCATGATTTCGTGGGCCGAAGGTGTTATTTCGGTGGCGGAGCCTCCGATTACGTCTAATGGTTCGGAATCTGGGGGTGTATTCGGATCCGTGCTAGTGTTGCCGGAATCCCCTTCCCATACCACGGATGGCTTGAACAGCCTTTCCAGGAATATGTTAGGTGCGACAGGGTCGCGTTTAGTGCTGATGCGGGCAAGGATATCCGCCCTTGATTGTTTTCTCGAGCCACATGGTGGAATTTGAGCCCCTCGAACCGAGCTGACATTTTGAGGACGACATTGCGGTAGGCCGCCATTTTCGGATCCTTGGCATCGAAGTCTACGTTTATTTGTGATATTGCAAGGTTTGAATCCCCGCGCACCTCCAGGCGTTGAATGCCCATAGAGACTGCCATCCAAAGACCATGCAATGAGCCTCAGATTCGCCACGTTGTTGGAGTCTGTGTATAATATTTGAGTACGATGGACCGTGTCTCGTGGGAGACGCCAGACTACACCTACTCCCAATCCGGCCAGCATTTTAGAGCCGTCGAAGTGCATGATCCAGTTAGAGTATGCGCCGTATTCTTTAGGGAGTTCGGCTTTTGTCCATTCGGCGACAAAGTTAGCCAGTACTTGCGACTTAATGGCCCGCTGTGGTTTGTATGTTATGTTGAATTGAAGGAGCTCGATGGCCCATTTAGCAATCCGGCCCATAGCGTTGAGGTTGTTTATTATGTCACTGAGCGATACTTCGGAGGCCACCGTAATCGAACACTCCTGGAAGTAGTGTCGTAGCTTCCGGGATGCCATGAAGACCGCGTATGCTATCTTTTGATAGTGTGGGTATCGGGATTTGCATGGGGTGAGTACCGTGGATACGTAATATACCGGCTTCTGAAGTGGGAATTTGTATCCGTCAGCCTCTCATTTGACGATGAGCACTGCGCTTACAACTTGATGTGTTGCGGCTATGTACAATAGCATAGGTTCGCCAGTATTTGGCGCTGTTAGGACTGGATTACTAGCCAATAAGGTTTTTATTTCGTCCAGTCCGGCCGCGGCCGCATCCATCCATACGAAGTGTGCGGTGCGCCTAAGAAGGTGATAAAGAGGTAATGCCTTTTCTCCTAATCGGGAGATAAAGCGGCTTAAGGCAGCCATGCATCCAGCTAGTTTCTGGATATGCTTGAGGTCTATTGGGATAGCCAACTGCGACAGAGCTCGGATTTTTGCCAGATTTGCTTCAATTCCTCTATTGGAAACAATGATGCCGAGCAATGATACGTCTCCAACGTATCTATAATTTCTGTAGTATACATTGTGAATAGATTGTTACTTGATCATGAAAAGTTTTATGAGATAGTATGACACATATTGATGCTAGAAAGGTGATTGAAATTGTCATTGATCAAACTTGTGCACCTTCTAGCATTCACACTTCATAAACTATTTCTTTTATCATTTACCTACTCGAGGACGAGCTGGAATTAAGCTTGGGGATGCTGATACGTCTCCAACGTATCTATAATTTATGAAGTATTCATGCTATTATTTCATCCATCTATGATGTTTTATAAGCATTTATATGTCATTTTATATGATCTTTGGGACTAACCTATTAACCTAGAGCCCAGTGCCAGTTCTTGTTTTCTCCTTGTTTTAGTATTTTATAGAAAATGGATACCAAACGGAGTCCAATTGACGTGCCAATTTTTGAGGATTTTTTAGGGACCAAAAGAAGACCACGGAGCATCGGAGTTGGGCCAGCAGAGTCCCGGGCTGCCCACGAGAGAGGGGGCCGCGCGCGCCCCCCCTATCTCGTGGACAGCCCGGAGACCTTCCTGACATGAAACCAACGCCAATAATTCCTATAAATACTGAAACCTTTGGGAATTAACCTAGATCGGAATTTCCGCTGCCGCAAGCCTCTGTAGCCACGAGAAATCAATCTAGGCCCTCCCTGGCACCCTGCCGGAGGGGGCCATCATCACCGGAGGCCATGGAGGAGGATCTCGGAGGGGCCATCATCGCCATGAAGGCCAAGGACCAGAGGGGGGAAGCCATGGAGGAGGAAGCACAAGGGGAAGAACCTCTCCTCCTCTCTCTTGGTGGCACCGGAGTGCCATCGGGAGGGGAATCATCGCCGCGGTGATCGTCTTCATCAACATCACCATCCTCATCTCTTTTACACGGTCCACTCTCCCGCACCCTGCTGTAATCCCTACTTGAACATGGTGCTTTATGCTACATATTATTATCCAATGATGTGTTGCCATCTTATGATGTTTTGAGTAGATATCTTTTGTCTTTGAGTTGATTGATGATCTAGATTGGTACGAGTTGTATGTTTTATTTTGGTGCTGTCCTATGGTGCCCTCTGTGTCGCGCAAGCGTGAGGGATTCCTGCTGTAGGGTGTTGCAATACGTTCATGATTCGCTTATAGTGGGTTGCTAGAGTGACAGAAACTTAAACCCGAGTAAGGGGGTTGTTGCGTATGGGATAAAAGGGGGCTTGATGCTTTAATGCTATGGTTGGGTTTTACCTTAATGAATCTTTAGTATTTGCGGATGCTTGCTAGGGTTCCAATCATAAGAGCATACGGTCCATGTAGGAAAAGTATGTTAGTTTATGCCTCTCCCTCATATGAAATTGCAATGACGACTATCGATCTTGTTAACAATTGTTTAGGACAATTCCGCACACCGATCCACCGTTATTCCATGCTCGCTATTTATATTATTTAGTAATATATTCTAAATTTATGATAACAGCACCTACTTTTATGTTTTAGCTCTCCGATATCATACAAAGTTATCCTCTTCATACCCAGAACACAGTTTTATTTCTTGTTTCTAGTTGAAGCAAACGCTCGTGCACGAGAGTCGTGATCGCTGGTAGATAGGGCTTGAGAGAATATTGATCTTACCTTTATCTCCTTGTGGGTTCGACACTCCATACTTATCACTTCCACCTTTGGGAATTTCTATGATGATTCCTTGCACTTGGGGATTATCAAGCTCTTTTCTAGCGCCGTTGCTGGGGAGCAATAGCGTGGGGTTGATATTCTCGTGTGTGCTTGTTTGCTTTCTTTACTTAGTAGATTTTGTTTTTTTGTTTCTGTTTAGTTTTGGGTGAAACATACATTTTTTTAAAAGAATGAAAATACCAAAAAATATTTACTTGCCTCTGATGCCTAAAAAAGTTTTTCAAAAAGAGAAGTGATTGGAAAGTTATGCATTGAAGAAGTGAGGGTCGACCTTGAGCACTTGTGTTCATGCTCACGGAAACAATGTAGAATTTTTCATGGAAGTTTCCCTGTAAATAATTATCCCCTTGTATATATTCATTGTATTATAAAAATAATGTGCCAAACTTTGGTTGTAGGATGATTAGATTGCTTGTTTACTATGTGTAGAACAAAAATAGAAACATTGGCTGTAGTGCATGAATTTACATTTTTTACTGGAAAGTCAAATGGGTCTGAAACCTTTTGCACGTTAATTCTGTACAAAATTTTCAAATTTTCAAATTTATTTCATAATTTTTGGTTGTAGCGACCCGAGCTCAGACGGTCAAGTCTATGTGCTTAAGTGTCATCCCTGGATCGGTATGCTGACACACACAGTACTCGAGGATTTATAACAGAGGTAAATCACATGTATAAAGTAAGTAAATACTATTACCTCAATCCAAATAGCGGAAGTAACAAGGTTGTGGATTCCCATCAACACCAACGGCAAAGTTGAGTATAGGAATCGTAACCCTAACGTATCACTTACTGTCAGAAGATCCTCGCAACATGAGACGTTGTACTATTAAAGGGTCAAGACATTGAATGTAACCGCAAATTCACACCATAGGATAATAATGAATAATAGCTATCACTACATGCATATTTGGCTGGTGGAAAGCTCTATGGTTATAGTTTTTGCGAAAAGCCAATTTTTCCCTACTACAAAAGAATATATTTTATTTAACTACCAAGTTGGTTGATAAAATATTGAGAAGGTAAACCCCCTCTCAATCCCAAATTAAAGTCATTAACAACCAAACAATATTAATTAAGAGTGTTGAGATACATGTGAATACTCAAGTACTAGATACTCAGAATTGTCCATAACCGGGGACAAGGCTAACCATGATTAGATTGTACACTCTGCAGAGGTTTGCGCAGTTTTCCCCACAAGACTCGATCGCCTCCGTTGAATTTCTGCACTACATGGTGTTTGAGAAACGGATGACCGAGACATAGCCTTTCAGAAACATTAACTCTCTACTCCGGGCAGACCATACCAAACCTACAATCCCACTACCTGCTGATCCACCTCTTCAAGAGCTTCACGAAACTTACTCAACTATGCTAGAGCCCATAATAGCTTGTGGCTGCACACGAAGTTTCTAGCATGAATAGACTCGCCCCTTTGAGCCGGGTGGCGGTCCATAGGAAAATCACACAGTAACCCCGGATCTCCAAAATAAAACAGCAATCATCGGATACCCAGGTGCCTCAATCCACCTGATGTGTGTTAAAGTTGCCACCTTAAGTAAACCATTAATTAAAAATCTCACATCTCATTATGGAAACACTCAAACCCAATCCACGCTCACGAGCATAGCATGGCAATATAAGCATAACGTAGAAGTAACTCCCAAGGGTTTGATAATAAACAGGGCAATAGGTTCTACCTCAGCAACTACTTCCCAATACCCACATGTTAAAGACATCCTAATCATGCAATGTTTGAGGATTGAAACTAATGCATAAAACTGGGTATGAAAAGAGTATGATCAATGTGTTACTTGCCTGTACTGTTGATGAAGATGATTCGCACTCAAAACTCTTGATAGGTCTACTCGTCACACTCCGGTCAATCTATCGTAAGCAAGCAATAGTAACCACACATAAGCAATCACTCAAAAGATCAGAAAGAACGAAGAAAACAATTCGAAAAACATCAAAACCAAGAAAATAACTCTTGCAACATAAAACAATTTCTAACAGTACCAAAATTATGTGAATTTGGCCTTATCAGAAAGTTTAGGTCAAGAGCTTCGATTTGCAAAAAGAATCAACTCAAACGGAGTTATAAAACTCAAGTTACGATCAAACGAAGTTCAAATTCAAATCTGGTCTAATTCAAATTTTAAATTTTCAAAAACATGTTTGAGGTGGATTACTGGATAGAGGAGATCGCAACGAAGAAGTAGGCGTTGGTTTCGTCTAATTTGGACAAACGAGTAAAAAGTTGTGATCGTTTGAAAAACAGGGACTAATCTGTAAAGAAAATAACCGCAAATAGGTCCCTGGACACGTGGAAGATTTATACAGGCCGAAACCATTCGTTACAGAGCTTATCGAGCGAACGTTCACTATATAACGAATACCGTATTAAAAAAACAAAACGCGATCTAATCATGGCCGTCGGATGTGGATCGAACGGGCGAGCGACTCACCGCGGCCGTGATCCTCGCTGTCGCCGGAGAAGACAGAGGCGGCGGCGGCTTCGAGCGAGCGGCGGCTCCGGTGGTCAGCGGCGACGGCAGAGCGGTCGGGGAGGGGCGGCACGGAGCTGCGGTTTCGTCGGTGGGGCCGTCGGAGGTCGACGGCCACAGAGCGGAGCGGGCGATGGCGGCGGATCTTGTCGGAGTTTGCAACTCCGGTGAGGGGGTGCGGGGCCTCGACGGCTGCGGCTTGAGGGGAAAACGGGGCCAGGGCCTCGGTATTTAAAGAAGGAGCGAGGCGCTGGCTAGGGCGAGGGCAGAGCGAGGGGGGAGTCCGGGTCGAGCTCGGCAGTGGCTGGCGACGGCATGCAGGAGCGAGACTCCTGCTGCCTTGCGGAAGGAGGAAGAAGACGCGGGGTCCACCTGCTTGCTGGCCCATGAGAGAGAGGGAGGAACAGGCGATCGGGCGAGGCGCTTAGCGCGAGGGAGAGAGGCCATGGGCCGATTCGGGTTGCTGGGCCGTGCGGCAAAGAGAGAGAGAGAGCAGGGCTGGGCTGTGGCCTCGCCTGGGAGCTGGGCCAGCCCAGTCGGCGAAGATAGTTTTTTATTTGAAAAAGATTTTCCAGACAAAAATAATAATAAAGACATCATAAAATAAAAATATTATATAGGCATATAATATATCAAAATTTTCAGAAAATTATTTCCTACAGCATGAACATTTTTCTAGAGTCAAATAAAATACACACAAATTCAAATAAAGCAAAGAGTGCTCCTGCCCTAGTAAAATCCAGTAAAAATCATTTTAAAAATACCAAAATTAATTCAAATTTATTTCTCTCCAATTTTCTGATGTAGGGAATCATGTTACCCTATTTTCCATATATTTTGTTTTTGGGGAAAAATAATTTGAATAAAGCTCAAATAACTCCAAATTGAAAATAAATTCAAAAGAACTTTGAATTTAATTCTTTGAAACTCCCAACTCATATTTCATGTGTTTTGAAGAAGTCATTTTATCTTCTCTCGTGAAAATCATTGAGTTGCATAAAGTTTCAGAATTGGAAATATTTTCCAAATAGAATTCAAATATTTTCAACACCCCTTGTCAGTTAAATAAATGGAAGAAGTCATGTCATCTTCTCTCCAGGGTTTTGTGGTGAAAAGAATTTGAATTCATGAAAATCAGAAAAGAAAATGAAAGTTTGGGAAAGTCCTTTTATTCCCTCTCATTTAACTTTCAAAAAGTTTCGAATTCACTCAATTTCACACAATCAATCAAAAATATCTATTTGTTTATAACATTCCAAAATTTAGAATTTTGGGATGTTACATTGGAGTTACAGAAGTTCACTAAACTTCCAGATTACTACAGACTGTCCTGTTCTTAATAGATTCTGTTTTTCGTGTGTTGTTTGCTTATTTTGATGCATCTATGGCTAGTATGTGGAGGTATGAACCATAGAGAAGTTGGAATATAGTAGGTTTAACACCAATGTAACCAAAGTATGAGTTAATTACAGTACCTTAAAGTGGTAGTTTGCTTTATTACACTAATGGATCTCGCACGT
Organism: Aegilops speltoides; assembly: GCA_021437245.1. Taxonomy (NCBI): domain Eukaryota; kingdom Viridiplantae; phylum Streptophyta; class Magnoliopsida; order Poales; family Poaceae; genus Aegilops; species Aegilops speltoides. Next base: position 137,862,421 of record CM038147.1, read on the forward strand.
TTTTGTTTAAATTTTTGTGAATGAAGTATTTGAAGAACGAGGAGTTACCGATGTGAGAAGAATAAAGAGAGACAAGTTTGTCGGCGTTCTGGGAACGGTGGTCCCCAGACTTGCCTGCCTGCGACCTGCGGCGTGGCTCAAAGGAGGCCCAACACAGCCCATCTTCATCAACACAAGCTCATGACCCCCGCGAGGGGCCAAGCCCCGCGGGGTGGACGACAAGGAGCTTCCTCAGGCACGGTCTCGTCAGGCTGGCTCACGAGGAGGCAGAGAGTTCAAGGCGGGGTACCTCGCGAGGTGCCCATGACGCAAGCCATTACGACCAAGGCCGCCAATCGGGTGCCAGCCCGCGCAGTGTCCTCCTTTCCTCTTTGCTGCAAAGGGAGCAAGCGCAGGCGAGAGCATCAAGCAAAGGCGTCCATTTCGGTGCAACAAGACCAAGACCAGCCCAACGGCCGGAAGGAAGTCATTGAGGAGCCCAAGCCGCGCCACCACTCAGAGCCTTTGACAAAGCGAGGACCAACTTTAGTCGATAAGTGTACCCGTTATTCCCTTCAAATGGCCAATTGTTGGCGCCTTCCCGCCAATATTTGGGAAGAGGCCCAGGCCTTTGCCTATAAATAGGACTAGCCACCCCGTGGTAGAGGCATCCGACTGACCTAGCAATCGGGATCCTCACCAAGAAACCAGTAGATAGAGCGATTGAACTCCTCCCAGCAGTTCGTTGCACCAGCCAAGAACAAACCCTCGCGAGGCTGTTCAGCCATGTATTGTTCATCATCCGCCCAAGAGGCAATCCACCACACCACACACTGGAGTAGGGTATTACACCACAATGGTGGCCTGAACCAGTATAAATCTTGTGTCTCTTGTGCTGTCCTGTTTGGTAGTTAAGATCCTAGCGATTCGGCAAGGAGCGAGCCGGTAGAGGGTTGAATCTCCGCGCGCACCCCAGTGTTCGAACCTCAAGGGTCTGCCGGAACCCGAAATCCGACATTTGGCGCGCTAGGTAGGGGTGCGCCGGAATTTGCCTTCCGTCGTCTCGTTCTTCTCCGACCATCGCATCCATGTCTGACGCTCGACGGGCTCGCGCCGAGTGCCGAGCCGCCCTCGCTTCAGATGTCTCCCAGACGGCTCCCGTCGGCGGGCGCCCTCGTCGTTCCCCGTCACCTGCCGTCAACTCCGCCACCGGCCCGGCGGGACACAAACAGCAAGCATCGTCCCAGCATCCATCCATGAGGCAGGGCGGCTGCACTACCACGCCCTCGCTCACCCCCGCTGGTTCTTCATCACGCGCGCCCCGCGCGGCCATGGAGGCCCGTGCTGCGCTCATCGCGGCAAATGAGCTCCTGCGTTATCGCCCCATCGACGACGTCTACGAAGAATGGCTCGACCGAAGTCGCCGAGCTCGTTCGCGCCAGAGGCGCCCGCCGCCCCTTCGCTGCACCGCACCGCCAAGGGCAATGAATCTCTGGGCGCCAGCGCCTCCTCTCAAGAAGGCGCCGTTCAAGGCGCGCGCCTCGGGCGGAACTCGCGCCGTTAGGGCGCCAGCGCGGAAAGAGCAGAGCTGCCAAGAAGTCCTCGCCTCAAGAAGCTGCCCGAAGCGCCTCGCCCAAAGACGTCAAGACCTGCGCTGCCCCCAGCCGCGGCGCATGGGGACCCGCAGACTAAGCTCTCCGCCGCCTAAGGCCCTCAGGGCTACGGCGGGCTGCCGCGCTTCACCTCCGAAGGCGCAGAAGGTCGCGGGTCGGCAAGTTCAAGCTGACCTGCCTCCTCGCCACGACGACACGGCCGACCTGCAGAGTTCCTCCAACTCTACGAGTTGGGCATCGAGGCTGCCAACAGAGACGAAAAGGTCATGGCGAACTGGTTTCCTATGGCGCCAAGGACGGCCCGCACTGCTCTCGACCGCCCTGTGCACGATCTCCTCCTAGGACGAGATGCGCACCCGCTTCATGGCCAACTTCCAGGTACTCGCGACCGCCACCCGCCGTGAGCGACATGCGCCAGATCAGCAGCAGCAACTGTGGGAAACCCCGCAGAACCACATCCAGCGCTTCAACAACGCTGCCTCAAGATCCCCAAGGTGACGGAGGAGGCCATCATCTCGCCTTTCTCCGACGGTGTGCGCGACGTCAAGATGAAGGAGGAGCTGGCGATGCATGAAGACCTGTGCACCTCCTTGAGCTGTTCAACTTGGCGACCAAGCGCGCCAGGCTAAGGAGGGGCGCCTCTACCTCCTCGACGCTCGCCGCAGACCCCCAAGAGAAGAAGCCCAAGGCCAAGGACGTGAAGCGCAAGGGAGCTGCCGACTGCGCCGAGCTGCACACCAAGCGAGCCAGAGATTAGCCCGAACCCTCCAAGGGAAGTCGGCATCACAGTACCACGACCTCCACACCCACAACACCAATGAATGCCAAGAGCTCAGGGCCGTGCGTGAAGGAAGGGTTGGCAGACGTCCTGACCACAGCGATCGGGGCTACGGCCGAGGAGGAGGAAGGAATGCAGGAGGATCGCTGGCAGGACCCACCTCGCGAGGGAGGCTGGAGGGATCAGCCTCGTGAGGATCGCCCGCAAGGGAACGCAGGCCTCCCTCCGCTGCCGCCGCAGCCAAGGAGAAATGAAGACCGCCATCGACGAGGGGTTGGGGCTTCCAGAACCACGCAATCGCCGCATCCTAGGCGGAGCTCAAGCCCCAGCCTCTCAACAAGATCTTCAAGCAGTTCGCCCAAGCGAATGCAGTCCTTCCCAAGCTCGAGGCCACGCGCCCTCTCAGGTGGTCGGCATGCGCCATCACGTTCAGCTCAGCGGATCAGCTCAAGTGTGCGGCCACAGCCGGAGTCCTCCCGATGCTTTGTTCCCCAATCATCAGCAACGTGCTAGTCACCAAGACCCTCATAGACGGCGGGGCAGGGCTCAACGTCCTGTCCGTGGAAACGTTCAACAATCTTCAAGTGCCCTATACCACTTCTTCACCAACCAAGCCCTTCTCCGAGTCACCGACGGCTCCACGGTCCCGATCGGGCAGGTCCGCCTTCCTGTCACCTTCGGGCACGCGACAACCACCGCGACCGAGCTCATCAACTTCGACGCCACCCAGATTCGCCGCCAGACAACACCATCCTCTGCACTGGCGCCGCCAAGTTCATGGCCGTGACTCCACCACGGCTACAACGCCCTCAAGATGCCTGTGAAGCGGCGGGGCCATCACGGTGCCCTCGCCAAGAGAGACGCAGCAGTGCTCCTGGAGCGAGCCTTTCAGCCGCATCACCGAAGACCTGCATCATGAAGCCGGAGGCTTCCCAAGGCCGCACTCCAAGAAGAAGAAGACATCGACCGCCCGCCCTCAGAGGCAGCCCCTCAGGCCTGCCACCGCCTGTGGGGAGCCTCCTTCCATCGCATAGGGAAGCACGCCCGGCGCCCTCCTCAGGCAGGGCTCGGGGGCTCTCCCCTGGAGGGCCACCGACCTCGCCAAGGTCACGAGGGAGGCGCTTGGGCACCACGTGGAGGCGTGCTTCGGAGCATGTTTCCCTCAAGAAGGAGCAAGGCAAGGAGGGCCAAACCCTCAGGAGTTCGTCAGCAAGGCCATTCGGGAGTTACAGGAATCACGGGTCATGAGAGGCAGCCGCCACCAGCTGTGGGCCCCCATCCAGCGAGGATGGTGGGCTGCGCTGCGCTCAGATCGACATACCGGGCTCAACCGAGCCGCGTCTCAAGAGTGCGTCTGGCCCTCGCGAGTGGGACGTTGCGAAGGTCCGCCCCACAGCTATGTGCGCATGCCTTACGGCTTGCCAAACGCGGCTGGTGCGCACCAGTGTCTCATGAGGGCCATATTGGAGGCTCAAGAGGTCAGGCGTACCGCAGCCCTGGCGGAGATGGAGATGGCCCGCGAGGAGCCGCCAGCGCCTCCGGAGCCTCCTAAGGCCCCTGGGCCTGGGGGCTCGTGAGGATCGGCTCCCGCAGCCCACCGGGTCTGCTACACCAACATCCCTTCATCCCCAACATCATCAGGTGACATCTTTTAAGTTTCATTTCTGGCTGGAGCGCCTCAGGTCAGATTATTCCTGTGCCGCGTGGGTCCGCCCTCATGCATGTATCCCTTTATTTCATGTTCTGGCTTACCTTATTGGGGGCGCCTCGGGCTGCATCATCCCAAGCCGCTCGGCCTGACCCAATGCATGTACCCTTCTTATGCTTATCTTAGGACTATGCTTTCGATCCACCATGCTTGTTATTTGCGCCTTTTTCACTGGGTGTCGGAATCTTGGGCGTTAAAGGGGGGTACCGAGCATCACGACTCGGGCTCCTACCAGCTCTCCGCCCTCACCCTCTGGTCTTGTCCACGGCATCGCGACCGGCATGCCAGCCGACGGCCGAGACTAGCCCGAGAGCCGGACCCGAGGACGAGAGTTTCGACATTCAACCCAGCTTGCGCTAAAGGGGGTGCGTGAGCATCGCGACTCGTGGCTCCTACCGCTCTCCGCCCTCACCTCCGGTCTTTCCATGGCATCGCGACCGGCATGCCAGCCGATGGCTGAGACCAGCCCGAGAGCCGGACCCGAGGACGAGAGTTTCAACATCTAACCCAGCTTGCGCTGCTAAAGGGGGTGCTTGAGCATCGCGACTCGTGGCTCCTACCGCCTCCGCCCTCACCCTCTGGTCTTGTCCATGGCATCGCGACCGGCATGCCAAGAACGGCCGAGACCAGGCCGAGAGTCGACCAGAAGACGAGAGCACCGCATCCGCCAAATTTGCAGGAACACACTCCAAGATAAGGCCTAGAGCCAGGCGCAACCCGCCTTGAGGTAGGGCCCCGTGAGTCCCGCGCTGGCTCACGGGTGCCCAGATACACCTCGTCAAGCCCTACCGTGCCAGCCATGTGTCATGGTGGGGCTGTATACGCCCCGGGGGCTCCTCCCGGAGGGGAGCCCCCTCCCACGCACCAGTGGAAGCACCATGGTCCGCGCTGGCTGACGACACTGCCGAGGAGCGGCTATGCCCGACGCATACAGAAGCGCTATGCTCCGCGCTGGTGATAAACAACTGAGGGTGGCCTCCGGGCCGCATCAACCTCAGGGAGCCCGGAGCTGAGTGTCTGGCCTTGTCGCAACGCCTCCCCTCGGGAGTGCTGCGCGAAGGGGCTGGGCACGGGGGCTGCGCCTGGTCACGCCAGACGACGCCACTCGGCAGCCCCTCGGCCTGGTTCGTCAGACGCCCCGCCTGAACGGAGCCAAGGTACGAAGGCTGTTTGAGCGTTAAGGGGACTCTTGAGCATCACGACTCAGGAGCCTAACTGGTCACGTAGCCCGTCACTCCTTAGTTCCGAAAGGCTAACGACGGTTGAGGTATGCGCGGGGCCGGGCTCTGCAGACGTAGAACGGCAGATCCACCCGCATCTCACCTCCCTAAGGAGTCACCCCACATCTCACCTCCCTACTTGCTGTTTGAGCGCCAAGGAGGACTCCTGAGCATCGCGACTCAGGAGCCTAACTTGTCACATAGCCCCTCATACCTTGGTCCCGTCCTGGTTTCCGGTCGGGGCCAATGGCGGCTGAGGTATGCGCGGGGCCGGGCTCTGCCGGCGTAGAACATAAGCAAGTAGGAAGAATAATGCAAATTTCAGCGAATTCAAAAGCAAATATTACAGTCCATAATGTTATCACAGCATCAAACATAAGTTTTAACGCCTCCCCGAGGCATGGTACATGCGCAGGAATTAAAAGCAGGACGGGAGCCACGACGGAGTCACTTGCCGGCGGGGGAGCTGCGCGGAGCAGGTTCGCCTTGTGGAGCAGCAGGGCTAGTAGCGCTCCGCTTTGGCTTGGTACTGAACGCCCGAAACTTCCCCAGCAGAGCCTCGGCACGACCCTTCACGGTCTCAGTAGCGGCAGCGGCACGCTCGCCGCTCACTGGCTCCAACAGGCTGTCAAGGTCGATGTTGGGATCACGAAGATAGATGTGGGTGAAGACCCGTGTCAGCGCTGCAGAAGATAAGACGCGTGCCTCGGCCTCAGCCATAGGGCCAAGGCCAAGGGTGACGTCTTGAAGGGCACGAACCAGGAAGGGAAGCAGCTTGGCGGGGCCATCCTCCTCGCCGGCCAGCGGGCTCTCAAGGCGGCTGTCATAAAGCTGCCTTCAAGCAAGCGCGAGCCTTCTTCCATATCCGCGAAGGCCACGCGATCCTCGGCAAGAATCGGGCCTTGCCGTCCAGCTCAACCTTCCTCGCCTCCAGCTCTTGCTCCAGCGCGCCTAGGCGGCCACGGCGCCTCTTGAGCTTGGCCTCCAGGTCCTTGACGGCCACCTCGCGAGCCTTCATGCACTACAAGAAATATGTCAACTTGTGACCTTAACTATTGGTCACTGAAAGGTCATTGTTTTTCATTCGTGACCTTTTTTTGACCAAAAACAAAAGGTCAAAAGCTGAGGGTCGTTAACTGACTATGGCGACCTTCTCTGTGAGAAGGTCATTGACGCTTACGACCAAAATATTCCTACTGTGGCGTTTTGGTCACTAGCAACCTCCCCAGGCCACGTAGGCATCCAGCGTGGCAAGCTGATGTGGCACAAGATTCAGCCCGGTCCAATTAGGTGTTTTACATGGGCCAAGCCCATTAATTCAGCCTTTCTATATATTTTTTTGTGTCAATTTTTGGTCGATTCCATGGGCCTAGCCCAACGTTGTAGCCTTTTTTATTGTTGGCCCGTGGCCTTTTATTATTTATTGCTTTTCTATTTTTAGCCATTATATATTCAAGTTGGTCCCACTAGTCAAATGGGTCCCACTTGTCATGATCATCTCTCAAATTGGTCCCACATGTCAGAAATATACAAAATTGACAGATTATTTACATAATTGGACCCATTGGTCAAGTTTCCATTTCACAAGTTTTCAGATAACATAATAATCAAAAAGAATCATCAAATATACCACTAAATAAATCTATTACAATCTTTACAACACATATATGCTACAATATGCTACTCTTCACTAAGTAGAACTTGACGGCTTCATACTTCACGGCTTCACACTTGCTTCACACTTCACGGCTTCACACTTGAGCATCTGTAAAAGAGGAACAACCACAAATTTAAATCTCAATTGCAGTATATGCAGAAGCAGTTAAAAGTTGAAACAACATCAATTAAACACACGCGCACAGAAACATAGGAGTCAAAATGCAGTATAGGACCAGGACAAGGAAACTCCTGTTATCAAATCAACACACAGCTTGTAGCAAAATAGCCCAGAAACATGTGGATATCTCATGTGAGCATCATGCTGTGGTTTTATTAAACAATGATATAGCAACAGAATACAATATCTTCAATGCAAACCAGCAAGAGAAGTGCTCCTGCTAGCTGCTGTTGCTGCCACAAAATGCATGACAAGCTATGGATCTGGATTCTGGACTGAGATCCAACACGACGTAGGTACAATGAAGTGCAGATATGCAACTAGCAGGAAATCTAAGTGAACATGGTTTGTACTTCTCACATAAATCTTTACTCTTGTAAATTCAAAGCTATGTTTGATCCTGCATTTACATGAGCTGATGATTATAATGTGTGACACCCTCATCAAGCAACAAACAACTCGACTTATTACTACAAAGAAAATAGTTCTTCCCCAACCTCCATTTTAACAATGTATAAATCTGCACAGGCATATACTATTATGTCACTGCCTCCTAAGTATATAGTGACAGCCAATTTAAATTCAGCATACAAAGTTTAATAGATGCTGGACTGGAATATGCCTTGGTCACCTAAGGAACCGGATCAGCTTGTTTCTTTCATACACGAAAGGTGACGCCTATCATACAAGCAGACAGGCAACTGTCCTAGAAACTTCATGATCTAAATAGATTACAAGATGAACTCCCCGGAAAAAATCACTAAATGAACTGATCTAGAATGTTACTACAGTGCTACTACATGGCTGCACTAAAGAATGTGAAGATGCATTTCTAGATACGTGGGATTTGAATCAATTTTGGTTGTACAAGTAGAGTAATGCACCACACTCCTAGTGATTTTAATTGAATTCAGTTAAATTTCATTGAAAGTATCTGTCGTTCCAGCAGCAAAAGGAAAACACCTGTCAAGCAAAACTGTGTAATCATCTGAATCTAAAAAAACAACTTAGAAATGGGAAATGCATATTGTGCCAGAAAGTTTAATGTGCAATAGTACTACATATTCTGTAAGATCGTTGTGGAGTAACGACCAGAAATCCAACAATGAACAACACCTGTATCCTCCAAACAACATATGATGTATGTTAAAGCGTCAGGCAAAAAACTACTGAATGTACAAGACCCATCTAAAATACAGCAGCCACAAATTGTGTCAGGATTTTTATTTTATAAACAAAACACATATTTAAGTTCTGAACACATGTAAAATACCAAGCACATCTTCAGTTCACTACAGCAATTGAGCTACAATTTTTGACCATTCTGCAGTAATGCCCAGAAATCCAACAACAATGAAGATACAGAAGTCTGGCTGCATTCAGAAAAAACAGATGATCATTCATAAGTCCGGCTGCATTCAGAAAAAACAGATGAACATTCATAAGTCCGGCTGCAGCATACAGTAGTTCCAGACCCTGGTAAGCAAAACTAAACCTGTTTCTAGCCTAGAACAGAGATATTGCACAATTAACAAAGCTTATGGAGAACAACAGGACATGGCATGTATTCAATGATTCAGTAGCAGTGCTAAATTCAGAAAAGGAGAAACAAGGTTCAGCTGACATTTATCTACTGCAGGAATTAAGATCCACATTGCACAACACAAGATAGCATCAAACTTAACAGTGGAGGATTGGGTACATATCATTTCCTAGTTAAGATACCATACCAAACAGTAATTCCATCACAGAATGCACAACCAAGAGTCAAAAGTAATTCATAACTGCCCTCAGGTGAGAAGCTACAAAATTTGATGCAATCTCAACTGACCACAACCAAGTTCCAATGACGAACATCTTGTACTTCATGACAGGGATCTCAAGACCTACCCCTTCTGTCTTGAAGATCAACCAGAATTTTACCTGCCCCAGGTGGCGCCGGAGATGGATGCTTCTGCTGCTGGCCTTCACCGCCCCTGACGCTGCTGCTCATGGACGGAAACCGCATCGCGTCAGGGAAGAGGATGGAAGGGAATGCAATGGAAGAAGAAATCGAAAAGGAGAGGAGAGGAGAGGGGGCTGACTGTCGGGGTTCTCCATGGCGTCGGCGTCGGGGCAGGCTTCCCGTCCATGCCATGGCGGCCCGGAGCGCGAGCGATGACGACGTGCTGGATGGATCTGGTAGCGAGAGGAGACGAGGTGAGGAAGAGAGGATCTAGTAGGTATAGGAGACGAGGTGAGGAAGAGAGGGGACCAACCTTAGTCGCTGGAGACACGCCGACGACGCAATGGACCAAACCCTATCCACGAGAGCCGGTCGCGCGTGGCCGCTGGAGCACGCAAGCACTGGATCTGGGCGGAGCGCGAGGCCGCCGCCCCTCCCCCACAGCGGGTCCGGGTGCGGGTCACCTCCCACGAAAGGAGACAGAGACGGAGCCGGCGCGGACATGGATGGGACTCGGACGCACGGCGGAGGTGGTTGCCAAGGCGGGCGTGGAGACGGGGTGGGTCGCCGGGATTCGTGGCGTGGAGGAGGCGCCGTGAGGAGGGGAGGAGGAGAGGGCGAGGGAAGGAGGGCGCCGCCGCCGGCGACGGGAAGCGAGAGAGAGAGGGAGGCGGCGTCGATCTGGATCGGGGTGAGAGAGAGAGGGAGGCGGCGTGGATCTGGATCCAGAAGGAGGAGTGGTGTGCGGCGGCCGTGGGGGGTTGTGTTAGGGCTAGGTTTTTTTAGAAGTGTTAGGGCTAGGTGGGTGAGAGGGTGGGGGTGAGGGCTACCGTTGGATCCACGAGCATCCAACGGTGCTTGATGCATGATCCGTGTGAGGTGGCTATGGCCCAATCAGAACGCAGTACGCGTGTATAACGTTATGACCATTTAGTATTGGACGTTATGACCATTCAAAATTGGTCGTGGTCAAACAAAAATAAAGTGTAAAATCATGTCACCATTTTCATTTTTATGTTTTGAGTGTCCAAAATGATTTTTTTTGTGAAGAGGCTATCAAATATTTGCACGAGGTACATCTTGGAATTCCAAACAATGTTGTCTAAGAGAGTTTTCATTTTCTTTGCACGGAAAATTCATTTTTTATTTTTCGAGTGCCCGAAATACGGTTTTTTTGTGAAGAACCTACCAAATAATTATTGCAAAATTGCACCAAATAATTTTTCTAAAATACTAGGCCATATTTAATGCACAATTGACCAAATGGTTGGGTGTAAAAAGTTTTGATCCACCTCTGGTGAAAAAGACCAACTTTCCGCCAATTCAGCTGGAAGCGGGTCAAATCTTCTATCTATTATATAATTAAGACAAGAGACAAATAAGACATCACATTGATCCACATATGCTAATATTATTTCCACCGTTTGATTAAAAGAATAACGGCTGAGATTTAAAATATTTTATGTAACATACTAACGTGTATCTACAAGGATATTGCACTGTCACGTATAAACATATATATGGTACAAGTGTGCAAAGAACGATCATGGTGCATGTAGAGTCCATGAAGTATTCAAATATAAACAACCGAACGTGTGTATGTTGGACTCTACAACGGATTCTAGGCACCGGAGAGTTACATGTACGTGGAGTACATGCATGTAATTAATGCCTGCTAATTAAGTGAAAAGTAGTAGTGGTAATCAAATGGACTCCACTGCTATTACTCCCTTCATTCCTAAATATAAGTTTTTTTAAAGATTTAAATATAGACTATATATGGATGAATATAGACGTATTTTAGAGTGTAGATTTACTCATTTTGCTTTATATATAGTTCATATTAGAATCTTTAAAAAGACTTACATTTAGGAACGGAGGGAAGTAGATGGATAAGCTATCTGTCATCCAGCCGGCCAGCCGAGGCATACACGCACAAAAGCCATGCCTATGGGGACATGGACTAACACGCGACAACTTAAATTAAAAAACATATTTAAATAACCACGACAATATCTCAAAAGTCAATGATGGGGACTTAATCTATGGTGCCAATAATCTAAACGAGCTAGATCGACCACTCGCATATTAGGTGATCAACTGACCATGTCTCGCATGTTACACCAAAGTACGAGAATTATGGACTTTGCACTATATTAGTTATATATCTATGTTACTCCCTCATATTCATATATTAATTGTCACTGTGTTAGTACAATTTTACAGAAAAATATTATTAAACAATATGAAAATAATTTACAACATGCTAAAATCTATAATTAATCTATCTCTTATTACATGGATAAGAAGTACATGCCTATTTTATAAATCTATAATATATATAACACTTATCATCTAATTTATTTATGAAATATAAACTATGAAATGAGAGCAAGTGCTTCCAATTAGGTTTATGTTCTATGTCCAACGAGCAAAAATGAATAGATAATTATGTTTTGTAACTTGGACAAAGGAACACTAGAAATTTGATTAAGATGAGCATGTGCGTGGAATCAAGTACAGAATTCATGGCCCGGAAATAAAAATGATCCAGAATAAGATGAACATGTGGGGATTCATCTTCATACATTATGTTGTGCAAATCAATACTCATGACTACAATATAACCAACAATGGAGCCTGCAAGCTAAATCTTACTCTTTCAGGGAATTTCTTAGAAATTATCAAAAGTACCCCATGGATAGTGAGAAGTGCAAGTAAGAAAGCTAAATATAGAGTGAACCACAATACATTTGTCTTCTGCAGTCACATACCAAGCTCTTTATGGAAGATTACTAATAGAAAAAAATCAGAATCAAATAATGTTTGCTAAAGCGTACATACTGGCTACACGCTATCAATGTTTCTTTACTGACTAATATAGGAGTTATAATGTGGAAAATAATAGTATAAAAATAGCATGGAGGCAATGGGAAAAAAACATGGTGAGGAACAACATCAAAAAACTTTTGGCATGGTCAACTTTGTCTATAAGTTTTGGTATATTAATTTCTATGTGTACCTAAAGGCATGCTAACATTAAGGTGCTAATTCAAAAAATATCAAAGGAAAAATGTATAGCACATTGAAAATCTAGTCGCGCAAATGCGCGGGACACACTGCTAGTTTGAACTGCAACTACCTCATAGTTTGCTCTTTTATTTTTTAAAATCATTTATAGGTACATAAGTATCTATTTAATCAGAGAAATACTAAAAAAATTCCAAGAGTCAACCACTAGATAGGAACGGTCATTCCTGCCGTTTTGACCGCATTTTGAAACGGGCATAAAAAATTCAAAAAAAATCAAAAAATTGGAAAACCTTCGCATTGTTTCATTATATATGACCAAGTTTCCAGGAAAAATAATAAACTTGTAATACGGAAATTATTTTTAAAAAATATTCTCAGAAATGAGCTATCATGCATGAAGATTCATGGCTTTCAAGCCAAATGATCAATCTTATGGCCACATTCATGGCATAATTTGTTCAAATGATCTCATATTGTGCACAAGGGTGCATATTGGAATTCCAAACAATGTTGCCTAAGGGAGTTTTCACTTTCTTTGCACGGAAAATTAATTTTCCATTTTCCAAGTGCCTGAAATGAGTTTTTTTTTGTGAAGGACCTACCATATATTTGTTGCAAAATTGGACCTAATCAATTTTATAAAATACTAGGCCATATTTAATGCCCAATTGACCAAATGGTTGGGTGTAAAAAGTTTTGAACTACCTCTGGTGAAAAAGACAAATTCCCGCCGATTCAGCTGGAAGTGGGTCAAGTTTGAATTGAAGCTGCCTCATAGTTTGCTATTTATTTTTTCCAAAAATCCTTTATAGGTACATAAGTATCTATTTAATCAGAGAAACACCAAAAAAATTCCAAGATTCAACCACTAGCTAGGAACGGTCAAGCCCGCCGTTTTGACCGCATTTTGAAACGGGCATAAAAAATTCAAAAATCAATCAAAAAATTGTAAAACCTTCGCATTGTGTCATTATATGTGACCAAGTTTCCAGGAAAAATAGTAAACTTGTAATACGGTCATTATTTTAAAAAAGTGTTCTCAGAAATGAGCTATCAAGCGTGAAGATTCATGGCTTTCAAGCCAAATGATCAATCTTATGGCCACATTCATGGCATAGTTTGTTCAAATGGTCTCATATTGTGCACAAGGGTGCATCTTGGAATTCCAAACAATGTTGCCTAAGGAAGTTTTCATTTTCTTTGCACGGAAAATTCATTTTTCATTTTCCTAGTGCCCAAAAGGAGGTTATTTTGTGAAGGAGCTACCAAATAATTGTTGCAAAATTGGACCTAATAAATTTGATAAAATACTAGGCCATATATAATGCACAATTGACAAAATGGTTGGGTGAAAGTTTTTTTGATCCACCTCTGGTGAAAAAGACAAATTCCCGTCGATTCAGCTGGAAGCGGGTCAAATTTGAACTGCAGCTGCCTCATAGTTTGCTCTTTATTTTTTTCCAAAAATCATTTCTAGGTAAATAAGTATCTATTTAATCATAAATACATGGTTTGATGGCGAGACATCGAGGTTTGGACGGTGGCTGAGGGCCCCAACTCTAGAGCGCCAGAAGTTCAAGATGCTCGCCGTGGTGGTCACCAGCGTGACCGTGGCGTTGCCATGTGTTCGGGCGGCCTAGGCATATCTAGTGGGTTGGGCACTCCCCAGGTAGGTGCTAGGAAGAAAATCACAACATAAGATTCTCATGAGGAGACCGATCGATGCTCAAACATGAATAAGCAGCCAAGTGTTTGATTTATGTACGGAAAATGCACATGGCTAATGGGCGTGAGTTTTGGTGAGGATGATCTGCCATTAAGAAGACCGTCTTCACAAATTTTCACCTCAAAAGGAGGAGCCTAGGTGGTACTTGCTTTACAAAGTACCACACTGCACATAAATACGAATGTTGAAGCTGGGCTCAAAATAATGAATGGATTGAGCTGGCATTTGGTGGAGGATGGTTATTGGGGCATAGGAAAGCACCGTAGAAAATGGATACCATTTGGACATGCCAAAGCGGTACTTCCTTCACAAAGTGCTGCTCTGAACAGAATAGGAAAATGAATATGTTCGAATTATTTTTGAACTAGGCAAGGAATGTTTTTGACATATTTGATGAAGATATGATCCAAAACATTTATGAGAATTTTTTGGGAATTTTGGGAATAACAGAAATATAGGTTGCTTCACAACCTAGGGCAAAAACTACCACGTGGACATGACACATAGGCAAAACTAATGAGATGGCGCCTAGTCATCACAATCGACCACAATCTACAAGGCTATGACCATCTATATTGGTCATTAACAACTAGAAATAAGGCAGCGGACTAGCACTGTTTGATTTGTGACCATTTCGTGTAAGGAAATTACGACCTTTCTGACCAAAATGGTCGCAATGGTTTAGGGTTTGGAGCCCCCCGAACAGCTTTTGACCAATTGGTCTGAAATGGTCATAGATCTATGACCAATTCTTCCAGGGTCACTGACAAAAGGTCACTAGTTGACATATTTCTTGTAGTGATGCTTTCCTCCTGCTCTTGGCGAAGGCGGGCCTCCTCGGCAAGCTGGTTCTGCAGGCCCTTCAGCTCGCTCTCCAGCGTCTCACAGCGACCTTGGACGCTAGCTGCCTCCCCCAGGGCAGCATCGCAGGCAACCTTCGCCTCAAGGACGGCCTATTTCTCCTCGTCTCAAGCCGTCGAGGCCTGGACCAGCGCCTCCCGTATCGAATCATCGGAGCGAATCTAGCCAGAAGCCAGCTCCAAGCGCCCGGCCACTACACGAGGGTCGGCGCCCAGAAGATCCTGCCGCAGACGGTCCAGACCGGCAATGGTGCGATCCAGAACAGTATTCGCGGAAGCAGCAGTCGGTAGAGTAGGAGGAGAAGACGGCCGCGTGACCACAGTATTCTGAGACGGAACCTGCTGCGCCACGACGGCTGTAGTGGCGGCATCAGGCAAGGGCACCTCGGGAGTCGCTTGGGCCAAGGGGGCTGAGCTCGCCCCAGCAGGCTCAGCCTGGCCTCGCGAGGATGCCCGGGCAGGAGAGGCCTGCACGTCATAGTAACCTTCTTTCTCGGGCAGAGGCACTGCCACGGATGGGACCTCAGGAGCTCCCTTCGGCTTCTTTGCCGCGGGTGCCAGCCTTGCTGGAAGATACCAGCATCAAGTCTCGGCATCAGAACAACAATCAAGACATGAATCAAGCACTTACAGGTCGTCGCTGGTGGGCTCAAGCATCCTCTGGCCGTACTTAAAGCCTGAGAGCCGGCTGCTAGGATCAGCTTCAAGGAGCGCGGGAGCAGGAGGTGTGCTTGCAGATCGCCTCGGGGTTGGGGCAGATCCGCGGGGGATCAGCCCAGTCCGGCCCTTCTTCAGGATCGGAGGCAGGCTCCCGCCGCCCTGCTCATCCTCATCCTCGTCATCGTCACTCTGGGGGAGGCGGAGAGTGCGGGACCAGCGCCGAAGGGGAGGAGCCCTTGACTCCGCCTCTGAGTCAACCCCCTCTTCCCGCTCCCCTTCTTCCTTCTCTTTGCCGGAGTCGTCGGAGGACACGTCCACCAGGTCCTCTGGAGCCTCCGCGGGCATGGGCCCGTCACCGTTGAAGACGGGCATGGACCCCACTACCGGCTCCCAGTCCTCGCGAAGGAACAGGGGCGTAAGAGCGCCCTCCAGCCTCGCCATGTCGCCCCCAACCAAGGACTGGAGGCCCGCAGCCAGATCCTCGTCGGCCAAGACCACGGGGCTCGGGTGAGGCCTCCACATCGGAAGCGAGTACTGACGGAGCGGAGCCAGCTGATGCTCAAGGAACTCCCTCAGCAGCGACGCACCGGTCAGCTTCGCCGCCGCCACGCTGGCCGGCCTCAGATCTGCATCCATCTTCTCCAACACCAGCTTCGCGCGGGGATCCAGAAGCTCCACTCGGGACCAGTCGTCGGAGCTCGCGGGGTGCTCCGCAGGCAGGATTAGCCGAGGGTGGATGCGCCCAGCATCCACCAAGACCCACTTGCTCCTGAAGCCCTCGATCCTCCTCCCAGGGTTCGAAATGGCGATGGAGCCGCCGTACGCGACGAAGCTCGCGCACGCGGAGGCGGAATCACGGGAGGTCCGGAGGGAGAAGTAGTGGCGTAGCAAGGCCACCGAGGGTGTCACCCCTACATGAGCCTCACAATAGTAGGTGAAGATCGCCAGAAGAAGGATGGAGTTGGGATGGAGGTGCGGAGCTTGAATATTATAGTGGCGGAGGACAGAGAAGAAGAACTCAGAAAAGGGAGGCACCAGACCGGCGACGATGGCGCTCTAGAAGAGCGGATAGAAGGTGCTCCCTCGGCCTTCAGGGATGGTAGAGTCGGCCTTGAATGCCTTTGTCCCGTCGATGCCCTGCGCCGCCCCATCTGGCGCACCCGGGCAAGGCTCGCCTCTGACACATTTGGCGAGTCCAAGGCAGGCGAGTACCAAGCTCCGGCCGGGGCTTGGCGAGGCGCCATGACTGGCTAGGGCGCGCAGACGGAGTAGATCTGAAGATTTCAGAAGCAGGGAGGTGAGGCGCAAGAAAGGGGATCTGAGCAGCAACTGGAGGAAGTAAAGGAGGCAAGGGAGATGCCGATCCTTCATCAACTCGCGCGGTTGCAGAGGCGCCCACGTCCAATTAACCGCCACGCGGCACCCAAGGCTGCAGGCTGTTAGGGCCCGCGACGCTTCGCACTTGCCCTTTCGCCTCTCTGCTAGGCCAAGTTCGGGCGCGCCAGGTGGGGCTACTGTCGGCGCTTCGGGAACGGGGTCGCCAGACTTGCTGCTCTGCGCCTGCGGCATGGCTCAAAGGAGGCCCAAGACAAGCGCATGTTCATCAACACAAGCTCAAGACCCCGCGAGAATCAAAGCCACTGGGCGGATGACAAGGAGCTTCCTCAGGCACGGTCTCGTCAGGCTGGCTCACAAGGAGGCGGAGAGTTCAAGGTGGGGTACCTCGCGAGGTGCCCATGACGCAAGCCATGACGACCAAGGGCGCCAGTCGGGCGCCAGCCCGCGCAGTGTCCTCCTTTCCTCTTTGGTGCAAAGGGAGCAAGCGCAGGCGAGAGCATCAAGCAAAGGCGTCCATTTCGGTGTAAAAAGACCAAGACCAGCCCAATGGCCGGAAGGAAGTCATTGTGGAGCCCAAGCCAGCGTCACCACCAGAGCCTTTGACAGGCGAGGACCAACTTTAGTCAGGATAAGTGTACCCGCTGTTCCCCTTCAAAATGGCCAATTGTTGGCGCCCTTCCCGCTCAATATTTGGGAAGAGGCCCAGGGCCTTTCCCTATAAATAGGACTAGCCACCCCCACGGTAGAGGCATCTGGACCTGACCTAGCAATCGGGATCCTCACCAAGAAACCAGTAGATAGAGCGATTGAACTCCTCCCAGCAGTTCGTCGCACCAGCCAGGAACAGACCCTCGCGAGGCTGTTCAGCCTTGTATTGTTCATCATCCGCCCAAGCGGCAATCCACCACACCACACACTGGAGTAGGGTATTACACCACAATGGTGGCCTGAACCAGTATAAATCTTGTGTCTCTTGTGCTGTCCTGTTTGGTAGTTAGATCCTAGCGATTTGGCGAGGAGTGAGCCGGTAGAGGGTTGAATCTCCGCGCGCACCCCAGTGTTCGAACCTCAAGGGTCTGCCAGAACCCGAAATCCGACAGAGTTCAAGCTTGGGGATGCCCAAGGCACCCCAAGTAAATATTTCAAAGGATACTCAAGCATCCAAGCTTGGGGATGCCCCGGTTGGCAGCCCATCTTTCTTCTTCAACAAATATCAGTATACCTCGGTTTTTGTTTTGTTCACATTGTTTGTGCCCTTTGTGTTTTCGTTTTTCTTTAAGAATCATGCTAGTATGAGATAGCTCTTCATTGATTTATAGAATACTTCATGTATATCTTTTAAGTATGTTATTATAGAATTGCTCTTTGTGCTTCACTTAAATTGTTTTAGTATGGTTCTATAGAATGCTTCGTGCGCTTCACTTATATATTTTGAGCTTGGATATTGGTTGTAGAATGCTCCATGAACTCCACTTATATCTTTTGGAGTATGAATAAGAATAATACTATAATTTAAAATGGGTTTGGAAGAGTGTCAACTTTAGGAATTAGTAATCCCACTATCTTGGAGGGTGTTGAATCTTCGTACGATATTTATGAAAGTGGATTTGGAAGAGTGTCAACTTTAGTTAGTATTACACTATTTCGGAAGAGGTTCCAATTGAGTATGAGAACAAAGTATCCATCCATGATTCTACTGAAAATTATTATGAGGGAGGAATATGTGCTTGTAGGAGTTGCAATAATGTCAAGTTTCCTCTCTATGTGCTTAAAGTTTTGAAGTTATACTTGTTTTGATTTACTATGCTAGTTGATTCTTGTTCCTATAAATTGCATGCTCACAAAATCCCTAGGCATAGGAAGTGACTTAGATTTAAATGTGCTAGTCATATTCTTCATGATGCTCTTCTTATGTTTCAACTCCTATCCTTTATGCGAGCATCATTGAAATCATCATGCCTAGCTAAAAGACATTAAAGAAAAGCACTTGTTGGGAGACAACCCAATATTTACCCTTACTGTTTTTGTGTGTCCACATGATTAAGATACTGTAGTAATCATGTTTTATGCTTTTTGTTTCAATAAAGTGCCAAGTAAGACCTTTGGGAAGACTTGGGTGAAAGTTAATGTGATCTTGCTGTAAAAAAACAAAAACTTTGCGCTCACGAGATTAGCTGTCATTTTTTACAGAAGAGTGCTTTTGAGTCGATTCTTTTTTCAGAAGATTAATAGACAAATTCCTTACGTCCACCAATTTATTTCATAATTTTTGGAGTAGCAGAAGTATGGTTATTGTTCAGATCATTACAGACTGTTCTGTTTCTGACAGATTCTGTTTTCATTGCATAGTTTGCTTGTTTTCTAATTTTTATGGCTTATATTTCTCAATATAAATTGTAGAAATGATATGTTACAGTGAGAATTATGTGAAAACAATTATGAACCTTGTCTTTTACAGTACCAAAGTGCATGGTTTACTCTTTATCATACTAACCTATCTCACGAAGTTCCATTAAGTTTTGTGTGATTGAAGTTTTCAAGTTTTGGGTGAGATATCGATATGAGGAGAATAAGGAGTGGAAAGACCCTAAGCTTGGGGATGCGCAAGGCACCCCAAGGTAATATTCAAGGAAGACTCAAGCACCTAATTTTGGGGATGCCCCGGAAGGCATCCCCTCTTTCGTCTTCAAAACTATCGGTACATCTGACTTGGAGCTATATTTTTATTCGTCACATGATATGTGTTTTAGTTGGAGTGTCATTTTATTTTGTTAGTATTAGCTTGCTGTTATTTATAATAGTGTTTTTTATCTTTATTTTTAATAAAAATGTCAAGGATAGCCTTTACCATGATTATTTTGCTTGTATACATGTTGCTGTTTGAAAACAGAAAGTTTACCGCTTGCAAAAATTCCCTAGAAAAGTCAGAGCATGATATAATTTTGAAAAAAATTTCATAATGAGATATGATAAATATACTACATTGGGAATTTTCTCTCATAATTTTTGGAGTTAGGGAAGTATTGATACTCTTGCACTTACAGGCTGTACTGTTTTGACAGATTGCTGTTATGTTTGCATTGTTTGCATATGTTTGCTTGTTTAATGATTCTATTTGAGGATAGGAGTATTAAATATGCAGAGGCATTTAGTATGCAATGTTGAATAATAATTCTAGTGATTTGTTACAGTAGAAAATGATAAGGTTTTGCATTGGTTTATACTAACCTATCTCACGAGTTCTTGTTGAGTTTGGTGTGGATGAAGCTTTTTGATAAAAAGAGAAACCATGATATGAGAGGAATTAAGGAGATATAAAAGTTCAAGCTTTGGGATGCCCAAGGCACCCCAATATAATATTCCAAGAAGTCTCAAGCATCTAAGCTTGGGGATGCCCCGTTAGGCATCCCACCTTTCTTCTTCAACAACTATCGGTTAGTATCGGTTGAACCTAAGTTTTTTGCTTCTTCACATGAGCTGTGCTACCCTTGCAATGTCATTTTATTTTGTTTTACTTGCTGTTTGAATAAAATCATTGGATCTGAAATTTTGAATAGAAAAGGAACCCTCCCATGGCTAGTTAATTATTTGCCTACTCAGTGTCCTTCACTCATATCTTTTGGTGTAGTTTGTCATTTACTCTTGTGCTTCATGTATATCCTATGAGTAAATGGGGGAATGAATTGAATGTCATAAATCTGAATTTTTATATGTTTCATATGCTTGTAACATGGTTAGTGATGACTTCACACATAGAAAGTATGAGGAATTAGAGTTGTTGAGAGTTGGCAAACGTAGTTTTGGTCATCGTGGCAATTAATAGGAAGTAATAAGGAAAGAGAGGTTCACATACAAATATATTATCTTGGACATCTTTTATGATTGGGGGCACTCATTAAGTATGACATGCTAAAAGAGTTGACGTTGGACAAGGAAGACAACGTAACCGTTTATGTTTTCCGACTTCTCAGTTAAAGTATATTGTCATTGACCTTCCAAACATGCTGAGCTTGCCTTTCTCCCTCATGCTAGCCAAATCCCTTGCTCCAAGTAGAAATACTACTTGTGCTTCCAAATACCCTTAAACCCAGTCTTGCCATGAGAGTCCACCGTACCTACCTATGGATTGAGTAAGATCCTTCAAGTAAGTTGTCATCGGTGCAAGCAATAAAAATTGCTCTCTAAATATGTATGACTTAGTGCAGAGAAAATAAGCTTTGTACGAACTTGTTGTGGAAGTAATAAAAGTGACGGACAGCATAATAAAGGTCCACATACAAGGGGCAATATAAAGTGACGTTCTTTTGCATTAAGGTTTTGTGCATCAACCCTAAACGCGCATGACAACCTCTGCTTCCCTCTGCGAAGGGCCGATCTTTTACTTCATGTTTTTACTTTATGCTTGAGTCAAGGTGATTCTCACCTTCCCCTTTTTCATTTTATCCTTTGGCAAGCTCTTTGTGTTTGAAAGATCATGATATATATATATCCAATTGGATGTAAGTTGGCATAGGCTATTATTGTTGACATCACCTAAAGGTGAATACGTTGGGAGGCAACACAATAAGCCCCTATCTTTCTTAGTGTCCGGCTGAATTTCTATAACCACAAGTATTGCGTGAGCGTTAACAATTATAGGAGACTACGAGATAGTTGAGTATGTGAACTTGCTGAAAAGCTCTATTCTTGACTCTTTCTGATGTTATGATAAATTGCAATTGCTTCAGTGACTTGGATTATAGGTTGTTAGTTCTCAATGAAGTTTCTGAACCATACTTGACATTGTGAATAGATTGTTACTTGATCATGAAAAGTTTTATGAGATAAGCTACTATTATGACACATATTGATGCTAGAAAAGGTGATTGAAATTATCATTGATCAAACTTGTGCACCTTCTAGCATTCACACTTCATAAATTATTTCTTCTATCATCTACCTACTCGAGGATGAGCAAGAATTAAGCTTGGGGATGCTGATACGTCTCCAACGTATCTATAATTTATGAAGTATTCATGCTATTATTTCATCCATCTATGATGTTTTATAAGCATTTATATGTCATTTTATATGATTTTTGGGACTAACCTATTAACCTAGAGCCCAGTGCCAGTTTCTGTTTTCTCCTTGTTTTAGTGTTTTACAGAAAATGGATACCAAACGGAGTCCAATTGACGTGCCAATTTTTGAGGATTTTTTAGGGACCAAAAGAAGACCACGGAGCATCGGAGTTGGGCCAGAAGAGTCCCGGGCTGCCACGAGAGAGGGGGCCGCGCCCCCTGGGGCGCGCCCCCTATCTCGTGGACAGCCCGGAGACCTTCCTAACGTGAAACCAATGCCAATAATTCCTATAAATACTGAAACCTTCGGGAATTAACCTAGATCGGAAGTTCCGCCGCCGCAAGCCTCTGTAGCCACGAGAAATCAATCTAGGCTCTCTCTGGCACCCTGCCGGAGGGGGCCATCATCACCGGAGGCCATGGAGGAGGATCTCGGAGGGGCCATCATCGCCATGAAGGCCAAGGACCAGAGGGGGGAAGCCACGGAGGAGGAAGCACAAGGGGAAGAACCTCTCCTCCTCTCTCTTGGTGGCACCGGAGTGCCATCGGGAAGGGAATCATCGCCGCGGTGATCGTCTTCATCAACATCACCATCATCATCACCATCCTCATCTCTTTTACGTGGTCCACTCTCCCGCACCCCGCTGTAATCCCTACTTGAACATGGTGCTTTATGCCACATATTATGATCCAATGATGTGTTGCCATCCTATGATGTTTTGAGTAGATATCCTTTGTCTTTGGGTTGATTGATGATCTAGATTGGTATGAGTTGTATGTTTTATTTTGGTGTTGTCCTATTGTGCCCTCCGTGTCGCGCAAGCATGAGGGATTCCCGCTGTAGGGTGTTGCAATATGTTCATGATTTGCTTATAGTGGGTTTCTTGAGTGACAGAAGCATAAACCCGAGTAAGGGGGTTGTTGCATATGGGATAAAGGGGACTTGATATGTTAATGATATGGTTGGGTTTTACCTTGATGATCTTTAGCAGTTGTGGGTGCTTGCTAGAGTTCCAATCATAAGTGCATATGATCGAAGAAGAGAAAGTATGTTAGCTTATGCCTCTCCCTCATATGAAATTGCAATGACGACTATCGATCTTGTTAACAATTGCTTAGGACAATTCCGCACACCGATCCACCATTATTCCACACTCGCTATTTATATTATTTAGTAATATATTCTAACTTTATGATAACAACACCTACTTTTATGTTTTAGCTCTCCGATATCATACAAAGTTATCCTCTTCATACCCACAACACAGTTTTATTTATTGTTTCTATTTGGAAGCAAACGTTCGGTGCACGTAGGGTCATATCAGTGGCAGATAGGGCTTGAGAGAAGATTGCTCTTACCTTTAGCTCCTTGTGGGTTAGACACTCCATACTTATCACTTCCACCTTTGGGAATTGCTACGATGATTCCTTACACTTGGGGATTATAAAGCAACTTCCCAGAGGGTATGCCGAAAACACATTTTTCCGGGTTTAGCTTGATATCGTATGTTCGGAGGTTATCGAATGTAAGCCTCAAGTTGTCTATTAGGGTTTCGACGTGTCTTGTTTTTATGACCACGTCACCCACAGATGCCTCCACTGTTTTGCCGATTTGCTTTTCCAGGCATGTTTGAATCATGCGTTGATAGGTTGTACCGGCATTTTTAAGCCCGAAAGGCATAGTGTTGAAGCAGAAAGGACCATATAGTGTTATGAAGGTCGTTGCATCTTGGTCGGACTCTGCCATCTTTATTTGATGGTATCTAGAGTATGCGTCGAGGAAACGTAGTGAGTCATGTCCTGCGGTGGCATCGATGATTTGGTCGATGCGAGGGAGGGGGAAGGGATCCTTGGGGCAAGCCATTGTTGAGGTCTTTGAAGTCAACGCATAGGCGCCAAAATTTGTCCTTCTTTGGTACCATTACCAGATTTGCCAGCCAATCCGGATGCTTGATATCTCTGATGAATCCGACCTCAAGTAGCTTGGCTAGCTCTTCTCCCATGGCTTGCCGTTTGGGCTTTGAGAAGCGCCTAAGAGTCTGTTTGACAGGCTTGTATCCTTTCAGTATATTGATGCTATGTTCGGCCACTCTGCGTGGGATGCCCGGCATGTCCGAAGGGTGCCAGGCAAAAATGTCCCAATTCTTGCGTAGGAGGTCTTGTAGTGCGGCGTCCATTGTGGGGCTCAACTGTGTCCCGATGAAGCTGTCTTCGTGGGGTCCATTGGATGGACCTGGAATTTGACTATCTCGTCTGCGGGTTTAAATGAGGTGGACTTGGGTTGCTTGTCGAGTATCACGTCGTCCCTGTCCATGGTGGCGCGCAGCATTGTTAGTTCTCGGCTGCTAGAGCTTCGGATAATGCTTCCAGGGCTAGTGCTGCGGTTTTATTTTCGGCATGAAGTGCGACGTCTGGATCACTGGCTAGAGTGATGATTCCATTGGGTCCGGGCATTTTAAGCTTCATGTACCCATAATGGTGTATAGCTTGAAAGCTTGTGAACGCGTCCCGCCCTAAAAGGGCGTGGTATCCGCTGCTGAAAGGAGCCACTTGGAATGTGATTTCTTCGGACCTGTAATTCTCCGAAGTGCCGAATACCACATCGAGTGTGATTTTTCCTGCACACCGTGCTTCCCGACTTGGGATGTTTCCCCTGAAGGTTGTGCCGCTTTGCTCAATGCGGCTTTTATCAATTTCCATCTTGTTGAGTGTTTCTTCGTAGATCAAGTTTAATCCGCTTCCGCCGTCCATGAGTACTTTAGTGAGCCGAAAGCCGTCCACGATTGGGCTAAGGACCAAAGCGGTTGGTGCCCGGACTGTCTGGAATTGAGGTTCATCACTGGTACTGAAAGTTATAGCAGTGTCGTTCCACGGATTTATTTTTGCCACGTGGCAGATTTCAGCGAAATTTCGATGAGCTCGCTTGCGCCTATTGTTTGAGGCAAAAGTCTCAAAGACTGTCAGTACCGTATTGTTTTCTTTGGCGGGATGTTGTTCTGCTTTATGGCCTACAAGAAGATCCTCGCCACTTTTTGCTACCTGCCGGAGTATCCAACATGCTCTAAGGCTATGTGTTGGCGTAGTGTCCGGCATGCTGTGGAGTTTACATGGCCCATTGAGCCATTCTTCCAATATGGTTCCACGCCCTGGGTGGGCTTTGGTTTCTTGGGGATTGGATTGGCTGATTTACTTCGCCCGTTTAGCTCGGACAAAGGTTTTGGAGAGAGCCGGACTATCCCAAAATTCTGTTTGGGTTTTCCAGGCACTTTCCATCGCATAGTACTTCTATACTAAGGCTGCTAAGTCAGCAAAGTGTATTATGTCACGACGACTTATAGCATTAAGGATCCCTTTGTTTGTGCAGTTTCTGCAGAAAAGTGAGATTGCATCTTCCTCACGACAGTCCTTGACCTTGTTTAGCACAAGGAGGAATCTGGCCCAGTAGCGATGTACTGTCCCTTGGGGCTCTCGTCTGATATGGGAGAGACGGTTTAAGTCCAGGTGGGTGGGTGTAGCTGAATCTGGATTTTGATCCGATCTAACGCCCAGGGGCAGAGGAGCTTCCGGGCTTGATAGCTCAGGATCCGGGGTGCTGCCCGATTTTTCCGGCCCGATACCCAATTCTAAGTCCGGGGTCTGGGTCATGTATTCCCATGAGCGGCTATCTGGCTCAGAGAGCTAGGTAATCCGGACATAATTCGTCCTCAAAATAGAGGGATAATCCGTATGTGGCTCCTCCACTACCGCTATCTCGTGGGTGACTGGTGGGGATTAAATATCCCTTTGGTCGGGCTTAAGACCAATCCGGTCATAGTCTGTAGCGACTCCCAAAGTGGCGATGCGATCCAAGAGCTCATTGAGGGAGGAGATCTCGCTTGGATCCATCTATTCGTCGAGTTCCGAATTGACGTGGAGGCCATTCGTGATGACCCGAGAGGTCATCGTCGGTGCGGCAGCCGATTGGGCGATCATGACGAAGCCGCCTAGTCGGAGAGTTTGGCCTACAGCCAGCGCTCCCCCAGAGGTGATGCTGTCCTTGACAACGAGACGGGCCACCGAGCCTTGCAGCGATGACACAGAGGAACTCTCAATAAAAGCACCAATGTCGGTGTCAAAACCGACGGATCTCGGGTAGGGGGTCCCGATCTGTGCATCTAAGGCTAATGGTAATAGGAGGCAAGGGACACGATGTTTTACCCAGGTTCGAGCCCTCTCGATGGAGGTAAAACCCTACTTCCTGCTTGACTGATATTGATGATATGAGTATTACAAGAGTTGATCTACCACGAGATCGTAGAGGCTAAACCCTAGAAGCTAGCCTATGATGATTATGATTATGTCTCTAAGGACTAAACCCTCCGGTTTATATAGACACCGAAGAGGGCCAGGGTTTACATGGATTCGATTACAAAGAAGGAAATACAATATCCGGATTGCCAAGCTTGTCTTCCACGCAAAGGAGAGTCCCATCCGGACATGGGACGAAGTCTTGAGTCTTGTATCTTCATGGTCCAATAGTCTGGCCAAAGTATATAGTCTGGCTGTCCGGATACCCCCTAATCCAGGACTCCCTCACACACCATTACGCTGAGGTGTTCCAGGCGGCGTGAGTTGTGAAACAATTCCAGATTTCCTTAAGTGCGTACCAAACTCCTGACTCAAATATTCTCCTCCACGATCTGATCGTAAGAACTTTATTTTCCTCTCACGTTGATTCTCCACCTCACTATGAAATTCCTTGAACTTTTCAAAGGTCTCAGACTTGTTTTTCATTAAGTAGACATACCCATATCTACTTAAGTCATTAGTGAGGGTGAGAACATAACGATAGCCACCACGAGCCTCAATGCTCATTGGACCGCACACATCAGTATGTATGATTTCCAACAAGTTGGTTGCTTGCTCCATTGTTCTGGAGAACAAAGTCTTGGTCATCTTGCCCATGAGGCATGGTTCACACGTGTTAAATGATTCATAATCGAGAGACTCCAAAAGTCCATCTGCATGGAGTTTCTTCATGCGTTTGACACTAATGTGACCAAGGCGGCAGTGCCACAAGTATGTGGGACTATCATTATTAACCTTACATCTTTTGGTATTCACACTATGAATATGTGTAACATCACGTTCGAGATTCATTAAGAATAAACCATTGACCATAAAAGATATCTCTCAAATAAATAGAACAACCATTATTCTCGGATTTAAATGAGTAGCCATCTCGCATTAAACGAGATCCAGATACAATGTTCATGCTCAAAGCTGGCACTAAATAACAATTATTGAGGTTTAAAACTAATCCCATAGGTAAATGTAGAGGTAGTGTGCCGACGGCGATCACATCGACCTTGGAACCATTGCCGACACGCATCGTCACCTCGTCCTTCGCCAGTCTCCGCTTATTCCGCAGCTCCTGTTTTGAGTTACAAATATGAGCAACTGCACCGGTATTGAATACCTAGGAGCTACTACGAGTACTGGTAATGTACACATCAATAACATGTATATCACATATACGTTTGGTGTTGCCGGCCTTCTTGTCCGCTAAGTACTTGGGGCAGTTCCACTTCCAGTGACCATTTCCCTTGCAATAAAAGCACTGAGTCTCGGGCTTGGGTCCATTGTTTGGCTTCTTCCCGGCAACTGATTTACCGGGCGCGACAACTCCCTTGCCGTCCTTCTTGAAGTTCTTTTTACCCTTGCCTTTCCTGAAACTAGTGGTCTTATTCACCATCAACACTTGATTTTCCTTTTTGATTTCCACCTCCGCTGACTTCAGCATTGAATATAACTCGGGAATGGACTTCTCCATCCCTTGCATATTGTAGTTAATCACAAAGCTCTTGTAGCTAGGTGGGAGCGACTGGAGGATCCTGTCATTGACCGAGTCATCTGGGAGATTAACTCCCAACTGAGACAAACGGTTGTGTAACCCGGACATAGTGAGTATATGCTCACTGACATAACTGTTTTCCTCCATCTTACAACTATAGAACTTGTCAGAGACTTCATATCTCTCGACCCGGGCTTGAGCTTGGAAAACCATTTTCAGCTCTTGGAACATCTCATATGCTCCGTGCTGCTCAAAATGCTTTTGGAGCTCCGGTTCTAAGCTGTAAAGCATGCCGACCGAACAGGGAGTAATCATCACTACGCCGATCGCCGTGCATTCATAACATCTTGAGTTGCTGGGAAAATGGGTGCTTCACCTAGCGGTGCTTCTAGGACATATGCTTTCTTGGCAGCTATGAGGATGATCCTCAAGTTCCGGACAAAGTCCGTATAGTTGCTACCATCGTCTTTCAGCTTGGTTTTTTCTAGGAATGCGTTGAAGTTGAGGGCAACATTAGTGTGGGCCATTTGATCTACAAGACATATTGCAAATATATTTTAGACTATGTTCATGATAATTAAGTTCATCTAATCAAATTATTTAATGAACTCCCACTTAGATAGACATCCCTCTAGTCATCTAAGTGATACATGATCCGAGTCAACTAGGCCGTGTCCGATCGTCGCGTGAGACGGACTAGTCATCATCGGTGAACATCTTCATGTTGATCGTATGTACTATATGTCTCATGTTCGACCTTTCGGTCTCTTGTGTTCCGAGGCCATGTTTGTACATGCTAGGCTCATCAAGTAAATCTAAGTGTTTTGCATGTATAAATCTGGCTTGCACCCGTTGTATGCGAATGTTAGAATCTATCACACCCGATCATCACGTGGTGCTTCGAAACAATGAACATTCGCAAGGGTGCACAGTTAGGGGGAACACTTTCTTGAAATTTTATGAGGGATCATCTTATTTATGCTACCGTCATTCTAAGAAAATAAGATGTAAGCATGACAAACATCACATGTGTGTTCGAGGCGGGGCATGATCACCTTCGTCACCGGCATGACACCATGATCTCCATCATCATGATCTCCATCATCGTGTCTTCATGAAGTTGTCTCGCCAACTATTACTTCTACTACTATGGCTAACGGTTAGCAATAAAGTAAAGTAATTACATGGCGTTTTCATAGACACGCAGGTCATACAATAAATTAAGACAACTCCTATGGCTCCTGCCGGTTGTCATACTCATCGACATGCAAGTCGTGATTCCTATTACAAGAACATGATCAATCTCATACATCACATATCATTCATCACATTCTTTTTGGCCATATCACATCACATAGCATACCCTGCAAAAACAAGTTACACGTCCTCTAATTGTTGTTGCATGTTTTACGTGGCTGCTATGGGTTTCTAGCAAGAACGTTTCTTACCTACGCAAAAGCCACAATGGTGATATGCCAATTGCTATTTACCCTTCATAAGGACCCTTTTCATCGAATCCGATCCGACTAAAGTGGGAGAGACTGGCACCTGCTAGCCACCTTATGCAATAAGTGCATGTTAGTCGGTGGAACCTGTCTCACGTAAGCGTACGTGTAAGGTCGGTCCGGGCCGCTTCATCCCACAATACCACCAAAACAAGATAGGACTAGTAACAGTAAGCAAATTGAACAAACCAACGCCCACAACTACTTGTGTTCTACTCGTGCATAGAATCTACGCAATAGACCTAGCTTTGATACCACTATTGGGGAACGTAGCAATAATTCAAAATTTTCTACGCATCACCAAGATCAATCTATGGAGATTCTAGCAACAAGAGAGAGAGATAGAGAGGATGAGCATCTTCATACCTTTGAAGATTGCTAAGCGGAAGCGTCACTAGAACGCGGATGTGGGAGTCGCACTCGCGGTGATTCAAATCACGGAAGATCCAATCTAACGCTGAACGGACGACGCCTCCGCGTTCAACACACGTACAGCCCGGGGACGTCTCCTCCTTGATTCAGCAAGGGGAGAGGAGAAGTTGAGGGAGAGCTCTGGCAGCACGATGGCGTGGTGGAGGAGCTTGCAGTTCTCCGGCAGGGTTTCGCCAAGCACTACTATGGAGGAGGAGGTGTTGGGGAGGGAGAGGGCTATGCCTGGGGAAGGGTGCGGCAGCCCTCCCACCACCCCTCTATTTATAGGGTCAAGGGAGAGGGGGCGGCCCCCTCCAGATGGATCTAGAGGGGGGCGGTGGCCAAGGAGGCGAGGCTTGCCCCCCAAGCCAAGGGCCGCCCCCTTTAGGGTTCCCCCCAACCCTAGGCGCATGGGCCCTAGGGGTTGGCGCCCAGCCCACCAAGGGGCTGGTTCCCCTCATAAATTCAGCCCATAGGGCCCTCCAGGGCAGGTGGACCCTCCCGGTGGACCCCCGGAACCCTTTCGGTGGTCCCGGTACAATATTGATATACCCCCGAACACTTCCGGTGACCGAATAAGGACTTCCCATATATAATTCTTTGTCTCCGGACCATTCCAGAACTCCCTGTGACGTCCGGGATCCCATCCGGGACTCTGAACAACATTCGGTAACCGCATACTAATTCCCATAACAACTCTAGCGTCATCGAACCTTAAGTGTGTAGACCCTACGGGTTCAGGAATCATGCAGACATGACCGAGACAGCTCTCCGGCCAATAACCAAAAGAGGGATCTAGATACCCATGTTGGATCCCACATGTTCCACGATGATCTCATCGGATGAACCACGGTGTCGGGGATTCAATCAATACCGTATACAATTACCTTTGTCAATCGGTACGTTACTTGCCCGAGATTCGATCGTCCGTATCCCAATACCTCGTTCAATCTCGTTGCCGGCAAGTCACTTTACTCGTTTGTAATGCATGATCCCGTGACTAACTACTTAGTCACATTGAGCTCATTATGATGATGCATTACTAAGTGGGCCCAAAGATACCTCTCCGTCATACGGAGTGACAAATCCCAGTCTCGATTCGTGCCAACCCAACAGACACTGTCGGAGATGCCTGTAGTGTACCATTATAGCCACCCAGTTACGTTGTGACGTTTGGTACACCCAAAGCATTCCTACGGTATCTAGGAGTTGCACAATCTCATGGCCTAAGGAAATGATACTTGACATTAGAAAAGCTTTTAGCAAACGAACTACACGATCTTGTGCTATGCTTTAGGTTTGGGTCTTGTCCATCACATCATTCTCCTAATGATGTGATCCGTTATCAATGACATCCAATGCCAATGCTCAGGAAACCATGACCATCTATTGATCAACGAGCTAGTCAACTAGAGGCTCACTAGGGACATGTTGTGGTCTATGTGTTCACACATGTATTACGGTTATCGGTTAATACAATTATAGCATGAACAATAGAAAATTATCATGAACAAGGAAATATAATAATAACCATTTTATTATTGCCTTTAGGGCATATTTCCAACAAAAATCTGGAGTGGAAACAATGTCTTCAGATCAAACAATGCTACCTGCTGAAGCAGATATCTTGCGGGTTACAGATAGCTCCTCAGAGGAGGATTCAGAGATAGATGACCAGTCCTATTTTCCCCCTGAGGTGTATCATCAAACTTTGTAGGGTTATATTACTCATATCTTGCGTATGTTGTCTTGCATTGCTTAGTTTTTACATCAGATACAAAATATTGAATGCCATTTGCTTAGTTTATACATCATATATGTGATTGCCATCTGCTTACTTGCTTAGTACAAAAATCATATATAGTATTTGAATTATATCATGCCATCATATTTACATCAATAACATGTATCTGAATTATGCCATGCCATCCCATTTAATAAAGACATCATATTAGTTATATCATCTCATCCTGTTTACATAGTCATCATATTTTGAATTTTGTCATTCCATCCGTGAATTATATCATGACATCTGGTTTCCATAGACGGCATGTATGTGAATTATAGCATGTCAACCACTTTAATAGACACATCATATGGTTCTATCATGTCATCCTATTTACATAGTCATCATATTTTGAATTATGTCATTCTATCCTGTTTAGTTAGCCATCATATATGTGAAATTATGTCATGCTATCCTGTTTAGTTAGCCATCATATATTTGTGTGTGTGTGTGTGTTTCATGTTCTTATCCTATCCACCTTACTGCTGAACTGGTTTACCAAAATGAGCTTCATATACAACATGGTAAACCTGTGATGTGTCTGCTTGTTTGTTCTCTTTTAGAATGCAGACAAAATATTGGAGAAGAGTGCCGCGTTATGAGGTGGTAAAGTAATTAATGCAGATAAGTTTCAAGATAGTGAGACATCCGTGTTAGTCTCCAAGAAAGCTAATAAAAACTATCTTGAAGACAGTGAGACAACCCCAAAGTCATGTCTTGATGTAGTGTTTGAGTTACTAGCCACTACTATTGGCACAAGCTCTTCAAACTCTCAGCCTGAACTAGTCCGACTTCTTGAGTTTCAACTTCAAGTTGAAAGACATCGATCAGATGTGCTGCGACAGGAAACCAAAGGACTGAGGAAGTCTCTGTAGAATTCAGATGCATACTTTCTGGTGCAACAGCAAGCGCTAGAGGATTTAAGCGCCAAACAAGAGAAAGTTAATAACCTTGCTAAGCATCTTGCCAGTGATACATCTCCATCATATCTATAATTTTTTATTGTTTCATGCCAATATTATACAAGTTTTACATACTTTTGGCAACTTTTTATATGATTTATTTGGACTAACTTACTTATCTAGTGCCCAATGCCAGTTCATGTTTGTTGCCTGTTTTTGTATCACAGAAAATCCATACCAAAAAAGTCCAAACGTGATGCAACTCCATGGAGAATTAATTTGGAATATTTGTGATTTTTGGGAGTTGGAATCACCGCAAACGGAGGCCCGTGGTGGGCACAACCCACTAGGGAGCGCCAGAGGAGCCAGGCGTGGCATGGTGGGTTGTGCCCACCTCGTACGTTGGTTGGAGTACTTCGGGCGCACGAAAGCTTATATCTGGAAACAAATTGTGTAAAAAGATCAGCGTAATCGGAGTTACGGATCTCCGGGAATATAAGAAACGGTTTTCAGCCAGATCTAGGGAGCGCAAAACAGAAGAGAATAGAGAGGGAGATCCAATCTCGGAGGGGCTCCTGCCCCTCCACCGCCATGGAGGACATGGACAAGAGGGGGAACCCTCCTCCCATCTAGGGGGAGGCCAAGTAATAAGGAGGGGGCTCCTGCTCCTCTCTCCCGATGGCGCCGGAACGCCGCCGGGGCTAGGATCGTGACAGCGATTTACATCAACAACCTTGCTACCGTCAACACCAACTTTCTCCCCCTCTACGCAGCGGTGTAACACCTCTTCCCCCGCTGTAATCTCTACTTAAACATGGTGCTCAACTCCATATATTATTTCCCAATGATCTATGGTTATCCTATGATGTTTGAGTAGATCCGTTTTGTCCTATGGGTTAACCATGATCTTGGTTGGTATGATTGTATATCTTATTTATGGTGCTGTATTACGGTGCCCTCCGTCTCGCGCAAACGTGAGGGCCCCCCGCTGTAGGGTTTTGCAATATTTCATGGTTCATTTACGGTGGGTTGCGAGAGTGACAGAAACTTAAACCCGAGTAGGTGGGGTATGACGTATGTGAGTAAAGAGGACTTGATACTTAATGCTATGGTTGGGTTTCACGACCTTAATGATCTTTAGTAGTTGTGGATGCTTGCTAGAGTTCCAATCATAAGTGCATATGATCCAAGTAGAGAAAGTATGTTAGTTCATGCCTCTCCCTCATGTAAAATTACAAGAATGATTACCAGTACTTGTTATCGATTGCCTAGGGACAAATGACTTTCTTGTTGACAAAAGCTATCTACTTCTATTACCTTGCAATTTATTCTTAGTTTTATTCTCGCAAAATAGTTTCATACTTGTTTTAGGTAAAGCAAACATCAAGCATGCGTAGAGTTGTTTCGGTGGCCGATAGAACTTATGGGAATATTTGTTCTACCTTTAGCTCCTCATTGGGTTCGACACTCTTACTTATCGAAAGAGGCTACAATTGATCCCCTATACTTGTGGGTTATCAAGACCTTTTTCTGGCACCGTTGCCGGGGAGCAATAGCGTGGGGTGAATATTCTCGTGTGTGCTTGTTTGCTTTATCACTAAGTAGTTTTTATTTCCTATTCTAAGTTGCTCTCTACCTTTAGTTATGGATATGGAACACGAAAAACCAAAAAAAATTAGTTGTACTTGCCACTCATGGAGATGGGGAACCTCCTAAAACCCTTGATGCTCGTTATGTAAAAGATATTATGCACTACTTTGATAATCCTGAGAAAACCCCATTCAACTAGATAATGGGAGTAACTTTGGATCAACGTGAATACTTTAGGGATTATCGCTTGACACAAAAAGGGAAACTTTTATGGGATCAAATTTATATGTTGCATTGGTATGCTCGAGATTTTTGTTTGAGATATGATTTTACTTGTTGCTCTAGGATGAATGCTCCACACCTTCCCTTTTCATGTGAATTTAATGATAATGAAACCTTGGCTTCTTATGCTAGAGGTATAGATGATTATTATGATGTGGAACGAATAGAAGAATTTGTTACTTTTAAGAGTGCTTATGAAATTGAATCTTTGTTTGAAAAGTTTGAAGCTTTTGATGATGATGTTTATAGGCCTGAAAATTTTGCCATCCTTAAATATTGCTATGATAATTATAAATTCAATTCTGATATTGATGCATTTACTGAGAAAGTCTCCGTTGTCCAAGAAGAGACTGATATTTTGCAGGAGTCTATGGAAGAAGGAATTGATGAAACTGTGAGCTCATTGGATGAAAAAGATGACGAGGAGAGCGAAGAACAAGTGGAGGAAGAATGGATTAGCTACCCATGCGTACCTTCTAATGAGAGTAACCCTCCAACTCATACATTATTTAATGCCCCTTCGTTCTTACCGAAGGATGAATGCTATGATAATTGCTATGATCTTGTTGATTCATTTGAAATATCCCTTTTTGATGAACTTGATGCTTGTTATGCTTGTGGCCAAGATGCCAATATGAATTATGCTTATGGAGACGAACTTGCTATAGTTCCTTATGTTAAGAGAAATTGTTGCTATTGCACCCACACATGATAGTCCTATTATCTTTTTGAATTCTCCAAACTACACTATATCGGAGAAGTTTGCTCTTATTAAGGATTATGTTGATGGGTTGCATTTTAACATTGCACATGATGATTTTGATGAATGTAATATGCATGTGCTTGCTGCTTCTACTTGCAATTATTATGAGAGAGTAACTACATCTCCGCCTCTTTATGTTTCCAACACGATAAATTTGCAAGAAACTGCTTATGCTATGTATTGGCCTTTACTTGATGTTCATGAATTATTCTTGTATGACATGCCGACGCATAGGAAGAGAGTTAGACTTTGTCTGCTTGATATATGTTTCTTTGTGCTCACTACTAAATGCCAAATCATTGTTAATTAAAATTGGCTTTGATATACCTTGGGATCCGGGTGGATCCATTACTTGAGCACTTTATGCCTAGCTTAATGGCTTTAAAGAAAGCGCTGCCATGGAGACAACGCGGAAGTTTTAGAGAGTCATTTATTTCTATTGAGTGCTTTTATAAAGTTTAAAAGAAAAAATATATAGAGGGGAAACTCAAAACTTCACTAAAAGAAAAGTGAAAGTGAGAGGGACGAGCATTGTGAAAGTGGGAGCTAGCCTTGAACTTCGTTCATGCCCATGGAAACTTTGTGAATCTGAAATTACAGAAACTTTTCAACAAAAATAATTACCCCCTTGTACAATTCCATTGTATTATAAAAATAATGTGCCAAGATTTGCCTTTAGGATGGATAGATTGCTTGTTGGTTTGTGCATTGCAAAACAGAAACTTTGGTTGTAGTGCACGATTTTACATTTTTTTAGTTGAACGTCAAACAGTTCTAAAAACTTTTGTACTGTCTTTCTATACAAAATGTTTATTTTTTTCTAATTTTCTCAGAATGTTTAGAGTAACATAAGTATGGTGTAGGTTCAAATCTTTACAGACTGTCATGTTTTCACAGATTGCTGTTATAGCTTC
Organism: Aegilops speltoides; assembly: GCA_021437245.1. Classification (NCBI taxonomy): domain Eukaryota; kingdom Viridiplantae; phylum Streptophyta; class Magnoliopsida; order Poales; family Poaceae; genus Aegilops; species Aegilops speltoides. The sequence goes on from CM038147.1 coordinate 137,898,164, forward strand.
ATTATTTGCGTATGTTTGAATTATTGTTGAAGCCTCCTTGACTTGGGGCCATAGAATTGTGATAGCATACAATGGGAATGTTTGTTTATAATTATACAATAATGTTGCAGCAGTACATGATGGGATTTCATTGCCATTTTCACTAACCCCGCCACTAAAAGTTCGTTTAAGTTTTGTGTGGATGAAGTGTTTGAAGATCGAGGAGGTCTCGATATGAGGAGGAGGAGAGGCAAGATCTCAAGCTTGGGGATGCCCAAGGCACCCCAAGTAAATATTCAAGGAGAGGCAAGAGCTCAAGCTTGGGGATGCCCAACGCACCCCAAGTAAATATTCAAGGAGACTCAAGCGTCTAAGCTTTGCCCCGGAAGGCATCCCATCTTTCTTCAACAAGTATCGGTATGTTTTCAAATTTGTTTCGTTCATGTGATATGTGCAAATCTTGGAGCATCTTTTGTGTTTATTTTTCATTTTGCTTTTATGCACCATGCTGGTATGAGATAGTACATGGTTGATTTATAGAATTCTCATTGCACTTCACTTATATCTTTTGAGTATGGCTTTATAGAATGCTTCATGTGCTTCACTTATATCATTTGAAGTGTGGATTGCCTATTTCTCTTCACATAGAAAACCGATGTTCGTAGAATGCTCTTTTGCTTCACTTATATTTATTAGAGCATGATATTTTGTAGAAAGAGTTAAATTCTCATGCTTCACTTATATCTATTTAGAGAGTCAACAAGAATTGGTCAATTGCATGGTTAGTCACAAAATTCTACATAAAACTTATGGATCACTGAATATGATATGTTTGATTCCTTGCAATAATTTTGCGACATAGAGATGATAAATATGTGGGAAGTACTAGTAAACGGTTGTGGTTAAGTAAGAATATCAGTGTTAAGGTTTGTAATTCCCGAAGCATGCACGTATAGTCTCTCGTTATGCTATGAGAGTTGGAGCGCAATTTATCCTTGATTGTCTTCCTTATGAGTGGCGGTCGGGGACGAGCGATGGTCTTTTCCTACCAATCTATCCCCCTAGGGGCATGCGTAGTAGTACTTTGCTTCGAGGGCTAATAAACTTTTGCAATAGGTATATGAGTTCTTTATGACTAGTGTCAGTCTATGGATTATACGCACTCTTACCTTTCCACAATTTTCTAGCCTCTACGGTACCGTGCATTGCCCTTTCTCACCTTGAGAGTCGGTGCAAACTTCGCCGGTGCATCCAAATCCCGTGATATGATACGCTCTATCACACATAAGCCTTATTATATCTTCCTCAAAACAGCCACTATACCTACCTATTATGGCTGTTCCATGGCCATTCCGAGATATATTGCTATGCAACTTCTACCGATTCCTTTTGATGACTTGCGCATTCATTGTCCTATTGCTTTGCATGATCATATAGCTGACATAGTAGTCGTGGCTCAGCCAGTGTGCATCATTTTTCTTACATGTTACACTAGATCATTGTCACGGGCATTCATATAGAGTCATATTTTGTATAATTATCGAGTTGTAATTTTTATTCCTTTTGAGATATAAGTAAATTGAAGTGTGATGATCATCAATTTTTAGAGCAGTGCCCCAGTGAGGAAAGGATGATGAAGACTATGATTCCACCACAAGTCGTGATGAGACTCCGAACATTGAGAGAAAAAAAAAGAAAAAAAGAAAAAAAGAAAGAAAATAAAAGAAAAAAAAGAGAAAGAAAAAAATAAACAAAGAGAGACGGGGCATTGTTAGTATCCTTTACCACACTTGTGCTTCAAAGTAGCACCATGTTTTTCATATGGAGAGTCTCATATGTTGTCACTTTCATATACGAGTGGGAATTTTTCATTGTAGGATTAGATGCACACCCACTTAGTTTTCATATGGAGCTTTAATACACTTATAGCTCTTAGTGCATTCGTTGCATGGCAATCCCTACTCCTCGCATAGATATCAATTGATGGGCATCTCCATAGCCCGTTGGTTAGCCGCGTTGATGTGAGACTTCCTTACTTTTTTTGTCTTCTTTATATTTACCCCTATCATCATACTCTATTCCACCCGTAGTGCTATATACATGGCTTGCGCTCATGTATTGCGCAAGGGTTGAAAAAGCTACAGCGCGTTAAAAACTATGAACCAATTGCTCGGCTTGTGATTGGGTTGTACATGGTTTATACTTTGTGTTAAGAAGACAGAGCATGACAAGACTATATTATCTTGTAGGGATAGCTTTCTTTAGCATTGATATTTTGAAAGACATGATTGTTTGTTGGGATGCCTGAGTATTGATGTCTTTATATCAAATTATAGACTATTGCTTTGAATCAGTTATGTCTTAATATTCATGCCATGACTAGACATATGATCAAGTTTATGTTAGGTAGCATTCCACATCAAAAAATAACTTTTTTATCATTTACCTACTCGAGGACGAGCAGGAATTAAGCTTGGGGATGCTGATACATCTCCATCATATCTATAATTTTTGATTGTTTCATGCCAATATTATACAAGTTTTACATACTTTTGGCAACTTTTTATATGATTTATTTGCACTAACTTACTTATCCAGTGCCCAGTGCCAGTTCCTGTTTGTTGCCTGTTTTTATATCGCAGAAAATCCATATCAAACAAAGTCCAAACGTGATGAAACTCCATGGAGAATTATTTTGGAATATTTGTGATTTTTGGGAGTTGGAATCACCGCAAACGGAGGCCCGTGGTGGGAACAACCCGCCTGCGCGTGCTAGAGGAGCCAGGCGTGGCGTGGTGGGTTGTGCCCACCTCGTACGCTGGTTGGAGCTGTACTTCGGGCGCAAGGGAGCTTATATCTGGAAAAACAATTGTGTAAAAAGATCAACGCAATCGGAGTTACGGATCTCCGAGAATATAAGAAGTGGTTTTCGGCCAGATCTGGGGAGCGCGAAACAGAAGAGAACAGAGAGGGATATCCAATCTCGGAGGGTCTCCTGCCCCTCCGCTGCCATGGAGGCCATGGACCAGTGGGGGAACCCTCATCTAGGGGGAGGCCAAGGAAGAACAAGAAGGAGGGGGCTCTCTCCCCCTCTCTCCCGGTGGCGCCGGAACGCCGACGGGGCTAGGATCGTGACGGCGATCTACATCAACAACCTTGCTACTGTCAACACCAACTTTCTCCCCCTCTATGAAGCAGTGTAACACCTCTTCCCCCGCTGTAATCTCTACTTAAGCATGGTGCTCAACTCCATATATTATTTCCCAATGATCTATGGTTATCCTATGATGTTTGAGTAGATCCGTTTTGTCCTATGGGTTAATCGGGATCTTGGTTGGCATGATTTTATATTTTATTTATGGTGTTGTCCTACGGTGCCCTTCGTCTCACGCAAATGTGAGGGGCCCCCACTGTAGAGTGTTGCAATATGTTCATGGTTCGCTTACGGTGGGTTGCGAGAGTGACAGAAACTTAAACCCAAGTAGGTGGGGTATGACGTATGGGAGTAAAGAGGACTTGATACTTAATGTTATGGTTGGGTTTCACGACCTTAACGATCTTTAGCAGTTACGGATGCTTGCTAGAGTTCCAATCATAAGTGCATATGATCCAAGTAGATAAAGTATGTTATCTCATGCCTCTCCCTCATATAAAGTTACGAGAATGATTACTGGTACTTGTTATCGATTGCCTAGGGACAAACGAATTTCTTGTTGACAAGTTATCTACTTTTATTACCTTGCAATTTATTCTTAGTTTTATTCTCGCAAAAAAGGTTCATACTTGTTTTAGGTAAAGCAAAGGCGTGCGTAGAGTCATACCGGTGGTCGATAGAACTTGAGGGAATATTTTGTTCTACCTTTAGCTCCTCGTTGGGTTCGACACTCTTACTTATCGAAAGAGGCTACAGTTGATCCCGTATACTTGTCGGTTACCAGCCAGCAGGTTGGGTACCCAGGATATTGTTTCTTGAGCTCTTCTAAGTGGTTTCAGTTCCATACTTGTTTTGCTGCAGCGTTTATGTGATGCCCGCGATTCGATCATACACTAATCATACACGCAAATGTGTACAATCAAGATCAGGGACTCATGGGAAGATATCACAACACCACTCTAGACACAAATCAAAATAATACAAGCTTTATATTATAGGCTAGGGGTCTCGAGGGCTCGAATACATAGCTCGATACTCAAGAGAGTCAACAGAAGTAACAATATCTGAGTACAAACATAAGTTAGACAAAGATGCCTTAAGAAGGCTAGCACAAAAGCAACACGATCGAAGAGGCAAGGCCTCCTGCCTGGGACCTCCTAACTACTCCTGGTCATCGGCGGTCTCCACGTAGTAGTATCCGTCGGTGATGTCATCTGGCTCCAGGGATCCACCATCTGGTTGCATCACCCGGAAAGAAGAAAGAAAGGGGGGAAAGGGGTAGCAAAGCAACCGTGAGTACTCATCCAAAGTACTCGCAAGCATCAGATCTATACTAAGTATGCAATGGTATTAAAGGAAGGTGTGTATCTATGGACTGAACTGCAGAAAGCCAGAATAGAGGGGAAGGCCTAGCCTATCAAAGACTAGCATCTTCAAGCAGCTCCGAGCATCTTGCAGCATGTAGAAGAGTAAAGAATAGCATTTTAACATTTAACAAGCATGTTGAAACATTAACGCCCAGAGATCATTTCTCGACTCCCTGCAAAAAAGCAATCCCGGAGCCACATATCTCAAGTATCCATTTATAGTTATAATAGATCAGGATATAAGTCTGAGCATCCGTTATCGTGGATATGGCTATTAATAGATAATCTTCCGTGCAGGGGTGCACCACGTTTTCTAGCACGCTTGGCTACTTTGGCCGGACACACTTTTCTGGGTCAATGCCCGGCCTCGGAAGATCAACACGTCGCGGCCCTACCTAGGCTCAGCAGTAAGGTCCCCGCCGGTCTACATCCTGAGCACTCCGGGTTGTTGTGCGCAAGGGGATACTAGCACCACCTCTGCTTGGATGGCGCGATCCAGCCCGGCCACAATGATGAACTGGATGTCTGACAAAGCTTCGGCTGATACTGCGACGTCGAGGCCCATAACTATTCTCACGTGGTGGTTAGTGCGTAAAGGCCAAAGGCCAACTCAGATCAAATACCCAAACCTGGTAGTGCATTGGGGGCTCGTGGAGACGAGCAGAGACTCACGACAATGTGACTCCATCGCCCCGTCTCGTGGACTTATGGCAAGGGCCCAGACTGCCCGGTTGTGCCATGTGGAAAACTCACGGGTGCACTCCGGGCCCACCCGACTTTCACTCCAACTCGCGGGTACCCCTCAGGGCCGACTCAACTTCAACAATGGTCTCAAGTAAAGTCCGGGTAACCGTGTGTCCAAACATCAAGGGGAAAACCCGAGGAATCACCCTCGGTGGATTCCCAGTCGAGGTAATCATCAAGGTGAACATATGAGGAACCACCCTCGAGGTTCATCCTTGAGGTGTTGCACGACATAGCCATATCGGGAATGGTGAAGGAGGAACCACCCTCGTTGACCACGACCGAATAGCTACACTACAGAATTATCATCAAGAGTGTGTCACGAGGTTTCACCCTCGGCACTCAATAGTAGCTCTACAGAGTCGAGCAACAAAAGGGGCGTGATGTGATGTGAGGTGTCAGGTTCTGGTCGTCGATCATGTTGATCGAGTCGTCGATGATGAAGAAGGGGCAACAAGGACAAGGTGGGGGTCACTGATGGATCACTAACCAACCTATACTAAGCAGTTTAGGATAAGCAGGTAGGTAACAATAAGCAGGTTACAAGAGTAGGCTATCCATTAGAATAGGAGCAATCAATTACAACAGCAAAAATCAAATGCAAGCATGAGACAATGGAATGGGCGATATCGGGATGATCAATGGGGGGCTTGCCTAGAAGCTCTGCTGAAAGGGAAGAAGGGTCGTCGTCGATGTAGTCGATCACAGTGGCATCAACAATGGTCTCGGGGTCTACGAGAAAGAAGAGGGGAAATAAATAGTAAATACACGTAAAAATATGCATAACAAGACAATAAGCGGTGCTAGGGGTGTTCTAACGCAGTGTTACACGATACCGGTGAAGGGGGAAACAGCCGGGAAAGTTTTCCCGGAGTTAGGCATTTTCGGATAGATGAACCTGAGGGGAAAGGTTCGATGTTCTCTATGCTAGGGACGTCTAGCGGATGAACGGGGAGCGTATCTGGATTTGTCTCGTCTTTCTGAGCAACTTTCATGTATATTTTTTTTTCATTCGAGCGACGGATTATTTTATATAATTTTCTAAAGTTTTAGCAATCTTCTGAAATTAATAGATTTAATAAAAAGGAAAACAGGGTTATGACATCAGCATGATGTCAGCACTCAACATGGCAGTTGACTGGGTTAAACTTACAGGTGGGCCCCGCTGTCATTGACACAACTTAATTAAACATATATAGTTAGTTAACCTAGTTAATTAGGGTAACTAAATAGAGTTAATTAAGTTAAATAATTAATTAAAGATTAATTAATTAATTGTTTTTATTAATATATATTGTTAAACCCTTTTTGATAGGGCGCGTATACTGGGGCTGCTTGGCAAGTGGCTCAAAGGCCAGTGAGGCGGGTTAACAGGCGTGGGTGTTCGCGCCGAGACTAAGGCCACTGAGGCGGACGGCCAAGGCGGCGGGCAGTGGGGCACGGGCGCCGGTGGCTGCGGTCCGTAGCAGCACGCAACACGACGAGTGAGCGCGAGGCATAGAGTGGGGCGCATGGCTTGCGCATTCGATGGCCGGACGGGGCATCTTGGTGGGGGCGTGGCACGCTTGTCTGTGGGCGGTGAGCAGCAAAGAAGTCGAGCAGCCGACGGGGTTAGTGCGTGAGCGGGGACGAGGCCAAGGCGTGGCGCGGGAGAACAACAGCGATGGCGCACAAATGCAACAAACACCAATGAGCGACGTCGCAAATAAGGCCATCTGTGGGTCGTGGGCACCAACAGGGCGCAAGTGGGCGCGGGTGAGAGCTGAGGGTGGGGAGAGGAGATTCATCGGGCGGCTCGGTGAGTGGTTTAGTAGCAGCAGAGGGTTGGTGGAGCAACGACAACATCATGGTGCCGGAGATGGGGGCAAGAACGAATCGGCGGCTGCAGGGCTCCCCGGTTCCAGCTGAGGGCACCAGACGATGAGGCGGAGGCCCGCGGAGACGAGGACGATGCAGCGACCTCGAGCGGCGACGGGCAACTTTCCGATGCAGGCGGGCGAGGAGGAGTGGCTCGGGGGGGTAGGGTTCGGAGAAGAGGGGGGCATCGGGGTCGACTAAATTGGAAGGGGGCAGCCGGCCGATGGCCGCCACCACGGCAAGGCACCGTGGATGGGTGCCATGGTCCCCTCCCCATGACCAGGAGGTAGGAGGAGGGGTATGGGCAAAAATGCTAGATACACGGACTACGTCGACGGACTTTTACGGACCAGCTGACTTGTCCTTCTTTAATTGGGCTAATTAACCTTCTTCTCCTAATTAATCGGCCCCCCCTGATTTTAACTGGTGGGGGTGGGAGCCAAGCCCCGTAAAGCCCCGTAACAGCCCGTTGATGTAGCAAAGCCGGGGGTATGGGGGCCGGCCTGTTGGAGCAATGCTACACGGACGGGCCTTTACGGACTCGTGCTGTTAACTAATCTTCTCTCCTCCCCTGATTTTCAGGGAAAATCCTATATGCCGCTCGTTCGTTAAATGCCGCTAACCGCAGACAAAGCGTAGCGATCGAGCGGCGACGAACGGGCCGCCCGCTGAACCGCTTCAGCGCTCCTGGTTTTGGGAACCTTCTAGAGGTTTCCAGCTGGTTTTTTCCGGTTTTGAGAACCTTCTAGAAGGATCCTGAACCGGTTTTTTTTTCTTTTCTATTTCTGTTTCGTTTTTTTCAAGTTTATGTTTTCTTTTTCAAAAAATGTTCACATTTTCTGGAAAATGTTCGCGCTTTTACAAAAATGTTCAGAATTTGAAAACAATTCGTGTTTTCAAATTTTGTTAACAAATTCAAAAACTGTATGCATTTCTCAAAAATTGTTCAGAATTTTCAAAAATTGTTCAAAAAATGTTCCCGCTTCCAAATTTGTTTGGTATTTTCAAATTTGTTCTCTTTTCCAAAATTTGTTCTAATTATTCAAAAAATGTCCGTGCTTTAATACATTGTTCATGCTTCCAAATTTGTTCTCTGTTTCAAAATTTGTTCTCAAGATTCAAAAAATGTTCATGCTTTAAGAAATTGTCCAAATTTGTTCTTTGTTTCAAAATTTGTTCTCAAGATTCAAAAAATGTTCGAACTTTTAGAAAATATTTATGTTTAAATTTTATTCTCAATTTCAAAATTTTGTTCTCTAAATTCAAAAAATGTTCGGAATTTAGAAAATGCTCCTGTTTTTTCAAGATTTGTTCACCAGTTCAAAAAATGTTTATGTTTTTAAATATTTATTTTCAAAAAATGTCCGTGCTTTAATACATTGTTCATGCTTCCAAATTTGTTCTCTGTTTTAAAATTTGTTATCAAGATTTAAAAAATGTTCATGCTTTAAGAAATTGTCCAAATTTGTTCTTCATTTCAAAATTTGTTCTCAAGATTCAAAAAATGGTCGTACTTTTAGAAAAAAATTATGTTCAAATTTTGTTCTCTAAATTCAAAAAATGTTCGGAATTTAGAAAACGTTCCTGTTTTTTCAAGATTTGTTCACCAGTTCAAAAAATGTTTATGTTTTTTTACCGATTTCTAAAAATGTTCATATTTTCAAAAAAAGTTGGGAGTTTCCATAAATGTTTCCATTTAAAGTATTTTTTCGCAAATTCCAAAAAATGTTCAGTTTCAATTTTTGTTCGGAAGTCTCAAAAAATGTACGCAAGTTTTAAAAACTATTCATGTGTTCATGTTTTGTTTGGGAGTTTCAAAAAATGTTCCCAGTTTTAAAAAATGTTCGAGTATCCAAAAATTATTTTCAAATTTGAAAAATGTTCGGGTCTTCAAAAGAAACTTCCACGCTTTCTATTTTCGGGAGATTTCACAAAAATGTTCCCATTTTGAAAAAATGTTTTTTGTTTTTGGAATATTTATTTTTTTTCAAATTTTATTCACAATCTCTAAAAGTTTTCGCTGTTTCATACTGTTTCTCGATCGCTGCATTTTTTTCGTTCCGTACTGGTCGCTAGCGATATGGGCCGGCCCAGTCGGGAGACCCGCCTGTGCGTCTGGTCGACATTCTGCCGCAAAGAGCGGCAGATAGGACCTCTCGATTTTCAGGGGGTGTGGGCCCCCTCACCTTAATTCCTCCAATCATATTATCCCAGCTGGGCCTCTCCGTGAATTAAGTAAAAATTTGCCCGTCCGTGTAGCATTGCTCGGCCAGTTGTTAGGTGGGCTAACAAGCCCAGTAGCTTAGGTCCTCCTCCTTTTGTTTTCGGCCATAATTTTTCTTTTATAGTTTCTGTTATTATTCAATTTCAAATAGCAAATGACCTTAAGAAAAGAGAGACTAGGCCCGCAATTAGAGATGCAAATATATACAGTGCCACAAAAAGTTTGGACTTTATTTAAAGTGGTTTGCTATTTTAGAAATTATAAAAGGCATTTATATAATTGTTTAAGCCACTATTTTAATTATTTTGAGCACTTAAACATTTTATAAAAGTTTGGTTTCTCCACAATAATACGTATGAATTATTTGCCATAGTTCGTACATTTTTGTTTGCGCGTTTGAGAAATTTGAATTCTGAACTTTAATTAGAATTAGAATTTGAGCGATGTTTAAACTCAAGTGAGGACTAACAACAATAGGAGTGGTGACCTGGCATCATTAGCAGGGGGTTACTGTAGCTTAATTATTCGGGTGTTACAAATCTCCTCCACTACAAGAAATCTCGTCCCGAGATTTTAGGAGGTAAAAGGAGACGGAGCGAGGTATTCATCACGAAGACGATCCTCACGCTCCCAAGTGGCTTCATCTTCAGAATGATTTGACCACTAAACTTTAAGAAATTTGATATCCCTCATACAGGTGCGATGTTCAACCTGAACGAGAACGCGGATCGGATGATTTTTGAAAGTGAGATCATCCTGCAGGGGTTGAGCTTTATAAGCCAGATCGTTATTGCAATAATACTTGCAACTCAAGGCATCGGCCATGACATTAGCCTTGCCAGGGGTATAAGAAATACCATAGTCATAGTCTGTAATTGTTTTCTATACATAGTTGCTGACGGAGATCCGGATCTAGCTGAGTAACAAATACTTCAGACTTTGATGATCGGTGAAGATCTCGCAACGATTACCAAGAAGGATAAGTCGCCACAACTTCAGTGCAATCATTGGTGAAGGAGTGTTTTCGATTTTCACAAGAGGAGAAGCGTTTCATGCATTCAAGGAATAAATCTGTGCTTCGGCATTTAGAACAAGATGAGCAGGGTAGCTTAGTACCTCACTTGAAGAATGTAGTAGAAACAGTATGTGATATCAACCATTACATACCCAGAATGCGGTCGATATTGGATGACTTCAAAACAATGGGGGAAACATGTAATTCCAATCCTTCAATTTGAACAGGGACATTGGGACGAACCATGGTGGTTCGACATTGGCCCGCGGAATGCAGCTTGGAATTCCGGCCAAGTGATGGTGGTTCCTGAAGGAAATATGCCCTAGAGGCAATAATAAAGTTATTATATATTTCCTCATATCATGATAAATGTTTATTATTCATGCTAGAATTGTATTAACCGGAAACATAATACATGTGTGAATATATAAACAAACAGAGTGTCACTAGTATGCCTCTACTTGACTAGCTTGTTAATCAAAGATGGTTATGTTTCCTAACCATGAACAAGGAGTTGTTATTTGATTAACAAGGTCACATCATTAGTTGAATGATCTGATTGACATGACCCATTCCGTTAGCTTAGCACACGATCGTTTAGTATGTTGCTATTGCTTCCTTCATGACTTATACATGTTCCTATAACTATGAGATTATGCAACTCCGTTTACGGAGGAACACTTTGGTGCTACCAAACGTCACAACGAATCGGGTGATTATAAAGGAGTACTACAGGTGTCTCCAAAGGCAGATGTTGGGTTGGCGATTTCGATATTAGGTTTTGTCACTCCGATAGTCGGAGAGGTATCTCTGGGCCCTCTCGGTAATGCACATCATGAAGCCTTGCAAGCATTACAACTAATAAGTTGGTTGTGAGATGATGTATTACGGAACGAGTAAAGAGACTTGCGTAACGAGATTGAACTAGGTATTGGATACCGACGATCGAATCTCGGGCAAGTAACATACCGATGACAAAGGGAACAACGTATGTTGTTATGCGGATCGACCGACAAAGATCTTCGTAGAATATGTAGGAACCAATATGGGCATCCAGGTCCCGCTATTGGTTATTGACCGAGAATAGTTCTAGTTCATGTCTACATTGTTCTCGAACCGTAGGGTCCCTGCACGCTTAAGGTTTCGATGGCGATGTTATTATGAGTTTATGTATTTTGATGTACCGAAGAAGTTCGAGTCCCGGATGTGATCACGGACATGACGAGGAGTCTCAAAATGGTCGAGACATAAAGATTGATATATTGACGGCTATATTCGGACACCGGAAAGGTTCGGAAGTTTCCGGAGAAAACCGGAGTGCCGAGGGGTTACGGAACCCCGGGAAGTTATGGGCCTTAGTGGGCCAAAGGGGAGAGAGGGGCCGCACCAGAGGTGGCGCCCCTGGGAGTCCGAATAGGACAAGGAAGGGGCGCGCCCCCTTCCTCTCCCTCTCCCCTCTTTCCTTCCCCTTCTCCTTCCTAGTTGGACTAGGAAAGGGAGTCCTACTCAACTAGGAGGAGGACTCCCCCTCCTGGCGCACCTATAGGGGCCGGCCGGCCTCCCCCTCCCTCCTTTATATACAGGCAGGGGGCACCCTAGGACACACAAGTATTGATCTACGGATCGTTCCTTAGCCGTGCAGCGGTGCCCCCTCCACCATATTCCACCTCGGTCATACCGTCGCGAAGCTTAAGCGAAGCCTCGCGCCGTGAAACATCAAGATCGCCACCACGCCGTCGTCTTGTGGAACTCTCCCTCGACACTCGGCTGGATCGGAGTACGAGGGACGTCATCGAGCTGTACGTGTGTCAAGAACTCGGGGGCGCCGGAGTAACGGTGTCGGGATCGGTCGGATCGCGAGGAGAACGTACGACTACTTCCTCTACGTTGTGATCACTTCCGCTTCGGGTCTACAAGGGTACGTAGACAACACTCTCCCCTCTCGTTGCTATGCATCACCATGATCTTGCGTGTGCGTAGGAAATTTTTTGAAATTACTACGTTCCCCAACAGTGGCATCAGAGCCTAGGTTTTTATGGTTTGATGTTTTGCACGAGTAGAACACAAGTGAGTTGTGGGCGATACAAGTCATACTACCTACCAGCATGTCATACTTTGGTTCAGCGGTATTGTGAGATGAAGCGGCCCGGACCGACATTACGCGTACGCTTACGCGAGACTGGTTTCACCGTTACGAGCACTCGTTGCTTAAAGGTGGCTGGCGGGTGTCTGTCTCTCTCACTTTAGTTGAACCGAGTGTGGCTACGCCCGGTCCTTGAGAAGGTTAAAACGGAGTCTATTTGACGAAGTATCGTTGTGGTTTTGATGCGTAGGTGAGATTGGTTCTTGCTTAAGCCCGTAGCAGCCACGTAAAATTTGCAACAACAAAGTAGAGGACGTCTAACTTGTTTTTGCAGGGCATGTTGTGATGTGATATGGTCAAGACATGATGCTATATTTTATTGTATGAGATGATCATGTTTTGTAACGAAGTTATCGGCAACTGGAGGAGCCATATGGTTGTCGCTTTATTGTATGCAATGCAATCGCCCTGTAATGCTTTACTTTATCACTAAGCGGTAGCGATAGTCGTAGAAGCATAAGTTTGGCGAGACGACAACGATGCTACGATGGAGATCAAGGTGTCGCTACGGTGGCGATGGTGATCATGGTGGTGCTGCGGAGATGAAGATCACGAAGCACAAGATGATGATGACCATATCATATCACTTATATTGATTTGCATGTGATGTTTATCCTTTATGCATCTTATCTTGCTTTGATTGACGGTAGCATTATAAGATGATCTCTCACTAAATTATCAAGAAGTGTTCTCCCGAGTATGCACCGTTGCCAAAGTTCGTCGTGCCCGGACACCACGTGATGATCGGGTGTGATAAGCTCGTCCATCTACAACGGGTGCATGCCAGTTTTGCACACGCAGAATACTCAGTTAAACTTGACGAGCCTAGCATATGCAGATATGGCCTCGGAACACGGAGACCGAAAGGTCGGCGTGAATCATATAGTAGATATGATCAACATAAGATGTTCACCATTGAAAACTACTCCATCTCACGTGATGATCGGTTATGGTTTAGTTGATTTGTCACGTGATCACTTAGATGACCGAGAGATGTCTATCTAAGTGGGAGTTCTTAAGTAATATGATTAATTGAACTTAAATTTATCATGAACTTAGTCTGGTAGTATTTTGCAAATTATGTTGTAAGATCAATAGCTTGCGTTGTTGCTTTCATATGTTTATTTTGATATGTTCCTAGAAAATTGTGTTGAAAAATGTTAGTAGCAATGATGCGGATTTGATCCGTGATCCGAGGTTTATCCTCATTGCCGCACGTAAGAATTATGTCCTTAATGCACCGCTAGGTGAGCGGACCTATTGCAGGAGCGGATGCGACGTTATGAGCGTTTGGCTAGCTCAATATGATGACTACTTGACAGTTTTGTGCACCATGCTTTATGGCTTAGAATCGGGACTTCAAAGATGTTTTGAACATCATGGACCATATGAGATGTTCCAGAATTGAAGTTAATATTTCAAGCAAATACCGAGTTGAGAGATATGAAGTCTCCAACAAGTTCTATAGCTAAAAGATGGAGGAGAATCGCTCAACTAGTGAGCATGTGCTCGATTATGCAGGTACTTCAATCGCTTGAATCAAGTGGGAGTTAATCTTCCGGATAAGATAGTGATTGATGAATTCTCTATTCACCATCACCAAGTTAGTAGAACTTCATGATGAACTATAGTATGCAAGGGATGACGAAAATGATTCCGGGCTCTTCGTGATGTTGAAATCGACGAAGGTAGAAATCAAGAAAGAGCATCAAGTGTTGATGGTTGACAAGATCACTAGTTTCAAGAAAAGGGCAAAGGAAAGAAAGGGAACTTCAAGTAGATTGACAAGCAAGTTGTCACTCCCACGAAGAAGCCCAAAGCTGAACCAAAGCACTGAAACCGAGTGCTTACACGCAAAGGAAATGGTCACTGGAAGCGGAACTGCCCTAAATGTTTGGTGGATAAGAAGGATGGCAAAGTGAAAAAGGGTATATTTGATATACAGGTGTTTGATATGTGCTTTACTAGTGTTTATAGCAACCCCTCGGTATTTGGTACTGGTTCAGTTGCTAAGAGTAGTAACTCGAAATGGGAGTTGCAGAATAAACAGAAACTAGTTAAGGGTGAAGTGATGATGTGTGTTGAAAATAGTTTCAAGATTGATATGATCATCATCGCACACTCCCTATACTTTCGGGATTAGTGTTGAACCTAAATAAATGTTACTTGGTGTTTGCGTTGAGCATGAATATGATTTGATCGTGTTTATTGCAAAACGGTTATTCATTTAAGTAAGAGAATAAACGGTTGTTCTGTTTACATGAATAAAACCTTATATGGTTACACGCCCAATGAAAATGGTTCATTGGATCTCGATCGTAGTGATACACATATTCATAATATTGAAACCAAAAGATGCAAAGTTAATAATGATAGTGCAACTTATTTGTGGCAATCGCCGTTTAGGTCATATTGGTGTAAAGCGCATGAAGAAACTCCATCTTGATGGGATTTTGGAATCACTTGATTATGAATCACTTGATGCTTGCGAACCATGCCTCATGGGCAAGATGACTAAGACTCCGTTCTCCGAACAAAGGAGCGAGCAAGCGACTTATTGGAAATAATACATACCGATGTATGCGATCCAATGAGTGTTAAGGCTCATGTGGGTATCGTTATTTTCGACCTTCACAGATGATTTGAGCAGATATGGGTATATCTACTTGATGAAACATAAGTCTGAAATAGTTGAAAGGTTCAAAGAATTTCAGAGTGAAGTGGAAAAATCATCGTGACAAGAAAATAAGATTTCTACGATTTGATCGCGGAGACAAATATTTGAGTTCTGAGTTTGGTCTTCAATTAAAACAATGTGGAATAGTTTCACAAATTCATGCCACCGAACACCACATCATAATGGTGTGTCCGAACGTCATAACCGTACTTTATTGGATATAGTACAATCTATGATGTTTCTTACCGATTTACCAATATCGTTTTGGGATCATGCATTAGAGACAGCTGCATTCACGTTAAATAGGGCACCATCAAATCCGTTGAGGCGACACTATATGAACTGTGGTTTAGCAAGAAACCAAAGTTGTCGTTTCTTAAAGTTTGGGGCTGCGATGCTTATGTGAAAAGTTTCATCTGATAAGCTCAAACCCAAATCGGAGAAGTGCGTCTTCATAGAATACCCAAAGGAAATTGTTGGGTACACCTTCTATCACAGATCCGAAGGCAAAACATTCGTTGCTAATAAATGGATCCTTTCTAGAGAAGGAGTTTCTCTCGAAAGAAGTGAGTGGGAGGAAAGTAGAACTTGATGAGGTAATTGTACCTTCTCCCTTATTGGAAAGTAGTTCATCACGAAATCTGTTCTGTGACTACTAC
The DNA here is from genome assembly GCA_021437245.1 of Aegilops speltoides. NCBI lineage: Eukaryota > Viridiplantae > Streptophyta > Magnoliopsida > Poales > Poaceae > Aegilops > Aegilops speltoides. The sequence continues at coordinate 137,913,983 of CM038147.1, forward strand.
ACCAATTAGTGAGGAAGCTAATGATGATGATCATGTAACTTCAGATCAAGTTACTACCGAATCTCGTAGGTAAACCAGAGTGAGATCCGCACTGAGTGGTACGGTAATCCTATTACGGAAGTCATGTAACTAGACCATGATGAACCACGAACTATGAGGAAGCGATGATGAGCCCAGATTCATGAAATGGCTTGAGGCCATGAAATCTGAGATGAGATCCATGTATGAGAACAAAGTGTGGACTTTGGTGGCGTTGCCCAATGATAGGAAAGCAATAGAAAACAAGTGGATCTTCAAGAAGAAGACTGACGCTGACGGTAATGTTACTGTCTACAAAGCTCGACTTGTCGCAAAGGGTTTTCGACAAGTTCAAGGGATTGACTACGATGAGACCTTCTCACCCGTAGCGACGCTTAAGTCTGTCCGAATCATGTTAGCAATTGCCACAATTTATGAAATTTAGCAAATGGATGTAAAAACTGCATTCCTGAATGGGTTTCTGGAGGAAGAGTTGTATATGATGCAACCAGAAGGTTTTATCGATCCAAAGGGAGCTAACAAAGTGTGCAAGCTCCAATGATCCATCTATGGACTGGTGCAAGCATCTCGGAGTTGGAATATACGCTTTGATTAGTTGATCAAAGCATATAGTTTTATCTGAGACTTACGGTGAAGCCTGTATTTACTAAAAAGTGAGTGGGAGCACTACAAACATTTACGATAAGTATATGTGAATGACATATTGTAGATCGGAAATAATGTAGAATTATTCGCAAAGCATAAAGAAGTGTTTGAAAGGAGTTTTTCAAAGAAAGACCTCGGTAAAGCTACTTACATATTGAGCATCAAGATCTATAGAGATAGATCAAGATGCTTGATAAGTTTTTCAATGAGTACATACCTTGACAAGATTTTGAAGTAGTTCAAAATGAAACAGATCAAAGAAAGAGTTCTTGCATGTGTTACAAGGTGTGAAATTGAGTAAGACTCAAAACCCGACCATGGCGAAGATAGAAAGAGAATGAAAGTCATTCCCTATGCCTTGGCCATAGGTTCTATAAAGTATGCCATCTTGTGTACCAAATCTATTGTATACCCTGTGACTGATTTTGGCAAGGAGTACAATAGTGATCTAGGAGTAGATCATGGACAGCGGTCAAAATTATCCTTAGTGGAATAAGGATATGTTTCTCGATTATGGAAGTGACAAAAGGTTAAATGCGTAAAGGGTTACGTCGATGTAAGTTTTGACACCGATCTGGATGACTCTAAGTCTCGATCTAGATACATATTGAAAGTGGGAGCAATTAGCTAGAGTAGCCGTGCGAGCATTGTAGACATAGAAAAATTGCAAAATACATAACGGATCTGAATGTGAAAGACCCGTTGACTAAGACTCTCTCACAAGCAAAACATGATCACACCTTAGTACTCTTTGGGTGTTAATCACATAGCGATGTGAACTAGATTACTGAATCTAGTAAACCCTTTGGGTGTTGGTCACATGGCGATGTGAACTATGGGTGTTAATCACATGATGATGTGAACTATCGATGTTAATCACATGGTGATGTGATCTAGATTATTGACTCTAGTGCAAGTGGGAGACTGAAGGAAATATGCCCTAGAGGCAATAATAAAGTTATTATATATTTCCTCATATCATGATAAATGTTTATTATTCATGCTAGAATTGTATTAACCGGAAACATAATACATGTGTGAATATATAAACAAGCAGTGTCACTAGTATGCCTCTACTTGACTAGCTTGTTAATCAAAGATGGTTATGTTTCCTAACCATGAACAAGGAGTTGTTATTTGATTAACAAGGTCACATCATTAGTTGAATGATCGATTGACATGACCCATTCCGTTAGCTTAGCACACGATCGTTTAGTATGTTGCTATTGCTTCCTTCATGACTTATACATGTTCCTATAACTATGAGATTATGCAACTCCGTTTACGGAGGAACACTTTGGTGCTACCAAAGCGTCACAGCGAATCGGGTGATTATAAAGGAGTACTACAGGTGTCTCCAAAGGCGATGTTGGGTTGGCGTATTTCGAGATTAGGTTTTGTCACTCCGATAGTCGGAGAGGTATCTCTGGCCCTCTCGGTAATGCACATCATCTGAAGCCTTGCAAGCATTACAACTAATAAGTTGGTTGTGAGATGATGTATTACGGAACGAGTAAAGAGACTTGCCGTAACGAGATTGAACTAGGTATTGGATACCGACGATCGAATCTCGGGCAAGTAACATACCGATGACAAAGGAACAACGTATGTTGTTATGCGGTCGACCGACAAAGATCTTCGTAGAATATGTAGGAACCAATATGGGCATCAGGTCCCGCTATTGGTTATTGACCGAGAATAGTTCTAGGTCATGTCTACATTGTTCTCGAACCGTAGGGTCCTGCGCTTAAGGTTTCGATGGCAGTTATTATGAGTTTATGTATTTTGATGTACCGAAGAAGTTGAGTCCCGGATGTGATCACGGACATGACGAGGAGTCTCAAAATGGTCGAGACATAAAGATTGATATATTGGACGGCTATATTCGGACACGGAAAGGTTCGGAAGTTTCGGAGAAAACCGGAGTCTTGGGAGGGTTACGGAACCCCGGGAAGTTATGGGCCTTAGTGGGCCAAAGGGGAGAGAGAGGGCCGCACCGGAGGTGGCGCCCCCCGGGAGTCGAATAGGACAAGGAAGGGGGCGGCCCCCTTTCCTCTCCCTCTCCCCTCTTTCCTTCCCCTTCTCCTTCCTAGTTGGACTAGGAAAGGGAGTCCTACTCAACTAGGAGGAGGACTCCCCCTCCTAAGCGCACCTATAGGGGCGGCCGGCCTCCCCCTCCCTCCTTTATATCACAGGGGGGGGGCACCCTAGACACACAAGTATTGATCTACGGATCGTTCCTTAGCCGTGTCGGTGCCCCCTCCACCATATTCCACCTCGGTCATACCGTCGCGAAGTTTAGGCGAAGCCTGCGCAGTGAAACATCAAGATCGTCCACCACGCCGTCGTCTTGACGGAACTCTCCCTCGACACTTGGCTGGATCGAGTCGAGGGACGTCATCGAGCTGTACGTGTGTCAAGAACTGGGGCGCCGAATAACGGTGTCGGGATCGGTCGGATCGCGAGGAGAACGTACGACTACTTCCTCTACGTTGTGATCGCTTCCGCTTCGGGTCTACAAGGGTACGTAGACAACACTCTCCCCTCTCGTTGCTATGCATCACCATGATCTTGCGTGTGCGTAGGAATTTTTTTGAAATTACTACGTTCCCCAACAGTTCCAACAGGTAAGGAACTCCTGAGGCTGTCCCATCATTGAGCAGCGGGACCTTTCAGGTAGTAAGCCGCAAAGGTGACATAGTTAGCAGGGGCTACATCAACAGACTCCAACTTGAAAGTGATATCACGGAGCCAGTCATCATCATCAAGGGGTTGGGTTAAGCTGCGGTAGCTGACAGAGTTGAGAGGCGCAAACTCTTGCAGAGTCATTGGGGCTGGTTGCTGATTCATATTGGGACACGGGAACTGGGCCATGACATTTTTGATAAACTGGTGATTCAGCTCAAACCATTGTGTCATTCCGGCCAAGTATTCGGGAGGTGGTGGATTGTCGCCACCACGACCACAACCAGTGGGTCTAACCATCCTGCTTAAATGCAACAGGGGGTAGTTTAGCAAGGGATGGAGCAAGTGTAAGGAATCATTCATGGTGTAATCAAAACAATGAGCAAAGGCGCAGTATGTAAAAAGTAGTAGTCATTGAAGACATACTGATACATATATAGAGCCAATTACACGCTGTTCGTATCAGTTTGGATAAGAGAAACATCCAAGACATAGCGGCACGCATGCACGCGATGGGGGGGATCAACAACAGGACATAGAAAAGGCTACATCAACGTCGAAGATAACCACTAGAGTGAGGGATTTGAAAGTGATGACACAGGGTGCCATCGACAAGAGGATCTTGTGGCCAGTGAATATTGTGAAGCAGAACTTGGCCCTCAATTCGAGAAAGGGGTATTACAAATCTCCGGGTGGATGTGATCACGACACCCTAATGTTAGATTTAGCAAAATCATTTAACCCGAGTAGAAGGGAGATCAGAGTCCCAGAGCATAGACGAGGAGTAAAAGATCCTAATACCATCCATTTGGCAACGTGGGCCCGCAAGCCGCACAGTCAAGTTAGTAAAACAGTTTTCCAAGAACTAGACTCAACTTCGGCCAAGGAGTTGGAAAGGGGGATCCTACAGGCAGTCGGCTCTGATACCAACTTGTGACACCCCCGATTCAATCGTACACTAATCATACACGCAAATGTGTACAATCAAGATCAGGGACTCACGGGAAGATATCACAACACAACTCTAGACACAAATAAAAATAATACAAGCTTTATATTACAAGTCGGGGGCCTCGAGGGCTTGAATACATAGCTCGATACACAAGAGAGTTAGTGTAAGCAACAATATCTGAGTACAGACATAAGTTAGTTAAAGATGCCTTAAGTAGGCTAGCACAAAAGCAACATGATTTAAGAGGCAAGGCCTCTGCCTGGGACCTCCTAACTACTCCTGGTCATCCGCGGTCTCCACGTAGTAGTATCCGTCGTTGGTGGCATCTGGCTACAGGGATTCAGCATCTGGTTGTATCAACCAGAAAGAAGAAAGAAGGGGGGAGGGTAGCAAAGCAACTGTGAGTACTCATCCAAAGTACTCGCAAGCATCAGGACTATACTAAATATGCATCGGTATCAAAGGAAGGTATGTATCTGTGTACTGAACTGCAGAATGCCAGAGTAGAGGGGAAGGCCTAGCCTATCGAAGACTAGCATCTTCAAGCAGCTCCGAGCATCTTGCAACATGTAGAAAGTAAAGATAGCATTAACATTTAACAAGCATGTTGTAACATTAACGCCCAGAGATCCTTTCTCGAATCCCTGCGAAAAAGAAATCCCGGAGCCACATATCTCAAGTATCCATTTCTAGTTATAATAGATCACGATATAAGTCTGAGCGTCCGTTACCATGGACACAACTATTAATAGATAATCTTCCCTGCAGGGGTGCGCCATGTTTTTCAACACGCTTGATTACTTTGGTCGGACACACTTTTCTGGGTCAATGCCCGGCCTCGGAAGGTCAACACGTCGCACCCCTACCTAGGCTAAGCAGAGAGGTCCCCGCCGGTCTACACCCTAAGCACTCCGGGGTCTGGGCCCATCGTCCGTTGCACACCGGGTCATTGTGCGCAAGGGGATACTAGCACCACCTCTACCTGGATGGCCGATCCGGCCCGGCCACAATGCTGAACTGGACGTTTGACAAAGCTTCAGCTGATATTGCAACATTGAGGCCCGTAACTATTCTTGCATGGTGGTTAGTGCGCAAAGGCCAAAGACCAACTCAGATCAAATACCCAAACCTGTTAGTGCATTGGGGGCTCGCGGAGATGAGCAGAGACTCACAATAATGTGACCCCGTTGCCCCGTCTCGTGGACTTACGGCAAGGTCCCAGACTGCCCGGTCGTGCCACGTAGAAAACTCGCGGACGCTCTCTGGGCCCGCCCGACTTTCACATCAACTCATGGGTACCCCTCAGGGCCGACCTGACTTCAACAATGGTCTCAATTAAAGTTCGGGTAACCGTGTGTCCAAACATCAAGGCAAAAACCCGAGGAATCACCCTCGGTGGATTCCCACTCAAGCTAATCATCAAGGTGAACATATGAGGAACCACCCTCGAGGTTCACACTTGAGGTGTTGCACGACAGAGCCTTATCGGGAATGGTGAAGGAGGAACCACCCTTGTTGACCACGACCGAATAGCTACACTACAGAATCATCATCAGGAGTGCGTCACGAGGTATCACCCTCGGCACTCGATAGTAGCTCTGCAGAGTCGAGCAACAAAAGGGGCGTGATGTGATGTGATGTGATGTGTCGGGCTCTGGTTGTCGATCAAGTTGATCGAGTCGTCGATGATGAAGCAGGGGCAACAAGGACAAGGTGGGGTCACTAATGGATCACTAACCAAATTATACTAAGTAGTTTAGGTTAAGCAGGTAGGTAACAATAAGCAGGTTACAAAAGCAGGATATGCATCAGAATAGGAGCAATCAATTACAACAGCAAAATCAAATGCAAGCATGAGAGAATGGAATGGGCGATATCGAGATGATCAAAGGGGGGCTTGCCTACAAGCTCCACTGAAAGGGAAGAAGGGTCATCATCGACGTAGTCGATGACAGTGGCATCAGCAGCGGTCTCAGGGTCTACCGAAAAGAAGAGGGGGAAGAGACAGTAAATACACGCAAACATATGCATAACAAGACAATAAGAGGCGCTAGGGGTGTCCTAACGCAGTGTTACATGATACCGGTAAAGGGGGAAACATCCATGAAAGTTTTCCCGGAGTAGGCATTTTCGGATAGACGAATCAGAGGGGAAAGGTGATAACCCACAAGTGTAGGGGATAATTGTAGCCTCTTTTGATAAGTAAGAGTGTCGAACCCAACAAGGAGCTAAAGGTAGAACACATATTATCTCAAGTCCTATATGCCACTGATACGACTCTACGCACGCTTAGTGTTCACTTTACCTAGAACAAGTATGAAACTAGAAGTACTTTGTAGGTGTTGTTGGATAGGTTTGCAAGATAATAAAGAGCACGTAAATAAAAAGTAGGGTCTGTTTAGATAAAGAAGAAACAAAGTAAATATAGTGAGTGTGGAAAAGTGTTGGTAGGAGTTGTGAAATTGTCCCTAAGCAATTGACTACTTTACTAGACCGATAGCAAGTTCTATGTGGGAGAGGCATAAGCTAACATACTTTCTCTTCTTGGATCATATGCACTTATGATTGGAACTCTATCAAGCATCCGCAACTACTAAAGATCATTAAGGTAAAACTCAAGCATAGCATTAAAGCATCAAGTCCCCTTTATCCCATACGCAACAACCCCCTTACTCGGGTTTACGCTTCTGTCACTCAAGCAACCCACTATAAGCGAATCATGAACATATTGCAACACCCTACAGCGGGAATCCCTCACGCTTGCGCGACACGGAGAGCACCATTGGACACAACATAACCATAAGCAAATTAAACCAATCATAGCAATTCATCAATCACCGATAGGACAACGAAAATCTACTCAGACATCATAGGATGGCAACACATCATTGGATAATAATATGAAGCATAAAGCACCATGTTCAAGTAGAGGGTACAGCAGGTTGCGGGAGAGTGGACCGCTGAATATAGATCGGGGAAGGTGATGGAGATGTTGGTGAAGATGGCGGAGGTGTAGGTGTAGATCGTGGTGATGATGATGGCCCCGGCGGCGTTCCGGCGCCACCGGAAGCAAGGGGGAGAGAGCCACCCTTCTTCTTATTCTTCCTTGACCTCCTCCCGAGATGGGAGAAGGGTTTCCCCTCTGGTCCTTGGCTCCCATGGCTTGGGAGGGGGGAGAGCCCCTCCGAGATTGGATTGAAACCTTCGCCCGGATATTTTTCCAAAAATTATCTTTCTTGCGGCCAAAGAAGAGCGTCAACCGCCTTACGAGGGGCCCACAAGGGTCAGGGGCACGCCTAGTATAAGTGGGCGCACGGGCCACCCTCGTGGCCACCTCGGGCACCGTCTCACGTTGATTTTACTTCCCAAAAATCATTAATATTCCAAAAATAAGCTCCGTCCATTTTTATCCCGTTTGGACTCCGTTTGATATTGGGTTTCTGCGAAACATAAAACATGCAACAAACAGGAACTGACACTGGGCACTGGATCAATATGTTAGTCCCAAAAATAATATAAAAAATTGCCAAAAGTATATGAAAGTTGAAGAATATTCGCATGGAACAATCAAAAATTATAGATACGACGGAGACGTATCAGCTTCCCCAAGCTTAATTCCTGCTCGTCCTCGAGTAGGTAAATGATAAAAAAGATAATTTTTGATGTGAAATGCTACCTATCATAATCTTGATCATATATCTAATCATGGCATGAATATTAAGACACGAGTGATTTAAAGCATAGTCTATCATTTGACATAAAAACAATGATACTTAGGGCATCCCAACAAACAATCATGTCTTTCAAAATATCAATGCTTCCAGAACGTTATCCCTACAAAATCATATAGTCTTGTATTCTCCCTTTTCTTAACACAAGGTACCCCTCATGCCTATCTCGGTGTCAGCCAAGCAATTGTTTCATACTTTAGCAAACCTTTCCAACTCTCACGCAATACATGAGCGTGAACCATGGACATAGCACTATGGGTGGAATAGAATATGATAGTGGAGGTTATGTGGAGAAGACAAAAAGGGAGAAAGTCTTACATTGACGTGGCTAATCAACAGGCTATGGAGATGCCCATCAATTGATGTCAATGCGAGGAGTAGGGATTGCCATGCAACGGATGCACTAGAGCTATAAGTATATGAAATCTCAAACTGAAAACTAAGTGGGTGTGCATCCAACTTGCTTGCTCATGAAGACCTAGGGCATTTGAGGAAGCCCATCATTAGAATATACAAGCCAACTTCTATAATGGAAATTCCCACTAGTACATGAATGTGATAACATAGGAGACTCTCTATATGAAGATCATGGTGCTACTTTGAAGCACAAGTGTGGAAAAAGGATAGTAACATTGCCCCTTTTATTTTCTTTTCTTTTTTGAATGGGCTTCTTTGGCCCCCTTTTTTTATTTAGGCTTATTTGGCCTCTCTTTTTTCATGGGGCAATGCTCTATAATGATGATCATCACACTTTTATTTACTTACAGCTCAATATTACAACTTGATACTAGAACAAAGATATGACTCTATATGAATGCTTCCGGCGGTGTACCGGGATGTGCAATGATCTAGCATAGCAATGAAATCAAAAACCGGACAAGCCATGAAAACATCATGCTAGCTATCTTACGATCATGCAAAGCAATATGACAATAAATGCTCAAGTCATGTATTATGATGATGATGGAAGTTGCATGGCAATATATCTCGGAATGGCTATGGAAATGCCATGATAGGTAGTTATGGTGGCTGTTTTGAGGAAGATATAAGGAGGCTTATGTGTGATAGAGTGTATCGTATCACGGGGTTTGGATGTACTGGCGAAGTTTGCACCAACTCTCGAGGTGAGAAAGGGCAATGCACGATACCGAAGAGGCTAGCAATGATGGAAGGGTGAGAGTGCGTATAATCCATGGACTCAACATTAGTCATAAAGAACTCACATACTTATTGCAAGAATTTATTAGCCCTTGAAAAAAGTACTACACCCATACTCCTAGGGGGGAGGCTGGTAGGAGTTAACCATCGCGTGCCCCCGACCTTCACGCAAAGATAAACAATCAAAATACAATGCGCGCCAATTTGGTTACATAGTTAGTAGACCATACGTGCATGCTTCAGGAATCACGGAACTTAACACCAATATCCTTACTAAACACAACCATCTACTAGTATCTCCCACATATTATCATCTCTATATCGCAAAACTATTGCAAGGAATCAACCATATCGTATTCAACGATCTACAAGTTTTATGTAGGATTTTATGACTAACCATGTGTATGACCAATTCCTGTCATCTCTCTAAACAGATATAAGTGAAGCAAGAGAGTTCAATTCTTTCTACAAAAGATATGCCCATGCTCTAACAAATATAAGTGAAGCGAAAGAGCATTCTATAAATGGCGGTTTTCTATGTGAAGAGAAACAAGCAATCCAAACTTCTAATGATATAAGTGAAGCATATGAAGCATTCTATAAAGCCATACTCAAAAGATTTAAGTGAAGTGAAATGAGAATTCTATAAATCAACCAAGGACTATCTCATACCAGCATGGTGCATAAAAGAAAAGTGAAAACTAAAATTCAAAAGATGCTCCAAGACTTGCACATATCGCATGAACAAAACGAATCTGAAAATATACCGATACTTGTTGAAGAAAGAGGGGATGCCTTTCGGGGCATCCCCAAGCATAGATGCTTGAGTCTCCTTGGATATTTACTTGGGTTGCCTTGGGCATACCCAAGCTTGAGCTCTTTCTTCTCTTCCTTTTCCTCATATCAAGACCTCCTTGATCAAACACTTCATCCACACAAAACTTCAACAGAAAACTCGGTAAGATCCGTTAGTATAATAAAGCAAATCACTACTCTAAGTACTGTTTCAAACCAATTCAAATTTTGTTTTTGCATTGTGTCTACTATAATATAGATTTGCCATGGCTTAATCCACTGATAGACATTGATAGTTTCATCAAAACAAGCAAACTATGCATAAAAAACAGAATCTGTCAAAAACAAAATAGTCTGTAGGAATTTGAACACTCACCATACTTCTGGTACCCCAAAAATTCTACCAAAATTAGAAAAAACCAAAAATTTGTACAGCAAGACAGTGCAAAAGGAATCATAACCGTTTGACGTTCCAGTAAAAATGTAAAATCGCTCACTACAGCCAAAGTTTCTGTCCTGCACCGCACAAACCAACAAGCATTGTAAACATCATAAAGGCAAACCTTGGCACATTATTTTTATAATACAATGTAATTGTACAAGGGGATAATTATTTTTGATGAAAAGTTTTTGCAATTAAGGTGTACAAAGTTTCCGTGAGCATGAACAAAGTTCAAGGAGCTCTCCCACTTCAACAATGCTTGTCTTTCTCACTTTCACTTTCCTTTTTGAAAAGTTTTAGGTTCCCCTCTTTATTTTATTTTTGTTTTTAAACTATATAAAAGCACTCAACATAAATAAATAACTCTCTAAAACTTTCGGTTGTCTCCCTGGCAGCGCTTTCTTTAAAGCCATTAAGCTAGGCAAGAAGTGCTCAAGGAATGGATCCACCCGGATCCCAAGGTATATCAAAGCCAATTTTAATTAACAATGATTTGCGATTTAGTAGTGAGCGCAAAGTAACATATACCAAGCAACAACGAAGTCTAACTCTCTTCCTATGCATCGGCATGTCATAAAAGAACAATTCATGCACACCAAGTAAAGGCCAATGCATAGTATAAACTTCTTGCAATTTTATCGTGTGGGAAACATAGAGAGGTGGAGATATAGTTCCTCTCTCATAATAATTGCAAGTAGGAGAAGCAAGCACATGCATATTATATTCATCAAAATCATCATGTGTAGTAGTAAAATGCAACCCATCAATATAATCCTTAATAAGCACAAACTTCTCCGATATAGTGTAGTTTGGAGAATTCAAAAAGATAATAGGACTATCATGAGTGGGTGCCATAGCAACAGTTTCATGTTTAACATAAGGAACTATAGCAAGTTCATCTCCATAAGCATAATTCATATTGGCATCTTGGCCACAAGCATAGCAAGCATCATCAAAAAGGGATATTTCAAGAGAATCAATGGGATCATAACAATCATCATAGCAATCATCCTTCGGTAAGCACGAAGGGAAATTAAGCAATGTATGAGTTGAAGAGTTACTCTCATTAGAAGGTGGGCACGGGTAGCTAATCCGCTCTTCCTCCTTTGGTTCTTCGCTCTCCTCATCATCTTTTTCATCCAATGAGCTCACAGTTTCATCAATTCCTTATTCCATACACTCCTACAAAATATTAGTCTCTTCTTGGACAGCGGAGACTTTCTCAATAAATGCATAAATATCGGAATTGTATTCATAATTTTCATAGCAATATCTAAGTATAGCAAAATTTTCAGGTCTGTAAACTGAATCATCAAAATCTTCAAACTCTTTAAACATAGAATCAATCTCATAAGCACCCATAAAAGCAACAAGTTCTTCTATTTGTTCCACATCATAGTAATCATAGATACCATTAGCATAAGAAGCCAAGGTTTTATCATCATTAAATTTGCATGAAAAGGGAAGGTGTGGTGCCTTCATCCTAGAGCAACAAGTATAATCATGTCTTAAGCATAGATCCCGAGCATACCAACACAACATATAAATTTGATCCCATAATAGTTTCCCTTTTTATGTCAAGTGATAATCCCTAAAGTATTCACGGTGACCCAACGTGTCTCCCATAACATAATTGAATGGGGGTTTCTCAGGATTATCAAAGTAGTACATAATTTCTTTCACATAAAGAGCATTGAGGGTTTTAGGAGGTTCCCCATCTCCATGAGTAGCAAGTACACCTAATTTTTTTTGTATTTCGTGTTCCATATCCATAACTAAAGATAGAGAGCAACTAAAAGCAGCAAATAAAAATTACTTAGTGATAAAGCAAACAAGCACACACGAGAATATTCACCCCATGCTATGACTCCCCGGTGACGGCGCCAGAAAAAGGTCTTGATAACCCACAAGTGTAGGGGATAACTGTAGCCTCTTTCGATAAGTAAGAGTGTCGAACCCAACGAGGAGCTAAAGGTAGAACAAATATTCTCTCAAGTCCTATCTGCCACTGATACGACTCTACGCATGCTTAGTGTTCGCTTTACCTAGAACAAGTATGAAACTAGAAGTACTTTGTAGGTGTTGTTGGATAGGTTTGCAAGATAATAAAGAGCACGTAAATAAAAAGTAGGGGCTGTTTAGATAAAGAAGAAACAAAGTAAATATAGCGAGTGTGGAAAAGTGGTGGTAGGAGTTGTGAAATTGTCCCGAAGCAATTGACTACTTTACTAGACCGATAGCAAGTTTTATGTGGGAGAGGCATAAGCTAACATACTTTCTCTTCTTGGATCATATGCACTGATGATTGGAACTCTAGCAAGCATCCGCAACTACTAAAGATCATTAAGGTAAAACCCAACCATACCATTAAAGCATCAAGTCCCCTTTATCCCATACGCCACAACCCCCTTACTCGGGTTTATGCTTCTGTCACTCAAGCAACCCACTATAAGTGAATCATGAACATATTGCAACACCCTACAGCGGGAATCCCTCACGCTTGCGCGACATGGATAGCACCATAGGATAGCAACATAACCACAAGCAAACTAAACCAATCATAGCAATTTATCAATCACCGGTAGGATAACGAAAATCTACTCAGACATCATAGGATGGCAACACATCATTGGATAATAATATGAAGCATAAAGCACCATGTTCAAGTAGAGGGTACAGAGGGTGGCGGGAGAGTGGACCGCTGAATATAGATGGGGGAAGGTGATGGAGATGTTGGTGAAGATGGCAGAGGTGTTGGTGTAGATCGCGGTGATGATGATGGTCCCCGGCGGCGTTCCGGCGCCAGTGGAAGCAAGGGGGAGAGAGCCCCCCTTCTTCTTCTTCTTCCTTGACCTCCTCCCTAAATGGGAGAAGGGTTTCCCCTCTGGTCCTTTGCTCCCATGGCTTGGGAGGGGCAAGTGCCCCTCCGAGATTGGATCTATCTCTCTGTCTCTCTCTGTTTCTGCGCTCCCAGATTCTGCCCTGGCACTATTTCTTTTATCTCTGGAGATCCGTAACTCTGATTAGATTGAAACCTTCGCCCAGATATTTTTCCGAAAATTAGCTTTCTTGTGGCCCAAGAAGAGCGTCAACCACCTTATGAGGGTCCCACGAGGGTCAGGGGAATGCCCAGTATAAGTGGGCGCGCGGGCCACCCTCGTGGCCACCTCGGGCACCGTCTCGCGTTGATTTTACTTCCCAAATATCATAAATATTCCAAAAATAAGCTTCGTCCGTTTTTATCCCGTTTGGACTCCGTTTGATATTAGGTTTCTGCGAAACATAAAACATGCAACAAACAGGAACTGGCACTGGAAACTGGACCAATATGTTAGTCCCAAAAATAATATAAAAAGTTGCCAAAAGTATATGAAAGTTGAAGAATATTGGCATGGAACAATCAAAAATTATAGATACAATGGAGACGTATCAAAAGGTTCGATGTTTGCTATGCTAGGGACGTCTGTCAGACGAATGGCGAGCATATTCGTATTTGTCTCATCTTTCTGCGCAACTTTCGTGTATAAAACTTTTTCATCCGAGCGACGGATTATTTTATATGATTTTCTAAAGTTTTTGCAATATTCTGAAATTAACAGATTTAATAAAAAGGAAAACAGGGTTATGACATCACCATGACATCAGCATGATGTTAGCAGTCTACAGGGCTGTTGAGTGGGTCAAACATACAAGTGGGTCCCGCTGTCATTGACACAACTTAATTAAACAGATGTAGTTAGTTAACCTAGTTAGTTAGGGTAACTAAATGGAGTTAATTAAGTTAAATAATTAATTACAAATTAATTAATTAATTAATTAATTAATTGTTTTTATTAATATAATTTTTAAAACCCTTTTTTACAGGGGAGTGGGCGCTGGGGCCCGCTGGCAGTGGCTCCAGGCCAGCCCAACGGGGCGGGTTAACGGGCAGTGGGCGTTCGCGCTCGAGACCGAGGCCACCAGGCGGCAGCCACGGTGGGCGGAGCCGTGAGGCGCGGCGCTGGCGCCACCTGACCAGGCCGCCGAAGTGGCACCATGGGGGAGGCGGCTGGCCGACGGGAAGGCAACAGGGCCGGCGCGGTGGCGAGTGGGTGGTGCGGGATGCCTGCGGTGCCACCAACATCACGCAGCTACGAGGCGATGCGGGTGGACGCGGCCGCAGGAGGAGGAGAGGGCGGCCGGCTAGCGCGGCAAGGGCACAGGGAGGCGCGAGTAGTCTGCGGCTGCTGCCGGAGCTAGCGGAGGCGGGGCTGGATGCGCGGCTAGGACCGGCGCACTCGGCCGCATCGCACTACGGGCACGATGAGCGCGTGAGGGGGCGGATGGTGGGTTGAGGGCATGGGCGAAGACGGCTGCGGTCCGTAGCAGCACGCAGCACGGCGAGCGGGCGCGAGGCATAGAGTGGGGTCTTGTGGCTGCTGCGTTCGATGGCCGGACGGGCAGGGCGGGCGGGGGCGGCACGTCGTGGCTGTCTTGCGGGCCGCGACGAGAGCAGCAGGTCGAGCAGCCGACGGGGTTAGTGTGTGAGTGGGGACGGGCCAAGGCGCGGCGCGGGAGAACAGCAGGAAGCAGCGCACGAATGCAATAGCAGGCAGTGAAGGCCATGTGCGGGGTCACGGGGTGGCCAGCAGGGGCGCAAGTGGGGCGTGGGTGAGCTACGGGGAGGAGAGGAGATTCATCTGGTGGCTCACCGAGCGGCGCAAGGGGGCCGGCGAGCGGTTTAGGAGCAGCAAAGGATTGGTGGAGCAACGGGGACGTCGCGGTTTCCAGAGATGGGGGCGAGGACAAAATCGGCGGCTGCAGGGCTCCCCGGTTCTAGCTGAGGGCACCCGACGATGAGGCGGAGGCCGGCGGAGACGAGGACGATGCGGCGACCTCGGGCGACGATGGGAAACTTTTCGATCCAGGGGTCGAGGAGGAGTGGCTAGGTTGAGGGGGGGGGGGGTAGGGTTTGGATAAGAGCGGGCATCGGGGTCGACTAAATAGGGAGGGGGCAGCCGGCCGATGGCTGCCACCACGGCAAGGCATCGTGGATGGCTGCCATGGCCCCCTCCCCATGAACAGGAGGTGGGAGGAGGGGTATGTGGGCCGGCCTTTACTTAGGTGGGCTTACAAGCCCAGTAGCTTAGGTCCTCCAAACTTTTCTTTTCGGCCATAATTTTTCTTTTATAGTTTCTGTTTTTATTCAATTTCAAATAGCAAATGACCTTTAAGAAAAAAGAGACTTGGCCAGCAATTAGAGATGCAACTATATACAGTGCCACAAAAAGTTTGGACTTTATTTAAAGTAGTTTGCTATTTTAGTAATTATAAAAGGCATGTATATTATTGTTTAAGCCACTATTTTAATTATTTTGAGCACTTAAACATTTTATATAAGTTTGGTTTCTCCACAATAATACTCATGAATTATTTGCCATAGTTTGTACATTTTTGTTTGCGCGTTTGAGAAATTTGAATTTTGAACTTTAATTTGAATTAGAATTTGAGTGATGTTTGAACTCAAGTGAGGACTAGCAATAGTAGGAGTGATGACCTGGCATCATTAGCAGGGGGTTACTGTAGCTTAATTATGAGGGCATTACAGTTTATTTGCAGTGGTTGCCAACTTTGACAACCAGTGTATGTGATATGCTACTTTGTTCCCTATATTTGCACTGGTGGCGAATTTTGATGCCCAGTGGATGTAATATGTGTAATAGCCGCCTAGCATAAGTTGCTTGCTTATTTATTTCCTTGTTGTCTTGTTCATTTGTAGTTAGTGATGTTCCTTTTCCGCGGTTTCCTAGTGGCCACAATAACCTATTTTTTTAAAACTAGGCCACAATAACCATTGGCTACATATCTACTGTAGTGACCATGGGCCTTCTATGGGTCGTAGAAACAGTGGGCCTTCTACGGGCCATATAAACAATGGGCCTACTACAAGCCTTAGAAACAATGGGCCTTCTACGGGTCGTAGATTCAACGAGCCTTCTACGGGCCGTATGATCGATTGGCCAAACATGGGCCAATAACGGACCGCATTATGGGCCGTAAATGGGCTAGAGTTGGAATCGTCCATTCATGGGCCATCGTTAATCGGGCGTATTTGATGACGCTAAGAAAATGGCCCAACAGATTAACCGGCCACAAACAGGCCGACTTTAACCACAGGCTGAATTTGGCCCACAACCGGAACAGGCCAGTAACAGACTGTAAGTAATCGAATGCTGCAAATCAACCCAAGAATAAATGGGCCATGAGAAGGCCAAAAGATAGCACGGGCTGGAAACGGCCCGATGGAATAATGGGCCATTAATGGGTATAAAGCGATACACTGTTTATTATTGGCCAGTTTCACCACAGGCCGTTAATGGGCCAAGAGTTACAAAGGGTCTCTTATGGGCCAAAAGACGTCATGGCCATACATGGGCTGGAAGTTACAACAGACTGGAATCATATTGGATGGCCCAGATGACGCTACTGGGCCAGATTCGGATAGGCCATAACGGGCCGAGAGTTAGCGGGTTGTAAATGGGCAATATGCGAACAAGCCATTAACAGGCTTTCCATGGGCCGGGCCGCCACCGTTTGACCAAGTCAAACGGGCCGACCTTTTGACCTGAATGGGCCACTATTGGGCTGATCCACATGTAAACGTATCATAGGTGCGTCCCGTCCACTCGCTGGATGACATCTGTCCCAAGGAGGAGTTGACACGTGTTTCTTTCGGCCAATGAGAATTTTACACGTGGAAAATTGCCATTGGTCGTTGCTGTTAACGGGTTATCGAATCCAAAACCGGACCCGATAGCTTAAAGGTGACCTGTTACTGTCGATGCCACGTGTCGGTTACCCTTGATGGAAACACTTCCATGACACGCCATTTATCGTCATGGAAGTGAACACTTCCGTGATGATAATTTTGATATTGTCATGGAAGACTTCTACGACAGTACAAGTATGACTATCTTGATTCCGTCATAAAATCGTCATGGATGTACATGCATGACAGAAATGCGACCTACTATGACAAACACGTATCATCACAAAAGTGTATTTTTGGTATTGACCCCGAATCAAGAAAATACCAAGGAAGGAAGCAATCTGAATATCAACGCCTACAAACTCCTTTGTGTTCTACTCCTAATGTCATCTACGCATAGACCTAGCTCATGATGCCACCGTTGGGGAACATTGCATGGGAATCAAAATTTTCCTACGCTCACCAAGATCAATCTAGGACATGAACGTCTACGAGAGGAGGGACTGGATCTACATACCCTTGTAGATCGCTAAGCGGAAGCGTTAAGAAACGCTGCTGATGTAGTCAAATGTCTTCGCGATCCAATCATGATCCGTACCGCAAACTCCCGAACTAGTGCCGAACGGACGACACCTCCATGTTCAACACACGTACGGCTTGATGACGCCTTCACCTCCTCGATCTAGCGAGCGATGGTGAAGTAGTTGCTCGAGCCCTCCGGCAGCACGACAGTGTGGTGGCGGTGGTGGAATCTCAGCAGAGCTTCACTTAGATTACGGAGAGGAAGAGGACTACGAGGGAGAGGGAGGGAAGCGCCATGGCATAGGTGGGTTCTCAAGGGTGCGACTAACCTCTCTCTACCTCTCTATATATAGGGGGAAGGGAGGAGGGGGCTCCCTAGATCCAATCTAAGGGGGCGGCGTCAACTAGGCAGATGGGATCTCCCCTAGGGAAACCCTAGGGTGACTTGCCCCCCAAGCCAGGTGGAGGGAACCCTAGGTGGGGCGCCCCACCTCTCTAGGCCACGTGAGATGGGGTGAGGGGGCGCACAGCCCCTTAGTGGGCTGGTTTGCCCTCTCCCCTTGGCCCATGAGGCCCGCCAACACTTGCCGGGGCCCGCCGAAACCCCTTTCGATCACGCTGGTCATCACCCGGTACCCCCGGAACAATTCCGGACTCCAATACCCTTCGTCCAATATATCAATCTTCACCTCTGGACTATTCCGGAGTTCCTCGTCATGTCTGGGATCTCATCCGGGACTCTAAACAACCTTCAATAACCACCATAATGACTCAGTTATACTTATATCGTCACCAAACCTTAAGTATGTAGACCATGCGGGTTCGAGAACGATACAAACATGATCGAGACACCTCTATGGTCAATAATCAATAGCGGGAGTTGGATGCCCATATTGGTTCCTGTATATTCTACGAAGAACTTTATCAGTCGAACCTCGATGTCAAGGATTCAACTAATCCCGTATGTAGTTCCCTTTGTCTATCGATATGTTACTTGCTCGAGATTCAATCGTCCGTATCTCCATACCTAGTTCAATCTCGTTACCGGCAAGTCTCTTAATTCATTCTGTAATACAAGATCCCATGGCTTGCTCTTTAGTCACATTGCTTGCAAGCTTATTGTGATGTTGTATTAACGAGTGGGCCTGAGATACCTCACCATCATACGGAGTGACAAATCCCTTGATCCATGCCAACTCAATAGACACCCTCAGAGATACCTGTAGAGCACCTCTAGAGTCACCCAGTTACATTATGAAAGGATCGAGAAGAGGTGTCTAGAGGGTGGTTATTAGACCCTCAACAAGTAAAGGTAGCAGTTTTTAAGTTTTTCAAGTTGAGGTTGGAAATTAGCACAATTTCAAGCATCCACAATACAATTCAAGCAAGCATGGCAAGAGTATATGAGCAGTAGAAGGTAAAACATGCAACTTGCAAGAAAGTAAAGGGATGGGACTGGAGTGTGCAAACGCAATTGGAGACACAGAGATTTTTGGCGTGATTCCGATAGGTGGTGCTATCGTACATCCACGTTGGTGGAGACTTCAACCCACGAAGGGTAACAGTTGCAAGTCCACAAAGGGCTCCACCCACGAAGGGTCCATGAAGAAGCAACCTTGTTTATCCCACCATGGCCATCGCCCACGAAGGACTTGCCTCACTTGGGTAGATCTTCACGAAGTAGGCGATCTCCTTGGCCTTACAAACTCCTTGGTTCAACTCCACAATCTTGACGGAGGCTCCCAAGTGACACGTAACAAATCTAGGATACATCACTGTCCAAAACGTAATAGATGGTGTGTTGATGATGAACTCTTTGCTCTTGTGCTTCAAATGATAGTCTCCCCAACACTCAACTCTCTCACACAGATTTGACTATGGTGGAAAGATGATTTGAGTGGAAATCAACTTGGGGAAGGCTAGAGATCAAGATTCTTGTGGTTGGATTGGAATGTCTTAGTCTCGACACATGGTAGGTGGTTCTCTCTTAGAAAATGAGTAGTGGAAGTGTAGGCACGTCCAGATCACTCTCTCAAAAATGGAGAAGGAGGTGGAGGGGTATATATAGCCTCCACACAAAATCTAGCCGTTACACACAATCTTCCAAACTCGGTGGGACCGAATAGTGAAACTCGGTCAGACCGATATAGTTCAAAATGTGAACGTTAGAGTTTTTGGTGGGAACGACAAGGTCAACTTGGTGAGACTGTTGTTCTAGGGTTAGGGCAAAACCTCATCTCGATAAGACCGATTGCGTGAACTCGATGAGACCGATTTGAGCAATGAGCATATGGAGACTTGGTCAAGCAAACTTGGTGGGACCGACTGGACATTTCGGTGAGATCAAAATAACTACAATATGTAACGGAGAGATTGCAACGCCATCTCGGTGAGACCGAGATCCCATCGGTGAGACCAAACTGATTAGGGTTTCTGGCAGTGGCTATGTCAAGAGAACTCGGTGGCACCGGGATAGATCAAATCAGTGGGGCCGAGTTTGACTTTAGGTTAAGGACATATGTGGAAATGAAAAAGTGGTTGAGGGCTTTTGGAGTATATCACTAAGAACTTTGAGCAAGCAAGCCATTAAGCAACACCTCATCCCCTTTTAATAGTATTGGCTTTCCTATGGACTCAATGTGATCTTGCATCACTAAAATGAAAATGTAGAGTCTTGAGCCTTTGCCAATGTTTGTCCTTAGCATCTTGAAGGGGTTCCACATCCTCTTGTCCTGCCACTCCAATGTTGAACTCATCTGAAATATACTAGATAGAAGTATTAGTCCAACAAGAGATATGTTGACATTAATTACCAAAATCACCCAGGGAGCACTTGTGCTTTCAAACTCCCCCTTTTTGGTAATTGATGACACATACATCAAAGATTTAGATAAAGATATGAAGTAAAACAAGTAAAGCTTTGGAAGGGCATGCACCATGCATTAGCTCCCCATACATGTATGCAATCATGTGAGGATAGATTATAAGAGTATGTGAAAGCATAAACATGTCAGAGCAAGCAATGAGTTACATGTATCTTGGCTATATGCATCAGAGCAATTGATGTGAAATGCAGAAAATATACCTACATGTTCATGAGTCCTTGCAAACAATATGTACATCAGCAAGAAATCCTCATGCACATGAGTGTGATGCATACACTTACCTTGTGGTCTCGAGCTTACTTTGGAAGAGAAGAACCTGAGAAAACAGGGTTAGACAACACATGAACATCTACTAATCAGAGCAAGAATGAGAAACCACAAGAGTACCAAGACTGGGATGACATGTAGTGAGTGAGCACTTAGTACTCTAGTTGGATATTGACATGTCCCCAAGGATAAAGATATGCAGTGAATTCCAAAGATTTTCTTCCCTTAGATGTCTTTCTCCCCCTGAATCTGACATTGGATGATGGGAGAAGATAGGGTAATAGAAAATCAGAGCAAATGAAAAGCAAATGAAAATCAGAGCAAAAGTCACGAAGAAACATCTTCAAGTAACATGTATTTCCCCTCTTAAAGACATGTGACTTCTCTACTCTTTGAATACCAGGCATCTGGGAAAGCTATGATGTATCTCACTCCCATAGGGTCTCGCTCTCCCTTTGATGTGATTAAGCTTTGATGTGATCTCTCTCTCCCCCTTTGACATCAATTTCCAAGAAGGGATCTTCTTGAGTATAAGTCAAATAGGTTTGGTCCTTGAGTCACATGACAAAGCAGCATGTAGAATGTGATGCAAGTAGAGGATAAGAATCATAGAGTGGAGCTGGATTCGAAATGCAGGATGCAAATGGCAAAATGTTTCCATAGTAGTGAAATTGCTAACACCGAGTCCTTTTCTTCGGTGACACCGAGTTGTTTCAGTCTGGCCGAAAAGAAAAGATCGGTGAGTTTGAGTTCATCACAGAGAAAGATTTTTTCATCTCAGCTCACTAGGCAAATAGGATCTCACAAAGATTTGTAGGGAATTAGGTAAAGGATTTGCGATGAATTAAATGCAGGGAATGCAGAAAATAACAGAGAAAAGAAACGAAATCTAGAAGAAGTTTGTTTTTGAAAGGGGAAACAAACAAGCAAGAGACAAATACAAGAACACAGAGAAAATACTAGAGAACGTCATGTAGAATTGGTCAGCGACAAAATCACCTATGTTAGAGTATATTGACTTAGGAGTCAAGTGAAGACACTTGATCATAGGTCATACTAATCGTTTAAGCTCAAAATGGGGTTGCCATTTTTCGTTTAAGAATTTTGATGTATTCGCATCTTGTTGAGCTGCTTTTACCCATGTCTTGGGGTAAAGCTTCTCTAAGATGGAATGTCATACCTCGCTGGTGGTGTTGATCTTGATCATGTAGGTGAACTTGTGTAGGATGCTCAAAGTTGATGTAGTTCATCAAGAGTTGGGAGCACCGCTTGTAGTTTGAGTTAAAGCATGAAGTTGGATACCAAATGAAATTTGATATATAGGTTAGTTTTGCAAGGAAGAGCACTTGTGTATCCAAAATGACAAGCATGAAGTTGGATACCAAATGAAATTTGATATATAGAAATTTTCAAGGATATATAGAAAGGATTCATGCTTCCTTGTCTTCAACCACCATATTGTAGAGACTTGGAGATGTAGAGATTGCTTAGAATGTGATTGAGTTGCACTCTCATGGAGTGGAGCTTATCCAAGTACCTACAAGGGTTAGATGGCATGCAAGAGTACAAGTATATCCAAGACATATGATCATCATCATAAGAGAAATGTCAAGGATTAGTCAAAGAAAGGCCCATGCCTTGCATGCGTCCATATGGAGTTTCTACTCCAAGTTTGAGGCATCAATGATGTTCAATTCACCTCTCAAACAGCAAAATATTTTCTCATCAAGCGGTTGGTGAATATATCCGCCAATTGCTTATCGGTACGAACATGCTTAAGATTGATATCTCCCTTAGCAACATGGTCTCGAATGAAATGATGTCGAACTTCAATATTCTTAGTTCGAGAATGTTGCACGGGATTATGAGCGATCTTAATAGCACTTTCATTATCACAAAGCAATGGAACATGTTTCACATATATCCCATAATCTTTAAGAGTTTGGGTCATCCAGAGTTATTGAGCACAACATGAACCAGGGGCAATGTATTCTGCTTCGGCGGTGGATAAGGATACCGAGTTTTGTTTCTTGGAGGACCAAGACACAAGAGATCTACCAAGAAACTGACAAGTACCTGAAGTGGACTTTCTATCAACCTTGTCACCAGCATAGTCCGAATCGGAGTAGCCAACAAGATCAAAAGAAGACCTCTGAGGATACCAAATGCCAAAGTTTGGTGTGTGAATTAAGTATCTCACTATCCTTTCCACAGGCTTAAGATGACTTTCTTTTGGGGCCGCTTGATATCGTGCACACATGCACACACTTAGCATAATATCAGGACAAGAGGCACATAGATATAACATTGAACCAATCATAGAGCGGTAAACCTTTTGGTCAACCAGTTTTCCATCCTTTGTCAAGTCAAGATGTCCACTAGTAGGCATGGGGGTACTCATACCTTTGCATTCTTACATGTTGAACTTCTTGAATAAGTACTTGGTGTACTTTGTTTGAGAGACAAAGTTACCCTCCTTAGTTTGCTTGATTTGCAAACCAAGAAATAACTTGAGTTCACTCATCATAGACATCTCAAACTTCTCCGATGTTAGCCTTCCAAACTTTTCACTAAAATGAGGGTTAGTTGAACCAAATATGATATCATCCACATAAATTTGGCACACAAATAACACACCATTAACCCTTTTAATAAAAAGTGTAGAATCAATCTTTCCGATCTCAAATCCTTTTTCAATAAGGAACTTAGTCAAGCATTTATACCACGCTCTAGGAGCTTGTTTAGGGCCATAAAGAGCTTTGTGAAGTTTGTAAACATGATCGGGTTTCTTGGGATTAACAAAGCCGGGAGGTTGTTTAACATAAACTTCCTCCTCAATTTAACCATTAAGAAAAGCACTTTTAATGTCCATTTGATATAAGGTGATGTCATGATGATTGGCATAAGCAAGTAAGATGTGAATGGATTCAAGTCTGGCAACGGGGCATATGCCTCACCATAGTCCATACCTTGGACTTGAGTGTAACCTTGAGCAACGAGACGAGTCTTGTGATGACCCACAAGTATAGGGGATCTATCGTAATCCTTTCGATAAGTAAGAGTGTCGAACCAAATGAGGAGCAGAAGAAAATGACAAGCGGTTTTCAGTAAGGTTTTCTCTGCAAGCACTGAAATTGTAGGTAACAGAGAGTTTTGTGATGAGATAAATTGTAACGGGTAACAAGCAATGAAAGTAAATAAAGTGCAGCAAGGTGGCCCAATCCTTTTTGTAGCAAAGGACAAGCCTGGAAAATTTCTTATAATGAGAAAAGAGCTCCCGAGGACACATGAGAATTATCGTCAAGCTAGTTTTCATCACGCTCATATGATTCGCGTTCGGTACTTTGATAATTTGATATGTAGGTGGACCGGTGCTTGGGTACTGCCCTTACTTGGACAAGCATCCCACTTATGATTAACCCCTATTGCAAGCATCCGCAACTACAAAAGAAGTATTAAGGTAAACCTAACCACATCATTAGACATATGGATCCAAATCAGCCCCTAACGAAGCAACGCATAAACTAGGGTTTAAGCTTCTGTCACTCTAGCAACCCATCATCTACTTATTACTTCCCAATGCCTTCATCTAGGCCCAAGTAATGGTGAAGTGTCATGTATTCGACGTTCACATAACACCGCTAGAGGAGAGACAACATACATCTCATCAAAATATCGAACGAATATCAAATTCACATGACTACTAATAGCAAGACTTCACCCATGTCCTCAGGAAAAAACGTAACTACTCACAAAGCATATTGATGTTCATAATCAGAGGAGTATTAATATGCATTAAGGATCTGAACATATGATCTTCCACCAAGTAAACCAATTAGCATCAACTACAAGGAGTAATCAACACTACTAGCAACCCACAGGTACCAATTTGTGGTTTTGATACAAGATTGGATACAAGAGATGAACTAGGGTTTTGAGAGGAGATGGTGCTGGTGAAGATGTTGATGGAGATTGACCCCCTCCAGATGAGAGGATCGTTGGTGATGATTTCCCCCTCCTGGAGGGAAGTTTCCCCGGCAGAACAGCTCCGCCGGAGCCCTAGATTGGTTCCGCCAAGGTTCTGTCTCGTGGCGGCGGAGTTTCATCCCGTAAGCTTGCTTATGATTTTTTTCCTGGGTAAAAGCCTTCATATAGCAGAAGATGGGCACCGGAGGGCCACCAAGGGGCCCAGGAGACAGGGGCGTGCCCAGTAGGGGTGGGCGCCCCCCCCCCCACCCTCTTGGCCTGGGTGTGGGCCCCCTCTGGTAGTTTCTTCGCTCAATAATTCTTATTAATTCCAAAAATAACTTCCATGGTGTTTCAGGATTTTTGGAGTTGTGCAGAATATGTTTCCAATATTTGCTCCTTTTCCAGCCAGAATTCCAGCTGCCGACATTCCCCCTCTTCATGGTAAACCTTGTATAATAAAAGAGATTAGCCATAAGTATCGATATATAATGTGTAGTAACAGCCCATAATGCAATAAATATTGATATAAAAGCATGATGCAAAATGGACGTATCAACTCCCCCAAGCTTAGACCTTTCTTGTCCTCAAGCAGAAGCCGAAATCGAAAAATATGTCCACATGTTTAGAGATAGAGGTGTCGATAAAAATAAAATACGGGCATGAGGGCATCATGATCATTCTTATAACAACAACATATATAGATTTTGTCATATGATTTCTTATGCTCAAGTAACAATCAATTCACAATGTCAAGTATGGTTCATAAACTTCATGGGGAACTAACAAACTATAATCTCAGTCATTGAAGCAATTGCAATTTATCATAACATCAGAAAGAGTAAAAAATAGAGCTTTTCAGCAAGTCCACATACTCAACTATCATGTAGTCTTCTACAATTGCTAACACTCACGCAATACTTGTGGTTATGGAGTTTCAACCGGACACTAAGAAAGATAGGGGCTTATTGTGTCACTTCCCAACGTATTCACCTTTGGGTAATGTCAACAATAATAATTCATGCTAACTTACATCCAATTGGATATATATATATATATATATATATATATATATATCAAGATCTTTCAAACACGAGGAGCTTGCCAAAGGATAAAATGAAAAAGGAAAGGTGAAGATCACCTTGACTCAAGCATAAAGTTAAAACATAAAGCAAAAGATAGGCCCTTCGCAGAGGGAAGCAGAGGTTGTCATTTGCTTTTAGGGTTGGATGCACAAAATCTTAATGCAAAAGAATGTCACTTTATATTGCCACTTGTATATGGACCTTTATTATGCAGTCCGTTGCTTTTATTGCTTCCATAACAAGATCGTATAAAGCTTATTTTCTCTGCACTAATAAGTCATACATATTTAGAGAGCAATTTTTATTGCTTGCAGCATGACAACTTACTTGAAGGATCTTACTCAATCCATAGGTAGGTATGGTGGAATCTCATGGCAAAACTGGGTTTAAGGATAGTTGGAAGCACAAGTAGTATCTCTACTTGGTGCAAGGAATTTGGCTAGCATGAGGGGGAAAGGCAAGCTCAACATGTTGGGAAGATCAATGATAATATACTTTAACTGAGATGTGAGAAAACATAAACCATTATGTTGTCTTCCTTGTCCAACATCAACTCTTTTAGCATGTCGTACTTAATGAGTGCTCACAATCATAAAAGATGTCCAAGATAGTATATTTGTATGTGAAAACCTCTCTTTCCTTATTACTTCCTATTAATTGCAACAATGACCAAAACTAAGTTTGTCAACTCTCAACAACTTTATGCCTCATACTTTTTATGTGTGAAGTCATTACTATCCATAAGATCAATATGAACTCTTTATTCTTTTTGTTCTTTCTACTTCTCAAGATCATAGCAAGATAGCAAAGCCCTTGACTCAACACTAATCTTTGTTATAGATAGCGCACGGACTCGATTACATAAAGAGATAACAAAGCAAAACTCAAAACTACTTGATACTAAAACTTCAATCTACTAGATCAAGATATTACTAAAAGGATCGAACTAAATAAAACGGTAAAGATAGGAGTGTGATGGTGATACGATACCGGGGCACCTCCCCCAAGCTTGGCAGTTGCCAAGGGGAGTTCCTATACCCATGTGATTATGTCCTCGGAGGTGGTGAAGTAGGAGTTGTTGATGATGTAGGCTTGTCGTCCATCTTCCAAGGCATAGGATCACCATCATAGAAGGATGATCGAGTCTCCGAGATCCTCAAATCTGCAGCCAAACTCATCCTCTTGAATCTATATTCATACTCATAGTTTTGGTTTTGCCGGTCATAGATCTGGGCTTCGAGGTGCTCGATTTTCTCTTGAAGCTTGAAGATGGTCTCCCCAATAAGCTTGGCATCTAACTTGTAGTTGTTGGTGAACTCCGTGATCATCATCTGGTTGGCGTTGAGTCCACGCTCCACCATCCCTTGGCACTTGAAAACTTGTTGCTCCATAGCTTTGAGCTTTGTCTCCACGCTTCCGGTACGCCTTGGTCCCTCCACATCACGGATGTGCAACACCCCCTCACACATCTCAATGGTTTGACGGTGTTGCAGCACTTCCGTGAGATTGGGGTTGATGACCCTCTCGAAAAACTTGTCCTTGGGAGCACTTGGAGACGTCATGGTGCTCTAGATCTGTCAGAAAAATAGCTCGAAAAGAAAACAGAGGATATTTGCGTGATACGGTGGTCAAAACCTTTGGGAGATTATATAATGAATTTTTACCGACCAAAATACGTAATGTGTAAGAAAACGTAGTCCGGGAGGCACACAAGGTGGCCACGAGACAGGGGGCGCGCCCAGGAAGGGTGGGCGCGCCCTCCACCCTTGTGGAGGCCTCGTGTCCTTCCCGGATTACTTCTTGCTTTCAAAAATTCTTAAATATTCCAAAACAGAGGAAAATTGCCATTAGAATTGTTTTGGAGTCGGTTTACTTACCGTACCACATACCTATTCCTTTTCGGAGTTTGAAACATTCTGGAAAGTGTCCCTTATGTATTCCTCCGGGTTTACGGTCTCAATAATATTAGTTTCAACATTGATGGGATTACTTGAGATATAATGTTTGATTCTTTGACCGTTCACCACCCTCGGACTTGTGCCTTCGAAGTTGATGATTTTTATGGCATCGGAACGATAGACCTCCTCGATAACGTAAGGACCTTCCCATTTAGAGAGAAGTTTTCCTGCAAAAAATCTTAAACGAGAGTTGAATAATAACACATAATCACCTCGTTAAATTCTTGCTTTTGTATCCTTTTGTCATGCCATCGTTTAACTTTTTCTTTGAATAGCTTGGCATTCTCATAGGCTTGGGTTCTCCATTCATCAAGTGAGCTAATATCAAACAATCTCTTCTCACCAGCAAGTTTGAAGTCATAGTTGAGCTCTTTCATAGCCCAATATGCTTTATGTTCAAGTTCAAGAGGTAAGTGACATGCTTTTCCATAAACCATCTTATACGGAGACATGTCCATAGGATTTTTATATGCAATTCTATAGGCCCATAATGCATCACCAAGTTTTTTGGACCAGTTCTTTCTAGATCTATTGACAGTCTTTTGCAAAATTAACTTGAGCTCTCTATTGCTCAACTCTACTTGACCACTAGACTGCGGGTGATAAGGAGATGCGATTCTATGATTAACATCATACTTAGCAAGCATCTTACGAAAAGCACCATGAATAAAATGTGAACCACCATCAGTCATAAGTTATCCAAGGACTCCAAACCTTGGAAAAATAACTTCTTTAAGCATTTTAATTGAAGTGTTATGATCAGCACTACTAGTTGGAATAGCTACTACCCACTTAGTAACGTAATCAACAGCAACTAAAATATGTGTGTAACCATTAGAGGCAGGAAAAGGCCGCATATAATCAAAGCCCCAAACATCAAATGGTTCAATAACAAGAGAATAATTCATAGGCATCTCTTGATGTATACTAATATTACCAATTCTTTGACATTCATCACAAGACAAGACAAACTTACGAGAATCTTTGAAGAGAGTAGGCCAATAAATACCGGATTGCAATACCTTATGTGCAGTCCTATCTCCAGCATGATGTCCTCCATATGATTCAGAGTGACACTTGCATAGGATCTATTCCTGTTCATGCTTAGGTACACAACGTCTAATAACACCATCTACTCCTTCTTTATAAAGGTGTGGGTCATCTCAGAAGTAATGTCTTAAATCATAAAAGAACTTTTTATTTTGCTGGTATGTGAAACTAGGTGGTATAAATTTAGCAACAATGTGATTAGCATAATCAGCATACCAAGGAGCAGTACGAGAAGCATTAATGACCGCTAATTGTTCATCAGGAAAACTATCATCAATAGGTAGTGGGTCATCAAGAACATTCTCTAACCTAGACAAGTTGTCTGCAACGGGGTTCTATGCTCCCTTTCTATCAATAATATGCAAATCAAATTCTTGGAGCAAGAGAACCCATCTAATGAGTCTAGGCTTAGCATCTTTCTTTTCCATAAGATATTTAATAGTAGCATGATCAGTGTGAATAGTAACTTTGGAATCAACAATAAAAGGTTTAAACTTATCACATGCAAACATAACTGCTAAGAACTATTTTTCAGTAGTAGCATAATTTCTCTGGGCAGTATCAAGAGTTTTACTAGCATACTGGATAACATTCAATCTTATCAACTCTTTGCCCTAGAACAGCACCTACAGCATAAACACTAGCATCACACATAATTTCAAAGGGTAAATTCCAATCAGGTGGCTGAACAATAGGTGCAGTGATCAAAGCTTTCTTAAGTATTTCAAATGCTTCTACACAATCATCATCAAAGAAAAAAGGAATATCTTTTTGCAATAAATTAGTCAGAGGCCTAGAGATTTTAGAAAAGTCCTTAAAGAACCTCCTATAAAAACTGGCATGACAAAGGAAACTTTTCGAGTAGATGATTTTTCATATAAAAAACTTTTTCATCCGAGTTCGTATGCAAAAGTTATGGCCATTTTACAAATTTCCAGAGAGATTTTGCAAATAAAGTCGAAATTCATATTTGTAAATTTTCCGAACAACTAGACCACATATCACATGGGAAACTTATTTTCTTTTATTTTTTTGACATTTTTATCATTTTCTTTAAAAAAAACTGAAAAGGCGGTCCACGGGGGTAAACTTTGACAAATAGGCCATACCCCGCGCTACTACTATGACGGACGATTAGCGATGGCGGGTTTTAACCCTCGCTACTACTAAGTTGATAGCGATGCGCGGGTTAGTAGTAGCGAGGTTAAAACCGCGCCATCGCTATCAACTTAGTAGTAGCGAGGTTAAAAACCTCGCTACTACTATGGCATATCCCGGGGCACACAGTAGAGACCGCTTAGTAGTAGCGAGGTTACAAACCCGCGCTGCTGCTATCAACTTAGTAGTAGCGAGGTTTAAAAACCCGTGCTGCTAGTAAGTAGCAGTAGCGAGGGTTGTTAACCCTCGCTGCTGCTAAGATTCTGTGTATAGCCTTTTCCCTAGTAGTGTACGTTAAATTCTTTCTTTCGTATCCTTTTGTCATGCCATCGTTTAACTTTTTCTTTGAATAGCTTGGCATTCTCATAGGCTTGGGTTCTCCATTCATCAAGTGAGCTAATATCAAACAATCTCTTCTCACCAGCAAGTTTGAAGTCATAGTTGAGCTCTTTCATAGCCCAATATGCTTTATGTTCAAGTTCAAGAGGTAAGTGACATGCTTTTCCATAAACCATCTTATACGGAGACATGTCCATAGGATTTTTATATGCAGTTCTATAGGCCCATAATGCATCACCAAGTTTTTTGGACCAGTTCTTTCTAGATCTATTGACAGTCTTTTGCAAAATTAACTTGAGCTCTCTATTGCTCAACTCTACTTGACCACTAGACTGCGGGTGATAAGGAGATGCGATTCTATGATTAACATCATACTTAGCAAGCATCTTACGAAAAGCACCATGAATAAAATGTGAACCACCATCAGTCATAAGATATCTAGGGACTCCAAACCTTGGAAAAATAACTTCTTTAAGCATTTTAATTGAAGTGTTATGATCAGCACTACTAGTTGGAATAGCTACTACCCACTTAGTAACGTAATCAACAGCAACTAAAATATGTGTGTAACCATTAGAGGCAGGAAAAGGCCGCATATAATCAAAGCCCCAAACATCAAATGGTTCAATAACAAGAGAATAATTCATAGGCATCTCTTGATGTCTACTAATATTACCAATTCTTTGACATTCATCACAAGACAAGACAAACTTACGAGAATCTTTGAAGAGAGTAGGCCAATAAATACCGGATTGCAATACCTTATGTGCAGTCCTATCTCCAGCATGATGTCCTCCATATGATTCAGAGTGACACTTGCATAGGATCTATTCCTGTTCATGCTTAGGTACACAACGTCTAATAACACCATCTACTCCTTCTTTATAAAGGTGTGGGTCATCTCAGAAGTAATGTCTTAAATCATAAAAGAACCTTTTCTTTTGCTGGTATGTGAAACTAGGTGGTATAAATTTAGCAACAATGTGATTAGCATAATCAGCATACCAAGGAGCAGTACGAGAAGCATTAATGACCGCTAATTGTTCATCAGGAAAACTATCATCAATAGGTAGTGGGTCATCAAGAACATTCTCTAACCTAGACAAGTTGTCTGCAACGGGGTTCTCTGCTCCCTTTCTATCAATAATATGCAAATCAAATTCTTGGAGCAAGAGAACCCATCTAATGAGTCTAGGCTTAGCATCTTTCTTTTCCATAAGATATTTAATAGTAGCATGATCAGTGTGAATAGTAACTTTGGAATCAACAATATAAGGTCTAAACTTATCACATGCAAACATAACTGCTAAGAACTATTTTTCAGTAGTAGCATAATTTCTCTGGGCAGTATCAAGAGTTTTACTAGCATACTGGATAACATTCAATTTCTTATCAACTCTTTGCCCTAGAACAGCACCTACAGCATAATCACTAGCATCACACATAATTTCAAAGGGTAAATTCCAATCAGGTGGCTGAACAATAGGTGCAGTGATCAAAGCTTTCTTAAGTATTTCAAATGCTTCTACACAATCATCATCAAAGAAAAAAGGAATATCTTTTTGCAATAAATTAGTCAGAGGCCTAGAGATTTTAGAAAAGTCCTTAAAGAACCTCCTATAAAAACTGGCATGACAAAGGAAACTTCTTATACCTTTTATGTCCTTGGGACATGGCATCTTTGCAATAGCATCAACATTAGCTTTATCAACTTCAATACCTCTCTCGGAAATCTTATGCCCCAAGACAATGCCTTCATTAACCATAAAGTGGCCCTTTTTCCATTTCAAGACGAGACTAGTGTCTTCACATCTATGTAAAACTCGATCAAGGTTGCTCAAGCAATCATCAAAAGAGGATCCATAAATGGAGAAATCATCCATGAATACCTCACAAACCTTTTCACAGAAGTCAGAGAATATAGCCATCATACATCTTTGAAAGGTAGCAGGTGCATTACATAAACCAAAAGGCATACGTCTATAAGCAAAAGTACCGAAAGGGCAAGTAAAAGTAGTTTTTGATTGATCCTTCGCTGACACAGGTATTTGAGAGAAACCAGAATAACCATCTAGAAAGCAAAAATGTGTGTGTTTGGAAAGTCTTTCTAGCATTTGATCAATAAAAGGTAAAGGGTAACAATATTTTTAGTAGCTTTATTTAATTTACGGAAATCAATTACCATCCTATAACCTGTAATAATTCTTTGCGGGATCAATTCATCTTTATCATTAGGAACAACAGTAATACCTCCCTTTTTAGGAACACAATGGACAGGAATTACCCATTCACTATCAGCAACGGGATAAATTATACCTGCCTCAAGGAGCTTTAGTATCTCCTTTCTTACCGCTTCCTTCATCTTAGGATTCAATCATCGTTGAGGATCTCTAACTGGTTTGGCATCTTCTTCCAATTTAATTTTGTGTTGGCATAAAGTGGGACTAATGACCTTCTTCAGAGTTTTCAATAATCTTTCTTCTACTTGCTCTGAAAGGTTAGCACTAATAATAACAGGATATATTTTCTTTTTATCAAGATAAGCATACTTAAGATTATCAGGTAATGGTTTTGTCGGATATCAGGTTCCAGCAAAACACTTAAGGTTCGAACTCTGGGGTGCGCGCGAAGATCTTCCCCTACCGATCCATGTCCCAACGCCTCGCTGAGAATCTAAGCTAAACGATGAACAACACAAGGGACACAAGCTTTATACTGGTTCGCGCCTCCGTTGTGGTGTAATACCCTACTCCAGTGTGTGGTGTGGTGGACTGCCTCAAGGGCTGAAGATGAACAGTACAGGGGAAGAACAGCCTCGCGAGAGGTGTTCTTGTGGTGGTGGTTTGCTTGAGAAGGGTTCGATCCCCCTCCTACTATGGTGGCTATCTCTATATAGAGAGGCCCTGGTCCTCTTCCCAAATATTGAGCGGGAAGGGCGCCAACAACGGCCATTTTGAAGGGGAACATCTAGTACAAGTTATCCTGACTAAAGTTGGTCTTTGGCTGCCAAAGGCACTGGCGATGACGTCGTCTTGGGCTCCACGATGACCTCCGTCCTGCCGTCCTGCTGGTCTTGGTCTTGTTGCACTGATATGGAAACCTTTGCTTGATGCCTTGGTACTCCGCGCCTGTGCTTGCCTCATTTGCACCAAAGAGGAAACAAGGACACTACACAGGCCGGCACCCGCCTGGCGCCCGCCTAGTCTCGATCATCATGGCTTACGTCATGGGCACCTCGCGAGGTACCCTTGCCTTGATCTCCCCGCCTCCTCGCGAGCCTGCCTAGTGAGGCCGCTCTTGAGCAAGCCTTTTGTCGTTCGCCTCGCGAGGCTTGGCCCCTCGCGAGGGTCTTGAGCTTGAGTTGGTGAGGATGGGTCGTACCATGCCACCACTTGAGCCACGCCGCAGGCCGCAGGCAGGCAAGTTTGGGGACCCCCGTTCCCAGAACGCCGACAGTAGCCCCCGAGCCCAAGGCACGCTGGGACTTGGCTTAGCAGAGAAGCGAAGGGGCGAGTGCGGAGCGCCGCGGGCCCCAACAGCCTGCGGCCTTGGTCGCCGCGTGGCGGTTGATTGGACGTGGGTGTCTCCGCTTCCCCACGCTGCCTCAACAACGGCCCGATTTGACGAGTCCCTGCATGCAGAAATGAGTCATGATTACCTGCGATCGTGGAGGCCGACGGTTGGCCTCCTCTGGACTATAAGTACGGGGTGGCGTGAGCCCTCGCAGTCCATCTCTTCTTGCTCCGCTCCTTATTCCTTGCTCCTCCTCCATCTTGACGCCAATGGCGCTGATCCGCCGGTTCTCAGCCGAGGAGAAAGGTAAGGCCCCCTGAGAGGGGCCCGACCCGCTCCCGCCAAAGAAGCGGCCGGTCCCCGGCCGCCGTGACGAGGTCGCTCGGCAGGAGACGACGAGGCCTTGGTACGAGCGGCCACCCCAGGGTTTCCGCTGCCTTTGTACGCCCGGGCTGAGGGCCCTAGGGAAGAAGACGCTGAGCGGCACTGCCCGCGCCGCCCGCGACACCAATGAATCACGGCGGTGCGCATCGTCGCCCCTAGAGTCCATGCCGCGGACTCCTCTCGCGAGCTCGTGCTTCACGTCGCCATGCCTCTGAGCTCCTGGATTCGCCTTCCTCCTTCTTTTGCCTTCGAGATGCCGCCGAGGGGGCCTCTTGAGCTCTGGCTGCAGCACGCCGACTATGGTACCCCTGCGACCGGAGCGGAGGTTGAGGTTGTCGCTCCGGGCAAGGTCTACATGACCCGAGGCTAGGGCGAGATCGCCTGGGTCTGCCGAACAGGGGGCGCCTTCGTGATTCATTTTGAATACGATGGCGCCTCCTTGATGCTCTTCAAGTTCTTCGACGCGGAAGGACATCGACTGGAGTGCTGACCCAGGGAAGGCAGCCGGGGCATCGAAGTGGCGAGGGCTAAGCCCGCCACCCGCTTCCTCGACAGCTCCTCTGGCAGCAGCGGAGAGGCCGGAGGGTCCAGCGACTCTCCCGAGCTTCTCTTGACCCCGGAGACGAGCGACGACAGCTACGAGCCCCCGAGCTCGCGCCGCGCCCGGAGCAGAGTTGCTACGCCAGGCCGCTGTCATGGCTGATCTGGATGGGGTTGGTGCCGGGCCCCCGTGGCCCACTGTTGATGATGGTGTCGGTCGTGGAAGCGCGTGTAGCTAGGGCTCCTTAGGATTAGCACCTTTTGTTCCCTGCGAGGAATCAAGGAAATACCCCGTGGGGGCATGTAAAGCGTCTGCAATGTCTTTTGTTGATATTATCCTTATCGTGAAGTGGTGCAAGATACTTGTCCTGTCTCGGCTCGGTTCCCCCGTTCTAACCTCGCGACGGCTTGATGCTCTACGCTGACAGGTCCCAGTCCCTAGGCAGGCTTTAGCCGTCGCTGGTATGCCAGGTCACGAGGCCGTGGTCAAGGTCAGGAGGTGAGCGGCCCAAGGTCCAGTAAGAGCCCCTAAGGCGCGATGCTCAGGATGTCCCCTTTAGCGCTCAAGCAGCCGCCGCTGGGCGAGAAAGGAAGGCAACGTCGCCGTCACAGAGCCGCATTAAGTGAGGGTTTGGTGTTGCGTTGATTAGCTGTTCCAGGAGCGTGACTTATCTCGAGAGCTCGGAGCCATTCCTTAGCAAGGTGCCGAACCTGCGTGTCGGCAGCGGGGATGTCGTTGGGTCAGGCCTTCGCGAGCTTCTCCTCTCTTCCCCACACTCTCCTTCGTGCTCTACATCCTCAGGTCCCGGCCCTTGAGTGAGCTCAGCCACTGCTGGTATGCCATGCCATGGACAAGGCCAGGGGGTGAGGGCTGGAGAGCCAGTAAGAGGTCCTGAGTCGCGATTCTTAGGAGCCCCCCTTTCAACACGCGAGCATATCGCTCGGGTATGAGAGAGATAGAGAGAGAGCTTGCGACGCCCCCCACGTTATTCCTTAGGTGGACCCTATAAACCAACACGAGGAAAACAGGGGCTGCCATTACGATTGCCGGCCAGCCATTGGTTGCTCCGAGGGAGTGATGAGGGCACTGAGGGCCTGGTGAGGTAGCGCCTTGCAGGGCTACCGCGGCCAGAGCTCGAAAACTCAGATTTGTTGACATTGTAGGGACGGACCCATGCACAAGCGCTGTGCCAGAGCGAACGGCTCCAAAGGTAGGTGTCAGTCGAGCAGGCAATTATCATAGGCAGGTTAATCGCAAAGAGAAAATCAGCTTAGATAGATGCAGGAAAGACACATGCCACTGGGTCAGGCCCAAGCGGCTTGGGGATGACGCAGCCCAAGGGGCGCCCCCAACAAGGTAAGATAAAGACATAAGCAAAACGGATACATGCCGCGGGGACAGACGCACGCGACCTGGGAATGATGCAGCCCTGAGGGCGCTCCCAGCTGAAATGAAACTCCAAAGATGTCACCTGATATCATTGCAGAGCAAGTGTTGGAGTAGCTGACGACGCGTGGTGAAGAAGCCAATCCTCACGAGCCTTCGGAGCCCTGAGCCTCGGGAGGCTCTGGAGGTCCGGGCGACTCCTCAAGGTCCATCTCCATCTCCTCCAGGAACGCGTGGTGCCTGGACACCTGAGCCTCCAGAATGCTCCTCATCAGGCGCTGGTGAGCGGCAGCCATGTTCGGGAGGCCGAAAGGCATGTGAACATAGCTGTGAGCTGGACCCTCGCAGCGTCCCGCACGCGAAGGCCAGAAACGCTCCTGAGACGCGACTTGGTTGAGCCCTGG
The DNA here is from genome assembly GCA_021437245.1 of Aegilops speltoides. Lineage (NCBI taxonomy): Eukaryota > Viridiplantae > Streptophyta > Magnoliopsida > Poales > Poaceae > Aegilops > Aegilops speltoides. Next base: position 137,950,636 of record CM038147.1, read on the forward strand.
GTAGTCGATGCAAACGTGCAGCCCGCCATCCTTGCCTGGATGGGGAGCTACACCGGGTAGGCGGCGGTTGCCGCGCATGACTCTCGACTCCTGCAGCTCCTGAGTGACCTTGGCGATGAACTCCTGAGGGTTGAGCCCTCCTTGCCTCATGCCTTCCTGAGGGAAACGTGCCGCGAAGCACGCCTCCAAGTGGTGCCCGAGCGCCTCCCTCATGATCTTGGCAAATTCAGTGGCCCTCCAAGAGAGAGCCCCCGAGCCTTGCCTGAGGAGGGCGCCGGGCGCGCCTTCCTATGCGATGGAGGGTGGCGCCCCTTGGACGGGCACAGATCCTGGCACGGTGCATCCGGAGGTGCATGCCTCCTGAGGCCTTGAGCTGGGTGATGTCTTCTTCTTCTTGGGAGCTGCCTCGGGAAGGTTCCGACGCTTGCTGTCTGGGTCCTCAACTGATGCGTCCTGGAAGGCATGCTTGAGAGAGCACACCGCATCCTTTTCTTCACAAGGGACTGTGATGACTGTGCCGCTTCCCGGCATCTTGAGGACATTGTAACCATGGTGAGTCACTGCCATGAACTTGGCCAGGGCTGGATACCCGAGGATGGCATTGCACGGCAGGCGAATGTGGGCAACGTCAAAGTCGATGAGCTCGGTACGATAGTTCTTGCGTTGTCCAAAGGTGACAGGGAGGCGGACCTGCCCTATCGGGGTGGTGGAACCATCAGTGACTCCTGAGAAAGGCTTGGTTGGCTGAAGCTAGTCATATGGCACTTGGAGATTGTTGAATGTCTTGACGGACAGAACGTTGAGTCCTGCGCCGCCATCGATGAGGGTCCTGGTAACTTGCACTTTGCTGATGACTGGGGAACAGAGCATTGGGAGGACACCAGCTGTTGCCGCACACTTGAGCTGATCCGCCGAGCTGAATGTGATGGCGCACGTGGACCACCTGAGAGGGCGCGTGGCCTCGAGCTTGGGGAGGACTGCATTCACTTCGCGAGCAAACTGCTTGAAGATGCGCTGAGAGGCTGGGGCCTGGTACCGCCCAAGATGCAAGCGATAGCATGCGGCCCCTGGAAGCCCCCAGCCCCCTCGTCCGGACGATGGTCATCATTCCTTCTTGGTGGTGGTGGAAGAGGAGGACGGCCTGCGTTGCCTTGCGGGCGATCCTCACGAGGCTGATCCCTCCAAGCCCCCTCGCGAGGCTGGTCCTGCCAGCGGTCCTCGCGAGGCCAATCATGCCACCCTTGGCAAGGGCCACGGTCGTCCCATCATCCTTCGCCTCATCCTCCTCGGCCATAGCCCCGGTCGTTGCACTCGGGGCGTCGACCGATACGTCCTTCTCGCACGGCCCTGAGCTATTGGCATTTGTTGGTGTTGTGGGTGTGGAGGTCGTGGTATACGCAGTACCGGCTGCCCTTAGACGACTCCGGCTGGTCCCTGCCATGCTTCGTGTCTGGCTCTATGATAACCCACAAGTGTAGGGGATCACAACAGCTTCCGAGGGTATAGTATTCAACCCAAATTTATTGATTCGACACAAGGGGAGACAAAGAATATTCTTGAGTATTTGCAGTTGAGTTGTCAATTCAACCACACCTGGATAACTTAGTATCTGCAGCAAAGTATTTAGTTACAAAGTGGTATGATAATAAAGGTAACGGTAGCAAAAGTAAAGATAAATGTTTTTGGGTTTTTGAAGTAGTTGTAACAGTAGCAACGGAAAAGTAAATAAGCGAAGAATAATATATGAAAAGCTCGTAGGCAATGGATCAGTGATGGATAATTATGCCAGATGCGATTCCTCATGTAATAGCTATAACATAGGGTGACACAGAACTAGCTCCAGTTCATCAATGTAATGTAGGCATTTATTCCACAAATAGTCATACATGCCTATGGAAAAGAACTTGCATGACATCTTTTGTCCTACCCTCCCGTGGCAGCAGGGTCCTAGCGGAAACTAAGGGATATTAAGGCCTCCTTTTAATAGAGAACCGGAACAAAGCATCAACACATACTGAATACATGAACTCCTCAAACTACGGTCATCACTGAGAAGTATCCTGATTATTGTCACTTCGGGGTTGTCGGATCATAACAGATGATAGGTGACTATAGACTTGCAAGATAGGATCAAGGACACACATATATTCATGAAAACATAATAGGTTCAGATCTGAAATCATGGCACTCGGGCCCTAGTGACAAGCATTAAGCATAGCAAAGTCATAGCAACATCAATATCAGAAATAGTGGATACTAGGGATCAAACCCTAACAAAACTAACTTGATTACATGGTAAATCTCATCCAACCCATCACCGTCCAGCAAGCCTACGATGGAATTACTCACGCCCGGTGGTGAGCATCATGAAATTGGTGATGGAGGATGGTTGATGATGACGACAGCGACGAATCCCCCTCTCCGGAGCCCCGAACGGACTCCAGATCAGCCCTCCCGAGAGAGATTAGGGCTTGGCGGCGGCTCCGTGTCGTAAAACGCGATGAAACTTTCTCTCTGATTTTTTTCTCCCCCAACGTGAATATATGGAGTTGGAGTTGAGGTCGGTGGAGGTCCAGGGGTCCCACGAGATAGGGGGTGTGCCCTACAGGGGGGCGCGCTCCCCTGTCTTCTGGACAGGCCCTGGGCCCCCTGATGTATTTCTTTCGCCCAGAAATGCTTATTAATTCCAAAAAGTGCCTCCGTGGATTTTCAGGACATTCCGAGAACTTTTCTTTTCTACACATAAAACAACATCATGGCAGTTCTGCTGAAAACAGCGTCAGTCCGGGTTAATTTCATTCAAATCATGCAAGTTAGAGTCCAAAACAAGGGCACAAGTGTTTGGAAAAGTAGATACGTTGGAGACGTATCAACTCCCCCAAGCTTAAACCTTTGCTTGTCCTCAAGAAATTCAGTTGATAAACTGAAAGTGATAAAGAAAAACTTTTACAAACTCTATTTGCTCTTGTTGTTGTAAACATGAAAAGCCAGCATTCAAGTTTCAGCAAATATTATGAACTAACCATACTCACTATAACACTTAGGTCTCACAATTACTCATATCGATAGCATAATCAGCTAGCGAGCCATAATAATAAAACTCGGATGACAACACTTTCTCAAAATAATCATAACATGATATAACAAAATGGTATCTCGCTAGCCCTTTCTGAGACCGCAAAACATAAATCAGAGCACCTTTAAAGATCAAGGGTGACTAAACATTGTAATTCATGGTAAAAGAGATCCAGTCAAGTCATACCCAATATAAACCAATAATAATGAATGCAAATGACAGTGTGCTCTCCGGCGGGTGATTTTTAATAAGAAGGGTGATGACTCAACATAAAAGTAAATAGATAGGCCCTTCGCAGAGGGAAGCAGGGATTTGTAGAGGTGCCAGAGCTCGATTTTAAAATAGAGATTGAATAACATTTTGAGCGGCATTCTTTCACTGTCAACGCAACAACTATGAGATGGTTGTATCTTCCATACTAAATGCATTATAGGCAGTTCCCAAACAGAATGGTAAAGGTTTATACTCCCCCAACCACCAACAAGCATCAATCCGTGGCTTTCTCGAAACAACGAGTGCCTTCAACATACAACAGCCTTGGGGGAGTTTTGTTTAATTATTTTGATTTGCTTTGATCTTTTTGGATCATGGGACTAGGCATCCCGGTTACCGGCCCTTTCTCGTGAATGAGGAACGGAGTCCACTCCTCTTGAGAATAACCCACCTAGCATGGAAGATATAGGCAGCCCTAGTTGTAACATGAGTTGCTCGAGCATACAAAACAGAATTTCATTTGAAGGTTTAGAGTTTGGCACATACAAATTTACTTGGAACGGCAGGTAAATACCGCATATAGGTAAGTATAGTGGACTCATATGGAATAACTTTGGGGTTTATGGAGTTTGGATGCACAAGCAGTATTCCCGCTTAGTACAGGTGAAAGCTAGCAAAAGACTGGGAAGCGACCAACTGTGAGAGTGACAACAGTCATAAACATGCATTAAAATTAATTCACACCGAATACAAGCATGAGTAGGATATAATCCACCATGAACATAAATATCGTGAAGGCTATGTTGATTTGATTCAATTGCAAGCGTGAACATGTGCCAAGTCGAGTCACTCAATACATTCAAAGGAGGATACCATCCCATCATACCACATCATAATCATTCTAATAGCATGTTGGCACGCAAGGTAAACCATTATAACTCATAGCTAATCAAGCATGGCACAAGCAACTATAATCTCTAAATGTCATTGCTAATATGTTTACTTCATAATAGCTGACTCAGAAACGATGAAATCATCATATTTGCAAAAACAAGAGAGGTCGAGTTCATACGAGCTTTTCTCATCCCAATAAGTCCATTATATATCATCATTATTGCCTTTCACTTGCACGACCGAACGATGTGTATAATAATAAGAGTGCACGTGCATTGGACTAAGCTGGAATCTTCAAGCATTCAACTCAAGAGAGAAGACAAGGTAATATGGGCTCTAAGTTAAATAAACAATCATTCATATAAGAGCCACTAAGCATTTTCAATATGATCTTCTCGACCCCCAAAGGAAAGCAAAGAAAAGAAAACTATTTACACGGGAAAGCTCCCAACAAGAAAGAAGAAGAACTAAAAATCTTTTTGGGTTTTCGTTTTAATTCTACTAAAAGCATAGAAATTAAACTAACTAATTTTTTTGGGTTTTTTCTTAAGGTTTATCAAACACACAAGAAGAAAACAAGAAAAAGAAATTTAAACTAACATGGATAATACAATGAAAGAGTATGAGCACCGACGACTAGTGTGTGAACATGAATGTAAAGTTGGTGAGAAATACGTACTCCCCCAAGCTTAGGATTTTGGCCTAAGTTGGTCTAGTACCAAGGACTGCCGCTACTCTCCCCGGTGTAATGGGAGGTGTAATCAGGATACCACTGGCTGGTCATCTCCAGATCCCACTGGACAGATGATGCATGATAAGCGTCTAGTTCAAGTTCCGTCTCAGGTTCAGGCTCTGGAGTGAAAGCTTGGGCTCGATGATTGTTCACCGCTTCCGGTGTGACAAGAAAATTTTCTGCAAGCAAATCAAACAACAGAGGCGCAGGCAAAATAATCTCAAAGTGTTTCTTATTAAATCTAAGTTTATACAAGAGCATCTTCTCTTCGTTGTCAACAATAAACTTGTGTGCTACCATGCTCTTGTAATCTAAAATGTGAGGAGGCAATATTATCTCCTCCTTCTCAAGGTGCCTAATGGGTATCTGAAAATATTTAGCAAGACGTGCAGCATAGATACCTCCAAATATGGGGCCTTTTTTACGATTCAGGGCTAGCCGTTTAGCAACGACGGCACCCATACTAAAATTATTGTCTCCAAGCAAAGCATGTTGAAGAATGATAATATCAGGAACGCTCAAGTTTCCACTATTTCCACGACCAATCAAGCATCTACTAGCAAATATGGCAAAGTAGCGTAAAATAGGAAAGTGTATGCTAGAGACTTTTGCCTCAGAGCCCTTCTTTGGCTCATCTACAGCAATAGTATTAACAAAGCCACCCACATCTTCACGATGGGGTTCCTCTAATTCTCCCTCATAAGGTATCCTACATACCGCGCAAAAGTGATGTAAAGACATTTCTTTGAATTCATCATATAAATGAAATGATACTGCAGGCGGTGACTTCTTAGGACAATAATAAAAGTTTTGCATGAAAGTATTGGTAAGTAAGAGATACTGATCGATTCGGTCGTTGATGAAACCGGTGAGGCCTGCAGTCTCGATTAAAGCATAAAAGTCTTCATGAATTCCAGCTTCTTTCAAGAAATCCTCACATGGCCATTCACACGACCGTACTTCAACTAAGCGAGGAAGATTATACTTGGCTTTTTCCTTCTCTTTGGCTTGTTTTTTCCGAGAGCTTTGGCTAGAAGAGCCCCTCAAAAGTTTCCTCAACATTTTCTGAAAATTTCTGAAATTTTAGTACCTTCAAAATAAAAGTGAATAAAACTAAACAAGATTGATAGCAACCACTCCTACAAGTGCCTAGAGCCTATATCATGCATTGGAATTGCTTGGGACCTCAAAAATTTAACATGCAAGCTCAAGAACATGGTCACCTATGCAGCAAAAATTTGCAATGAATAAAGCACTAGAACAAAAACTAATTGGACCAATGGAGGAGTCACATACCAAGCAACAATCTCCCAAAGCAGTTTTGTGAATGGAGCTTTGAGCTAAGAGATCGAAAATCGCAGCAAAACGAGCTAGAACTCGTGCTTGAACTAGATGGGGATTTTTTGGGTAGAAGATGAAGTGTGTGGGTGCTGGCATAAGTGGAGGGGGGCCACCAGGGGCCCACGAGACAGGGGGCGCACCCTCCATTGTCGTGGCATGATGCTTGCCCCTCCCGCAGTGATTTCGGTGCCTAAAAACCTCAAATATTCCAGAAAAAATCATACTAAATTTGCAGGGCATTTGGAGCACTTTTATTTTTGGACTATTTTTTTAATGCACGGATAATTCAGAAAACAAACGGATAACACTATTTTTGCTTTATTAAATCTAAATAACAGAAAGTAAAAAGAGGGTACAGAAGGTTGTGCCTTCTAGTCTCATCCATCTCGTGATCATCAAAATGAATCCACTAACAAGGTTGATCAAGTCTTGTTAACAAACTCATTCCGAATAACACGGAACTGGAGAAATTTCGAATAACACTAAGTTACCTCAACGGGGATATGAAAATCCCCAACAATAAGAATATCATACTTTTTCTTGACAGTAGGAAGAGGAAATTCAAAACCTCCAAAAATGATTGTTGGAACTTTTTCAATATAATTGATGCTATGAACTTGAGATTGTTTCCTCGGAAAGTGTACCGTATGCTCATTACCATTAACATGAAAAGTGACATTGCCTTTGTTGCAATCAATAACAGCCCCTGCAGTATTAAGAAAAGGTCTACCAAGGATAATAGACATACTATCGTCCTCGGGAATATCAAGAATCACAAAGTCTGTTAAGATAGTGATATGTGCAACCACAACAGGCACATCCTCACAAATACCGACAGGTATAGCAGTTGATTTATCAGCCATTTGCAAAGATATTTCAGTAGGTGTCAACTTATTCAATTCAAGTCTACGATATAAAGAGAGAGGCATAACACAAACACCGGCTCCAATATCACATAGAGCAGTTCTAACATAGTTTCTTTTAATGGAGTATGGTATAGTTGGTACACCCGGATCTCCAAGTTTCTTTGCTATTCCACCCTTAAAAGTGTAATTAGCAAGCATGGTGGAAATTTCAGCTTCCGGTATCTTTCTTTTATTTGTAATGATATCCTTCATATACTTAGCGTAAGGATTTACTTTCAGCATATCAGTTAAGCGCACACGTAAGAAAATAGGTCTAATCATTTCAGAAAGTGCTCAAAATCCTCATCATCCTTTGACTTGGATGGTTTAGGAGGAAAGGGCATGGGTTTTTGAACCCATGGTTCTCTTTCTTTATTGTGCTTCCTCGCAACAAAATCTCTCTTACCATAACATTGATTCTTTGATTGTGGGTTATCAAGATCAACAGCAGGTTCAATCTCTACATCATTGTTTTTGCTAGGTTGAGCATCAACATGAACATTATCATTAACATTATCACTAGGTTCATGTTCATCACCTGATTGACTTTCAGCATCAGAAATAGAAATATCATTGGGATTCTCAGGTGGGTCTACAGTAGGTTCACTAGAAGCATGCAAAGTTCTATCATCTTTCTTTTTCTTCTTCTTAGAAGAACTAGGTGCCTCTAAATTATTTCTCTGAGAATCTTGCTCGTTTCTCTTAGGGTGGCCTTCAGGATACAAATGTTCCTGAGTCATTCTACCAGTTCTAGTAGCCACTCTAACAGCAAAGTCATTTTTATTATTTAATTCATCAAGCAAATCATTTTGAGCTTTAAGTACTTGCTCAGCTTGAGTAGCAACCATAGAAGCATATTTGCTAACGAGGTGAAGTTCATCTTTAACTCTAGCCAGATTATCACTTATGCGTCCTATCTCGAAAGCATTATTCTTTAACTCTCTACCAACATAAGCATTAAAACTTTCTTGTCTAGCCATAAAGTCATCAAATTCATCTAAGCATGGGCTATGAAATTTAGTAGAGGGGATTTCAACTTTATCATATCTATAGAGAGAATTTACCTTTACTACATGTGTCGGATTATCAAGACAATGTGGTTCTTCAACAGGTGGTATATTAAGACCATGTATTTCTTCAATAGGAGGTAAATTCTTAACATCTTCAGCTTTAATACCTTTTTCTTTCATTGATTTCTTTGCCTCTTGCATATCTTCAGGACTGAGAAATAAAACACCTCTCTTCTTCGGAGTGGGTTTAGGAATAGGCTCAGGAGTTGGCTCAATTGGTTCAGGAATCACTTCAGGAATTGGCTTAGGAAGAGTCCAATTATTTTCATTAGTCAACATATTATTCAATAATATTTCAGCTTCGTCGACTGTTCTTTCCCTGAAAACACAACTAGCACAACTATCCAAGTAGTCCTTGGAAGCATCGGTTAGTCCATTATAAAAGATATCAAGTATTTCATTTTTCTTAAGAGGATGATCAGGCAAAGCATTAAGTAACCGGAGAAGCCTCCCCCAAGCTTGTGGGAGACTTTCTTCTTTGATTTGCACAAAATTATATATTTCCCACAAGGCAGCTTGTTTCTTATGAGAAGGGAAATATTTAGTAGAGAAGTAATAAATCATATCCTGGGGGCTATGCACACAACCAGGAGCAAGAGAATTATACCAAGTCTTAGCATCACCCTTTAATGAGAACGGAAATATCTTAAGTATATAAAAATAGCAAGACTTCTCATGATGAGTAAACAGGGTAGCTATATCATTCAACTTGGTAAGATGTGCCACAACAGTTTCAGATTCAAGGCCATAAAAAGGATCAGATTCAACTAAAGTAATAATTTCAGGATCAATAGAGAATTCATAATCCTTATCAGTAACACAGATAGGTGAAGTAGCAAAAGTAGGATCGGGTTTCATTCTAGCATTAAGAGACTGCTGCTTCCATTTAGCTAATAATTTCTTAAGATCATATCTATCATTGCAAGCAAAGATTTCCCTAGCAGCTTCTTCATTCATAACATAACCCTTAGGAACAACAGGTAATACATAATTATTGGGAGAATCTTCATCATCAATATCATCAGTAGTAGGATCTTCAGTAATTTCATTCCCCTAACTCTAGCAAGTTGGTCATCAAGAAATTCACCTAATGGCAAAGTAGTATCACGCACAGAAGTAGTTTCATCATGCATAGCGTAGTGGCATCATCAATAACATGCGACATATCAGAATTCATAGCAGTAGCAGGTTTAGGTGTCGCAAGCCTACTAATAACGGAAGGAGAATCTAGTGCAGAGCTAGATGGCAGTTCCTTACCTCCCCTCGTAGTTGAGGGCAAAATCCTGGTTTTAGCGTCTTTCAAGTTCTTCATAGTGATCAGCAGATATAAATCCCAAGTGACTCAGAGAATAGAGCTATGCTCCCCGGCAACGGCGCCAGAAATTAGTCTTGATAACCCACAAGTATAGGGGATTGCAACAGCTTTCGAGGGTATAGTATTCAACCCAAATTTATTGATTCGACACAAGGGGGGCCAAAGAATATTCTTTAGTATTAGCAGTTGAGTTGTCAATTCAACCACACCTGGATAACTTAGTATCTGCAGCAAAGTATTTAGTAACAAAGTGGTATGATAATAAAGGTAATGGTAGCAAAAGTAAAGATAAATGTTTTTGGGTTTTTGTAGTAGTTGTAACAGTAGCAACGGAAAAGTAAATAAGCGAAGAACAATATATGAAAAGCTCGTAGGCAATGGATCAGTGATGGATAATTATGTCGGATGCAATTCCTCATGTAATAGCTATGACATAGGGTGACATAGAACTAGCTCTAGTTCATCAATGTAATGTAGGCATGTATTCCGTAAATAGTCATACGTGCTTATGGAAAAGAACTTGCATGACATCTTTTGTCCTACCCTCCCGTGGCAGCGGGGTCCTAGTGGAAACTAAGGGATATTAAGGCCTCCTTTTAATAGAGAACCGAAACAAAGCATTAGCACATAGTGAATACATGAACTCCTCAAACTATGGTGATCACCGAGAAGTATCCCGATTATTGTCACTTCGGGGTTGTCGGATCATAACACATAATAGGTGACTATAGACTTGCAAGATAGGATCAAGAACACACATATATTCATGAAAACATAATAGGTTCAGATCTGAAATCATGGCTTTTCGGGCCCTAGTGACAAGCATTAAGCATAGCAAAGTCATAGCAACATCAATCTCGAACATAGTGGATACTAGGATCAAACCCTCACAAAACTAACTTGATTACATGGTAAATCTCATCCAACCCATCACCGTCCAGCAAGCCTACGATGGAATTACTCACGCTGGCGGTGAGCATCATGAAATTGGTGATGGAAGATGGTTGATGATGACGACGGCGATGAATCCCCTCTCCGGAGCCCGAGCGGACTCGAGATCAGCCCTCCGAGAGATTAGGGCTTGGCGGCGGCTCCGTGTCGTAAAACGCGATGAAACTTTTTTCTTCATTTTTTTCTCCCCGAACGTGAATATATGGAGTTGGAGTTAAGGTCAGTGGAGGTCCAGGGGGGCCACGAGATAGGGGGCGCGCCCTCTGGGGCGCGCCCTGTCTCGTGGACACTAATGAGGCCCTCGTGTATATCTTTCGCCCAGAAATTCTTATTAATTCCAAAAGGTGCCTCCGTGGATTTTCAGGACATTCCAAGAACTTTTCTTTTCTACACATAAAACAACATCATGGCAGTTCTTTTGAAAACAGCGTCAGTCCGGGTTAGTTACATTCAAATCATGCAAGTTAGAGTCCAAAACAAGGGCAAAAGTGTTTGGAAAAGAGATATGTTGGAGACGTATCACTCTGCAGCAAGTACGGCTGCTCCTTTGAGCTTCACGTCCTTGGCCTTGGCTTTCTTCTCTTCTGGGTCAGCGGCTAGGAGCTCGAGAAGGGAGAGGCGTCCCTCCTCAGCTCTTGCGCACTTGGTCACTAGGTTGAACAGCTCTAGAGATGTGCACAGATTCTCGTGGATAGCCAGCTCTTCCTTCATCTTGATGTCGCAGACGCCGTCAGAGAATGCTGAGATGATGGCCTCCGCGGTCACCTTGGGAATCTTGAGGCGAGCGTTGTTGAAGCGCTGGATGTACTTCTGCAGGGTCTCTCCAGGTTGCTGCTTGATGCGATGCAAGTCACCCATGACTGGAGGACGATCGTGAGTGCCCTGGAAGTTGGCGATGAAGCGGGTGCGCATCTCGTCCCAAGAGGAGATCGTGCCGGGAGGCAGGTTCAGGAGCCAGGTGCGGGCACTGTCTTTGAGCGCCATGGGAAACCAGTTCGCCATGACCTTTTCGTCTCCGTTGGCTGCTTTGATGCCCAGCTCGTAGAGCTGCAGGAACTCTGCGGGGTCAGTAGTGCCGTCGTAGCGAGGAGGCAGGTCCGGCTTGAACTTGCCCGGCCAAGCGACACTGCATAGCTCGATGCTGAAGGCGCGGCAGCCTGCGATGGCCACCGGAGCTCTTTGCTGACGCGGGGCTTGCTCCTGGGGATTCCCGCGCGCCGCCGCCAGGGGCCACGCGGGGTCTTGACGCACCAGCGCGGGGATGCGGTCATGGCGTGTCGGTGCAGGGAGCACGCGAGCACCTTCTTGGGGATGAGGGATTTCTTGGCATCTTCTTTCTTGTTGCACGGGTGCCGGACGCAGTGGGTCTCGTCCAGGGGCCGCGCGCCTTGGAGCCATGGCGCCTTCTTGGGGAGGAGGTGGCGGAGGCACCTCCTGAGCTGCATCACCCACGCGGGATGGAGGGTGAGGCAGCGAGAGGGACAGAGCAGGGGAGCCCCCTGTGGCGGTGACGAGCTCGGTGATGCAAGCGAGCCACTCCTCATAGAGGTCGTCGACGGGACGGTAGTGTATGAGCTCACGTGCCAGGAGCAATGCGGCATGCATGTTCGTGGGAGCGCGACGGGCGTGCGACGACGAGTCGGCTAGAATCAACGACGGAGTGGCGGTGCGGCCTTCCCGCCGCACCAAGGGATGCAACGACGACGCCTGCTGCTCATTCCACGCCAAGCCAGTGGCGGCATGGGCGGCAAGCAATGGGTAACGACGAGGAGGTCCACCGACGGGAGCCGTCTGGGCGACATGGGCGGCGAGAGCAGCACGACGCTCGGCGCGAGCTCGGTGAGCATCAGCCATGGACGCGACGAACAATCAGACGCGGAACAGCGGAAGAAAGATTCTGGCGCACCCCTACCTGGCGCGCCAAATGTCGGATATCAGGTTCCAGCAAAACCCTTCAGGTTCGAACTCTGGGGTGCACGCGAAGATCTTCCCCCTACCGATCCACGTCCCAACGCCTCACTGAGAATCTAAGCTAAACGATGAACAACACAAGGGACACAAGGTTTATACTGGTTCGGGCCACCATTGTGGTGTAATACCCTACTCCAATGTGTGGTGTGGTGGATTGCCTCAGGGGCTGAAGATGAACAGTACAGGGGAAGGACAGCCTCACGAGACGTGTTCTTGTGGTGGTGGTTTGCTTGAGAAGGATTCGATCCCCCTCCTACTGTGGTGGCTATATCTATATATAGAGGCCCTGGTCCTCTTCCCAAATATTGAGCGGGAAGGGTGCCAACAACGGCCATTTTGAAGGGGAACATCTAATACAAGTTATCCTGACTAAAGTCGGTCTTCGGCTGCCAAAGGCACTGGCGATGACACCGTCTTGGGCTCCACGATGACCTCTGTTCTGCCGTCCTACTGGTCTTGGTCTTGTTGCACCGATATGGAAACCATTGCTTGATGCCTCGGTACTCTGCGCCTGTGCTTGCCCCCTTTGCACCAAAGAGGAAACAAGGACACTGCACAGGCCAGCACCCGCCTAGCGCCCGCTTGGTCTCGATCGTCATGCCTTGCATCATGGGCACCTCGCGACGTACCCTTGACTTGATCTCTCCGCCTCCTAGCGAGCCTGCCTGGTGAGACCGCTCCTGAGAAAGCCTTTCGTCGTCCACCTGGCGAGGCTTGGCCCCTCGCGAGGGTCTTGAGCTTGAGTTGGTGAAGATGGGCCATACCGGGCCACCACTTGAGCCACGCCACAGGCCGCAGGCAGACAAGTCTGGGGACCCCCGTTCCCAGAACGCCGATAGGTTTGAGCTCAAACACGGGATCACCCTTGGGTGCAGGGGGATCCCGTAGGATTTCAACAGGTAAGTTGTGTTTCAGAATAGGACCCTGTTAAAGGAACACTTCATCTATCTCCCTTCTTTCATTCATAAACATATCATTTTCGTGGTCTAGCAAATACTGTTCTAATGGATCAGTAGGAGGCACGGCAATAGAAGCAAGACCAATAATCTCATGCTTACTAGGTGATTCTTTATCATTACTAGGTGATTCTTTATCACGGGGTTGTCTACGAAATTTAGCAAAATTAAACTCATGAGACATATCCCCTAAGCCAATTGCAACAATATCCTTTTCACAATCAATCTTAGCATTAACAGTATTCAAGAAGGGTCTACCAAATATAATGGGACAAAATTCATCTTGTGGGGAACAAAGAAGAAGAAAATCAGCAGGATATTTTGAAGGAAATATGCCCTAGAGGCAATAATAAAGTTATTATTTATTTCCTTATTTCATGATAAATTTTTATTATTCATGCTAGAATTGTATTAACCAGAAACTTAATACATGTGTGAATACATAGACAAACATAGTGTCACTAGTATGCCTCTACTTGACTAGCTCATTAATAAAAGATGGTTAAGTTTCCTAACCATAGACATGAGTTGTTATTTGATTAACAGGATCACATCATTAGGAGAACGATGTGTTTGACTTGGCCCATTCCGTTAGCTTAGCACTTGATCGTTTAGTATGTTGCTATTGCTTTCTTCATGACTTATACATGTCCCTATGACTATGAGATTATGCAACTCCCATTTACCGGAGGAACACTTTGTGTGCTACCAAACGTCACAATATAACTGGGTGATTATAAAGGAGCTCTACAGGTGTCTCCGAAGGTACATGTTGAGTTGGCATATTTCGAGATTAGGATTTGTCACTCCGATTGTCGAAGAGGTATTTCTGGGCCCTCTCGGTAATGCACATCACCATAAGCCTTGCAAGCAATGTAGCTAATGAGTTAGTTGCGGGATGATGCATTACATAACGAGTAAAGAGACTTGCCGGTAACGAGATTGAACTAGGTATTGAGATATCGACGATCAAATCTCGGGCAAGTAACATACCGATGACAAAGGGAACAACGTATGTTGTTATGCGGTTTGACCGATAAAGATCTTCATAGAATATGTAGGAGCCAATATGAGCATCCAGGTTCCGCTATTGGTTATTGACCGGAAATGTGTCTCGGTCACGTCTACATAGTTCTCGAACCCGTAGGGTCCGCACGCTTAAAGTTTGATGACAGCTATATTATGAGTTTATGTGTTTTGATGTACCAAAGGAGTTCAGAATCCCGGATGAGATCGGGGACATGACGAGGAGTCTCGAAATGGTCGAGATGTAAAGATCGATATATTGGACAACTATATTCGGACATCGGAAAGGTTCCGAGTTATTCGGGTGTTTTTCGGAGTACCGGAGAGTTATGGGAATTCGTATTGGGCCTTAATGGGCCATACACCCGGTGGGAGTAGGACTCCCCCCTTTAGCGCGCCCTCCTCCTAGGCCTGCCGCCTCCCCCTTGCTCCTTTATATACGGGGGCAGGGGGCACCTCTAGACACAACAATTGATCCTTGAGACCTCTTAGCCATGTGCGGTGCCCCCCTCCACCATAATCCACCTCGATAATATTGTAGTGGTGCTTAGGCGAAGCCCTGCGTCGGTAGAACATCATCATCGTCACCACACCGTCGTGCTGAAGGAACTCTCCCTTGACACTCGGCTGGATCGGAGTTCGAGGGACATCATCGAGCTGAACGTGTGCTGGAACTCGGAGGTGTCGTGCTTTCGGTGCTTGATCGTTCGGATCGTGAAGACGTACGACTACATCAACCGCGTTGTGCTAATGCTTCCGCTTTCGGTCTACGAGGGTACGTGGACACACTCTCCCCTCTCGTTGTTATGCATCACCATGATCTTGCGTGTGCGTAGGAATTTTTTTGAAATTACTACGTTCACCAACAGTGGCATCCGAGCCAGGTTTATGTGTAGATGTTATATGCATGAGTAGAACACAAGTGAGTTGTGGGCGATACAAGTCATACTGCTTACCAGCATGTCATACTTTGGTTCGGCGGTATTGTTGGATGAAGCGGCCCGGACCGGCATTACGCGTACGCTTACGTGAGACTGGTTCTACCGACGTGCTTTGCACACAGGTGGCTGGCGGGTGTCAGTTTCTCCAACTTTAGTTGAACCAAGTGTGGCTACGTCCGGTCCTTGAGAAGGTTAAAACAACACTAACTTGACAAACTATCATTGTGGTTTTGATGCGTAGGTAAGAACGGTTCTTGCTCAGCCCGTAGCAGCCACGTAAAAGTTGCAACATCAAAGTAGAGGACGTCTAACTTGTTTTTGCAGGGCATGTTGTGATGTGATATGGTCAAGATGTGATGAGATATAAGTTGTTGTATGAGATGATCATGTTTTGTTGAAGTTATCGGCAACTGGCAGAAGCCTTATGGTTGTCTCTTTATTGCATAAGATGCACGCGCCAAATAATTGCTTTACTTTATCGCTATGTGATAGCAATAGTTGGCGAGACGACCATGTGACGACACATTGATATAGATCAAGATGATGGAGATCATGGTGTCATGCCGGTGACGATGGAGATCATGACGATGCTTTGGAGATGGAGATCAAAGGCACAAGATGATGATGGCCATATCATGTCACATATTTTGATTGCATATGATGCTTATCTTTTATACATCTTATTTTGCTTAATTCGATGGTAGCTTTATAAGATGATCTCTCACTAAATTTCAAGGTATAAGTGTTCTCCCTGAGTATGCACCGTTGCTAAAGTTCTTCGTGCTGAGACACCACGTGATGATCGGGTGTGATAGGCTCTCAAATACAATGGGTGTAAAACAGTTGCACACGCGAAATACTCAGGTTAAAATTTGACGAGCCTAGCATATACAGATATGGCCTCGGAACACCGGAGACCGAAAGGTCGAGCGTGAATCATATAGTAGATATGATCAACATAGTGTTGTTCACCATTGAAAACTACTCCATCTCACGTGATGATCGGACATGGTTTAGTTGATTTGGATCACGTAATCACTTAGATGATTAGAGGGATGTCTATCTAAGTGGGAGTTCTTAAGTAATATGATTAATTGAACTTTAATTTATCATGAACTTAGTCCTGATAGTATTTTGCAAATAATGTTCTAGATCAATAGCTCGCATTGTTGCTTCCCTATGTTTTATATGTGTTCCTAGAGAAAACTAAGTTGAAAATGATAGTAGCAATGATGCAGACTGGGTCCGTGATCAGAGGTTTATCCTCATTGCTGCACAGAAGAATTATGTTCTTGATGCACCACTAGGTGACAGACCTATTGCAGGAGCAGATGCAGACGTTATGAACGTTTGGCTAGCTCAATATGATGAGTACTTGATAGTTTAGTGCACCATGCTTAACGGCTTAGAATCGGGACTTCAAATACGTTTTGAATGTCATGGACCATATGAGATGTTCCAGGAGTTGAAGTTAATATTTCAAGCAAATACCCGAGTTGAGAGATATGAAGTCTCCAACAAGTTCTATAGCTAAAAGATGGAGGAGAATCGCTCAACTAGTGAGCATGTGCTCAGATTGTTTGGGTACTACAATCGCTTGAATCAAGTGGGAGTTAATCTTCCAGATAAGATAGTGATTGACAAAGTTATCTAGTCACCAACACCAAGTTACTAGAACTTCGTGATGAACTATAGTATGCAAGGGATGACGAAAATGATTCCCAAGCTCTTCATGATGTTGAAATTGACGAGGGTAGAAATCAAGAAAAGAGCATCAAGTGTTGATGATTGACAAGACCACTAGTTTCAAGAAAAGGGCAAAGGGAAAGAAAGGGAACTTCAAGTAGAATGACAAGCAAGTTGTCACTCTCGTGAAGAAGCCCAAAGCTAGACCAAAACCTGAAATTGAGTGCTTCTACTGCAAAGGAAATGGTCACTAGAAGCGGAAATACCCTGAATATTTGGTGGATAAGTAGGATGGCAAAGTGAACAAGGGTATATTTGATATACAGGTTATTGATGTGTACTTTACTAGTGTTTAGAGTAGCCCCTGGGTATTTGATACTTGTACGGTTGCTAAAGATTAGTAACTCGAAACAGGAGTTACAGAATAAACAAAGACTAGTTGAGGGTGAAGTGATGATGTGTGTTGGAAGTGGTTCCAAGATTAATATGATCATCATCGCACACTCCCTATACTTTCGGGATTAGTGTTAAACCTAAATAACTGTTATTTGGCATTTGCGTTGAGCATGAATATGATCTGATCATGTTTATTGCAATACGGTTATTCATTTAAAGTCAGAGAATAATTGTTGTTCTGTTTATATGAATAAAACCTTCAATGGTCATACACCCAATGAAAATAGTTTGTTGGATCTCGATCGTAGTGATACACATGTTCATAATATTGAAGTCAAAAGATGCAAAGTTAATAATGATAGTGCAACTTATTTGTGGCACCGCTGTTTAGGTCATATTGGTGTAAAGCGCATGAAGAAACTCCATAAAGATGGATTTTTGGAATCACTTGATTATGAATCATTTTATGCTTGCGAACCGTGCCTTTTGGGCAAGATGACTAAAACTCCGTTCTCCGGAACAATGGAACGGGCTACTAACTTGTTGGAAATAATACATACCGATGTATGCGGTCCAATGAGTGTTGATGCTCGTGGCGAGTATCGTTATTTTCTAACCTTCACAGATGATTTGAGCATATATGAGTATATCTACTTAATGAAGCACAAGTCTGAAACATTTGAAAAGTTCAAAGAATTTCAGAGTGAAGTGGAGAATCATCGTAACAAGAAAATAAAGTTTCTACGGTCTGATCATGGAGACGAATATTTGAGTCATGAGTTTGGTCTTCAATTAAAACAATGTGGAATAGTTTCACAAATTCATGCCACCTGGAACACCACAACATAACGGTGTGTCTGAACGTCATAACCGCACTTTATTTGATATGGTTCGATCAATGATGTCTCTTACCGATTTACCAATATCGTTTTGGGGTTATGCATTAGAGATAGCTGCATTCATGTTAAATAGGGCACCATCTAAATCCATTGAGATGACACCGTATGAACTATGGTTTAGCAGTAAACCTAAGATGTCGTTTCTTAAAGTTTGGAGTTGTGATGCTTATGTGAAAAAGTTTCAACCTGATAAGCTCAAATCCAAATCAGAGAAATGTGTCTTCATAGGATACCCAAAGGAAACTGTTGGGTACACCTTCTATCACAGATCCGAAGGCAAGATATTCGTTGCTAAAATGGATCCTTTCTAGAGAAGAAGTTTCTCTCGAAAGAAGTGAGTGGGAGGAAAGTAGAGCTTGATAAGGTAACTGTACCTACTCCCTTGTTGGAAAGTAGTTCATCACAGAAATCAGCTTCAGTGATTCCTACACCAATTAGTGAGGAAGCTAATGATGATGATCATGAAACTTCAGATTAAGTTACTACAGAACCTCGTAGGTCTTCCAAAGTACAGTCCGCACCAGAGTGGTACGGTAATACTATTCTGGAAGTCATGCTACTAGAACATGATGAACCTACGAACTATGAGGAAGCAATGATGAGCCGAGATTCCGCAAAATGGTTTAAGGCCATGAAACCTGAGATGGGATCCATGTATGAGAACAAAGTATGGACTTTGGTTGACTTGCCCAATGATCGGCAAGCCATTGAGAATAAATGGATCTTCAAGAGGAAGACAGACGCTAATAGTAGTGTTACTATCTACAAAGCTCGACTTGTCGCAAAAAGTTTTTCGACGAGTTCAAGGTGTTGAATACAATGAGATTTTCTCACTCGTATCGATGCTTAAAAGTCTGTCTGAATCATGTTAGCAATTGCCACATTTTATGAAATCTGGCAAATGGATGTCAAAACTGCATTCCTTAATGGATTTATTAATGAAGAGTTGTATATGATGCAACCAGAAGGTTTTGTCAATCCTAAAGGTGCTAACGAAATGTGCAAGCTCCAGTGATCCATCTATGGACTGGTGCAAGCATCTCGGAGTTGGAATATATTCTTCGATGAGTTGATCAAAGCATATGGTTTTATACGGACTTCCGGTGAAGCCTGTATTTACAAAAAAAGTGAGTGGGAGCACTACAACCTTTCTGATAAATATATGTGAGTGACATATTGTTGATCAGAAATGATGTAGAATTTTCTGGAAAGCATAAAGGAGTGTTTAAAAGGATTTCTTCAAAGAAAGACCTCAGTAAAGCTACTTACATATTAAGCATCAAGATTTATTGAGATAGATCAAGACGCTTGATAAGATTTTCAATGAGTACATACCTTGACAAGATTTTGAAATAGTTCAAAATGGAACAGTCAAAGAAGGAGTTCTTGCCTGTGTTGCAAGGTGTGAAGTTGAGTAAGACTCAAAGCCCGACCACGGCAGAAAATAGAAAGAGAATGAAAGTCATTCCCTATGCCATATTCATAGGTTCTATAAAGTATGCTATGCTATGTACCAGACATATTGTATACCTTGCTCTGAGTTAGGCAAGGGAGTACAATAGTGATCCAGGAGTAGATCACTGGACATTGGTCAAAATTATCCTTAGTGGAATAAGGAAATATTTCTCGATTATGGAGGTGATAAAAGAGCCCGTCGTAAAGAGTTACATTGGTGCAAGATTTTACAAAGATCCAGATGACTCTAAATCTCAATCTGGATACATATTGAAAGTGGGAGCAATTATCTAGAGTAGCTCCGTGCAGAGCATTCTAGACATAGAATTTTTGCAAAATACATACGGCTCTGAATGTGACAGACCCGTTGACTAAACTTCTCTCACAAGCAAAACATGATCACACCTTAGTACTCTTTGGGTGTTAATCACATAGCAATGTGAACTAGATTATTGACTCCGGTAAACCCTTTGGGTGTTGGTCACATGACGATGTGAACTATGGGTGTTAATCATATACAGATATGAATGTTGGTGTTCAATCACATGGCGATGTGAACTAGATTATTGACTCTAGTGCAAGTGGGAGACTGAAGGAAATATGCCCTAAAGGCAATAATAAATTTATTATTTATTTCCTTATTTCATGATAAATGTTTATTATTCATGCTAGAATTCTATTAACCGGAAACTTAGTACATGTGTGAATACATAGACAAACATAGTGTCACTAGTATGCCTCTACTTGACTAGCTCATTAATCAAAGATGGTTAAGTTTCCTAACCATAGACATGAGTTGTCATTTGATTAACGGGATCACATCATTAGGATAATGATGTGATTGACTTGACCCATTCTGTTAGCTTAGCACTTGATCGTTTAGTATGTTGCTATTGCTTTCTTCATGAATTATACACGTTCCTATGACTATGAGATTATGCAACTCCCGTTTACCGGAGGAACACTTTGTGTGCTACCAAACGTCACAACGTAACTGGGTGATTATAAAGGAGCACTACAGGTGTCTCCGAAGGTACATGTTGAGTTGGCGTATTTCGACATTAGGATTTGTCACTCTGATTGTCGGAGAGGTATCTCTGGGCCCTCTCGGTAATGCACATCACTATAAGCCTTGCAAGCAATGTAGCTAATGAGTTAGTTGCGGGATGATGCATTACATAACGAGTAAAGATACTTGCCGGTAACGAGATTGAACTAGGTATTGAGATACCGACGATCAAATCTCGGGCAAGTAACATACCGATGACAAAGGGAACAACGTACGTTGTTATGCGGTTTGACCGATAAAGATCTTCGTAAAATATGTAGGAGCCAATATGAGCATCTAGGTTCCACTATTGGTTAGTGACCGGAAATGCGTCTCGGTCATGTCTACATAGCTCTCGAACCCGTAGGGTCCGCACGCTTAAAGTTCGATGACGGTTATATTATGAGTTTATGTGTTTTGATGTACCGAAGGAGTTCGGAGTCCTGGATGAGATCAGGGACATGACGAGGAGTCTCGAAATGGTCGAGATGTAAAGATTGATATGTTGGACGACTATATTCGGACATCGGAAAGGTTCCGAGTGATTCGGGTATTTTTCGGAGTACCGGAGAGTTACGGGAATTTGTATTGGGCCTTAATGGGCCATACGGGAAAGGAGAGAAAGGCCCCAAAGGGTGGCCACACCCCTCCCCATGGACTAGTCCAAATTGGACTAGGGAGGGGGGCGCCCCCTTCCTTCCTTCTCCTTCTCTCTTCCCTCCAACAAGGAAAGGAGGAGTCCTACTCCCAGTGGGAGTAGGACTCCCCCCTTTAGCGCGCCCTCCTCCTAGGCCGGCCACCTCCCCCTTGCTCCTTTATATATGAGGGCAGGGGGCACCTCTAGACACAACAATTGATCCTTGAGATCTCTTAGCCGTGTGCGGATCCCCCCTCCACCATAATCCACCTCGATAATATCATAGCGGTGCTTAGGCGAAGCCCTGCATCGGTAGAACATCATCATCATCACCACGCCGTCATGCTGATGGAACTCTCCCTCGACAATCGGCTGGATCAGAGTTCGAGGGACGTCATCGAGCTGAACGTGTGCTAGAACTCAGAAGTGTCGTGCTTTCGGTGCTTGATCGGTCGGATCGTGAAGACGTACGACTACATCAACCGCGTTGTGCTAACGCTTCCGCTTTTGGTCTACGAGGGTACATGGACACACTCTCCCCTCTCGTTGCTATGCATCACCATGATCTTGCGTGTGCGTAGAATTTTTTTGAAATTACTACGTTCCCCAACATATTTAACCTTCCCACACAAGACTTCGACATCTCTAACAATCCCAACTGGTTTAATGGTGTCCCTATTGGCAAGCTTAATGGTAACATCAATATCTTCTATTTCAGCGGGTGCAATATCTGGCATAATTTATGTATATAAGTCATAGGGTATTGCACTCGCACTAGCACCCATATCACATAAGCCATGATAACAATGATCTCCTATTTTAACAGAAATAACAGGCATGCCTACAACAGGTCTATGTATCTTAGCATCTGGTCTAGCAATATCAGCAGTCTCACCACAGAAGTAAATAACATGCCCATCTAAATTATCATCCAAGAGATCTTTAACCATAGAAATACTAGGTTTAACTTTGATTTGCTCAGGAGGTGTATAAGTCCTAGTATTACTCCTACGAACAACAGTCAAAGTTTTAGCATGATCCTTTATCCTAACAGGAAAAGGAGGTTTCTCAACATAAGTAGTAGGAACAATAGGATCATTATAAGTGACAGTCTTTTCTTCAACTGTAATAGGTGCAACTACTTTTACTTCAATGGGAGGATTATATTTAAACCACTTCTCCTTAGGGAGATCAATGTGAGTAGCAAAAGATTCATAAAAAGCAGCTACTATCTCAGAGTCAAGTCCATATTTAGCGCTAAATCCACGAAAAGAATCGGTATCCATAAAAGATTTAACACAATCAAACTTAGGTGTTATACCTGACTCCTTACGATCGTCGGAACCCCAATCTTCAGAGTTGCGTTTAATTCTTTCCAATAAGTCCCACTTGAATTCAATAGTCTTCAGCATATAAGAACCGGCACAGGAAGTATCGAGCATGTTGCGATCATTGGGAGAAAGCCGAGCATAAAATTTTTGAATAATCATTTATCTTGAGAGCTCATGATTGGGGCATGAATATAGCATTGACTTAAGCCTCACCCAAGCTTGAGTGATGCTTTCTCCTTCGCGAGGCCAGAAACTATATATGTAATTACGATCACGATGAACAAGATGCATAGGATAGAACTTCTGGTGAAATTCCAACTTCTATCGTTTATGATTCCAAGATCCCGTTTCATCACATAGCCTATACCATGTCAATGCATCTCCCTTCAAAGATAAAGGGAAGACCTTCCTTTTGACAAGATCATCGGGAATACCTGCAAGCTTAAATAATCCACAAACTTCATCCACAAACATAAGGTGTAAATCGGGATGCAATGTTCCATCTCCTGCAAAGGGATTAGCTAGCAGTTTCTCTATCATACCCAAAGGAATCTCAAAGTAAATATTTTTAGTAGGTTGAGGAGCAACTCTTTGCTCTACTGGTCGGGGTGAAGATACCCCGGACAAGCCCCTCAAAGGATTAGTTTCCATAGTAACAAGTGACAGAAAATTTCAGCACACTATATAAATGTTTCCTTACCAAGTTCCACTCACCAAAGGCTCTTCACTCCCCGGCAACGGCGCCAGAAAAGAGTCTTGATGACCCACAAGTATAGGGTATCTATCATAGTCCTTTCGATAAGTAAGAGTGTCGAACCCAATGAGGAGCAGAAGGAAATGACAAGCAGTTTTCAGTAAGGTTTTCTCTGCAAGCACTGAAATTGTAGGTAACAGATAGTTTTGTGATAAGATAAATTGTAATGGGTAACAAGCAATGAAAGTAAATAAAGTGCAGCAAGGTGGCCCAATCCTTTTTGTAGCAAAGGACAAGCCTGGACAATTTCTTATAATGAGAAAATAGCTCCCAAGGACACATGGGAATTATCGTCAAGCTAGTTTTCATCACGCTCATATGATTCTCGTTCGGTACTTTGATAATTTGATATGTGGGTGGACCGGTGCTTGGGTACTGCCCTTACTTGGACAAGCATCCCACTTATGATTAACCCCTATTGCAAGCATCCGCAACTACAAAAGAAGTATTAAGGTAAACCTAACCACAACATTAGACATATGGATCCAAATCAACCCCTTACGAAGCAACGCATAAACTAGGGTTTAAGCTTCTATCACTCTAGCAACCCATCATCTACTTATTACTTCCCAATGCCTTCCTCTAGGCCCAAATAATGGTGAAGTGTCATGTAGTCAACATTCACATAACACCACTAGAGGAGAGACAACATACATCTCATCAAAATATCAAACGAATACCAAATTCACATGACTACTAATAGCAAGACTTCACCCATGTCCTCGGGAACAAACGTAACTACTCACAAAGCATATTCATGTTCATAATCAGAGGAGTATTAATATGCATTAAGGATATGAACATATGATCTTCCACCAAGTAAACCAATTAGCATCAACTACAAGGAGTAATCAACACTACTAGCAACCCACAGGTACCAATTTGTGGTTTTGATACAAGATTGGATACAAGAGATGAACTAGGGTTTTGAGAGGAGATGGTGCTGGTGAAGATGTTGATGGAGATTGACCCCCTCCCGATGAGAGGATCATTGGTGATGATGATGGTGATGATTTCCCCCTCCCTGAGGGAAGTTTCCCTGGTAGAACAGCTCCGCCGGAGCCCTAGATTGGTTCTGCCAAGGTTCCGCCTCGTGGCGGCGGAGTTTTGTCCCGTAAGCTTTCTTATGATTTTTTCCAGGGTAAAAGCCTTCACATAGAAGAAGATGGGCACCGGAGGGCCACCAGGGGGCCCAAGAGACAGGGGGCGTGCCCCCCACCCTCCTGGCCTGGGTGTGGGCCCCCTCTGGTAGTTTCTTCGCTCAATAATTCTTATTAATTCCAAAAATAACTTCCGTGGAGTTTCAGGATTTTTGGAGCTGTGCAGAATAGGTTTCCAATATTTGCTCCTGTTCCAGCCAGAATTCCAGCTGCCGGCATTCCCCCTCTTCATGGTAAACCTTGTAAAATAAGAGAGAATAGCCATAAGTATTGAGATATAATGTGTAGTAACAGCCCATAATGCAATAAATATTGATATAAAAGCATGATGCAAAATGGACGTATCACCTTGTTGCGTACAACTTGTCCATCTTCATCTTGCTTGTTCCGGAACACCCATTTGGTTCCAATGACATTGTGCTTCTCATCGGGCTTTTCAACCAATGTCCACACTTGGTTCCTCTTGAAATTGTGTAGCTCTTCAAGCATTGCGTTCACCCAATCCGGATCATCAATAGCATCTTCAACCTTCATAGGTTCAATACTAGAAATGAATGAGTAATGTTCACAAAAGTTAGCCAAACGATTTTTAGAGCCAGTAATTCTCCCGGTTTGCATATCATCATAGATTTGTTTGATGGGATGATCTCTTGAGACTCTTGCTCGAACTCGTCAGAGCTTTTGTTTGGGTCAGGGTGGAACATCCTGTAAGTGCATCTAGTGCCACCCCTAGTTGGTTTTGGAGTATTGACGACAAAGTTGGTTGAGGGACTGATGCGTTTGTGAGAATTGCAGGATAACGCAGGTAGTGTCCCTCATTAATTCAGTTTACCTACCGGAGATGACCACTAAAAATGTATGAAGACATTGAAGACAATGGTGGTAAGAGAAGATATTCATATTGAAGACTATGACATGAGAAGACATTGCGTGAAGACTATGAAGCGCGAAGACTGTGTGGTTTCGTTGCTTTCTTTTCTTCTTTGTTGAGTCATAGGAACCACCGTACTATTAAGTGGGGTCCAAGTGAACTAAGTCGAGTGGTCAAGTGATGCTCAACTCAAATCCTATGTCTTGACGAAGAGCAAATCTTATCCAGAGTGGATGAGTCGGCATTGCTTGTAGCCCAAGTAAAGTTGTCGCGTGTGTTTGAAATCGACCGTTGGAACACGTGTCGGTTCCTTAGTGACCAGGTCATTTTGGACAAATCAGGTCGGGTTGCCTAGTGGCTATAAATAGCCCACCCCTACACCATAAATTGGTGGCTGCTCGAGTTTGTGCACGGCTTTTGTCGTTTGAGAGCAACCCACCTCGAAGCATTTGAGAGAGAGAAATCCTTGCGAGGACAAAGCCCAAACACCCGAGCCAAAGAGTGTTAGGCATCATGAAGTCTTTACATGCATGTGACCAAGACTTATTACACTTGAGCTGTGAATCCTCCAGCCGGTTAGGCGTCGTGTTCTGAGCATCCAAGAGTCATTGTGGATTGCCGGTGAACGAAGTCTGTGAAGGTTTGGAAGTCTCCCTTGAAGACTTACCAGAGTGATTGGGCGAGGACTGGGTGTTCTTAGCTCAAGGGGAATAAGGTGAAGACACGGTCTTCGAGTTAAATCTCAGCCTCCCTAACTGACGTCACGGTTGTCACAAAGAGCTGGAACTGGTCCAACAAATCTGTGTCTTCAACAAGCAATCGGTTCTATCCTTCCAACCTTACTTAAGTTTGTCTTCGTGAAGTCATTGCCTATTTGTTTATCTGTTTGACTTCATTGCTTGACTACTATTGTTGATTGGCTTCACACTTGTCTTCCATCTTGATCCTTACTACCTAAGCGCTATTAGTCCTGTACTTTCACATCATTACATACTTGACTATGGCTTGTTTAGGTAGTTTATCTTCCGCTGCATATCAATTAGGTTGTTTCATTGTTTGTCTTGAAACTTCCAAGTTTTGAAGACTTTCATAAAATCGCCTATTCACCCCCCTCTAGTCGATACTAGCACTTTCAATTTGTATCGAGCAAGGTACTCCTTGTTACGTGTGATTGATTTAACCACGGAGTTTCAGCATATGTCATTGCAGGATAATCAAGGTCTCCACTGCTTGCCCCGTGTTCGTTTTAACTGAATATCCCTACTGGAAGAATAAGATGCGCATGCATCTTGAAGCCATTGATGTCGACCTCTGGTATGTCGTCAAGAATGGCGTTCCCAAAACTGGTGAAGGTGTCACCCCCACTGATGTCAAGAAGTTCATTCAACTGGACTCTACTGTAAAGAACATCATCTGTGGTCATCTGACCAAAGGACAGTATGGCCGTGTGAGTGCTGTGGAAACGTCGAAGCTAGTCTGCGACTAGCTATCCAAGGTCAACGAAGGCGTCTCAACCCAGAGAGATCAAAGAATCAGTGTTCTTCGCAACCTCTTCAACCGCTTCAAGAGAAATGACAATGAGAATGTCCAGCTTACGTTTGATCGCCTCACTGATATCACAAATGAACTTCAAGCTCTTGGCGCAACTGAGATTACCAAGCATGAAATCGTCAAGACACTGTTGAGATCACTTGACAGCTCCTTTGACACCCTTGCCCTTATGATACAAGAATGTCCTGACTTCAAGACACTCGATCCGTCTGATATACTTGAGAGGCTCAACACACATGAGTTCCAGCTATCTGAGAAAAGAGATATCTATGGTCCAAGCTATGGCCGAACTCGTGCTTTGAAGGCAAAAGTTGTTTCCTCATCGAAGAAGAATCATTGCAGATTCAAGATCCCGAAGACATTGGAAGGGAACTTGCTATGCTTGTGAAGAAGTTCCAGAAATTCACATAGAAGAAAGGCTTCAGAAAGTCTTCACGATCTAGATCAAGGAATGATGAAGTTTCCACACATGATCACAAGAAGAGAACCTGCCACAAGTGCAAGAAACCTGGTCACTACATATCTGAGTGTCCAGAGTGGGACAATGAGAAGAAGAAGAAAAGCAAGGAATATGATTCCGATGACAAGAATAAGAAGAAATCCTCAAAGTCTTCTAAGTCTTCTTCCAAGTCTTCATCATACAAGAAGAGCTCATCTAGAAAGGCTCGTACTTTTGTTGTCAAGGAAATGGATTCAGAGGAGGAGTCTGCTTCAGAGGAGGCGGAGGTGGAGTCTGGAGAGGAGTCTGACCCTGGCGTTGCAAGTTTGGCTCTAGCCACTGCCTATGTTGCCAAGTCCATCTTCAACACTGAAGACAATGACTTCCACACCAACGCAGAAGCTAATGATGAAGACGATCCTACTCCCACCTACTGCTTCATGGCACGTGGTGCCAAGGTAAAATCACGCGATGCTTACTTTCAAACTTCAAGTGAAGATGACTTTGATTGTGAATCCAAACCCAGCTACAAAACACTTGCTAAAATTGCAACTGAACAACAAAAGGCTATGGAACATACTCAAAAATTGTTAGACAAAAGCGATGACCTGTTGGACGCTGAAATGACATGTTCACAGTCCTTAGTTGATGACATAAAAAATCTTCATGCTAAGTACTAAGAACTTGAAGGTCGTCATGAATCGCTCTCAACTACTTATGAAAGGCTCTCCTATGATTATCTTCAAAGGAAACAAGAGCTTGAGAAATTGAGAGCGGCTCATGAATATCTTCAAAAGGTGAATGAGTCGCCGCAATCAGCAGATCGATTCCGCTCGGGAAGGATTTGAACCACCATGTCTAAAATGCATTGGCGTGATAATGCTACATCATTCTTTGAATGTTCCATCGCTGCTATTGTTTCATTGTCTTCACCTACTAATGTGGTCACTAACCCCTCTGCGGAGGATACCCCGCTTGTTGCTAATGAAAATGCTATGTTGAAGACATTGCTTGAAACAGGATGTACAAAAGTTTGAAGGACATCGGACTCTGCGATGTTCTCAAAAGCGATTTCGAACCGAAACCCTAGGAAAGAGGGTGTTGGGTTGAAAGGAAAATGAATGTTGATGGCTCGTCTTTGGAAGCTTTGAGCAAGTACCCCAAAACCACATGGGTTCTGCAAAGGAACCTTGAAGAGATCCATCTACTTTATCTGGCTTTACTGTGC
The DNA here is from genome assembly GCA_021437245.1 of Aegilops speltoides. Classification (NCBI taxonomy): domain Eukaryota; kingdom Viridiplantae; phylum Streptophyta; class Magnoliopsida; order Poales; family Poaceae; genus Aegilops; species Aegilops speltoides. The sequence goes on from CM038147.1 coordinate 137,979,483, forward strand.
TAATCCTATTATCATTGATGAATCCTTTGATGCAAACTATAAGCTGTTCAAGAATCAGAATGGTGAAGTGTTTGCCAGGTACATTGGTACTAACTGCAGGAATGGACCACCTATGAAGAAGATCTGGGTACCTAAGCGGTACATTGAGAATCTTCCTGTGAATGTCGTCATGCCACCACCAAGGAAGAAGACAAACCCCAGACTTATAGCTTCATGTGGCCCAAAGGCTTCATACAGATATAGGACTCACATGAGTCACCCTAACGCAAATGTTTTGCAGGGAAATCATGCTCAGACTTATGAATATGAGTGTGTATCTTCGAACCGCTATGTTCATAGGACTAAGAACTCTTCTGCTTATTCATATGAGTATCATTCATCTCCTGCAAGGCTATGTGCTAGGGCTTCAAAGCCAAAATTCTCAGATGCTGCACTTAGACTCATTGCTTCTAAGCCCCCACTAAAGATGTGGGTGGCAAAGAAGAACTAACTCTCTTTTGCAGAAAATGGTCTCTAGCCAGCAATCAATGGCGTCCGATACTATTGTTGGGGACCTAAAACTCATTGAGGACGCACGTTAAAATGTCATTCTATATGCTTCACATCTGAATTTCTTATCAGTCACACCATGTCCTAACTTTGTTATAAGCTGTGACTGTCCCTATATGTGTCAAATGCTTATGCTTCACAACACTCTTGTGAAGCCTATCCTCCTAATCGCCTTTGTAGGGTACATCACCAAAAGCTTGAGAATGGATTATGGACGGTGGATGCACAAATCATATGATTTGGTGATCAAAGTCTTCTCATGGACTCAACCTTACATCCATCCGACAAGAGTCACATCACATTTCTTGACCTTTGGTAAAAGCAAGGTATTGGGTCTAGGTAGAGTTGCAATCTCAAAGGATCAGCACATGGATAAAGTGATGCTTGTTGAATCCCTTGGTTGAACTTAATGTCTGTCTCAATGCTTTGTGACTTGAACATGATTGTGATATTTGGCAAATATCGTTGCCTTGTACTAATGGAATCTGACAAATCTCTAGTCTTTGAAGGGTATCGAAAAGATGATCTATACATGGTAGATTTCTCAGCAGGTCCATAGCTTGTCGTTTGTCTTCTCACAAAAGCTTCAGAATGCTGGCTCTGGCATCGAAGGCTGGGACATGCTGGCATGAGAAACTTACACTCACTTGTCAAGAAAAAGCATGTCATTGGCATCGAGGATGTCAAGTTCAAGAAGGATCATCTGTGTGGTGCCTGTGAAGCTGGAAAGATGACAAGGGCAAAGCACACCTTGAAGACAATCATGACAACATCTCAACCCTTCGAGCTGTTACACATGGACTTATTTGGACCTACTCACTACTCCACCCTCACAACAACTGCCTGTCTCTATGGCTTCGTCATTGTTGATGACTACTCAAGATACACATGGGTTCATATAATTACAGACAAGATGAAGTGCAAGATGTCTTCAGACGCTTTGCAAATTGAGCAATGAACAATTATGGCGTGAAGATCAAGCACATCAGAAGTGACAATGGCACTGAATTCAAGAACACTGGACTTGATTTGTATCTGGATACAATGGGAATCGCTCATGAGTTCTCTGCCCCGTACACACCTCGGCAAAACGGCATTGTTGAGCGCAAAAACAGAACCCTCATTGAGATGGCTCGAACAATGCTAGATGAGTACAAGACACCAAGAAAGTTTTGGCCTGAAGCTATTGATACATCATGTCTCATCATCAACCGTGTATACATGCATAAGCTTCTGAACAAAACATCATATGAGCTACTTATGGCAAGAAGCCAAGCGTCGCCATTTCTTGAGTATTTGGAACAAGATCTGTGGATCAAGGATCCCCATCACAAGTCAAAATTTGCACCTAAGGCTCATGAAGGCTTCATGCTTGGCTATGGAAAGGATTCACACTCCTACAGAGTCTTCAACCTTTATCTCTACAAAATCGTTGAAACTATGGATGTGAAATTTGATGAAACCAATGGTTCACAGAGAGAGATTACGCCAAGCACCTTGGATGAAGCTCCTTCAAACGAGGCAATCAAGTCGATGGGAACTGGTGAAATCATGCCCTCTGAAGCACAGCCTGAAGAGGAACTTATCATCTCTGCACCAAATCAACCTGAAGACAATGCTCAGTTCGAAGACAATCCTCCCAATGATGACAATGAACAGCAAGAGCAAAACCTTCGTCCTGTTCATCCTCGTGTTGCAAATGATGTTCAAATAGAGAAGATAATTGACAGCATGAATGCACCTGGTCCGCTCACTCGATCAAGAGCAACACAGCTAGCAAACTTCTGTGGGCACTTTTCATTTGTGTCAATATCGAGAACCCAAGAAAGTTCTTTGAAGCTTTTATGGAACTGAATGGATTCAAGCCATGCAAGAAGAACTTCAACAGTTCAAACTGAATGATGTCAGGAACTTGTCAAGCGATTCGATCCTCGCAAGTATAACATTATTGGAACAAAATGGATATATCGAAACAAGCAAGATGAGCATGGTCAAGTAAATCGTAAACAAAGCACGTCTTGTGGCTCAAGGATATACTCAAGTTGAAGGAATAGACTTCGATGAAACATTTGCTCCTGTTGCTAGGCTTGAAGCTATTCGCATACTGCTAGCCTACGCTAATCATCACAATATCTTGCTATATCAAATGGATGTAAAGAGTGCATTTCTCAATGGCAAGATTGAAGAAGAAGTGTATGTCGCACAACCACCTGGCTTTGAAGATCCAAAACATCCTGATATGGTGTACAAGCTAAACAAGGCACTATATGGCCTCAAACAAGCCCCTCGTGCCTGGTATGATACAATCAAAGACTTCCTGAAGAGCAAAGGCTTCAAACCCGGATCCCTCGATCCCACTCTCTTCACAAAGACATATGATGGTGAACTGTTTGTGTGCCAAATATATGTGGATGACATAATCTTTGGATGCACCAACCAGAAGTACAGTGATGAGTTTGGGTACATGATGCAAGAGAAATATCAAATGTCCATGATGGGTGAGCTGAAGTTCTTCCTTGGTCTTCAAATTAAATCGACAAAGGAATGGCATCTTCATATCTCAAGAGAAATACCTCAAAGATTGTCTGAAGAAGTTTGGAATGGAAGACTGCAAAGGCTACACGACGCCAATGCCAGCCAAACACCATCTTGGTCCCGACAACAATGGTAAAGAGTTCGATCAAAAGGTATACTGCTCCATGATTGGTTCTCTACTTTAATTATGTGCATCTAGGCCAGATATTATGCTTAGTGTTTGCATGTGTGCTCGATTCCAAGCGGCACCAAAGGAATCGCATCACTTAGCTGTGAAGCGAATTCTTCGATATTTAGCTTACACCCCAACACTCGGATTATGGTATCCCAAGGGCTCAAGATTCGATTTGGTTGGATTCTCGGATGCTGATTATGCTGGTGACAAGGTGGATCGCAAGTCAACATCACGCACATGTCATTTTCTTGGTCAATCACTTGTCTGTTGGTCTTCGAAGAAGCAGAACTGTGTATCACTCTCAACTGCTGAATCTGAATACATTGTTGTTGGATCCTGTTGTGCTCAGCTTCTATGGATGAAGCAAACTCTCAAGGATTATGGCATCAACCTGAATCAAGTACCTCTCTTCTTCGACAACGAGAGTGCCATCAAAATAGCCAACAATCCAGTCCAACACTCGAAGACAAGCACATTGAAATTCGTCATCACTTTCTCAGAGATCATGTTATGAAGAAAGATATCGATATCATTCACGTCAACTTGAAGAGCAATGGCGCGATATCTTCACAAAGCCCTTGGATGAGAAAAGGTTTTGCAAGTTACGGTGTGAGCTAAATATCTTGGAATCCTCTAATGTCCTATGATCAGGCACACATCCTAACACTTATGCATGTTGATGACTTAGATGTGCAACACACAAAGTAATGTATATCTTCAATCAATGAAGATTTACACTCTGAGTGTGAATACATTAACATGGAATTTGACTTCGGAGCGCCACGATAATTGTGCGTCGTGTCTGGGTCTAATACTTCCTATACGGTGGGTAACGCCACCACCAACTTTTCTTGTTTGAAGTGTTTCACTCGAGGCGTTATATTGCAATGACTTCGCATTGGTTTGTCTTCAGTTTCAATTTGTCTTCATGACTTTCTGCACTATGATGATTTGATTGCTTTCTGATATATACTAGTGTTCTGTCCTCTACAGCATTCACTTATAGCTATGTCTTCAAGATTGGATCTTTTGAACTAAGTGAATGTGATCGGACCCTAACCTCTCTATGCTTCCTATCTTAAACTCTATCTGTCCAAATCATATGCATTCTGTTGAAACTGTCGAATGTCTTCTCTGCGTCCTAGTTAGCAGAAGACAAAGAGACAAACATTAAATCTGATTTAAATGTCTTATCTTTACTGTTGAAATTTGGAGAAGCCGGAACAACTCTCCGACATGCCTGGCGGGCGTGGGAACGTGGGACAACCCTGGGTGTGTTGCATGCTTGCCACGCACCCTCGATATGAACCGCCCAGGCACCAGCGTAATTGCGTTGTGTCTCTCACCTACTTATAAATACCTGTCCCTGCGGTAAAGAAATCCTTCTTCCACCTCTCCACCTCCGTCAAAACCCTAGCGCCATCGCTAGCTCGCGACGACGCCGGCGACGAAGCGCTTAGCTGCCGCGACTTCTCCGACGCCGTCCTCACGCCAGCCGTGGACATCGTCCTCTCCGCCGTCGCCGTAGGTGTCCTCCGTCGCTGAAAGTGCAACTAATCCCCGGGTGGTTTTGGTAATTAACAACAACATATATATCATTGAACTAATAGTTTCTTGAGAATCATTTCAGAAAGTTCAGTGATATGGGTATGGCAAGGACTGAAGAAGTGGACCCCTCAAAATGCTAAGGCAAGCATTGGCAAAAGCTCAAGACTCCATTTTTGGTTTAGTGATCCAAGATCACATTGAGCCCATAGGAAAGCCAATACTATTAAAAGGGGATGAGGTTATGATGATGATCTGGTTGCTCAAGTGCTTAGTGATACATCTCCTAAACTATCAGCAACTCTCACTACCATATACACTCATAAGTAATCTCGGTCCCACCGATATTCCAAACTCAGTCACACCGAGATGAACCACCTCAGCCACAAAGCCAAACCCTAGAAATCTCGGATTTTCCGATTCTGAACTCGGTCTCACCGAAACTTGAGTTGCCAAGCTTCTGTAATCTTCTTTCATAAAATCGGTGTCACCGAGATGATAAAGTCGGTCCCACCGAGATTGGCAAGCTCTTGTCTTTACACGAATCGGACTCACCGAGTTTGTATTTTCGATCCCACCGAAAATCCCAACGTTCACATGATTTGAACTTTCGGTCTCACCGAGTTGTCAACTTTGGTCTGACCGAGATTGGTCAAATGTGTGTAACGGTTGGATTTTGTGTGGAGGCTATAAATACCCCTCCACCCCTCTTCATTCGTGGAGAGCCATCGAAAGTACTACCACTCCTACCTTACATTTCGAGAAGAGAACTACCTACCCTTGTGTTGAGATCAAGTTGCTCCACTCCCACCATATGAAGCTTGATCTCTAGCCTTCCCAAGTTGCTTTCCACTCAATCCTTTCTTCCACCACAGCCAAATCGGTGAGGAGAGTGGAGTGTTGGGGAGATTATCATTTGAAGCACAAGAGCAAGGAGTTCATCATCATCAACACCATCTATTACCTTTTGGAGGGTGGTGCCTCCTAGATTGGTTAGGTGTCGCTTGGGAGCCTCCGTCGAGATGTGGAGTTGAACCAAGAAGTTTGTAAGGGCAAGGAGATCGCCTACTGTGAAGATCTACCCCGAGTAAGGCTAGCCCTCCGTGGGCGAGGCCATGATGGCATAGACAAGGTTGCTTCTTCGTGGACCCTTCGTGGGTGGAGCCCTCCGTGGACTCTCGCAGCCGTTACCCTCCGTGGGTTGAAGTCTCCATCAACGTGGAATGACGATAGCACCACCTATCGGAACCACGTGAAAAAATCACCGCGTCTCCAAAATTGCGTTTGCTCTTCTCCACCTCTCTTTACTACATGTGCAATTTACTTTCCGCTGCCTATACTCTAGAATTGCATGTGTAGGGTGATACTTGACTTGATCATCATTGTGAATCTGCCAAAACTTGTCTTTGTCAAAAGGCATAATTTTTATATTGTCAAGTAGTCTAATCACCCCCCCTCTAGACATACTTTCGATCCTACAAGTGGTATCAGAGCTTTGGTCTCCATTGTATTGGTTTCCATTGCATTGGACTCCATAAGCTTGGTTTCACAACCTAGGAGAGTATGGCGTCTAGTGAGGGTAATTTTAAGAGAGGTCCTTACTTTGATGGTACAAACTTTGCTAGTTGGAAGCATAAAATGAAAATGCATATTCTTGGCCATAACCCAACCGCATGGGGCATTATTTGTGTTGGTATGCAAGGTGAATTCTTGAGGAAGTAAAAGTTCGGATCGTGAAGCTACAACGGATGAATTGCGGATGTTGCAAAACAATGCTCAAGCTTGTGACATTCTCTTCAATGCTTTGTGTCCCGAGGAGTTCAACAAAATCAGCCGTCTTGAGAATGCAAAAGAGATTTGGGATACTTTGGTTGAAATGCACGAAGGTACCGAGTCCGTGAAGGAATCAAAGCTAGATGTTCTTCAAGGTCAACTTGACAAGTTCAAGATGAAGGAAGGTGAAGGAGTCGCTGAAATGTACTCTAGGCTTGCTCTCATCACAAATGAGATTGCCGGCTTAGGAAGCGAAGAAATGACCGACCGATTCATCATCAAGAAGATTCTCAGAGCTTTGGATGGAAAGTATGACACCGTGTGCACTTTGATCCAAATGATGCCAAACTACAAGAATCTCAAGCCAACCAAGTCATTGGAAGAATTGTTGCTCATGAGATGACACTTAAAGATAAGGAAGAGCTTCACAACAAGTCAAGTGGTGCTTACAAAGCTACATGTGATGCTCCCACAACTTCAAGTGACAAGCTAGTTTCCAATGAAGAGATAAGCCTAATGGTGAAGAACTTCAACAAATTCTACAAGAGTAGAAGCAAAGAGAGAAGCTCAAAGTCTAGATCATATGATGAAAAGAGATCTTCTAGTCGTGATCGAAACTGCTACAATTGTGGAAGACCCGAACACTATTCAAATGAGTGTTCGGCTCCCCACAAGAGAAGAGAAGAATCTCCAAGAAGAAGAAGCTCAAGAGATGAGTCACCTCGGAAAGAGAGAAGGAGTAGAGATGATCGTTATGAACGAAGACCCTCTCGGAGAAGCAAGGATTCGGAGAGGAAAGACAAGTCATCAAGGAGCTACACAAGAAGAAAACATCAAGCTCATGTAGGTGAATGGGTCTCGGCTCCGACTCCGACAATCAATCCGAAAGAAGCTATCACTCCAACTCCGACTCTGATCAAGATGAAGGTGTTGCGGTCTTGCTCTCGTATCCTCCAACTCCAACTCCTATGACTTATTTGATTCACCAAATGAGGGAATTGGAAGATGCTTCATGGCTAAAGGCCCCAAGGTATCACACCCTGAATTCATTGACTTTGATAGTGATGAGGATGACTTGCTTGGTGAAGATGAGCTCTTACATGATAAATCCAATGAGCCTAGTAATGATGAACATGCTAGTAGTCTTTATAGTCGAGAAGAGTCGAATGACAATGCTATGAAGGAGATTGAGCATCTAACTAAAGAACTAAACACTCTTAAGTTAGCTCATGAAACAACTCAAGAAGATCATAGAGAGCTCCTAAGATCTCATGAGAAGCTACGCTTCGAGAAGCTCACTCTAGAGCAAGAACATGAGTTTCTAAAAGCAATCAATGACGATCTTCGAAAGAAGAGTTCTTCATATCTTGCCAAACGACTTCTCTTGTCTAATTTCTTGCCACCTATTAAAACTAAGCATGACAAGCATAAGAAAAATTCTTTCTCTAGTAGTAACAATAACCATGCTAAATCCAATATTGTTGCTTCTAGTAGTTCTCTTGATTCCACTAACAATGTTTCAAGCCAAGTTACACTTGAGCAAGAAAATAGTTTATTGAAAGGGATTATAGAGAAAGGTGTCTACAAGAGCCTTGCCGGAAGCAAGAACTTTGAGGAAATTGTTCGCAAGCAAGGAAGGCACCGGAAGAATCAAGGAATTGGTTTTGAGCGAAAGTTCAACGCCGAGGGTGTTGAATGGGAAGAAGGTCAATATCCTACTCCACAGTTTATTCCTCAAAAGGAGAAGTATGATCCTACTTCTTCCAATGTGGAACAAGCTCAAGATGATCTTCTACCACAAGACCACAAGCTGAAAGGCAAGGACAAGCTTCAAGAGGAGATTGATGCATTTATTGAAGCACCTAAAGCCATGGTCAAGTGGGTTCCCAAGGAAACGTCAAGTTCTACTTCGTCAAGCTCAACTACAACCCCAAGGATTCCCATCAAGACGATGTGGATCCCGAAGAAGAAGAACTAGAAAGTTCTTGAGGGTGACTCCGCCAACATACTTCACTCACATTCATTTTGGCGAAAACTTGTGCAATCAACTTCCACATCTTGCACTAGTTCATGGAGTGACAAACCCTCTTGTTGGTAAGTCAAGGGACAAGGTAATCATTGCTTTCATGGACATCATCTATTGTGTACTTCAATCTATGTCCATGGATATCCTTGTTTGTTCCTTGTGGGACTAACCCATGTAGGTATTGAAAGTGCCCGAATCCAAAGGATTGCTCCCAACTCTTGATGATCTTCATCAACATTGAGCATCCACATCTTCAACATCTACATGAAGTCTTCTACGACAACCCAAGGTTAGTTTGACCCTTTAAAAGGGTTCTCACATCTAGGGGGAGCTTTGCTCTAAAGAATTGAGCTAAAGCATCTTCAAATGATGTGAACACATCAATGCTTTATGTAAAAGTGGTAACCCCACTTGTGCTTAAACGATGAGTATGACCTATGATCAAATGTTCTCATTTGGCTCCTAAGTCAATATACTCATATAAAGATGACCTAGTCATCGACAAATTGTGTGTTAGTTGCTAGAGTTTTGATTGTGCATGTTTGACACATATTTCATTTGCTATCTTATTGTGTGAGCATGTTGGATGCATGATTTTATCCATTCGAGGACATCCATTTGTTGCTTTGGTCCTTTTGATTTTTCTGACCAAATGGATGAACAAGAATGCCTAAGTACCTCCCCTAGCTATCTATGCTTTCTTGTCTCAAATTCTATTCATGCTTACATCACAAACTTTGAACAAGTCATTTTCGGACCCTTCGAGTGAGGAGCACTCGGAGCCACCGATCCGACAAAGGCTAAACTTCCAAAACCTTCTAAGTGATTTCGGTCAGACCAACTCACTCAAACTCGGTCAAACCGAAAGCATTTAGACTGATCTAGGTTTTCACCTCGGTGAAACCGAGTTGTGATTTTCGGCGTGACCGAAGTGCATAACTGCCCTGCAGTTATTCATCTCGTGCCACCGAAGTTTACAACTCGGTCCCACCGACAACAAAGGGTATATATACTCGAGGGCTGCGCGCGTTGATTTCTACTTCAAACGCTTCGCCCCCACACCCCTTGCCGCCTCCTTGGTCTCGGATCGTCTCCGTCGTCGCTTTCAGCGCCCTCGCCGCAGTCTCGTCGCCGTCAAGCGAACATCTTCTCCGCGCCGTTGCGCCGAGAAAACTCCACCAAGTTAGGGTGAGTTTGATCCCACTCATGCTCCCATCTCCGATTCAATGCACGTTTGGTTTGCCTATAATCTTGCCACGATTGAAATCTTCCGAACACTAGATTAGTTCTTTGAACGAGATTCGAGTAAAAGTTTTAGGGTTAGGTTTCGCGAACACATCTCGGTGAGACCGATTTTACATTTTCGGTAAGACCGATTTGGCCTATGGCCATTGCCTCGCACCCTTCGGTCCAACCGAGTTGTGCAAATCGGTGTGACCGAAATGAGGATTCTGTGAAACCCTAGTGTTTTCGGCGGGATCGAAACCCACTTCGTCCAACCGAAAGTGGTGTGAATGCTTCATTAGAACACTTGGATTCACGAATTTTAAACTCGGATCGACGAAATGTCTTCTGTGAAAACCTAATACTAGAATTTGAACTCATTTGTTTGCAAAAACTTCAGTTTGTGATAACTCTTCTCTGCCTACACCTTATCTATTCACGGGTTGTCACCATGTCGATGCGGTGACAGCGAGAATAGGTCGAGTCACCTATAGCAGATATTCGAGGCGGGCACTAGTCCCGATCCCAAAGAGCTCATCAGATGATGGTGAGAGGAGTACACCAAGTGGTTTGCCTCCTGCAGCCACCAGGGCCAGAAAGAAGAGGAACTCAGATGAGGAAGACTCAGATTTTGTCATTGAGGAAGAGGTCACATCAAAGCCCAAGAGGAAAGTTGTTGCCAAAGAGCCACAAGGTCTGCAAACCAAGAAGGGCACCAGGAAAGTCAAGCAGTCCACTGTTGCTAAGAAGCTAAGTTTGGAAGAGGAAACTACGAGCAAAGTGAAGAAAACTTCCAAGAGGAAGAGGTTAGTGCATGATGATGCAGCAGAGGAAGATGAGGATGAGGAAGCACCCCAGCCTCCTCAGAAGCCTAAGCTCATGGGTGATGCCATCAGGGCAGGAGCCACTTCAAAGCCCAAGCAATCTGCTCCAGTCAAGGCAGCTCCAAAGAAAGCCTGCCAAGCCCAAGAAAACAGTCAGGAACATTCCAGCATCAGAAAAGAACAAAGATGATGTGCCACCAGCTGTGTCATATGATGAAGCACCAGTCTTGCTGAAACTTCGTCCAAAACTGCCACTTCACAATGATGCTCATCCTCAAGCTGAAAACATGAAGGAAAGGAAAGATAGAGGTCTCAGGTTATGGAGACAAGCTGATCCATATGCCGTGAGGAGAAGAACTGCCGTTGATCCCAGATTTCACACCAGAGAGCAGCAGGACTTCTATGAGACTGTGCTGATGGACAAGAAGCCCATAGTGGCAGACACAAGATATGTTGATTGGAAGTACATTGACAGCGAAGAGCACAGAGACTTCTTTCCACATGTGCATGAGAGCTTCACTGCATGTGGTGTTGCAGATTTTGTAGGTCAGAAGTTGACAAATTGGAATGATGAGATGATTATGCAATTCTATGCCACAACTCATTTCTATCCAGATGGAAAGATCACATGGATGGTCAAGGCCAAAGATTCTCTTCAACTGTAGAAGAATGGGCAGAACTGCTGAATGCTCCAGTACCAAGAGAGGATGATGTTGATGTTTATGGTATTCCCAAGAAGAACCATGAATCCATGAAGAATATGTACAAAGAGGTTCCAGCTAAAGATTCGGGAATCTGGAAGCTCGGCTCAGTGTACTATCTCCAGGCAGGTCTACCTACCACCAACACTATTCTGAGGCATACCTTGATGCCCAAGTCTGGAGATCATCGCATGATCATAGGATACTCTATCAACATGCTGCATATACTTGATGAGAAAGCACCTTTCAAGGTGATGGACTTAATAGTTGAAACCATTAAGAGGACTGCAATGACGTAAAAGGTCGTGGATTTGCCCCGCATATTCAGATGCTTATCAATGCCAAGTTTGGCACGGGCACATTCTGTTGGATAGAGAGCACTTACCATCGCAGCCTGAGCATGAGGACAATGTTGTTGTGATGGATGAGGAGGATCCAACATCGGTTGAAGGTCAAGCTAAGATTGAAGCTGCCAAGAAAGCCAAAGTCGACAAGGAAGCAAAGAAGAGCAGCTAAACCAAAGAGTGTTGGAGAACAGCTACTTGAAGCTACCCAAAGGATTGAGCAACGCTGGCCAGCATTGTACAGTCTCGGGAGAGCCTAGAGAGGATTGTTGAAGACAAGATCCATGCTCTGGATGTGAAGTCGATGAAGTGCAAGCTTGTCAACAAGCTTGAGGCAGATATTGAGGAAGCAAAGAGGAGAAGGAAGAGCTTATGCGTGAGATGCAGGATGACTTGGTCCAGATGCTTATCAACAGATCGCTCCGGTTCCCACAGGACCCGATCACTGCTATTCCAAATGATCGACACGGGACTACAGCTTCAAAGACCTCCACAGTTCCATCGGTTGCTCCGGCTCCAGCTCCAATGACCACTCCTCCAAAGACAGACATCGGTGAAGTCTTCGCCGATGCTGCCATATCAACTCCAACATCAACCTGCACAGAGCCGCCAACAGAGTCCCCAGTGGACGCTTAGCTCTATGCCTTTTCGAACTTTTGGTAACTTGTTGCCAAAGGGGAGAAATTGTATAGATCATAGGACTTCGAGAGAGAGAGTGTTGTCGCTTTTGCTCTTTCGTTCATTTGCGGTTTCTTTGAGATACTTTTGGTTTTCGAAACATTCAGTGTGTTTGATACTACGTTTGATCCTACTTTAATGAGTGCTTGGTCGTACTATGCTTTAATGTGTGCTTAATGCTTATCATATGCTACTCTTATCTTGTATGACCATTTACTCATGTCTTGGTGATTGGGTGCATGCTATTCAATCTTATCATTTTGTGCGCTCCACCAAGATGTATGTGACATGAAAGAGTGACCCATGATCCTAATCGATTGTGCATTTGCATTCAAACGCAAATCTTAAATAATGCACAAATTTAGGGGGAGCTCTTGCTTATCACATACTTCTCAAAGCGACGATATTATTCATTGATTATATCCTTTGTCGAAGCTTTGATCTATATGTTGTCATCAATTACCAAAAGGGGAGATTGAAAGTGCAACTAATCCCGAGTGGTTTTGGTAATTAATAACAACATATATATCATTGAACTAATAGTTTCTTGAGAATCATTTCGAAAGTTCATTGATATGGGTATGGCAAGGATGAAGAAGTGGACCCCTCAAAATGCTAAGGCAAGCATTGGCAAAAGCTCAAGACTCCATTTTTGGTTTAGTGATCCAAGATCACATTGAGTCCATAGGAAAGCCAATACTATTAAAAGGGATGAGGTTATGATGATGATCTGGTTGCTCAAGTGCTTAGTGATACATCTCCTAAACTATCGGCAACTCTCACTACCATATACACTCATAAGTAATCTCGGTCCCACCGATATTCCAAACTCACCACACCGAGATGAACCACCTCACCACAAAGCCAAACCCTAGAAATCTCGGATTTTCCGATTCTGAACTCGGTCTCACCGAAACTTGAGTTGCCAAGCTTCTGTAATCTTCTGTCATCAAATCGGTGTCACCGAGATGATAAAGTCGGTCCCACCGAGATTGGCAAGCTCTTGTCTTTACACGAATCGGACTCACCGAGTTTGTATTTTCGGTCCCACCGAAAATCCCAACGTTCACATGATTTGAACTTTCGGTCTCACCGAGTTGTCAACTTCGGTCTGACCGAGATTGGTCAAATGTGTGTAACGGTTGGATTTTGTGTGGAGGCTATAAATACCCCTCCACCCCCTCTTCATTCGTGGAGAGAGCCATCAGAAAGTACTACCACTCCTACCTTACATTTCTGAGAAGAGAACTACCTACCCTTGTGTTGAGATCAAGTTGCTCCACTCCCACCATATGAAGCTTGATCTCTAGCCTTCCCAAGTTGCTTTCCACTCAATCCTTTCTTCCACCACAGCCAAATCGGTGAGGAGAGTTGAGTGTTGGGGAGATTATCATTTGAAGCACAAGAGCAAGGAGTTCATCATCATCAACACCATCTATTACCTTTTGGAGGGTGGTGCCTCCTAGATTGGTTAGGTGTCACTTGGGAGCCTCCGTCGAGATGTGGAGTTGAACCAAGAAGTTTGTAAGGGCAAGGAGATCGCCTACTTCATGAAGATCTACCCCGAGTAAGGCTAGCCCTCCGTGGGCGTAGGCCATGATGGCATAGACAAGGTTGCTTCTTCGTGGACCCTTCGTGGGTGGAGCCCTCCGTGGACTCTCGCAGCCGTTACCCTCCGTGGGTTGAAGTCTCCATCAACGTGGAATGACGATAGCACCACCTATCGGAACCACGTGAAAAAATCACCGCGTCTCCAAAATTGCGTTTGCTCTTGTCCACCTCTCTTTACTACATGTGCAATTTACTTTCCGCTGCCTATACTCTAGAATTGCATGTGTAGGGTGATACTTGACTTGATCATCATTGTGAATCTGCCAAAAACTTGTCTTTGTCAAAAGGCATAATTTTTATATTGTCAAGTAGTCTAATCACCCCCCTCTAGACATACTTTCGATCCTACAGTCGCCAAGTTAGGGCACGGTGGGCTGAACTGCTCGGTCTCCTATTCCTCCATCAAGCAGTTCTTCGTGCGGTAATTATAACTCTATTTTTACCACCTTTTTGATCTTCAAGATTCATCCTGTTTACTGAAAGTAGTTTCTGTCTCTTCAAGCTAGATCTATTCCGTCTGCATCTCATACTGCTTAGTCGATTCACTTAGATTCCTTGTCTAGTTTGATTCCTCACTTGTACTTATTCACGGGTTGGTACAAATCTGGAACCAACTCACCTATATAAGTGAATGTCTTCGCATCATGAGGTCAATGTCTTCAAACTGATTTATCTTCAAAATCTTCTGAGAATGCATATGACCTCTTCCCCTTCCCTCGCATCTCTAATGCTGTCACAGGTACATGTCCGTGGGAGAATCCCTTGGTTCTCATAGTCTGCATTCGTTTGCAGAATACTTACAACATCATATAAATTCTCCTGAAGCCAGTTCCTGCTTGACCAGCAAGCGTAAATCTCTGAAGCCTTTGATCGTATTGAAGCCTTTCAGCTTGAAGTTCATGGCTGCAGAAAAATCAGCAAGGAAGGGTGGCAAACAGCACAAAGAAGGAACATCTAAAGATCTGCCTGATGATTTAGCAGAACTGTACAAGACTGATCCGGAAGAAAATTATCATCAGAGAAAGACGCGAATCCAATGGATTCGACGCTATTGGGCTGAGGAGTGGTTCAAGTACAAGTTTGTCGCAAAGGAATATGCAGAGAAGCATGCCATCAAGAGACCTTGGGGTGATATCCTCTATCGAGGCCTTCAACCCAAGAGCCGAGCTGAAGCCATTGAACAAGGCTTCTATCCTTGTATGGTCCGTGGGCCACGACCCGTAACGCAGATCCCCACGACTACTATGGTGTCGTGATGACACTCTCTTCAAGCGCAACTACCAGGTTTGTGTGGCTTGACCAAGAAGAACAAGAAGTCCTTGGGTTTGGACTTCAACCCAGGTCCCTCTGCTCCCCGTGCTGATGGCTCACGTGAAGCTAATCCCAATGTCATTGGCCCCTACGCCAACCTTGACGGCCTCATAACTTACATCATGGTCCAAGGCACCGAGTAGATCATTTCGACAATGGTGCCGACTCGATGAAGCCCCCTCCTCCTCCAAAGCCGCATGAGAAGCAAAAAAGAAGTCAAAGGCTTCAACCTCGGTTGCACCTCCAAAGACCTCACGTGCGAAGCCATCGCCATCGCACCTCCCGAAGCCGCAGTAATCGAAGATCTGTCCCGTGTCTCCAAGAGAACGGACAAGAAGAAGCAACCTGTTAGACCATCTGATCAAAGAGCTTTGACTCCTGCTGCCATTCTGCGTGAATAACCCATTGATCTATCAAGTGCCGAAGATCTTGATGATGATGCTCTTGAGCAGCTGATAAAGAGCAAAGAAGAAGCTGAAATCTTCAGCAACTTGCCTCTTTTTGATGTGGCCATCATTCACAATTTCATTGATGAGTGGTTCGACACCCCCAACGTCAGCTTTGAAGATTTATAGCTCCCCATTGGCCTCAGCGTCGCCTTCAATGGCGCCATTGCTTCTGAGCTAGCTCTTGCTCAGCGCATCGTTGAGCTCAAGAACAAGAACAAGGCTCAATTCAAGAAGCATGTGGACAAGCTAAGTGTTCAAGACGTCCGCAACTTCAAAGTCATGCTCCATGAGCTTAAAGAAGCTTTTCTGAAGAAACGTCAAGAAGCTCAGGGCTCACGTGAGCGCATGAAGATTTTGGCTGATAAGTGTGTGCTTGCCTACAATGAGGCTGAGAAGCGCAAGTCCCTTGGCCGTCCTGGCATTGACCCCAGGATGGCTGCAAAGAGGAAGAAGAAGCACCCTGTTGAACAGCCTGAGCCTTCAAGCCAAGAAGCCCCTCGCATTATCTTCCCGAGCAGCATGACTGGCTCGAAGCCAAAGGTCTCCACAACCGCTTCAGAACAAAAGAAGACGAGGGATGCCGAGGCTGACGCTAGAAAGTGAAAGAACACTGAAGCCTCTGATGCCGCTCCCTCCAAGAAGAAGTGCAAGACCAAGAAGACTAGGGCTGCTTCCACAGAGCCCTTAGTCGTTGAACCCATTTCTGTGGTTTGCCCTGTGTCAGTTCATCAAGAACGAAGAATGGTTGTCCATGAGCCTGCTACCACAGAGGCTCATGAGGCTGAAGATATTCCAGCAGATGAACCCAATGTTGCTGAAGACATTGGTCAAGATGACAATGTAAATGATGATGAAGTTCTTCCTCAGATCGAACATCAAGTGGTATCATCGCCTGTTCATACGAACAGCAAACTCATCAGCATTGGTCGTCCATTGACGCCAATTGCTCAGGATGCTTCGTGGGCTGATCACCCACAACAACAACAAGACTCCCCCAGTACTCCCCAACAACAACAACAAGCTACCCCCAACGTGCAAGAAGAGGATGAAGACTTTCAGGCTCAGCCAACTCCATCTCCTAACTTGAAGCCAGCACTTCGCAGGCTTCGCAGAGGACAAAGGCCTGAAGTCCCTCTGTCGAGCATTCCAGAAGGAGAAGTGCAACGTTCACCTATTGCACGGCAAGTATTTTCTGAACCTGCTCCAACTGTGAATGTCTCCGAGTCTGAAGCATATGCTGCTGAAGACATTCCGACTGCATCAGCCGAAGAAAATGAAGAAGAAGTACATGTACCTACTCCCCCAGCAATTGAAGAAGAAGTAGTTCATGATCTGAACATGCCTATGCCCGACCCTCCTGCTTGTCAAGAGGAGGTTGACAATGTTGAGGCTGCCACCACCAACGCCAATGAATCCAGTGACATAGTCATGGCTGATGCTAATGCGGAGCCTACACCAACTGGTGTGCCTGAAGCAAGTGTGGGCACAGAACCTGAAACCAATGTGGTTGCTGCACCTGAAGCCAATAAGGGTGCTGCACTTGAAACCAATGAGGTTGCTGCACCTGAAACCAATGAGGTTCTTTTGAAACCAATGAGGATGTTTTTGAAGCCAATATGACAATCGCTCCAAGCACTTTGTTGTGCGACCGATGCCTCTGATGTTGCCCCTACTCCTGTTCCGCCACCAAGGTCTCACACTATTGAGCAAGCATACAATCACGGTCAGCTTACCACTGTTCGATGGCCCATTCTGGTGCCTCCGCCTTCTGCCTCAGGACCCCAATTTGACTATCATGTTGAGCATCGGCCTCAGGTCCAGAAGCCAAATCCCAGGTTGCCAAGGTTTCTAGGTACTGCCAATTCACCAGGGTCCTTCAATACTAATGGCTTCAAGAGCCACAATACCTTCTTTGACAGCACCAAGAACCCCTACTCCAAGCCAAGGATTTCATCAGATCGGTTCTGGAACTATCAACAGAGAAGCTATTACTCATGCGTGCTATATGATCAAGGGCGCATTTTCCCACATATGCGTCTTGACACTGGGCTATTCTTTGGACTGCCGTGCTTAGAAGAAGCACTTGATTGCTTCGTGATCTGGTCCGCTCCACTTTGTAATGCATAAAGAACATTGGAATGAAGAGCTATTGCTTCAATTCTATGCTACTCTGCACATTCACGGCTACTACAGGGACATCAAGACATGGGTTCTCGAGTGGATGACTAGAAATGTTCATCATGAAGCAAAAACTATGGATATCATTGAGCTTACAGGGCTAGCCACTCCTGGAGAACTCTATGAACTTGACTGATAGCTACACCGCAATGCTGTGGAGAGCATCTTTCATAAGCCAGAACCCAATATGAGCCAGATGCTGAGCATGATGAAGCCTTTGCCATCTGACGCTGAGTATCCCACACATTTCTTTGTCGAAGACCTTGAGTATCTGCCTCGCACCATATATCATATTATCAAGCGAACTCTATGGCCAGTCAAGGGATATTCATCAGCAGCCAAGCTTGAAGGAGCAATGAAGACTTTGGTCTTCTATATTCTCAATGGCATCAGCTTCAACACGCAAGAATTCTTCATCAGGCAACTTTCGCTCCGGCTCGACTGTTTGGTGCGAAGTTTTATGCTCCCTCGGTCATGCCCCTCATCAATCGACACTCATCTGTCAATTATCAGCCCTCTGCTCGCAATCACATAATCTTTCTGCCATAGGTTGATATGTCAGTTGATGCTATATACTCTGACCCTTCCAAGACGCTGCTTTGTCTTCAGAACATTGAGCACCAAAGCTTCACTCAGCCTATTGAAGGTGTTCAAGCAGCAACACGAATCTATCCACGGGCTGGTAACACTAAATGCGCCTCATAGGCGCCTAATCGAAGCCACCGAAAGCACCATTGCCCAAAGGCCTCGGAAGCGTTCTCGTGTTCTCAATGACCGAGAACTTCTTGTGGCTCTTCATCGTAAAGCAGGATAAGCATCATTTCGGCTCAAGAGGCAGATGCAAAGCCTCTTGGTGGATGTCAATCGCATTCGCAACCTTGCCACCAAGAATGACTTTGTTACTCATGAAACCTGCCGGCGATCATGGAAGAGTTTGACCTTGCTCGATCTTTGGCGATCTTCAAGACGATGGCTTCAATGAAAGATTCCAGTTCGACTCCACTCCTCCACGGACTGCTACCCTGCGTCAAACTCCATCTCTTGAAGACTCTGAATATTCCTGTCGTGGATTTGTCACGGCAGATGTCCTAGTGGAAGGACTTAGTCGTGGAGCCATCGCTACGGGTTTACTTGAAGGGGTTAAAGCGGACACAAAGACACAAGAGTTTTATACTAGTTCGGCCCCTTCGGTGAAGGTAAAAGCCTACGTCTAGTTGTGATGGAATTGATGTGGTCTTGATGGCTAGGGAGCAAACAATCTTCGCCTAGGCTCGAGTTATCGTTGTATGTCCTGAACCACCGCCGGGTCGTCCCCTTATATACACGGGTGACGCCCCGTCGGTCCATAGAGTCCTAACCGGTTCATACTCGTATCCCGGTTGGTATCTCTTATTCCTAACTTACAATACAAGTTATACATCAGGCCGGTTTACGGCTACAGGTTCTAAACCGACTACAGGCCTTGGGCCTTCATCTGCTTATACCACTAATGAAGTCAACCCGGCCCAAGCAGGCCGGTTTACGCCTAGTGGTAATATCCCCAACATTAGGCCCCAGATTGATTTGAACCGGCTTCATGTCAATCCTTCACAAAATCTGTTGTCTTGGACATCTTCGGGTAATTGGTAAACCACCGTGTCATCATCATTTCTGGTTGCTGTAAATCGGCATGACGTCATCATGAAATTTTATCATTTATAACGCCCTCTTTTAATAATAGCTCCTGGATCCGCGTGCTTGACCTAGCTCTGTTGCCTTATAAATAAGACCAAAGGGTCATTTCTTTTCCTTTCCCTTCGTCCCTTCTTCTTCGTCTTCCTCGTGTCGCCAGCCTTGGAGCTCCGCCACCACCGTCGACCTCTGCCTCGTCTTGGGCCGCTGCATCAACCTGAACGTACCAGAGCATTGCGGCATCTTTCCGCATCTTTCCGTTCCCGGTAAGCTTTCTCCTCTTTTTGACCTAGATCTGTTCTTAGGGTTCCATGTTCGTGCTGTGTTCATTGCGTGCTCATACCTGTTCTCTGACCTTGACTGAATCTGTGAACCCCTGCTGTGTTTAGTAGTAATCTCTAAGCATCTGCCTGTAGTTTCTCATCTAAGTCCATAGATCTCCCTCACATACCCGCTTAATGGTTCACTTATGTTCCTGCCTTTAATCTTCGGAATATTTTCTATTTTTGTGAGCTCGCTGTAGATCCGCGGCTGTAATAAGATCTTGTGAAACTTGTTTCTGCATATCTAGTTATCCATAGCTTCAATTGCTTCCGATGCTTAGGTTAGGCGGTTTAACTTACCATAGAAAAAAGTTACAAAACCGGTACATACCATTAGTCCCCTGGTTGAACCGCCAGAATCCATATGATGCCGCATTGTAGAAGACCGGTTTATAGGTACTGCCTCCGGTTTATCGTAGTTTAGATCAACACTTTCTTTTATCTAGCGTGTTCTTGAACCGGATCACCTATTTCTTGTAGATCTCGCCATGGCCAAACAAGTGTATGAGTGCAACTGGGTTCCCTCCCGCGTCACAGAATCACAGTTGGATGATCTAGTCCTGATCGGCGCTTTAGACAGTAAAGATACGATCCACTGGAGGGTTCCTGGAGATGAATGTCCTCCCACACCCCAGGAAGGAGAGGTTGTGGTCTTTGCAGATCACTTGGCCCGGGGCTTCAAACCGCCCGGTTCTAAATTTTACGGGATGTGTTAGCCAATTTTCAGCTCGTCCATGAGGACATTGGCTAATTCATTACCAATCTATGTCACTTCCAAGTGCTCTCTGAGGTATACCTTCAAGAGGAGCCTTCAGTCGAGTTGTTTAGAGACCTCTTCCATATAAACCGTCGCACTGAATTTACCGACGGCCCCAATACGGAATTGGGCGGTATGGCCATCCAGAAGAGGAAAGAAATCACTTATCCCCATGTCAAACTCCATACTCACCCCAAGGAGTGGAATGCAACTTGGTTTTATTGCAAGGATACCTCCCCTGAGAATGAAAATCCCTTGCCTGGCTTCCGTCCGGAACGGCTCAGCAACACTCACCCTTTTCCTCAAAGACTAAACGCCAAGGAGAGAATTAAATATGCTCCACAACTGTCCAAGCTTCGAGCCTTTATGGCCAACGGTTTAACAGGAATAGACCTTGCACGCTGTTGGATATCATGGAGCATACTGCCTCTGAGCCGGCGCCCCGGTTTGATGTGCAAGTATACTGGTAGCGTCAATGACCCACTCGGACACATTAAAATCCAACTCTCCGACGATGAAGTCACACATTCTGTAAAGAAGATGTTGAATGAACCGGAGCACCTCTGTGCTCAAACCGGTCTGCTTCCTTACTGCACTACCAACAAACCGCGAGCGGTAAGTTTTTTACTTGCTCTATTGTTGAACCTATTACTTCTTTATCTGTCTGACATTTAATTACTGCTGATCTAGGGTGATAATCCGTTTTGGAGCAAAAAGCTTCCACAAGATAAAACGGAGAAGGCAGGGCGGTCAACCCGGCCCAAGACCAAGGTTGTCAAGAAACCAGCTCACAAGAGAAAAACCACCGCTTCATCTGATCCAGCTATTGACGATGATGTGGGTAACCCGGACCTTGAGGTAGAACTTGATTCACTTGGCTTACTTTTTACACGTCTTATTGATCATGATGCTTGTCAGGACGACGCTGAAGCCAGCCATGCGGAATTCGCTGAGGTAACTATTCTCTCTTCCGATTCAGAAATCTTGCCTTTGCCAAAATTTCGCCAGGCAAACCGGAAAGTTAAATTTTCTCATCCTCTTGCTTATTTGGATCCCAAATTTCTTATGAAGACTCAACAACATGAAACTCGCCGCACAACCCGGCACATCGGCCGAGTAGTTACCTCTGCGGTTTACCAAACAGCCCGGTTAAAGCGCCGCTCGAGGTCTCGACCTTTTATTGATTTAAATCCTAAAGCGGGTTTCTTCCGTCAACCTCTTAATCCATCGACTCCGATTATCGGTCACTTCTCATTCATCTTTCGGTGAATAAATCGACCACTCGGCTGCCACCGTTGAAAATAGTTCTTGGGTAAGCTAAAGCGAACATATGCTTCCGATTATCTTGTGTAATGGCTTATGCTTTCCTTGACTCTTTGTTTTTCTTTCAGGGCCAAACCGAAACCAAGCAAGAAGGCCCGCTTGGATAAAGCGGCTGAAGAAGATGTAGCCCCAGAACATGACAAAGCGGCAGATCTTGAAGAGTTTGCTCCTGAAGATATTCCCAATGATCCTCCTTTGCAAGATGATGCTATTCCCGAAGAGAGGCCTATTAACACTTCAGCCTCTGCTAACCCGCCTGCTAGCTCCGTCTGGATTGAGAAATCCCACAGTCCTGCTGACAAACCGGCCACACCAACACAAACCGGCGAGTCCAAAGATGACGATGTTGTGATTACCGGTGTAGGCCGCTTTGAACCCGGGAATCCTGTCACCTTAACCAAGCATACCGTAAAAGAGGATTTTTCCGCTGTGAACAAAGGAAAATGGGATGTTGAACTGGAGACATATGCTGCTTTGAGTGCCCAAGATCTTCATTCCGGCTATTTAAACCGGCTTTATACTAGCCGTGATTGTGAAGCTGGTCTGGTGAAGATGATGAGGGACAAATTTGAGGTAATTTACTTCTTTACTTTCTGCCATTGTGTCAATCCTCCTAGCCCCCAAGAGTCGGTTTGTAATCGTCGTCAAACCGGGACTTGAACATAATCGTCAACACTTTGAAATCCATCAGTATAGCCCCCAAGGGCCGGCTTAACTTAGCATAATTAAACCAGGGCTCCAATAGAAAAACTTAGAACAGAATTTGATCAAATAGCCATTAGCCCCCAAGTACCAAGTTGAATACCTGTATTGAGCTTGGGACTTTGCAATCTAGTAATATATAAAAATTGAAGGTGCATTTGCCCCCAAGTATCAGGCGTATAACTTTGTTATGTGGTTGATACTTCAATTTCTTGGACCGCCTGCGTAAAGCTAAACGCTGTCTGTATGCAGGCTGAGGTGAGAATCAAGGAGGACCGGATTGCTGATGTGCAGGAGGCCTTGAAAACCCAACAAGCTGAAACAGACAAGGCAAAGGAAGAATTAACCAGCGCCTTGAGCACCGCCGAACAGCTGAAGGAGGGCTTCAAGAAAGAGCGGGCTGATTGGGCCACTGAGAAGGCCGCTTTAACCAAAAGAGCAGAAAATGCTGAAGCTGCCCTTAAACCGGTGGTGGATGAACTTACAACCGTAAAGCGGCAAATACACTCCATGACTGCTGCAATCTTTGGTAAGCTCCTTTGAACTTCTGTGATAATTTTCACCTGCTGTAATGTAAATCCGGTTTGAGACCGTCCCTATGTTGTTGTAGGCACACGCATCGGGCACTTAGGAAATGATGTGCGGAAGAAACTGAAGGCTGCCTACACCTTAGTGGAACAATTATATACCGGAGCCCAGCGGATCATCACCACAGCCTCTCATAACAACCCGGCCCCTTCTTTAATCCAGGACACTCTGAGCAGGTTGTCGATGCTTCCGGCCCGGATTGAGGAGCTGAAAAAAATCCGCTGCTCGAACCGGAGCTATTAACGCCTTGATCCGGGCAAAGGCATGGGTGCGATTTTGACCACATGGAAGCAGCTCAAGGCTATCCCAGCGTGAAGGAAGATGGCTCAATTTAACGAAGATGATCGAGGGTAATAAACCATGCGGTCGACCTCGGCTTGTCAATTAGTGAAGAGGCGACTTGGCGCATTATCAAGCGCAATACAACAATCGAACAAGTGAGTGCTCGCCCCAACTCTTGAAGCGGAGAATCGATTCCTCTAATCCGTAAGCATACTTACGCTCCTGATATTGAACCGTCTTCCCTGATCCATGAAGAGGCTGTTTTCCAAGCTTTAATGGGAATCGACTGGACCACTATTGATTTCCAGCCAATGGGTAGAGACGAGGAAGCTGAAGCAGCGGATGATGAGGAGCAGGCTTAAACCGGAAGCCGGTTTGGATAGCTGTCTTTGGCATCTTTCCAAAAGAACAATGATCTTATTTGGGCACCGTGTTGCCTTGTAATAGGATAGTTAATACTTTTGCCTTGAATATGCCTTCGTGCATAAGTATTGAAGCTTTTGTTCAAAAACTTAAATTCATATTTCCTGCAATCAGAAAAATTTGAACTTCGGTGGCGGTTATACCGCCAGCCGGTTTATGATCTTGATATGTGTATTAGTAATGTAACAAATAGGTGATACAAAATACCTGCCATGTCTGGGCATGAAGCTGGCTTAGCCAAGCTTGAAGCAGAAGTTTTTATAAACCATTACCGTCAATAAAGGGGGGAGAAAACAGCTCCCGTATAAACCGTACTGAATCAGTACAAGCCCCTTTGTTACTCCATGATGTTAACAGGAAAAGGTAAACCGGGCATACGTCTCCGGATTAAAGGGAAATCAAATCCATCGGCTGAACCGGAAAAAATGTGTTTGTTGACATAAAAGAAATCCAACAAAAACAAAGAACAAACAAGCCATGAAAATAACATGGAAGCAAAGGCAATGATAAAAACCATTTGCAAAAATATGCTATACTGAGCTAATCAGATGGTGTTACCATGGTCGGACAGGACCAAGCCCCCAATAGGAGTGACAATGATTCAAGTCAGCCAGGTCCCCAAATGATTCATGGCATATATGCCAAATCAAGAGGCGTGGCAATGGTTCGGGTTCGACCAAGCCCCCAAGTGATTTCGTGGCCTTAGGCCGATCAAGAGGCGTGACTGGTTCAGACTTGACCATGTCCCCAAGTGATCTGGTGGCTGTCGCCTATCAAGAGGTGTTGCGTTGGTTCGGACACCGACCAAGGCCCCAAGTGATATATAAAAGCAAATGTCAAGGGTAAACGGAGGCGCTTTTAAAGCAGAACCACTCCATGTAACCACGCATGATAAGAAAGATAGAGACCCCGCTTTAGCTGAGGCTCCGGTTTTATTATATCAAAGATAATATATACATTGTCATGATATGTACATAGATAGAGCCGATGGCTCAAGTGTAGTAAGGCCGAAGATGAGCTATGTTCCACGGCCTGTTGGTCTCCTCCTCTGATGTGCGTGAGTCTTGATGCTCCCGAATATTAATCAGATAGTACGACCCGTTGTGCAGATTCTTGCTGACCACGAAAGGTCCCTCCCAAGGTGGGGATAACTTGTGTATATCTATGCGGTCTTGGATGAGTCGAAGCACCAAATCTCCTTCTTGAAAAGTTCGGTTCTAACCCGGCGATCGTGATAGCGGCGAAGATCTTGTTGGTAAATCGCCGAGCGGGCAGCCGCTATATCACGCTCCTCGTCCAATAGGTCCAAAGCGTCTTGCCGTCTTTGTCTCATTGTCCGCTTCAACATAAGCTGCCACACGAGGCGAATCGTGCCGGATATCACTAGGGAGAACTGCCTCTGCTCCGTAGACCATGAAAAATGGTGTGTATCCTGTGGATCGGTTTGGCGTAGTATTGATACTCCATAGCTCAGATGGTAGCTCTTCAACCCAACACCCTGGTGTCCTTTGCAATGGGACCATAAGCCGGGGTTTGATGCCTCGCAAGATCTCTTGATTAGCTCGTTCTGCCTGTCCATTGGACTGGGGGTGTGCCACTGACGACACGTCAAGTCGGATGTGCTCACCTTCACAGAACTCCTTCATAGCACCCTTGGATAAATTGGTACCATTGTTAGTAATGATACTGTGTGGAAAGCCAAACCGAAAAATCACCTTTTGATGAATCTGCCTTGCTGTTGCTGCATCACACTTGCCGTGAGCTCGCTTCAACCCACTTGGTAAATTTGTCAACCGCCACCAAAAGGTGGGTTTTCTTATCCTTGGATCTTTTAAAAGGTCCGACCATATCCAGCCCCCAAGTTGCAAGCGGCCACGTTATTGGGATCATCCTCAATTCTTGAGCGGCACATGAGCATGCCTTGAAAATTTCGACATCCATCACACCGTTTAACCAAGTCCTCCGCATCGGCATCTTGCGTCAACCAGTAAAACCCGTTTAAACGCCTTTGCCACCAGAGACTTTGAACCGGCGTGGTGTCCACAATCCCTTCATGGATTTCTCTTAAGATCTCACAGCCTTCCTCGGAGAAACACAACGTTGAAACATACGATACCTTCGCAATGATGCAATTCACCATTGACAATCGTCATAGACTTGGATCGCGGACTATCTGCTGGCTAGAATCTCATCCTCTGGTAACTCCCCGGTTCATGTACGCAAGATAAGGAACTGTCCAATCCGAATAGCATGCGGTGCTGCCACCAATTGAGCCTCCGGATCGGGAATAGCCAAATCCGCTTCACAGGAGCCGGGTCGACGGGTTGTGCAAAGACGCCCGAGAAAGACATTAGGCGGGACCGGTTTTGCCGAGAACCTAACGGCTTAAGGCATCTGCCGCTTCATTCTTCCGACGGTCCACATGATCCACTTGATAACCCTTGAAGCAACCCGCAATATTATCCACTTCCCGACGATATGCAGCCATGAGCGGGTCCTTAGAATCCCAAGTGCCAGACACCTGTTGAGCCACCAGGTCCGAGTCACCGAAGCACTTAACCCGGCTTAAGTTCATCTCTTTAGCCATCCGAAGGCCATGGAGCAAGGCTTCGTACTCAGCTGCATTATTAGTACAAGGGAACATTAAGCGGAGAACATAACAAAACTTATCACCTCGTGGGGAAGTTAATACAACTCCAGCCCCCGAGCCTTCAAATTGCCTGGATCCATCAAAATGAATAGTCCAATATGTGTGATCCGGCTTCTCCTCTGGTGCTTGTAACTCCGTCCAGTCATTGATGAAATCATCAAGTGCTTGAGACTTCACCGCCGTCCGAGGCACATACTTCAGTCCGTGTGGCCCAAGCTCTATAGCCCACTTGGCAATCCGCGATCGCCTCCGGTTACAGATGATATCACCCAAGGGAGCTGGCCGACCCTTTGTGATGGGGTGCCCTTGAAAATACTGCTTCAACTTTCGACTGGCCATGAAAACACCATAGACCAGCTTCTGCCAATGCGGATACCTTTGCTTGGATTCAATAAGCACCTCGCTGATATAATAAACCGGCCGCTGAATCGGATATTCCTTGCCTGCCTCCTTCCGTTCCACCACAATAGCCACGCTAACTGCCCGAGCATTGGCTGCTACCTATAATAATAGTGGCTCCTTGTCAACCGGAGCTGCAAGAACAGGCGGATTGGCTAATTGCCGCTTCAAGTCCTCAAATGCTTCATCAGCAGCCGGACTCCAGACGAAATTGTCTGTCTTCCTCAGCATTTGGTACAAAGGGATGGCCTTCTCTCCGAGGCGGTGATAAAGCGGCTCGATCGCGGTGATTTCGCCGCCAAACGCTAAACATCGTTGATACACTTAGGTTTAGCCAGGGAGGTAATAGCTGTAATCTTCTCCGGATTAGCCTCAATTCCTCTGTTAGATACCGAAACCCAAGAACACTGCCGGAACACCAAAGACACACTTGGCCGGATTAAGCATCATCTTGTAAACGCGCAAGTTATCAAAGGTTTCCTTCAAATCATCCACCAGTGTCTCCTTCTGCCTTGACTTCACTACAATATCATCCACATAGACATGCACATTGCGGCCGATCTGTTTATGCAGGCAATTCTGTACACACCGTTGATAGGTGGCTTGGGCACTCTTGAGCCCGAAGGGCATAGATACATAGCAGAAGGCTCCAAAGGGAGTAATAAACGCTGTTTTCTCCTGGTCCTTAACCGCCATTTTGATCTGATGATATCCAGAATATGCATCCAAAAAACTCAAACGCTCACAACCTGCCGTGGCATCAATGATCTGGTCAATGCAGGGAAGGGCAAAAGGATCTGCTGGACAAGCCCTGTTAAGATCTGTGTAATCCACACACATACGCCAAGTGCCATTTTTCTTAAGAACCAGCACCGGATTAGCAAGCCACTCTGGATGAAACACCTCAATGATAAAGCCAGCTGCTAAAAGCCTGGCCACTTCCTTTCCAATGGCTTTGCGCCTTTCTTCGTTGAACCAGCGGAGGAATTGTTTCACCGGTTTATACTTAGGATCCACATTAAGAGTGTGCTCAGCGAGTTCCCTCGGTACACCTGGCATGTCGGACGGTTTCCATGCAAAGATGTCGATTCTCACGGATGAACTTCGATGAGCGCTTTCCTATTTGGGATCCAGATTAGCACCGACAGTGAACTGCTTGGACGAATCGCCGAGCACGAAGTCAACAAGCTTGGTCTCATTGCCGATTTGAACTTCAGATCCGAATCATGCTCTGTAGTTGGCTTCTTCAAAGGAGTCATATCCGCCGGATCAACATTGTCCTTATAGTACTTCAACTCCTCCGTGGCACAGACCGACTCTGTATAAGCCGCATCACCTTCCTCGCATTCCAAAGCGACCCTACGGCTCCCATGAACCGTTATTGTCCCCTTGTAACCCGGCATCTTGAGCTGTAAGTAGATATAACAAGGCCGCGCCATGAACTTGGCATAAGCCGGCTGGCCAAACAAAGCGTGATACGGGCTCCGGATCTTCACCACCTCAAACGTTAGTTTTTCTGACCGGGAGTTGTGCTCGTCCCCAAAATCCACATCTAGGGCTATTTTACCAACAGGATATGCAGATTTGCCTGGCACTACACCATGGAACACCGTATTAGACGGTCTGAGATCCTTGTCTGTTAGACCCATGCGCCGGAATGTCTCATAGTACAGTATGTTAATACTGCTTCCTCCATCCATGAGTACCTTGGTGAACTTATAACCCCCACCGAGGGTCTACCACTAATGCTAGCTGGCCGGATTATCAACCCGGGCGGATGATCCTCTCGCTCCACATGATAGGCTGCTCGACCAGCGTAAGTAACATGGTAAGGCGGTTCAATGTAATTCACCGCTTCGCTTGTTGAGTTTTGGTTGCGCTTATCCAAGCTAGTTGTGAAAACATGATATTGCCCATTGTTCAACTGCTTTGGCTGGCTCTGATAACCCGACTGCTGCTGTTGGCCGTTCTGATTATTCTGGTTGTTGTGACCACCCTGATTGAGACCTGAACCGGAAGCTCCATCGTGACCCGGTCCATGGAAACCGGGTCCTAAACCGCCACCTGACCCATGGTCATACCGGAAGGCATTAGAGTTTTTAAACTCCTGCATAATATAACAATCCTTCCAAAGGTGGTTAGCCGGCGACTCCTTCGTCCCGTGCTTTGGGCAAGGCTGATTCAACAAATAATTCAAGCGGCTTGCGTTAGGATTGGGAGCCCCATTACGATTTGCGCTTTACCTCTGCGCGCTGCCACATCTGTGCATTAGTGTTGGCCACAAAGTCCATGCTGCCATCCGCTTTGCGCTTGCCTCCGTTCCATGACCCGCCGGTTTGTCTTGTTGCCCTTGGGTTGCTATTCTTCTTTCCTTCCTGCTTCATCATCATCGGTCTCGGGATCCTTGGTATCGTCGAATCAGCATACTTTACCAGCGGTCATGAGAGTTCCCATCTCATTACTGTAAGCGCTTCATGCGCCCCGGTTTCAATTTTAACGGCTCGAACCGGCGGTTGCCTTCGAGGTTAAGATCGCAGAGTCGGCATTGATCCCGAGACGAGTGCAAAACTTCCAAACGCTGGCGCACCCAATGGGTCGTTGACTCTCCTTCCTCACGGACACAAGCCGCCAGGTCTACTATGGACTTGGGCTGCTTACATGTATCCTTGAAATTCGGATAAACCGGGCTGCAATCGGGCCCATGAGTGATAGAATTGGGTGGCAGGCTCTTTAACCAAGTACGAGCCGTGCCTTCAAGCATCATAGTGAAGTATTTTGCACACGCGGTCTCATCCACATCTAGCATCTCCATGGCCATCTCATAACTTTCTACCCACGCTTCGGGAGATAAATCCGCGGTGTAATTCGGCACCTTACGCGGACCCTTGAAATCCTTGGGCAGGCGTACATTGCGTAAAGCGGGGATTAAACAAGGCACTCCCAAAGCGGATGCAACCCCTGGTCCGGCGAAGGTGGTAGGACGAACCGGCGTAAGTTGACCCGCATCATTACAGGTCGCTAACTCAGCCTCCCGCCGTGCTCGCCCGGTCCACCACATCCTGAGCATCGCGAACTCCACCTGCCGGGTTATTGCCACGGGCCGCTTCACGGCCTCGCGCATTGCTCGATATGGCTGGCTCATCCATGCACCTGCTATAACTCCGGCTTGGACGGGGCGTGGAGTGAATCCGATCACGGCTGTACGAATATGCTTCCTGCTGAACCAGCGCGGTCCGGAGAAGCTCCTTAACCCGGCGCGTCTCTATCACTTGCGGAGAATCCCCTTCGACCGGGATAGCCTCTAATCGTGCGGCGGCTGCAACAAGGTTGTACATAGGATTCGAATAATGACCCGGGGGCGTCTGGACCGGCGGAGGAACCACAATGTTCTGTTGAGGAGGTTCCATCAGGCGAGGTTGGACCGTCGCTCCTGGCCCTGGTGCTTCGATCCGGTTTGCCTTCGGGTATTGCGGCGGATTACTGGGTCCAGTTCTTGGGGTGTGAAAGAGAGTTCGGGGGTCAAACCCTAACGGCAGGCGTGATCTGTGCTTCCGCTTCAACACCTCCTGTGATGCGTTCTGGTCAAGCATGAGCTTGTAGGCCTGGGCGTCCAAAGCGGCCCGCTCTGCGGCCATCCTGTCCTTTTCTGCCGCCAGATCCGCTTTAGCTTGCACGATCTACTCTCTCACCTTTGCAATCTCTGCATTATGGGCCTCCTGGTCCGCCAGATTGTCCTCTGCCATAAGCGCGGTTAGTGCATCAAACAGATCAGATAGAACTTGAACCGGCGGGCGCACTAGGCCTCCTGCCCCTGCTGCCGCTGCCACTGCTGATCTGGAGAGCATCGCCGCGGCGGTCGAGGAGTGATTCGCCGCTTGTGTGCCGGCCATGAATATTCCAACCCGGTTGACCTGGCGTGGGGGGTCCGGAATACTATCGCCATCGGAACAGCCCCTAACCTGGTCGTCTTGCCACTGGTACAGCGATTCGGTCTCTTCGGTCAAGGACTCGTCTCCGGAATAGACGACGGTCTCGCTACCGTGTTCTGATTCGTCCTCACGCTCTCCTCCGTGGACGACTCCAACGAAGACACGCTTCACGGACGGTTTAGCCTGGGTAGATCTCGCACGCTGAGCCGTCTCGACGAGGTTGGTGCAGATGTCCGGCTCAGGCCCAGGCTCACCGATCTTGCCGATGAAAACATGTATGCCACCAAAGGGGACCCGATACCCGTACTCGATCGAATCGGCCTCGGGGCCCCATCCTGCGTCGTTGATGTAGATCCTGCCACGACGACTCTTGGTCATCCGGCCCACAACATAGCCTTCGAGTCCCTTGAGCTTGCCCTCCAAGATCGTCAAACCATCGTGCGATAGCCCCACGGTGGGCGCCAACTGTCGTGGATTTGTCACGGCAGATGTCCTAGTGGAAGGACTTAGTCGTGGAGCCATCGCTACGGGTTTACTTGAAGGGGTTAAAGCGGACACAAAGACACGAGAGTTTTATACTAGTTCGGCCCCTTCGGTGAAGGTAAAAGCCTACGTCTAGTTGTGATGGAATTGATGTGGTCTCGATGGCTAGGGAGCAAACAATCTTCGCCTAGGCTCGAGTTATCGTTATGCATCTGAACCGCGCCGGTCGCCCCTTATATACGGGTGGCATACAGCCGGTCCATAGAGTCCTAACGGTTCATACTCGTATCCCGGTTGGTATCTCTCTATTCTAACTTACAATGCAAGTTATACATCAGGCGGTTTACGGCTCTGAGTTCTAAACCGACTACAGGCCTTGGGCCTTCATCTGCTTATACCACTAATGAAGTTAACCCGGCCCAAGCAGGCCGGTTTACGCCTAGTGGTAATATCTCCAACAATTCCTCTTCCGCGGCAACAGTTTATGCCAGAGTGATCGATGATGAAGATGACGCTACTTCACCACCTCCAACTACTAATGCGCGCATCGACACTGCACCAAGTTTGTCTGCACCGCCAACCAACGACGACAACCCTGCTGCTTCACCCACTCATGACAAGTAGATGCTCTATGCCTTCAAACCTTTTTGGTCATTACTAACAAAAGGGGGAGAAGCGTATGAGTTGATAGTCTTCAAGCGGGTTCATACGGGCAGTTGCATTATATTTTGCTGCGTGCTTACAACTCTTGCGTTTTGAAACATTTGGTTCTTTGAGTTGTAACACCTAAACTTGATGGTCGTCTGCTACTTCTGCTACCTATTTGCTTTACTATGATGCGATGATAAATTCCGCATGTGCGATGATAACTTCCGCACTTAGATCATTCTGCAGACATCCATTTTTCATTATGCATGTCATTCTTATTGCAATATCATTTCATGCATGATGAATTATCTTCATAAGTTGAAGTGGATCTCCTCAAGTACAACCTGCCATGTGCATTTGCATTCCAAAAGCAAATTACTTATATGCACATCTTCAGGGGGAGCCCTTACAACTTATGAAGACAATTCCCTATCCTTACAATTTCACATACTTTATCCCGTTGAAAACTTCAACCGGTTTGTCATCAATCACCAAAAGGGGAGATTGTAAGTGCATCTAGTGCCACCTAGTTGGTTTTGGAGTATTGACGACAAAGTTGGTTGAGGGACTGATGCGTTTGTGAGAATTGCAGGATAACGCAGGTAGTGTCCCTCATTGATTCGGTTTACCTACCGGAGATGACCCCTAAAAATGTATGAAGACATTGAAGACAATGGTGGTAAGAGAAGATATTCATATTGAAGACTATGACATGAGAAGACATTGCGTGAAGACTATGAAGCGCGAAGACTGTGTGGTTTCGTTGCTTTCCTTTCTTCTTTGTTGAGTCATAGGAACCACCGTACTGTTAAGTGGGGTCCAAGTGAACTAAGTCGAGTGGTCAAGTGATGCTCAACTCAAATCCTATGTCTTGGCGAAGACAATGAGAGCCAATCTTATCGAGCTAGATGAGTCAGCTTTGCTTGTAGCCCAAGTAAAGTTACGCGTGTGTTTGAAATCGACCGTTGGAACACGTGTCGGTTCCTTAGTGACACAGGTCATTTTGGACAAATCAGGTCGGGTTGCCTAGTGGCTATAAATAGCCCACCCCTACACCATAAATTGGTGGCTGCTCGAGTTTGTGCACGGCTTTTGTCGTTTGAGAGCAACCCACCTCGAAGCATTTGAGAGAGAGAGAAATCCTTGCGAGGACAAAGCCCAAACACCCGAGCCAAAGAGTGTTAGGCATCATGAAGTCTTTACATCTGTGTGACACGAAGACTTATTACACTTGAGGACTGTGAATCCTCCGGCCGGTTAGGCGCGCGTTCGAGCATCCAAGAGTCATTGTGGATTGCGGTGAGCGAAGTCTGTGAAGGTTTGGAAGTATCCTTTGAAGACTTACAGAGTGATTGGGCGAGGACTGGGTGTCCTTAGCTCAAGGGAATAAGGTGAAGACACGGTCTTGAGTTAAATCTCAGCCTCCCTAACGAGACGTCATGCATTGTCACAACAAGCTGGAACTGGTCCAACAAATCCTGTGTCTTCAACAAGCAACTGGTTCTATCCCTTCCAACCTTACTTAAGTTTGTCTTCGTGAAGTCATTGCCTATCTGTTTATCTGTTTGACTTCATTGCTTGACTACTATTGTTGATTAGCTTCACACTATCTTCCATCTTGATCCTTACTACCTAACTGCTATTAGTCCTGTACTTTCACATCATTACATACTTGACTATGGCTTGTTTAGGGTAGTTTATCTTCCGCTGCATATCAATTAGGTTGTTTCTGTTGTTTGTCTTTGAAACTTCCAGGTTTTGAAGACTTTCATAAAAATCGCCTATTCACCCCCCCCCCTCTAGTCGATACTAGCACTTTCACATCATCTTCATTGTCTTGTTCTTCTTCTTGTCTTTCTTCGGTTTTGTTGGCGTTGTTGTTCTCTCGTGGAGGTGGAGAAGGAGGTCGATGAGGTTTGTCTTGTTTTACATGCTCGTATTCATCGTCTTGATGCGTCCCACTTGTGGATGCCTCCAAGTCAACTTGTGGTTCACCTTGACGTGAAGTTGAGGATTCCACTTGGACAGATGAGGTACTTTCCTTCACCTCCGTTGGGAGAATCCTGCCAATAGAGAGGTCTTGTATAGCTTCCGAAGGATCTTTGTCACCTACATCAATTGGCAATTGCTCTACTTGCGAGCCGTTAGATTCATCAAACTTCACATCTATCGTCTCTTCAACCTTTCGGGTGAAATTGTTGTAGACACGGTATGTGTGAGAGTTTGAGCCATAACCGAGTAGAAAACCTTCATGAGATTTAAGAGCGAATTTCGAACGACGATGCTTATCAAGAATGTAGCACTTTGAGCCGAATACCTGAAAGTATCCAACTTGGGGTTTGTTGCCGGTGAGAAGCTCGTATGTCGTCTTGCCGGGTAGCTTTTGAAGATATAGACGATTCGTTGCATGGCAAGCTGTCTCAACCGCTTCCACCCAAAAATGTTTTGGCGTCTTGTACTCATCAAGCATCATTCTTGCCATTTCGATGAGCGTCCTATTCTTCCTCTCAACAACTCCATTTTGTTGAGGCGTGTACATAGCCGAGAACTCATGTGAAATCCCTTCGTCAAGAAAGGTGTCCACATTGGCGTTCTTGAACTCCGTTATGTTGTCGCTGCAAACCTTCTTGATCTTCACTTCAAATTGAGTTTGGGCATTCCTAGCGAAGTTAAGATCTTTTGGACCCGCGATTTATCATCAAGAAAGAACACCCACGTAAATCTTGAAAAATCATCAACAATGACCAATCCGAATGAGTTACCACCGAGACTCTTGTAGGCGTTGGGACCGAAAAGATCCATGAGAAGTAGCTCAAGTGGTCTTCTCGTGGTCAAGATGTTCTTCACGGGATGACTTCCTCCAACTTGTTTTCCTGCTTGGCAAACACTACAAAGTCTATCCTTGTCAAGTATAGCATCTTTAACACCAAGGATATGATCACCTTTAATAAGCTTGTCAATATTTTGCGTGCCCACATGACCTAACCGTCTACACCCCAACCAGCCTTTAGAAGATTTAGCAATTAAGCAAGTTCTAGGTTGAGCGTTTTGATACTTACATTTTGCATCATGCTTTGATATTAATATTTATTGCATTATGGGCTGTTATTACTCATTATGTCACAATACTTATGCATTTTCTCTCTTATTTTACAAGGTTTACACGAAGAGGGAGAATGCCGGCAGCTGGAATTCTGAGCTAGAAAAGGAGCAAATATTAGAGACCTATTCTGCACAACTCCAAAAGTCTTGAAACTCCACGGAAGTTATTTTTGGAATTAATAAAACATATTGAGTGAAGAAAATACCAGAGGGAGTCCACCCACAGTCCACGAGGGTGGGGGCGCGCCCAGGCAGAAGTTATTTCTGGAATTAATAAAAAATACTAAGCGAAGAAAATACCAGAGGGGGACCACCCACCGTCCACGAGGGTGGGGGCGCGCCCTATCCCCTGCCTCGTGGGCCACCTGGCAGGCCTTCGGTGCCCGTCTTTGGCTATATGAAGTCTTTTGCCCTGGAAAAAATTAAGAGGAAGCTTTCGGGACGAAACGCCGCCGCCACGAGGCGGAACCAATCTAGGGCTCCAGCGGAGCTGTTCTGCTGGGGAAACATCCCTCCGGGAGGGGGAAATCGTCACCATCGTCATCACCATCGATCCTCTCATCGGGAGGGGGTCAATATCCATCAACATCTTCACCATCACCATCTCCTCTCAAACCCTCGTTCATCTCTTGTATCTGATCTTTGTCTTAAAACCTCAGATTGGTACCTGTGGGTTGCTAGTAGTGTTGATTACTCCTTGTAGTTGATGCTAGTTGGTTTATTCGGTGGAATATTATATGTTCAGATCCTTAATGCATATTAATACCCCTCTGATTATGAACATGAATATGATTTGTGAGTAGTTATGTTTATTCCTGAGGACATGGGAGAAGTCTTGCTATAAGTAGTCATGTGAATTTGGTATTCGTTCGATATTTTGATAAGATGTATGTTGTCTTTCCTCTAGTGGTGTCATGTGAATGTTGACTACATGAAACTTCACCATTATTTGGGCCTAGGGGAAGGCATTGGGAAGTAATAAGTAGATGATGGGTTGCTAGAGTGACAGAAGCTTAAACCCTAGTTTATGCGTTGCTTCGTAAGGGGCTGATTTGGATCCATATGTTTCATGCTATGGTTAGGTTTACCTTAATTCTTCTTTTGTAGTTGCGGATGCTTGCGAGAGTAGTTAATCATAAGTGGGATGCTTGTCCAAGGAAGGGCAGCACCCAAGCACCGGTCCACCCACATATCAAATTATCAAAGTAACGAACGCGAATCATATGAGCGTGATGAAAACTAGCTTGACGATAATTCCCATGTGTCCTCGGGAGCGTTTTCCTTCATATAAGAATTTGTCCAGGATTGTCCTTTGCTACAAAAAGGATTGGGCCACCTTGATGCACCTTATTTACTTTTGTTACTTGTTACCCGTTACGAATTACCTTATCACAAAACTATCTGTTACCGATAATTTCAATGCTTGCAGAGAATACCTTACTGAAAACCGCTTGTCATTTCCTTCTGCTCCTCGTTGGGTTTGACACTCTTACTTATCGAAAGGGCTATGATAGATCCCCTACACTTGTGGGTCATCAAGACTCTTTTCTGGCGCCATTGCCGGGGAGTGAAGCGCCTTTGGTAAGTGGAACTTGGTAAGGAAAAAATTATATAGTGTGCTGAAATTTAGTGTCACTTGTTACTATGGAAAGTAACCCTTTGAGGGGTTTGTTAGGGGTATCTTCACCCCGACCAGTAGAGCAAAGAGTTGCTCCTCAACCTACTGAAAATGTTTACTATGAAATTCCTTCGGGTATGATAGAGAAACTTATAGCTAATCCTTTTACAGGAGATGGAACATTGCATCCCGATTTGCACCTAATCTATGTGGATGAAGTTTGTGGATTATTTAAGCTTGCAGGTATGCCCGAGGATGTTATCAAGAAGAAGGTCTTCCCTTTATCTTTGAAGGGAAAGGCATTGACATGGTATAGGCTATGTGATGATATGGGATCATGGAACTACAACCGATTGAAATTGGTATTTCATCAGAAGTTTTATCCTATGCATCTCGTTCATCGTGATCGTAATTATATATAAAATTTTTGGCCTGGCGAAGGAGAAAGCATCGCTCAAGCTTGGGGGAGGCTTAAGTCAATGTTATATTCATGCCCCAATCATGAGCTCTCAAGAGAAATTATTATTCAAAAAAATTTGCTCGGCTTTCTCTCAACAATCGCTCCATGCTCGATGCTTCTTGTACTGGCTCTTTCATGATGAAGACTATTGACTTCAAATGGGATTTATTGGAAAGAATTAAATGCAACTCGAAATATTGGGATCTCGACGAAGGTAAGGAGTCAGGTATAACACCTAAGTTTGATTGTGTCAAATCTTTTATGGATACCGATGCTTTTCATGAATTTAGCACTAAATATGGACTTGACTCTGAGATAGTAGCTTCTTTCTGTGAGTCATTTGCTACTCATGTTGACATCCCTAAGGAGAAGTGGTTTAAATATAATCCTCCCATTGAAGTAAAAGTAGTTGCACCTATTAAAGTTGAAGAAAAGACTATCACTTATAATGATCCTATTGTTCCTACTACCTATATTGAGAAACCCCCTTTCCCTGTTAGAATAAAGGATCATGCTAAAGCTTCAACTGTTGTTCATAAGAGTAATACTAGAACACCTACACCACCTGAGCAAATTAAAGTTGAACCTAGTATTGCTATGGTTAAAGATCTATTGGCTGATAATATTGATGGGCATGTTATTTGCTTCTGTGATGAAGCTGCTAGAATTGTTAGACCCGATACTAAAAATAAACATAGACCTGTTGTAGGCAAGCCTGTTATTTTTGTTAAAATAGGAGATCATTGTTATCATGTCTTATATGATATGGTTGCTAGTGCAAGTGCAATACCTCATTCCTTATACAAAGAAATTATGCATGATATTGCACCTGCTGAGATAGAAGAAATCGATGTTACAATTAAGCTTGCCAATAGAGATACTATTTCACCAGTTGGGATTGTTAGAGATGTTGAAGTCTTGTGTGGGAAAGTTAAATATCCTACTGATTTTCTTGTTCTTGGCTCCCCACAAGATGACTTTTGTCCCATTATATTTGGTAGACCCTTCTTGAATACTGTTAATGCTAAGATAGACTGCAAAAAGGATATTGTTACGATTGGTTTAGAGGATATGTCTCATGACTTTAATTTTGCTAAATTTCGTAGACAACCCCATGATAAAGAATTGCCTAGTAAGGATGAAATTATTGGTTTTGCTTCTATTGTCGTGCCTCCTAATGATCCTTTAGAACAATATTTGCTAGACCATGAAAATGATATGTTTATGAATGAAAGAAGGGAAATAGATGAAGTATTCTTTAAACAGGGACCTATTTTGAAACACAACTTGCCTGTTGAAATTCTAGGGGATCCTCCACCACCCAAGGGTGATCCCGTATTTGAGCTTAAACCACTACCTGATACTCTTAAATATGCTTGTCTTGATGAAAAGAAGATATATCATGTTATTATTAGTGCTAACCTTTCAGAGCAGGAAGAGGAGAAATTATTGAAAACTCTGAAGAAGCACCGTGCTGCTATTGGATATACTCTTGATGATCTTAAGGGCATTAGTCCCACTCTATGCCAACACAAAATAAAATTGGAGAAAGATGCCAAACCAGTTGTTGATCACCAATGACGGTTAAATCCTAAGATGAAAGAAGTGGTAAGAAAAGAAATAATAAAGCTCCTGGAGGCAGGTATAATTTATCCCGTTGCTGGTAGTCAGTGGGTAAGTCCTGTCCATTGTGTACCTAAGAAGGAGGTATTACTATCATTCCTAATGATAAAGATGAATTGATCCCGCAAATAATTATTACAGGTTATAGGATGGTAATTGATTTCCGTAAATTAAATAAAGCTACTAAAAAGGATCATTACCCTTTGCCTTTTATTGATAAAATGCTAGAAAGATTATCCAAACATACACATTTTTGCTTTCTAGATGGTTACTCTGGTTTCTCTCAAATACCTGTGTCAAAAGAGGATCAAGAAAAGGCCACTTTTACTTGCCCTTTCGGTACTTTTGCTTATAGACATATGCCTTTTGGTTTATGTAATGCACCTGCTACCTTTCAAAGATGCATGATGGCTATATTCTATGACTTTTGTGAAAAGATTGTTGAGGTTTTCATGGATGATTTCTCCGTTTATGGATCTTCTTTTAATGATTGCTTGAGCAACCTTGATCGAGTTTTGTAGAGATGTGAAGAAACTAATCTTGTCTTGAATTGGGAAAAATGCCACTTTATGGTTAATGAGGCATTGTCTTGGGGCATAAAATTTCTGAAAGAGGTATTGAAGTTGATAAAGCTAAAGTTGATGCTATTGAAAAGATGTCGTGTCCTAAAGACATTAAAGACATTATAGGAGGTTTATTAAGGACTTCTCTAAAATTTCTAGGCCTCTGACTAATCTCTTACAAAAAGATATTCCTTTTGTCTTCGATGATGATTGTGTAGAAGCATTTGAAATACTTAAGAAAGCTTTGATTTCTGCACCTATTGTTCAGCCACCTGATTGGAATTTACCCTTTGAAATTATGTGCGATGCTAGTGATTATGCCATAGGTGCTGTTCTAGGACAAAGAGTTGATAAGAAACTAAATGTTATTCAATATGCTAGTAAAAGTCTAGACAGTGCCCAGAGAAATTATGCTACTACTGAAAAGGAATTTTAGCAGTTGTATTTGCTTGTGATAAGTTTAGACCTTATGTCGTTGACTCTAAAGTAACTGTTCACACTGATCATGTTGCTATTAAATATCTTATGGAAAATAAAGATGCTAAACCTAGACTTATTAGATGGGTTCTCCTACTACAAGAATTTGATTTGCATATTATTGATAGAAAGGGAGCTGAGAACCCCGTTGCAGACAACTTGTCTAGGTTAGAGAATGTTCTTGATGACCCACTA
This sequence comes from Aegilops speltoides, assembly GCA_021437245.1. Taxonomy (NCBI): domain Eukaryota; kingdom Viridiplantae; phylum Streptophyta; class Magnoliopsida; order Poales; family Poaceae; genus Aegilops; species Aegilops speltoides. Next base: position 138,019,622 of record CM038147.1, read on the forward strand.
CCTATTGATGATAGCTTTCCTGATGAACAATTAACTGTCATAAATGCTTCTCATACTGCTCCATGGTATGCTGATTATGCTAATTACGTTGTTGCTAAATTTATACCACCTAGTTTCACGTACCAGCAAAAGAAAAGTTGTTCTATGATTTAAGACATTACTTCTGGGATGGCCCTCACCTTTATAAAGAAGGAGTAGATGGTGTTATTAGACGTTGTGTACCTGAGCATGAACAGGAATAGATCCTACGCAAGTGTCACTCCAAGGCTTATGGAGGACACTACGCTGGAGATAGAACTGCGCATAAGGTATTGTAATCCGGTTTTTATTGGCCTACTCTCTTCGAGGTTGCCCGTAAGTTTGTCTTGTCTTGCGATGAATGTCAAAGAATTGGTAATATTAGTAGACGTCAAGAAATGCCTATGAATTTCACTTGTTTTGAACCATTTGATGTTTGGGGCTTTGACTATATGGGACCATTTCCTTCCTCTAATGGGTATACACATATTTTAGTTGCTGTTGATTACGTTACTAAGTGGGTAGAAGCTATTCCAACTAGTAGTGCTGATCATAACACCTCTATTAAGATGCTTAAAGAAGTTATTTTTTCGAGGTTTGGAGTCCCTAGATACCTAATGACTGATGGTGGTTCACATTTTATTCATGGTGCTTTTCATAAAATGCTTGCTAAGTATGATGTTAATCATAGAATTGCATCTCCATATCACCCATAGTCTAGTGGCCAAGTAGAACTGAGTAACAGAGAGTTTAAATTGATTTTGCAAAAGACTGTTAATAGATCTAGAAAGAATTGGTCCAAGAAACTTCATGATGCATTATGGGCTTATAGAACTGCATATAAAAATCCTATTGGTATGTCTCCATATAAAATGGTTTATGGAAAAGCATGTCACTTACCTCCGAACTAGAACATAAGGCATATTGGGCCATTAAAGAGCTCAATTATGATTTCAAACTTGCCGGTGAGAAGAGGTTATTTGACATTAGCTCACTTGATGAATGGAGAACTCGAGCCTATGAGAATGCGAAACTGTTTAAAGAAAAAGTTAAAAGATGGCATGACAAAAGGATACAAAAGCGTGAGTTTAATGTAGGTGATTATGTGTTTCTTTTCAACTCTCGTTTAAGATTTTTTGCAGGAAAACTCCTCTCTAAATGGGAAGATCCTTGCGTTATCGAGGAGGTCTATCATTCTGGTGCCATAAAAATCAACAACTTCGAAGGTACAAACCCGAAGGTGGTGAACGGTCAAAGAATCAAACATTATATCTTAGGTAATCCCATAAATGTTGAAACCAATGTGATTGAAACTGTAACCCCGGAGGAATATGGGACACTTTCCAGAATGTTTCAGACTCCGAAAAGGAATAGGTATGTGGTATGGTAAGTAAACCGACTCCAAAATAGTTCTAATAGCAATTTTTTTCCGTTTGGGATATTTAAGAAAATAGGAAAATAAGAAGTAGTCCGGGAAGGACACGAGGCGTCCACGAGGGTGGAGGACGCGCCCTACCCCCCTGGGTGCGCCCCCCTGCCTTGTGAGCACCTCGTTTGCTCTCTGGACTCTGTTTTCTTGCACGATACTTCTTTTTGTCAGTAAAAATTCATTATATAATCTCCCGAAGGTTTTGACCCTCGTATCACGCAAATATCCTCTGCTTTATTTTCGAGCTGTTTTTCTGACAGATCTGGATCACCATGACGTCTTCAAGCGCTCCCAAGGACAAGTTTTTCGAGAAGGTCATCAACCCCTACCTCGCGGAAGTGCTGCAACACCCTCAAACCATTGAGATGCGTGAGGGGGTGCTGCACATCCGCGATGTTGAGGGACCAAGGAGAACCGGAAGCGTGGAGACAAGGCTTGAAGCAATGGAGCAACAAGTTTTCAAGTGCCAGGAGATAGTGGAACATGGACTCGATGCTAGCCACATAATGATCACGGAGTTCACAAACAACCACAAGATGGATGCCGAGAACATTGGGGAGACCATCTTCAAGCTTCACGAGAAAATCGAGCACCTCCAAGCCCAGATCTATGACCTGCAAAACCAAAACTGTTAGTATGAATACAGATTCAAAATGATGAGTTTTGGCTGCAGATTTGAGGATCCCGAAGACTGGATCATCCTTTTATGATGGTGAGTCTATGCCTTGGAAGATGGATAACCAGCCTACATCATCAACAACTCCATCATCATCACCTCCGAAGAAGGAGACATAATCACATGGGTATGGGCACTCCCCTTGGCAACTGCCAAGCTTGGGGGAGGTGCCCCGATATCGTATCACCATCACACTCCTATCTTTACCGTTTTTCTTAGTTTGATCCTTTTGGTAATACCTTGATCTAGTAGAATAAAGTTTTAGAATGATCTAGTTTTGAGTTTTGTTTTATGATCCCTCTATGTAATTGAGTCTGTGAGCTATATATAATAAAGATTAGTCTTGAGTCAAGGTCTTTGCTATCTTGCTATGATTTTGAGGGAATAAAATAAAAAGAAAGAATAAAAAGAAATAAAGAGATCATATGGATCTTATGGAGAGTAATGACTTCACATATTAAGAGTTTGATAAATAAAAGTTGTTGAGAGTTGGCAAACATAGTTTTGGTCATCGTTGCAATTAATAGGAAGTAATAAAGAAAGAGAGGTTCTCACATATAAATATACTATCTTGGACATCTTTTATGATTGTGAGCACTCATTAAAATATGGCATGCTAAAGAGTTGACGTTGGACAAGGAAGACAATGTAATGGGTTATGTTTTCTTATATCCGAAATAAAGTATATTGTCATGGATCATCCAACATGTTGAGCTTGCCTTTCCCTCTCATGCTAGCCAAATTCTTTGCACCAAGTAGAGATACTACTTGTGCTTCCAAATATCCTTAAACCCAGTTTTGCCATGAGAGTCCACCATATCTACCCATGGATTGAGTAAGATCCTTCAAGTAAGTTGTCATTGTTGCAAGCAATAAAAATTGCTCTTTAAATATGTATGATTTATTAGTGTGGGAGAAAATAAGCTTTATACGATCTTGTGATGTGGAAGAAATAAAAGCGACGGACTACATAATAAAGGTGCATATCACAAGTGGCAATATAAAGTGATGTTCTTTTGCATTAAGATTTTGTGCATCCAACCCTAAAAGCACATGACAACCTCTGCTTCCCTCTGCGAAGGGCCTATCTTTTATTTTTGTCTTATACCTTCACACAAGGGTCATGGTGATATTCACCTTTCCTTTTTGCAGCTTATCCTTTGGCAAGCACATTGTGTTGGAAAGATCCTGATATATATACCCAATTGGATGTAAGTTAGCATGAACTATTATTGTTGACATTACCCTTGAGGTAAAAGGTTGGAAGGCAACACTATAAGCCCCTATCTTTCTCTATGTTCGATTAAAACTTCATACCCATAAGTATTGTGTGAGTGTTAGCAATTGCCAAAGACTAAATGATAGTTGAGTACGTGGACTTGCTGAAAAGCTCTTATATTGACTCTTTCCGATGTTATGATAAATTGCAATTGCTTCAATGACCGAGATTATAGTTTGTTAGTTTTCAATGAAGTTTATGATTCATACTTGACATTGTGAATAGATTGTTACTTTAGTATAAGAAATCATATGACAATATTTATATATGTTGCTGTTATAAGAATGATCATGATGCCCTCATGTTCGTATTTTATTTTATCGACACCTCTATCTCTAAACATGTGGACATATTTTCCGATATTGGCTTCCGCTTGACGACAAGCGAGGTCTAAGCTTGGGGGAGTTGATACGTCCCTTTTGCATCATGCTTTGATATTGATATTTATTGCATTATGGGTTGTTATTACTCATTGTGTCACAATACTTATGCCTTTTCTCTCTTATTTTACAAGGTTTACACGAAGAGGGAGAATGCCGGCAGCTGGAATTCTGGGCCGGAAAAGGAGCAAATATTACAGACCTATTCTGCACAACTCCAAAATTCCTTAACTCCATGGAAGTTATTTTTGGAATTGATAAAAAATATTGAGCGAAGAAAATACCAAAGGGGGGCACCCACCGTCCACGAGGGTGGGGGCGCGCCCTACCCCCCTGGGCGCGCCCCCTTGCCTCGTGGGCCACTTGGCAGGCCTCCGGTGCCCATCTTTGTCTATATGATGTCTTTCGCCCTGGAAAAAATCAAGAGGAAGCATACGGGATGAAACACCGCCGCCACGAGGCGGAACCTTGGCGGAACCAATCTAGGGCTCCGGCGGAGCTGTTTTGCCGGGGAAACATCCCTTCGGGAGGGGGAAATCGTCACCATCATCATGACCATCGATCCTCTCATCAGGAGGGGGTCAATCTCCATCAACATCTTCACCAGCACCATCTCCTCTCAAACCCTAATTCATCTCTTGTATCCGATCTTTGTCTCAAAACCTCAGATTGGTACCTGTGGGTTGCTAGTAGTGTTGATTACTCCTTGTAGTTGATGCTAGTTGGTTTATTCGGTGGAAGATTATATGTTCAGATCATTAATGCACATTAATACCCCTCTGATTATGAACATGAATATGATTTGTGAGTAGTTACGTTTGTTCCTGAGGACATGGGAGAAGTCTTGCTATAAGTAGTCATGTGAATTTGGTATTCGTTCGATATTTTGATAAAATGTATGTTGTCTTTCCTCTAGTGGTGTCATGTGAACATCGACTACATGAAACTTCACCATTATTTGGGCCTAGGGGAAGGCATTGGGAAGTAATAAGTAGATGATGGGTTGCTAGAGTGACAGAAGCTTAAACCGTAGTTTATGTGTTGCTTCATACGGGGCTGATTTGGATCCATATGTTTCATGCTATGGTTAGGTTTAACTTAATTCTTCTTTAGTAGTTGCGGATGCTTGTGAGAGGAGTTAATCATAAGTGGGATGTGTCGGGGATATACCCCGCGGCGTAAACCGGCCGGAAGTTAACCCGGCCGGACTTGGCGGTTTGTCTGAAGACCCGCCCTGACCTTGGCGGTTTACAAGCAACTCGCTTGGTCGTTATGACTCACTGGTAACCCGGCGGGCGGATCAGACGGATGACAAGGCCCAAGGCCCAGAAGGCCGGTTCAACTATTGTGGGCCGGTTTAAGAGGAAAGGAATATTTACCTTACAAAGAGTTAAGACCAGGACTGGTATCCGGTTTGTATTAGAGATAGACTAGTCCTAATCCTAATAGGACTCCACATGTAAACCCCCCCTTCAACATATATAAGGAGGGGCGGGGCTCCCCAAAGAGGGACAAGTTAGAAGCTACAAGTTAGAAGCTACAAGCAAGAAGCAATAATCTCTAGGGTTAGACACAACTAGAGGAGAGCCGGTTTACCGGCGACTCTCTCATGAGCATAATGAGACCTAGCCTCAAACAGCATGTAGGGCTATTACCGGATGATGTTTCCCGGGGCCCGAAGCTGTCTAAATCCCTGTCTTGTGTTGCGTCTCTCGATTCCGCTCAACCCCTCTCAAGCTACCACATAGATGCGTTGGCCTCGCGACTAAGTCCTGACACTAAGGACATCTAGCGTGACAATTCCACGACAGTTGGCGCCCACCGTGGGGCCAGCGCACGGTGGTGTTGAGGTCTTGAAGGGATCTCTTAAGGGATCGAGAAGTTTGTGATTTTCCGGATGAACCGGTTTGAAAAGACTGCATCAACTTCAAAGGTCATCAATCCAAATTTGGGATCTATGAGATTTAAGGTTCAAGAAAAATTAGGGTTACAACTTGTTCCGCCCCTTGTCCGACGATTCGTCGGAGCCAATGAAGGTTTATCCACGCACGACGTTTTCTCGGCGGGTTGCGCCTGACATCTAGCAATCAAGTTGTCAAATCACTGCGTTACCAAGGTCCCGTTGGAATCTGATCGGACCCATTACAAGTCCGGGAGCTGCTGGTGTTTTTTTATTCCTTCAAAGTACAGCAATCCGGAGCCGGATCAATGTTTGGAACACTGCCTAAACCGAGACCGACAGGAATTCTGTACGTACGCAAGTCATCTGAGGCTGCGACCTAATCCGCCGAATTCCAATACTGCTCCCATTTAGAAGGGGGAAAAGAAAAGGAAGACCCACGTGGGTGCTAGTGCTACATTAGAAGGACATCTGTCCGGCTATTTTTGATCCGAGCACGTCCAGCATTATCCACTCCAAGATCCATGATCATCCGACAAAAATATCGGTGATATCCATTTTAGTCATTTTATCGGCACATATTATTTTCTCCAAAGAACAATTACTCGTCCGTAATATTTTTACGCAGGACAATTTTTATGCCATTCACAGACACATGTATCACGGTCCGGTTTACATCAACGCCGGCCGACTCACCCGCCGCATCGCTTATAACGCCACGGACGACTCACCCGTCCACTTTTCGCGGCCGGTTCACGCGTCCGCACCGGCTTACAACAAGGAGGACGACTCGCCCGTCCGCACCGGTTTACAAACGGTGCGGTTGATTCATCTGTCTGCTCCCGCGGCCGACTCACCCGTGAGTGATTTCAACTTAACCTAGTGATCATCAACTTCATGGCGGATTATTTCGGCCCGACACATCGGTGATATCTATTTTAAATATATTTCATAGGCACATATTATTTTTGTCAAAGAGCAGTTTATCTTTGCCTTGGTCTGCAATATTGTTGATGCAGGACAATTGTCACTACATCAAAACGACGTGGTTGACTTGCCTGCGCCGGTTTACAGTACCGCAGCCGGTTCATCTGTTTGAGCCACCTCTGATGCCGAGGTCATCTTTTTCGTCCGCCTCTCGTGGCCTGGTCTACATCAACACACCGGGACGCACCTGTCTGCATGAGCTGTTTTATTGAGTATGAGCAAGTCACAGCTTGGGTAGCCCGGTTTTCTTTCAAGCAAAATTGAGGCAAATTATCATATACTATCAACCGCTGTCTGCACTGGGTGGCTCAATGGGCAGGCGCACAAGTCACCGCCACTACAGTTTTGGTTAAATTCAAATTGCGAGTTGGAAGGAACTATTGGCCGAATTGCTGACACGGCTCATACGGGATCATTTATAACCCACCGCAGTCACCTCAACCTTCTGTGGATTCACATCGTGCTATCAACACCAATGATATACAAGTTATGCCGGTTTATATCACGGTCAAATATGGAGAGTTTCAAGCCAACTCCTCGAGTCACCTTGAGACTCGGGGGCTACGATGACATGACTCAGCAAATCTTGCGGTTTCAGCAAATTTAAAACCCCGGGACAATGGAGGGAAAGATAACCCGGTCCCGGAGGCTACTGTTATTTGAACGCCGTCAGAAAATTTCTGGCTTAGAAAGTATATGACAATTACAAAATCCCGGCTCAATGAAGAAGTTCCGGGTCATCAGAAAAGATTCCGTTTTAAAATACGGCTCAAGGGAAGCCAGTCTCACTGAAGCTCTCAAATCCGGTTTAAGAATTTCCGATTCAAAAAGGAATTAACTTCTCGCAAGTTCGAGTTTAAAGGCCGTCAGAAAATTTCCGGCTGAAAATGAAGATTCCGGTTTAAAATCCGGTTCAAGGGAAAGATGTCTCCCACAAAGCTTTGAAGCTCTCCATATCCGGTTCAAGATCCCGGTTCAAGAAGAATTTATCTCTTGCAAAAAGTTAAAATTACAAGAGGACCTGCTACCATGATGCGCGGTTCAAACATGGATATCCTGCCTTATTGGCCTAACATATTGATCACATGGGGCTTCGCTTCATAAAGCGGGTCTCTATTCTTTTTACATCATGCGTGGTTACACGGAGGTTACATCTTAAAGCGCCTCCGGTTTACCCTTGAAATTTGCTTTTATATCACTTGGGGCCTTGGTCGTGTCCGAACCAACGCGACACCTTTTGATAGGCGAAAGCCACCAGATCACTTGGGGACATGGTCAAGTCTGAACCGACACGCCTCTTGATCGGCCTAAGGCCACAAAATCACTTGGGGCTTGGTGAACCCAACCATTGCCACGCCTTTTGATTGGCATATATGCCACGGTTTCATTTGGGGACTGGCTGACTTGAACCATTGTCACTCCTATTGGGGGCTTGGTCTGTCCGACCACGGTAACACCATCTGATCAGCTCAGTATAGCATGTCTTTTGCAAATGGTTTTATCATTGCCTTTGCTTGAAATTTTCTTTAATAAATATTTCTTCTTTGTTGCGTTCTTAAACCGACAAAATTCGCAGACCGGTTCGACTGTCAATTGACGGAACACGGTCAATTCTTAATCCGGAGATTATTTGCCCGGTTTGATTTTTTGATTTTATGTTACCATCTTATTATAGAGTAAACCAGTGTTCATTAACCCGGTTTGACTTTCAAATTACAAGTTGTCAGTACATGATCAAGTTATAATCCGGAGACTATCAGCCCGGTCTGGTTTGACTCTGATGTCGATATTATATATGGTTAAACGGTGTTTATCACAACCGATGCACGGTTTATCATAAACCAGCACAAGATGAAAGGAGTTATCATTACTCAAGATTGGGATTATCATCCTTACTACAAAAAGTTGGTAAAGCCAACAATGTGATTCAATGTCACAGGTATGATATATTTCATATTTGATTATTCTTAAGTGCAGCCTTGGTTATAAACCTGGGTTATATGTTGGGAATTATGACCCGTCCAGCGGTAAACCGCGAGGACACTTTAAACTTGTTGTATGCAGGAACAGGTTGAATAAAGCATGATGATAAATTATCCAGTGTTTATTAAACCGGCCTGGCTTTAAGACGATAAGTCGCCAGTATATGATGGAAAATTATCCGGTGTTTATTAAACCGGCCTGGCTTTTGGACTATACGTCGCCAGTATATATTTGGATTGCGCCATTGGAATCATGCGCTTATAAATCATTGGGTTATATTATTCAAATAGCCAAACTTGGCTGAATTTTCATTATGATACTGAATAAGGTTTTCATACCGGATTATATTATCTTGAATAGCCAACATGGCTGGATTTTTATTATGGTTATCAATGACCAGTATTATGATTGAGGTTTTGAAAGTCGCTTTAGCGCAACGGTTATTATTTTATCAATGCATATGACTTATTTTATAATTGAAGGAATAGTCCCGAGTTGCTGCAGGCTTACAACCCGACACTTGGGGGCTACATTATTTAAGTTGAGATTACATCAAATATGCAAGTCTCATGTCGCTGCAAGCATGCACCATGACACTTGGGGGCTAATGCAAAGTCATTTTTTGCTCATATTATTGAAGACCCGACTCATCACATTATAATGAGCCGGCCCTTGGGGGCTACCAATTGCTCCTGTCAACAACTCAAGGTACACAAGTTAAATCCATTATATTGAAGGGTCCACTGTTCAGTTGGTAAAAAGCACAAGGCTCTTAACCTTATGGGCGTGGATTCAAGCCCATGATGGGGGTTACATCATATGATGTTATTTTCATTGAAGTATATATCAAGTCCCAGCTCAATATTATCTTACTGAGCCGGCCCTTGGGGGCTACACATCATTGCTCAAATCTACATGATTATATTTACACAGTCCCTGCTCATTATTGCATAAATGACCCGGCCCTTGGGGGCTACACTGGTTGAAGTTTTATGAGTATAAGGCAATTTCAAGTCCCTGGTTGCTGCAAGCATGACAACCCGGCACTTGGGGGCTACATATATGGAATATTCAGTTTTTATTAGTAACTAAGATGAACAACATGGATTTCTTCAAAGTGGCAGTAATTATATGGAAACAAGTCTCAAATCATCACTTTGTTCTGTTCAAGACTTGGGGGCTACAGATGAGTATGTCAAGACCAATATTTCTTAAACCCGCGCTTTGGAAGCCGGTTCAAGAGGATTATTCTTCACAATATTTTTCTATGAGAAGCCAACATCAGCAATTTGAGTATGAAGCTGGTTATTGACCCGGATTTTCTAGGAGGAGGAATGATAAGGACTTAAGGATGATCAGGTGCCAGTTTTCAAGAATTCTTAACCCGGAGCACAACCTGCCAAATTTGTTCTTGTGTTTATTTTGCAGCATAAGTTTACCATGGATAAATCCAAGCTAAACTTGGGGGCTAATGTCGGGGATATACCCCGCGGCGTAAACCGGCCGGAAGTTAACCCGGCCGGACTTGGCGGTTTGTCTGAAGACCCGCCCTGACCTTGGCGGTTTACAAGCAACCCGCTTGGTCGTTATGACTCACTGGTAACCCGGCGGGCGGATCAGACGGATGACAAGGCCCAAGGCCCAGAAGGCCGGTTCAACTATTGTTGGTCGGTTTAAGAGGAAAGGAATATTTACCTTACAAAGAGTTAAGACCAGGACTTGTATCCGGTTTGTATTAGAGATAGACTAGTCCTAATCCTAATAGGACTCCACATGTAAACCGCCCCTTCAACATATATAAGGAGGGGCAGGGCTCCCCAAAGAGGGACAAGTTAGAAGCTACAAGTTAGAAGCTACAAGCAAGAAGCAATAATCTCTAGGGTTAGACACAACTAGAGGAGAGCCGGTTTACCGGCGACTCTCTCATGAGCATAATGAGACCTAGCCTCAAACAGCATGTAGGGCTATTACCGGATGATGTTTCCCGGGGCCCGAAGCTGTCTAAATCCCTGTCTTGTGTTGCGTCTCTCGATTCCGCTCAACCCCTCTCAAGCTACCACATAGATGCGTTGGCCTCGCGACTAAGTCCTGACACTAAGGACATCTGACGTGACAATTCCACGACAGGATGCTTGTCCAAGGAAGGGCAGCACCCAAGCACCGGTCCACCCACATATCAAATTATCAAAGTAACGAACGCGAATCATATGAGCGTGATGAAAACTAGCTTGACAATAATTCCCATGTGTCCTCGGGAGCGTTTTCCTTCATATAAGAATTTGTCCAGGGTTGTCCTTTGCTGCAAAAAGGATTGGGCCACCCTTCTGCACCTTATTTACTTTTATTGCTTGTTACCCGTTACGAAATACCTTATCACAAAACTATCTGTTACCGATAATTTCAGTGCTTGCAAAGAATACCTTACTGAAAACCGCTTGTCATTTCCTTCTGCTCCTCGTTGGGTTCGACACACTTAATTATCAAAAGGGCTATGATAGATCCCCTACACTTGTGGGTCATCACCTTTTTAGTGAAATCGACAATGTATAGATCACCTCTACCTATGCCGATAAAGACCATATTATGATTATCTCTTCGAAATACTTGGCAATCTACTTCAGTAAACAGGACATTGAAACCGAAATCGGCTAGTCTAGATACAGAAAGTAAATTGTAGCCAAGAGATTCGACGAGCATAACATTTTGTATGGAGTTGTCATGTGAGATGGCCACCTTACCGAGGCCAACCACCTTACCCTTTGAGCTATCACCAAAAGTGACATACTTTCAAGGGTCGTCGTTTTCAGCAAGCTCACAAAACATATCCTTGTCTCCGGTCATGTGATCGGTACACCCACTATCAAGAACCCATTCCTTTCCTCCAACCATGTAGTCGCAAAAGTTAGCCATAAGACCAAAGTGTCTCATAGACTCATCGAGATCATAGTCACTATCACCATCCTCATCATAGTATCCATGTTCAACATCATCTTTTGATTGATCATTTCCTAGAGAGAGTGATTCATTAGTTTTGTGATCATGACAATGTGCATCTCTATGAATTCTAATGACTTTGGAAATGATGTTGCTAATAATTCCAACATCTCCTTTGGCACGCATAAGATCATGAAGCTTAAACAGACAATCACCAAACTTAGGATGATTGGGACTCATCTTATTCAAAGCAATAGACTTGTGAAGAATCTCATCTAAGTTTTTTAAGGAATAGTTTGGAAATCGTTCCTCAAGAAATCTCCATATAGTGTAAGCACATTCAAGAGTTGGCAAGCAAGCAATCAAATTTCCAGGTAATCCTCTAGTGATAAGATTGACAGTTCTAAGATTGCGAATCATATCAAGAGACTCATCAGGGGTAGGACGCAAGGGGTCAACAAGGGGCATACAAGGGGTAGTAATGTACTTGTTCAAGTGATATTCATTGAAAATCTCAAGCATCTCATTTTTCCAAGCAATAAAGAACTCTCCAGCAAGCATTGGCACTCTACGTCTAATACTCCCAATCATAGACTCATCCATCTTCCTCCAATGGTGTTTAAACCAAAGCAATGCAGGCCAAAGCTCTAATACCAATTGAAAGGATCAAGAAGAGGTGTCTAGAGGGGGGTGATTAGACCCTCAACAAGTAAAGGTAAAAGTTTTTAAGTTTTTCAAGTTGAGGTTAGAAATTAGCACAATTTCAAGCATCCACAATACAATTCAAGCAAGCATGGCAAGAGTATAGAGCAGCGGAAAGTAAAGCATGCAACTTGCAAGAAAGTAAAGGGATGGGATTGGGGTGTGCAAACGCAATTGGAGACACAGAGATTTTTGGTGTGCTTTTGATAGGCGGTGCTATCGTACATCCACGTTGGTGGAGACTTCAACCCATGAAGGGTAATGGTTGCGCGAGACCACAAAGGGCTCCACCCATGAAGGGTCCACGAAGAAGCAACCTTGTCTATCCCACCATGGCCATCGCCCATGAAGGACTTGCCTCACTTGGGTAGATCTTCACGAAGTAGGCGATCTCCTTACCCTTACAAACTCTTTCAACTCCACAATCTTGATGGAGGCTCCCAAGTGACACCTAACCAATCTAGGAGACACCACTCTCCAAAAGGTAATAAATGGTGTGTTGATGATGAACTCCTTGCTCTTGTGCTTCAAATGATAGTCTCCCAAACACTCAACTCTCTCTCACAGATTTAACTATGGTGGAAAGATGATTTGAGTGGAAAGCAACTTGGGGAAGACTAGAGATCAAGATTCTTGTGGTTGGATTGGAATGTCTTGGTCTCAAGACATGAGTAGGTGGTTCTCTCTCAGAAAATGAGTAGTGGAAGTGTAGGCATGTTCTGATGGCTCTCTCACAAATGGAAAAGGGGGTGGAGGGGTATATGTAGCCTCCACACAAAATCTAGCCAATGCACACAATCTTCCAAACTCGATGGGACCGAATAGTGAAACTTGGTCAGACCGATATGGTTCAAATGTGAACATTAGAGTTTTCGGTGGCACGGACAAGGTCAACTCGGTGAGACCGATGTGCTAGGGTTAGGGCAAAACCTCATCTCGGTGAGACCGATTGCGTGAACTCGGTGAGACCGATTTCAGCAATAAGCAAACAGAGACTTAGTCAAGCAAACTCGGTGGGACCGACTGCTCATTTCGGTGAGACTGAAATAACAACAATAGGTAATAGAGAGTTTGTAAGGCCATCTCAGTGAGACCGAGATCCCATCAGTAGACTGAACTGATTAGGGTTTCTGGCAATGGCTATGTCAAGAGAACTCAGTGGCGCCGGATAGATCAAATTGGTGGGGCCCAGTTTGACTTTAGGTTTAGGACATATGTGGAAATGAGAAAGTGGTTGAGGGCTTTTGGAGCATATCACTAAGCACTTTGAGCAAGCAAGCCATTAAGCAACATCTCATACCCTTTTAATAGTATTGGCTTTCCTATGGACTCAATGTGATCTTGCATCACTAAAATGAAAATGTAGAGTCTTGAGCCTTTGCCAATGTTTGTCCTCAACATCTTGAAGGGGTTCCACATCCTCTTGTCCTGCCACTCCAATGTTGAACTCATCTGAAATATACTAGATATAAGTATTAGTCCAACAAGAGATATGTTGACATTAATTACCAAAATCACCCAGGGAGCACTTGTGCTTTCATGTTGCGATGTTTGGTACACACAAGGCACTCCTTCGGTGTCAGTGAGTTTCATGATCTCATGGTCATAGGAATATATACTTGACATGCTGAAAACGATAGCAATAAACTTGATACGATCATATGCTACGTTCATAGTTTGGGTCTTGTCCATCACATAATTCTCCTAATGATGTGATCCCGTTATCAAATGATAACTCATGTCTATGGCTAGGAAACCATAGCCATATTTGATCAATGAGCTAGTCTAGTAGAGGTTCACTAGGATTTGTTGTTGTCTATGTATCCACACATGTATCTGAGTTTTCGATCAATACAATTCTAGCATGGATAATAAACTATTATCATGAATAGGGAAATATGATAATAACCAATTTATTATTGCCTCTAGGGAATATTTCCAATATACAAACTATTCACACACGTGGACCCGGCGACTCCCCTCATCACCGACGAACAAGGTCTCCTAAGGAGGGGAGCCGCCGGAGGACAGCTGCGGGGGATACCCCTAGCGGCGGTGGCACGTTTCCTTTTCTTTCTTTGGAGGAAAGAAAAGCACATGCATGTAACTGAAGGGCGGAGTGCACATGAGAAGAGATGAAGTTATTTTAATACATGCATATAATTATAGGGGAGAATTGAGGTGTTCGGAAGTTACGCTTAAAAACACAACATTTGAGAGTTAGTGCAACTTTTCTAAAATAGTTACAAAATCTGAGTGCGACAAATAAATAAATAAAAATAAAAATGCAAACAAAATAAAATATGGGAAAGGATAAAGAAAAAATGTTTTTCTGAAAGAAAATGTCAGGTGGCTTTTTGAATGTTGGAAATAGTTATATCATCTATTACATAAGGTATAAAAAATTTGGGAGGATCTCCATCCCAAGATAAACTAGAGTCTGAATCAAAAGCATGCCCAATAGTATGAGCCACCCTGTTTGCACCCTTGGGCAGTGTTGGAACATAATGTTCCCTATCCTTTGAGCTATAATGAAATATTCCGCCAAAATTACTGCATATGGAGTCATGTCTTCCTTCTCGATGGTGCATAATTGGATAAGCTCCATAGAATCTGATTCAACAATGACTCAAGAACATCCCAATCGATCCACCATAGTCGGCCGCTTTCCAAGCGCTCGGGCTTCTCCAGTGGTTGGGCTAAGCACATTAAATATTTCTCAGTTGTTCCTATCATGGCCTTACCCTGATCGTTGCGAATAACTGCTCCACTGGCACCAGTCCCATTCTCAAAAGACGCAGCCTTGATATTCAGTTTGTAAAAACCTCTAGGTGGGTTTGTGCATGATATTTCATGTGTAATCCTTACACGCTTGGTAGAGTGATTTGTCATGAAATCCTGAATGGCGAAAGCCGTTCTCGTCGGAGCCGTTAATGATCTCTCGTCTTTGCTACCATATGTACCATGCCCCAGCTGCAACAATTTCCTTCACCTAAAAATATTTAACAAACATGGCACACCCGAATTCCTATTCCGTGTGTTACATGGTGTGCGGGGCCCAAACATGGACTCTCGTGGACACTATTTGGCTGGCCTATTACAACCACATTTCCTTTTCGCCACTCGGTTTTAGGACGGATCTAGAAGGTTCTACATCTGATTTTCCTTTTTTATGTGTTTTCCCTGCTGTTCTTACGTTTTTCATGTTTGTTATTTGTTTAGTTATACCTTTCCTTCTTTGTTGTTTTGTTACTTTCCCTTTAAATTCATAATTTATTAAAATTCATCACCAATTTAAATTTTGTGGATATTTCCAAATCTGTGAACATTTCTAAAAATAGACACACCTTAGTTCAATATTTCTCAAAAATAAAATTTAGAAATAATTATTAAATTGATGAACTTTTTTAAAATTCTATTAAATTCTAGGAATATTTTGCAAAAATAAATATTGTTTCCAAAAACATTATTGTGCTTTTTTCTAAATTTCTCGAACTTATTAGAAAAATCATGAACAACTTATAAAAATGCAAATCAAGAAGATTTTCCTTATTCATGAAGTATTTTCTATTTATTGGATTAAACTTTTCTTTTGGGAAAAACTGACTAAAGTTCAGTAGACGAGCTTTGATATGGGGAAAAAACTCCTAAGTCCGTTAACCTAGATCTACAGGGTGCGCGTTTGCGGCCGTATCGAGCATGTTACACCAGAAGTGACCATGAGCGTCAAAATGGAGGGGTGCCGCATAAGTGTTCGAGTGTTGGCTGGTGGCCTAGTTCATTAGGCAACTGTGATGTGTCGTTGTCTAAGTGATGTACTTGGTTCACGATTTCTTTGTTCCATTTGGTAATTTTGGGAACATTTTTTAACAAGCTATATAATTTTAAAAAGAAAAGGTAAAACCAAGAAAACAAAATAAACAATAAAATCAATTGGTTAAAATTTGTTGAGGAATCGACTAAAAAAGAGAAAATGAATTATTATTATTTTGAAGAGAAACCTCCTACAAGCTTTTTAAACCTGCGCTCACCAGAGTGACAATCTTCCCCGGACCGAAATTATGTAGACGATGGTAACACAACAACGTGTCAGGTAGCTAGCTCTCTGGGAAAGCAGAGATGTCCTAGAGGCTATGCTAATGTCAGTGGGCCACGGCCAATTAGTACTCCCTCCGTCCGAAAATACTTGTCGAAGAAATGAATATAAATGAATGTATCTAGAACTAAAATACATCTAGATTTATTCATTCCCGGGACAAGTATTTCCGGATGAAGGGAGTACATCGCTATCTCGCTAACTAGGCTTGGACGGGACCTCTCGCTGAGACCTCCTAGTCGGCGCCTTAAGCGTCGGCTAGGAGAACCAGTGCCCAAGCACCCACGTTTCTGAGCCGGCCCAATATCATGGCGACGTGGTCAGTCACCCAGGGAGCGTTTTATTTGCCTGTTCACAGTTTACAGGTCGGCCGGTGGACTGTTGACTTTTAGAGAAAAAAGAATCTAAGAAAAACAGGAAAAAAGTTAGCAATTTGAAAATTGTTCAAGAATTTGAAAAGTTTGCGGATCTCAAAAAAGTACTAAATAAGATGCAAACAATTTTGAAAAATAATCATGAAATTTGAATAAAACTTAAGTAGAAAGTTAGCCAAAACTAAAAAGAGTACGCAGATTTCAAAAAAGTTCATACCGTTGAAAAAGATTCACAAATTGAGAAAAATCAAGACTTTAAATAATTTTAAATATTTTGAAAATTGAAAAATCGTTTGCGGATTTGGAAAATGTTCACCGGTTTTCATAAAAAAGGTCGTGAAGTTGAAAAAGACTCACACATTTGAGAAAAGTTCATGTATTTAAAAGAAGGAAAAAGAAAAGAAAAAGGAAAAATAGAAAGAAAAAGAAAAGGAAAAAAAAGGAAAGAAAAAAGAAAAAAGAAAATAAAAGAAAAGGAAAAGAAAAAGAAAAAGAAAATATAAGAAAAATCCTAATAAAAACCGTCCAGAAGCTATCTAAAACCGGTTGGAAGAATTTTTTTAAGCTTCCCAAAACCAGCACCCGAACTTATGCTGGAGTACCAGTGAATGGCCAGCCGACATAAAAAACAACCGAAGCGGGGGTTCTTTGCTGTGAACAAAAAGCTATATAACCGGCGCTGCGAGCGTGAAATAGGACTTGGAGTTCACATTTCCCTCATTCGATCGCTTTCTTTTCTGGTCTCTCTTCCACTACTCGTTCAAGTTAAAATCATTTTAAAATTTGAACATTCAAAAACTACTAGCAACATTTAAATAAAGTTTCATGAATTTGATAAATACTCACAAATTTAAAAATAATAATGAATATACAAATTGTTCGTTAAATCTCAAAAATCTTCAAGAATTTTAGAAATAATCCATGAATTTTCAAAAAGTTCCTGAATTTTTAAGAAAAACGAATTAAAAGCCAAACATGTTCACTAATTTGATTTTTTATTTAAAAAAGACAACGAATAAAACAAAAAAAGGAGTAAATAAACTACCAAAGAAAAGACAGATTTTTTCTAAAGAAACATCGATAGAAAATGGAAAGTTCTCAGAACAGAAAAAATCACCTACAAGGGCCGGCCCGTTGCATACCAGGTGGGTGTGCGCCTTAAGCGCCGAATAGAATTTTGTGAGAAAATAACCTAGAATGCAGCCGACGGGAATTACCCGAAATCACTAGTTAAAGAGTACTAGTTGCAAAGAACACTTTCACTTTCTCAGATTGTGACAAGTGGTGCGTTGCATATGTACCACTTGTCGCAACCTGGTAGTTTTCCCATTTTTTGTAGATTAGTTTATTCAAAACGTTTTATCTCTTAAACTGTGCATCTAAATCTCGAACCATTTTCACTGTTGGGTTCCTCGCGTCGAAAACTTCAAAACAAGATCCCATGTTGATAGGTTTGGATGAACTTTTTTCCTTTCCGAAAGATGCACGCTCGAGCCTGTCACGGAAGCAAAATCGTGCCTCTCGCGAAAGGAAAAAAAAAGAGAAAACGCATTTTTTCGTTTTCCGAGGAGGCATGGCCGTGCCTTTGGCGAAAGCACAACCATGTCTCTCACGAAAGCAAAACCGTGCCTCTCGTGAGAGAAAAAAAACAGAAAACATGTTTTTTTTTCATTCCCGAGAGGCACGGCCGTGCCTCTTGCGAAGCAAAACCGTGTCTCTCTCGGAATGAAAAAAAAATAGAAAACACGTTTTTTTTCGTTTCCGAGAGGCACGGCCATGCCTCTCGCGAAAGCACAACCGTGCCTCTCTATAAAGCAAAACGGTTCCTCTCGAGGAACGAAAAAACAGAAAATACATTTTATTCCGTTTTCGAGAGTCATGGCCGTGACTCTCGCGAAAGCAAAACCGTGCCTCTCGCGGAAGTAAAAACGTGACTATCGCGAAATAAAGAAAACGCGCTTTTTCGCGCAATTTTTTTTGAAGTTAAGAAAGACCGGTGAAAAAACAAAACGTCGAAAAACCCCGAAAAACGCCGTTTAAAAAGCCAAAAACGCGTGCGGAAAATTAAAAAAAAATTAAAATCCTAAGGGAGTGCCCAGAGCGCGACACGTGACGAGCGGTCGAGAGCGCGCCAAATAGCGTTGATCATTGCGAGCCTTCCGAAGGAGCGCTCGTTAACTAATTGCTCTCGAAATTACCCCCGCCACGCTGTGAATGCGGAGGGGTGCTGCTATGTGTCGCTTACAGCGAGCAAAACAACTTGCGTCATTTACGTGGTCAGTCGGCATTGGCTTGGCTGGCGAGCGCAAGTACATCTAGCAACAAAAGCACACGCTTGTTTTTTCTATCCCTTATTTCCTTTCGTTTCATTAAATTTGGCTAGTTTAATTTTATTTATTTATTTTAAATCAGGATTAAGAAAAATATGGTTTTGAATTTTAAAAGGTACATGAACTTGGAATAATGTTCCTGAATTAAAAAATGTGACAACTGAAAAAATATATAATGAATAAATAAATTCAGTCAAAAATAATTACGAATTAAAAATTCATGAATTCACAAAGAGTTTGCGAATTAGAAAATGTTTGTGAAATGTTTTAAATGGTCGCGTGTTACTTTTGCATGAATTCCAATTTTTATTGCAAATTCAAAAAAAATTCGACAAATTCAAAAAATATCATACATTTTGGCAAGCTGTGGATTTGATAATTGTATATAAAAATATTTACTAAATTTAAAATTGTGACATCAAAATTCAAACATAATTTCTTGAAGGAAATATGCCCTAGAGGCAATAATAAAGTTATTATTTATTTCCTTATTTCATTATAAATGTTTATTATTCATGCTAGAATTGTATTAACCGAAAACATAATACATGTGTGAATACATAGACAAACAGAGTGTCACTACTATGCCTCTACTAGACTAGCTTGTTAATCAAAGATGGTTAAGTTTCCTAACCATAGACAAAGGAGTTGTCATTTGATTAACAAGGTCACATCATTAGTTGAATGATCTGATTGACATGACCCATTCCATTAGCTTAGCACCCGATCGTTTAGTATGTTGCTATTGCTTTTATCCATGACTTATACATGTTCCTATAACTATGAGATTATGCAACTCCGTTTACGGAGGAACACTTTGGTACTACCAAACGCCACAACGAATCGGGTGATTATAATGGAGTACTACAGTGTCTCCAAAGGCGGATGTTGGGTTGGCGATTTCGAGATTAGGATTTGTCACTCCGATTGTCGGAGAGGTATCTCGGCCCTCTCGGTAATGCACATCACTTAAGCCTTGCAAGCATTACACCTAATGAGTTAGCTGTGAGATGATGTATTACGAACGAGTAAAGAGACTTGCGTAGCGAGATTGAACTAGGTATTGGATACCGACGATCGAATCTCGGAAAGTAACATACCGATGACAAAGGGAACAACGTATGTTGTTATGCGCGTCTCGACCGATAAAGATCTTCGTAGAATATGTAGGAGCCAATATGGGCATCCGAGTCCCGCTATTGGTTATTGACCGGAGACGTGTCTCGGTCATGTCTACATTGTTCTCGAACCGTAGGGTCCGCACGCTTAAGGTTTCGATGGCGGTTATATTATGAGTTTGTGTATTTTGATGTACCGAAGGAGTTTCGAGTCCGGATGTGATCACGGACATGACGAGGAGTCTCGAAATGGTCGAGACATAAAGATTGATATATTGACGGCTATATTCGGACACCGGAAAGGTTCGGAAGTTTTCGGAGAAAACCGGAGTCTTGGGAGGGTTACCGAACCCCGGGAAGTAATGGGCCTTAATGGGCCAAGAGGGAGAGAGAGGGCTGCGCCAGAGGTGGCGCCCCATGGGGAGTCCGAATAGGACGAGGAGGGGGCGGCCCCCTTCCCTCTCCCTCTCCTTCCTTCCCCTTCCTCCTTCCTAGTTGGACTAGGAAAGGGAGTCCTACTCCCACTAGGAGGAGGACTCCCCCCTTGGCGCGCCTCCTAGGGCCGGCCGGCCCTCCCCTTGCTCCTTTATATACAGGGGGGGGCACCCTAGAACACACAAGTTGATCCTTGAGATCGTTCCTTAGCCGTGTGCGGTGCCCCTCCACCATAATCCACCTCGGTCATATCGTGGCGGTGCTTAGGCGAAGCCTGCGTCGATAGAACATCAAGATCGCCACCACGCCGTCGTCTTGTGGAACTCTCTCCCGGAGCTTTGCTTGGATCGGAGCCGAGGAGCGCCACCGAGTTGTACGTGTGTCAAGAACTCGAGGCGCCGGAGTAACGGCGCTGGGATCGGTTGGATCGCGAGGAGAACGACGACTACTTCCTCTACGTTGTGATCGCTGCGCCGGTCACGAGTGCGTGAGACAACACTCTCCCTCTCGTTGCTATGCATCACCATGATCTTGCGTGTGCGTAGGAAATTTTTGAAATTACTACGTTCCCCAACAAAGTGGCATCGAGCCTAGGTTTTATGGTTTGATGTTTTGCACGAGTAGAACACAAGTGAGTTGTGGACGATACAAGTCATACCGCCTACCAAAGATGTCATACTTTGGTTCAGCGATATTGTGAGATGAAGCGGCCCGGACCGACATTACGCCAGACGCTTACGCGAGACTGGTTTCACCGTTACGAGCACTCGTGCTTAAAGGTGGTGGCGGGTGTCTGTCTCTCTCACTTTAGTTGAACTGAGTGTGGCTACGCCCGGTCCTTGAGAAGGTTAAACGGAGTCTATTTGACGAAGTATCGTTGTGGGTTTTGATGCGAGGTGAGATTGGTTCTTGCTTAAGCCCGTAGCAGCCACGTAAAATTTGCAACAACAATGTAGAGGACGCCTAACTTGTTTTTACAGGCATGTTGTGATGTGATATGGTCAAGACGTGATGCTATATTTTATTGTATGAGATGATCATGTTTTGTAACCGGTTATCGGCAATCGGTCGGAGCCATATGGTTGTCGCTTATTGTATGAAATGCAACGCATCGTAATTGCTTTACTTTATCACTAAGCGGTAGCGATAGTCGTAGAAGCAATAGATGGCGTAAACGACAACGATGCTACGATGGAGATCAAGGTGTCGCGCCGGTGACGATGGTGATCACAACGGTGCTTCGGAGATGGAGATCACAAGCACAAGATGATGATGGCCATATCATATCACTTATATTGATTGCATGTGATGTTTATCCTTTATGCATCTTATTTTGCTTTGATTGACGGTAGCATTTTAAGATGATCTCTCACTAAAATTATCAAGTAGTGTTCTCCCGAGTATGCACCGCTGCCAAAGTTCGTCGTGTCGAGACACCACGTGATGATCGGGTGTGATAAGCTCTCACGTCCATCTACAACGGGTGCAAGCCAGTTTTGCACACGCAGAATACTCGAGTTATACTTGACGAGCCTAGCATATGCAGATATGGCCTCGAACACGGAGACCGAAAGGTCGAGCGTGAATCATATAGTAGATATGATCAACATAAGATGTTCACCATTGAAAACTACTCCATCTCACGTGATGATCGGTTATGGTTTAGTTGATTTGGATCACGTGATCACTTAGATGACTAGAGAGATGTTTGTCTAAGTGGGAGTTCTTAAGTAATATGATTAATTGAACTTAAATTTATCATGAACTTAGTACCTGATAGTATCTTGCTTGTCTATGTTTGTTTGTAGATAGATGGCTCGTCTTTGTTGTTCCGTTGAATTTTAATGCGTTCCTTGAGAAAGCAAAGTTGAAAGATGATGGTAGCAATTACACGGATCGGGTCCCAGAACTCGAGGATTATCCTCATTGCTGCATGTAAGAGTTACGTCTGGATGCACCGCTGGGTGCGAACTGCTTCGCCGATGCAACCGACGACGTTAAGAATGTCCGGCGAGCAAAGTCGATGACTACTCTATAGTTCGATGTGCCATGCTTTACGGCTTAGAACCGGGTCTTCAACGACGTTTTGAACGTCATGGAGCATATGAGATGTTCCAGAGTTGAAGTTGATATTTCAACAGAATGCCCGGATTGAGAGATATGAAGTCTCCAATAAGTTCTATAGCTGCAAGATGGAAGAGAATGGGTCTGTCGGTGAGCACATACTCGTAATGTCCGGTATTAAAATCACTTGACTCAACCGGGAGTTAATCTTCCGGATGATTGTGTCATTGATGTAATTCTTCAATCACTTCCACCAAGCTACAAAGGCTTCGTGATGAACTATAATATGCAAGGGTTAGTAAAGACTATGCTCGAGCTCTTCGCAATGCTAAAGGCTGGAGGTAGAAATCAAGAAGGAGCATCAAGTGTTGATGGTCAATAAGACCACTAGTTTCAAGAAGAAAGGCAAAGGGAAGAAGAAGGAACTTCAAGAAGAACAGCAAGCAAGTTGCCGCTCAGAGAAGAAACCCAAGTCCGGACCTAAACCTGAAATCGAGTGCTTCTACCGCAAGCGATCGTCTTCGAAGCGGAACTGCCCCAAGTATTTGGCGGATAAGAAGGATGGCAAGGTGAACAAAGGTATATGTGATATACATGTTATTGATGTGTACCTTACTAGAGCTCGCAGAGCACTGGTATTTGATCTGGTTACATTGCTAATATTTGCAACTCAAAGCAGGACTACGGATTGCTTAACACCGGCAAAGGACGAGGTGACGATGCGCGTGGGAAATGGTTCCAAAGTCGATGTGATCGCGGTCGGCACGCTACCTCTACATCTACCTTCGGATTAGTTTTAGACCTAAATAATTGTTATTTGGTGCCGCGTTGAGCATGAACATTATATCTGGATCTTGTTTGATGCGAGACGGTTATTCATTTAAATCAGAGAATAATGGTTGTTCTATTTATATGAGTAATATCTTTTATGGTCATGCACCCTTGAAGAGTGGTCTATTCTTAATGAATCTCGATAGTAGTGATACACATATTCATAATGTTGAAACCAAAAGATGCAGAGTTGATAATGATAGTGCAAGTTATTTGTGGCACTGCCGTTTAGGTCATATCGGTATAAAGCGCATGAAGAAACTCCATACTGATGGGCTTTTGGAATCACTTGATTATCTTGCGAACCGTGCCTCATGGGCAAGATGACTAAAACGCCATTCTCCGGAACTATGGAGCGAGCAACTGATTTGTTGGAAATCATACATACTGATGTTTGTGGTCCAATGAATGTTGAGGCTCGCGGCGGGTATCGTTATTTTCTCACCTTCACAGATGATTTGAGCAGATATGGGTATATCTACTTAATGAAACATAAGTCTGAAACATTTGAAAAGTTCAAAGAATTTCAGAGTGAAGTTGAAAATCATCGTAATAAGAAAATAAAGTTTCTACGATCTGATTGTGGAGGCGAATATTTGAGTTACGAGTTTGGTCTACATTTGAAACAATGCGGAATAGTTTCGCAACTCACGCCACCCGGAACACCACACAGTAATGGTGTGTCCAAACGTCAGAATCGCACTTTACTAGATATGGTGCGATCTATGATGTCTCTTACAGATTTACCGCTATCGTTTTGGGGTTATGCTCTTGAGACGGCCGCATTCACACTGAATAGAACACCGTCAAAATCCGTTGAGACGACACCTTATGAACTATGGTTTAGCAAGAAACCAAAGTTGTCGTTTCTTAAAGTTTGGGGATGCGATGCTTATGTGAAAAAGCTTCAACCTGATAAGCTCGAACCCAAATCGGAGAAATGTGTCTTCATAGGATACCCAAAGGAGACAGTTGGGTACACCTTCTATCACAGATCCAAAGGCAAGACATTTGTTGCTAAGAATGGATCCTTTCTAGAGAAGGAGTTTCTCTCGAAAGAAGTGAGTGGGAGGAAAGTAGAACTTGATGAGGTAGTTGTACCTTCTCCCTTATTTGAAAGTAGTTTATCACAGAAACCGGTTTCTGCGACATCTACACCAAATAGTGAGGAAGTTGATGATGTTGATCATGAAACTTCAGATCAAGTTACTACGTAACCTCGTAGATCAACCAGAGTAAGATCCGCACTGAGTGGTACGGTAATCCTGTTCGGAAGTCATGCTACTAGATCATGATGAACCTCACGAACTATGAAGAAGCGATGGTGAGCCCAGATTCGCAAAATGGCTTGAGGCCATGAAATCGAGATGGGATCCATGTATGAAAACAAAGTGTGGACTTTGGTTGACTTGCCCGAGGGTCGGCAAGCAATAGAAAACAAGTGGATCTTCAAGAAGAAGACCGACGACGACGGTAATGTTATCGTTTACAAAGCTTGACTTGTCGCAAAGGGTTTTGACAAGTTCAAGGGATTGACTACGATGAGACCTTCTCACCAGAAGCGATGCTTAAGTCTGTCCGAATCATGTTAGCAATTGCCGCATTTTATGATTATGAAATTTGGCAAATGGATGTAAAGACGCATTCTGAATGGATTTACGGAAGAAGAGTTGTATATGATGCAATCGAAGGTTTTATCGATCCAAAAGGAGCTATCAAAGTGTGCAAGCTCCAGCGATCCATTTATGGACTGGTGCAAGCATCTCGGAGTTGGAATAAACGCTTTGATAGTGTGATCAAAGCATTTGGGTTTATATGAGACTTTTGGAGAAGCCTCAGATTTACAAGAAAGTGAGTGGGAGCTCAGAGCATTTCGATATTATATGTAGATGACATATTACTAATCGGAAATGATATAGAATTTCTGGATAGCATAAAGGGATACTTGAATAAGAGTTTTTCAATGAATGACCTCGGTGAAGCTGCTTACATATTAGGCATCAAAATCTATAGAGATAGATCAAGACGCTTAATTGGACTTTCACAAAGCACATACCTTGACAAAATTTTGAAGAAGTTCAAAATGGATCAAGCAAAGAAAGGGTTCTTACCTGTGTTACAAGGTGTGAAGTTGAGTAAGACTCAATGCCCGACCACCACAGAAGATAGAGAGAAAATGAAAGATGCTCCCTATGCCTCACCATAGGCTCTATCATGTATGCAATCTTGTGTACCGGACTGATGTGTGCCTTGCTATAAGCTTAGCAGGAGGTACCAAAGTAATCCAGAGTGGATCATCGGATGCGGTCAAGAACATCCTGAAATACCGAAAAGGACTAAGGATATGTTTCAGATATGGAGGTGACAAAGAGCTCATCGTGAACGGTTACGTTGATGCAAGCTTTGACACCGATCCGGACGATTCTAAATCGCAGACCGGATACGATTTACACTAAACGGAGGAGCTGTCGGTTGGTGCAGTTCTAAACAAAGCGTCAGGCGGGATCTACATGTGAAGCGGAGTACATAGCAGCTTCGGAAGCAGCTAATGAAGGAGTCGGATGAAGGAGTTCATATCCGATCTAGGTGTCATACCTAGTGCATCGGGTCCAATGAAAATCTTTTGTGGCAACATCGAGCAATTGCTTTAGCGAAGGAATCCAGATTTCACAAGAGAACCAAACACATCAAGAGACGCTTCAATTCCATCCGGACTTGGTCCGTGGGAGACATAGAGATTTGCAAGATACATACGGATCTGAATGTAGCGACCGTTGACTAAGCCTCTTCCATGAGCAAAACATGATCAGCACCAAGACTCCATGGGTGTTAGAATCATTACTATGTAATCTAGATTATTGACTCTAGTGCAAGTGGGAGATCAAGGAAATATGCCCTAGAGGCAATAATAAAGTTATTATTTATTTCCTTATTTCATGATAAATGTTTATTATTCATGCTAGAATTGTATTAACCGGAAACATAATACATGTGTGAATACATAGACAAGCAGAATGTCACTAGTATGCCTCTACTAGACTAGCTTGTTAATCAAAGATGGTTAAGTTTCCTAACCATAGACAAAGGAGTTGTCATTTGATTAACAAGGTCACATCATTAGTTGAATGATCGATTGACATGACCCATTTCATTAGCTTAGCACCGATCGCTTAGTATGTTGCTATTGCTTTTATCCATGCCTTATACATGTTCCTATAACTATGAGATTATGCAACTCCGTTTACGGAGGAACACTTTGGTACTACCAAACGTCACAACGAATCGGGTGATTATAAAGGAGTACTACAGGTGTCTCTAAAGGCGGATGTTGGGTTGGCGATTTCGAGATTAGGATTTGTCACTCCGATTGTCGGAGAGGTATCTCTGGGCCCTCTCGGTAATGCACATCACTTAAGCCTTGCAAGCATTACACCTAATGAGTTAGCTGTGAGATGATGTATTACGGAACGAGTAAAGAGACTTGCGTAACGAGATTGAACTAGGTATTGGATACCGACGATCGATTCTCGTGCAAGTAACATACCGATGACAAAGGAACAACGATGTTGTTATGCGGTCCGACCGATAAAGATCTTCGTAGAATATGTAGGAGCCAATATGAGCATCCAGGTCCCGCTATTGGTTATTGACGGAGACGTGTCTCGGTCATGTCTACATTGTTCTCGAACCGTAGGGTTCGCACGCTTAAGGTTTCGATGACGGTTATATTATGAGTTTGTGTATTTTGATGTACCAAGGAGTTCGGAGTCCGGATGTGATCACGGACATGACGAGGAGTCTCGAAATGGTCGAGACATAAAGATTGATATATTGACGGCTATATTCGGACACCGGAAAGGTTCCGGAAGTTTCGGAGAAAACGGAGTGCCGGAGGGTTACCGAACCCCGGGAAGTAATGGGCCTTAATGGGCCAAGAGGGAGAGAGGGCTGCTCCGGGGAGGTGGCGCGCCCCCCATGGGGAGTCTGAATAGGACAAGGAGGGGCGCGCCCCTTTCCTCTTCCTCTCCTCTCCTTCCTTCCCCTTCCTCCTTCCTAGTTGGACTAGGAAAGGGAGTCCTACTCCCACTAGGAGGAGGACTCCCCTCCCTGGCGCACCTCCTAGGGCCGGCCGGCCTCCCCTTGCTCCTTTATATACGGGGGGGGGGGCACCCTAGAACACACAAGTTGATCCTTGAGATCGTTCCTCAGCCGTGTGCGGTGCCCCTCCACCATAATCCACCTCGGTCATATCGTAGCGGTGCTTAGGCGAAGCCTGCGTCGGATAGAACATCAAGATCGTCACCACGCCGTCGTCCGACGGAACTCTCTCCCGGAGCTTTGCTGGATCGGAGCCCGAGGAGCGCCACCGAGCTGCACGTGTGTCAAGAACTCGAGGCGCCGAGTAACGGCTGGGATCGGTTGGATCGCGAGGAGAACGTCGACTACTTCCTCTACATTGTGATCGCTTCCGCTTCGGTCTACGAGGGTACGTAGACAACACTCTCCCCTCTCGTTGCTATGCATCACCATGATCTTGCGTGTGCGTAGGAAATTTTTTGAAATTACTACGTTCCCCAACATTTCTATATTCAATATTTTATACAAACAATAACAAGAAGAAAGTCTCTAGTCCCAAACAAGTTGGGGTAGGCTAGAGGTGAAACCCATAAGATCTTGTGACCAACTCATGGTTGTGGCACATGGATAGCAAGCTTCCACGCATCCTTGTCCATAGCTAGTTCTTTGGTGACACTCCAATCCTTCAGGTCTCTCTTAACAAACTCCTCCCATGTCAAATTCGGTCTACCCCAACCTCTCTTGACATTCTCCACACGCTTTAGCCGCCCGCTATGGACTGGAGCTACTGGAGGCCTGCATTGAATATGACCAAACCATCTCAGACGATGTTGGACAAGCTTCACTTCAATTGGTGCTACCCCAACTCTATCTCGTATATCATCATTCCGGACTCGATCCTTTCTCGTGTGGCCACACATCCATCTCAACATACACATCGCTGCTACACCTAACTGTTGAACATGTCGCCTTTTAATCAGCCAACACTCAGCGCCATACAACATTACTGGTCGAACAACCGTCCTGTAGAACTTGTCTTTTAGCTTTTATTGCACCTTCTTGACACAGAGAATGCCTGAAGCTTGGCGCCACTTCATCCATCCGGCTTTGATTCGATGGTTCACATTTACCACCATCCTCTTGCAGCATTGACCCCAAATATCGGAAGATGTCCTTCTGAGGTACCACCTGCCCACCAAGGCTAACCTCCTCCTCCTCAAACCTAGTATACTGCAACCGCACATCATGTACTCGGTTTTAGTTCTACTAAGTCTAAACCCTTTCGATTTCAAGGTTTGTCTCCATAACTCTAACTTACTACTTACCCCCGTCCGACTATCATCAACTAGCACCACATCATCCGCAAAGAGCATACATCATGGGATATCTCCTTGTATATCCCTTGTGACCTCATCCATCACCAAGGCAAAAAGAGCTCAAAGCCGACCCCTGATGCAGTCCTATCTTAATCGGGAAGTCGTCAGTGTCGACAAATTCAATATTTTATAAGTTCTAAAATACTAATATAATTTGAAAAATGTATACGAATGTGAAAGCACGATAGTGAATTCAAAACAAATGGTGACATCACAAAATTAAAAATATCAAAACTCTCCTGTGAATTAAAGAAACATTTCAGAAAATCAAACAATGTTACAAATTCAAAAAATTAATAAATTCAAAATAAATTGGTGAAACCAAAAGATTTTCACAAAATTCAAACAACATTTATGAATTTAAAATGTAAAAATGGAAGCAAAAAAAGGAAAAAGAAATTAAAAATAGATGAAAAATAAATTGCCCGGAAGCTTCCCAAAACGGGCTGAGTTGCGCCGTAACCTTCCTCCAACATAAACACTTGGTGATGATTGATGGGTCGGTCCGACCGTGTGATACTGCTAGCAGTGGGCAAAATTTGGGACCTCCTTTTTGTTTTTTGAAAACAACTTGGGACCTCCTATATGACACATTTTGCGTCATATAAGAACCTGACATAGAGGCGGCGGGGCTGCGTGCAAACTAGGCTGGTCCACAGGGATCACAGATGGAAAAGGACGAACACGCAAAAAATTATACATGTGAACAAAATTTGAATATCCCGAACATTTTTTAATTTAGAGAACAAAATTTTGAAATAAAGAACAAAATTTAAGCATGAGAAGAAATATTTGAAAGACAAGGACATTTTTTGATTTATAGAACAAAATTTGAACGTGGGAAGATATAAGAAAAATATTTAATTTCGAAACACATAGGAACAAAAATTAGAAAATCCAGAGCATTTTTTCAAAAGACAAAGATATATTGAATTTTGAGAAGAAATATTTGAAAACAAGAATAATTAGTAAATGCCAAACAAAATTTGAAAACACAAACAATTTTTAAACAAAAATGGAAAACTTTTTGAAAAATCATTTTTAATTTTGTACATGTTTTGAAAAGTAGCATACAATTTTTGAACTTCCACGCATTTTAAAAAATTCTGAACAAAATTTGAAAAAGAAATTTTTGTCCTTTTAGAAATACGAACATTTTTTAATTTTCTAAAATTATTTGAAAAATGAAAATGGAAGAAAATAAAAAGGAAAAGAAAGAAACAAAGTAATAAAAAGTAAATAAACATAAACATAAAAATAAAAAAGGAGAGAAAAGGAAAAAACAAACAGGAAAAAGGAAAAGATATAGCAGAAAAAAGTCGGTGCAAGAACCTTTTAGAAGTTTTCGACAATCGGCTGGGAACCTCGAGAAGGTCCCCAAAACTGGGAAAGCTGAAAACGCCTAAACGGGCCAGCTCAATCCGAACGATCGCTGTATCTCCTGTGCGAAACAACGAGATTTCCGCAAAACTTATCAATTTGGAACTGGAGCAACCAATGCATGCCCCTCTGAAAAGACCACATCATCCGAAAAGTCCAAGAACATCAATCGATATTTTGCAGAGGCAAGCGGCTGAGTGACCGATAAATGGACCGACTCATGCCCTACAGAATCTTGGTTTCAGGAATATTCCAAAAAAGGTTTTTTGTCTGCATAGTCTAAGTTTTCTAAAAAAAATCTTCTGAAAGAAAGTTCAAAAAAATTATGTGAACAAAATTTAAAATTTGGAATTTCCAAAACATATTCACCATTCGAAAACTTGTTTCCCTGTTTGCAAAATGTTCATGATTTGTAGATCGAATTTTAAAATATGACTTTTTTTGAAAAGGAAACCAGAATTTCAAAATTGGTCATATTTTCATTTAATGTTCCCTTTATAAAATATTTTTTTTGAGATTTTCAAATAATGATCATTTTTTTGCAAAAATGTTTGCTTTCATAATAATGTTCACGTTCTTTCAAGAATGTTCTTATATTTTGGACAAGATCAATTTTATTATTAAACGAACGAATTAAAAAATAGTCGATAAAAAAATAGCTAGCTACAGTGCTCTGTTTCGCTACCGTCAACGGCTTGTTACGGTGCTTCATTATAATGCACTAGTTCGCTCTAGTGAATCGGGTCGCTACAATGAGCGTGCCCAGTTCAGGACTTCAGGCTGCAGTTGGTTTCTAATTCCCGGTACCACTTGCAGAGGACGCTTCCATCTTTCAGATATTTGTCTATTCAAAATGTTTCAAAAGCTCAGTGCATTATTTTCGCGAAACCTTGGAAAAACCGAGCAAAAACCAAAAAACTGAAAAAAAAATCAATCTGAAACCCAAAAGCTCATATAGAAAAATAGAAAAAACAAAATTCAGAGGAAGCGCCCGTCACACGACCAATGGCAGGCGTGTGACTCACCACTTCTCTATTACCTTCTACTCCATCTGTTCCTAAATATAAGTCCATTTAGAGATTTTAATATAAACTACATATGGATGTATATAGATGTATTTTAGAGTGTACATTCACTCATTTTGCTTCGTATGTAGTTCATATTGAAATCTCTAAAAAAAACTTATATTTACGAACAGGGGGAGTACTATTTTTCTTTAATTGAGATGGAGGATTTAGTGCCACGTCCAGGCTAAAAGCTTTGAAAGCAAGTCAAACGGTGCCATATGATTTCGCCAAGCAAAGCTTTGTGTTTCAAAGGTAAAGAAAGACTGTAAAGCCCATTAAAAAGAGTGCCACGGAGAAGCACCTCATGTGTCGCTCGATCCAAATGCATCCTCCCATGCCATCAAAAAAGTCTCCCACAAGGGGTAACCTCAGTTGCTCCTTCTAGTTCTAAATATTGAACACTAAGCACAATGGTCACGACAAAAACAAGGACTCGATTCGTCTAGCCTTGGAACATGGCACGCATGCCAGTTAATGATAAGCACTAGTGTTTGAGAGGTCTAGCAACAAATTATTCCCCCTTCCCTAAAAGTGGAAAATCAGTTGCACTGAAAAAGCGGACCAACCTATGGTTGAATGATTAGGAGAACAGTGGTATCTTCGGCCTATCAGAGTTCAAGTCTTGGACTTGACATTGGTGCTCGTTTTTTTCTGTCTTTACTTCAGGCTTTTGACAATATGCGTTCAGTGGATAGACTATGGGGCATTTGCGGCGACTTTGTCAATCCCAAGTCCCAACATGATGTGCCCTCTCAGTCTCTCGGAAGTGCACATAAGGGTGGGGTGTGCGTGCGTCATAGGAGTGAGTGTATGTGTGTATCTATAAGCGTCTACGTCTGTATTATGTTAGAACTTATCCCCCTAAAAAATGAATTGCCTTTCTTCCCCATCAGTCGTCGCCAGATGCTTTCCCACAAAAAAGGGTCGTCGCCAAATACTAGATCAAGAGGAAGAGTCCATCTGCAAATGCTCTCGCCTTCTGCTTCATTCCGATGGCTAATAACCTAACAATGACCAGCGGTACGAAACTGAGATCTCCTTTGGTTCATAGGATAAAATTACCCAAATGATAAATGCCATACGTGTGACACTAAGCAATCTGGTCCTGGCATTTTTTACAACTAAAGTTGTCATCCGAAAAGAAAAAACATACCCCAAGAAAAACTGAAACTTGCCGACAGAAAAGGAAGTTGTGATGCTTGATAACTAAAATTGCCATGCTTGCGTCACTAAACTTGTCATAAAAAAGTTTGGAGTTGCCATGTGTTCGTGTCACACGTGTCAACAGTTTACTAGAATTATCATAAGAATATGAAACTTGTAAAAAATGAGATGACATGTATGTTACTTCATATGAGTAGGAATAGGAAAAGAGATGTCATTTGGATCAAAGGATATTTTTTCACCGAGTCTAGACTAATGTTTATTTTCTTTTGAAATATGAAGAGTATATAAAAATTCTACGTAGGAATACGAACCCATTCTTATAAACCAAAGGGTTCTCTCACGCCAAAAAAACAAAGTGTTCTAAAAAAATCTTATAAATAATTGTTTATCATCGATTGTAATTTTTTTTTGATGTCTTACCAAGCTGACCACTTGGTATAAAGAATTTTATCCCATATAGAATTAAAAAAAGAATTTATATATGAAATTCCTGAAGGAGATGCTTCGAGCCACTGCGCGCGAACTCTCCCTCTGTACCCCGCCAACTTCGGGCCACGTCCCCTGGCTTGGACAAATCGTGGCCAAACTAGCCAATGATTGCGCGCGTCGTCTCGTCGGATCCATCCCCTGGACGCCAACCAGCCCGTCGCCACCGCCCACCCGATCGACCGGGCACCCCAACCTCGCGGAAACCGCCTCTCCGGCCAATCATTTGCTCGACGCCGAGACGCCGCCGGTCCACATGCATCCGTAGCTAGCTGTGCCTGTCCGTACAAGGACCACCGCGCGGCGCCGCTACGTGCGTGGACGCACGTCGATCGCGCCCCGCTACGTACCGCCGCCACGACCGAGTCGGTCGATCCGTGGCATGCGCGCGTCGAGCCTGTCCCGATAGCGGTGGCCGGCCGGCCGGCCCGATCGACGCCGTACGTGGCCGCATGCACGCACGCGGGCCGCTCAGCGGCGCCAGACGTAGGTGCAGCGTCTGTGGACGCCGCCCTAGAGGAGCGCCGTGAATGCCGCACAGTGGCGGGGCTGTTCGATGGTCAGGAACGCAGTGGCGAAGGCACGCGGCGGTGCTGGTGCCGCGTGAACGCAGCGGATCCGGCCGGTCCGGCTCGCGCGCTGGCGCTGCCGATCGCGTTGCGTGGGCAGGCTATTTGTGACGCCACCGCGATCCGATCACGCGACCCGCACGACGGCGACGAAGACGACCGCACGCCGTGCGGCTTCGAGCACGCACGTACGTACACGGGCTGTAGTCAACTCTCATCGTACCTGGAAGTTCACGCAGAATGCCATGCCAGTGGAGAAGACAGTACGCGCGTGCGCGCGCGCTCCGCGTGTGCGCCGCACGCACCACTCACGCCTCGACAGAACGCTCCTGCCGAATCATAAGCTGCTAGCCGACCCCCGCCCCGCCCCGGCAATGGCAATGGCAAGCAATCGCAGTCAGGTGATGATGGCGGCGTGGGTCCCCGGCGCAGATTAGGTTGTTCCCGGCCCCGCCCCGGCGGCCGGGACCAACGACCAATCCACGTCCGGCGATGCTGATTGACTGAATCTGAAGCAGCTTGAATACATGCCCCTCCTCCGCGCCCCCACACCCACCCTCTGAGCCGTCTACAGTCTCGGCGCCAGCCAGCCAGCCGCGGCGGCCGCCGTCGACAGCGCCGCGGGATCCGTTAGTGGCAGGGCGGAAGCGGACAGCAGCGCCGCTATTGCTCGCCTGCGCTGCACTGCATGCATTTCCTCGCTCAAGGCCGGCGCGCAACAATCATTCCATCGCTCCCGCGCAGTACGTCCTCCTCCCGCACTGATGATTGTGTTGTGCGACACTGTTGCCGCCGGGACGGTGGGGCACGCCGCCTCTGCCGCCGCTTGAACGACTCATGAGCCCACAAATAGTTCTCCGCAGACGAGCGAAGACCGCCGGCCCCGAAATTTTTCTTACAGAGCTCCTTCATGCATAAAGCTCCATGGCACTGTGCTCAGTTATGACTTATGACCGCGCCTCCACCATTAAAATCTTCGAAAAAATTTCACCCGATCCCGAGCACACACAAGAATCAAAGATAGTACGTACTCCATGGTCCGTACCTAGCTACTAAGCTGGAGGAGTTGAGATTGGTCGTATCGGACGTGCATTAGTTGGCCGGAGAGGAGGCACCTGGGCCCCGGCGGGAAAGGAGTAGTCAAAGGAACGCGCTTCCATCGGATCGCGACGGGGAAGGGGAAGGACGACGGTCCGATCGATTGGGGCACGCCGGCCATTGCCGCGTCCTTGCTCCCTCAGGTGTCATGCACCTCTCATCTCATAACAAGCATGTGTAAATGCGATGGACAAATCCAATCGTGCATGCACACCGCTACTTCGTAGCTGTTACATATTGTAGTAGTACGTACGGCCAGATCAAGTCCGACGGAACTAGTACGACGATATAATCAGACACTGTGCCAATGATTTGGGGTTAACTAGTCCGTGGTCGTTTGGCGTGGGATGGATGGATGGTCGTGGGAATAATATGATCGATTAATTGATTTTACACTAGCTAGTAGAGCAACGACGACGGCGGCGACGGCCGTGGATGGCCTGCCTAGAACCCGGCCTCGCTGGGCTTGCCGCCCACGTCGAGGAAGTAGGACGACATGGGAGTGGCGGCGGCGGCGGCGGCGCTCGTGCTCGTGCTCTCGCCGCCGTTGCTCGGCACGGACGACATGTCCATGGCGTGGCAGTGGGCGTTGTAGTCCTCCGCCTCCTCCTTGGCCGCGGCGTCCGAGGGCGGCGCCACGCCCGGCATGGACCCCGGCGGCTGCGGGGGCGCCGGCACCACGGACGGCAGCTTGGAGAGCAGCGCCTCGAGGCTGCTCATGGACGGCATGATGTGCATGGGCGCCGGCCCGGGCACGTAGGGGTCGACGTACATGTCCGGCGGCGGCATCATGCCCGGCCAGCCCGCGGCGGCCACGTCCGCCACCGGGAACACGCCGGCCGACGACGGGTGCGGCAGCAGCACCCCCGGGATGCTCTCCAGGTACCCGAACTTGCGGCGCAGCGTCACCACGTAGCTCAGGTCCTCCGCCACCTGCACGCACGACCACGATCCATCGATCAAACCAGCAAGCAAGCAGCATCACATCATCATTACACAACCACTCACTCGCTCGTGCGACCAAATACTAGTACCAATTAAAGCCACTGCCGCTGCCGCTGCCACTAGCAGCAGCGCTGCACGGTCGCGCGTGCGCCACATGTTGGCTTCCGTTCTCGGGAGAGAACCCATTAAAGCCCGGTAGAATAAGACCGGCGAGCACGCAGTGGGCTATAAACACACGGGCTAATCCAGCTAGTAGGGGGGCGCACCTTTTTCATGGAGCCGAGCTGCACGACGCCCTCCCTGACGGCGATCAGCGCGATGGTCTGCACGCGCCACACAAGAATGAGAGAAAGAAATAGTAGGAAAAGAAAGAAACTACTCCGTAGTAATGCTATCTATGCTACGATGGCAGCATCAGCTTTCAGCTTTCAGCTTTCAGCTGAGGTAGCTGCATGCGGCGCGGGAAACGATGCGGCAGCAGAGAAGGCATCAAGGGGCAGAGGATGATGGAGCAGGCAGGCAGGCAGAGAGCTTTTGATCAAAAGGCCGGCGGCGATTGCGATTTGTCAAGGCGTACCTGGATTCCAGACTGGAACTGAGCCTCCCACGTCCTGGGTTGCTGCACCGGGTCAATAATTTCATGGTCATGGAGGATGGTCAGTTAAGGAGTGCATTACTAGCTCAGTAAGCTGGCGGCGAATGTTTGGGGGGTGCGGAGGAGCAGCTTACGGAGTCGGCGGGGTTGTTCCAGGAGGAGATGAGGCTGATCTCCTGCTCCGGGGGCTCCTTGAAGATCCACTTGTGGCTGTGGTCCGCCGCCACTTTCCCTATCAACCTGCAGGCAAGCGGCCAAGAAAAGAGAGGTAGCCTGGTTAGTTAATTAAGTTAACCATCATCCAGCAGCACCGGTGACCGGTGACCGGCCGATCGCCTGCTTATCTACCTAATCTGATCATAAGCCAGCTAGTTAATCGTGGGGAGTACTGACCCTTCGCCGTAGTTGTAGATGTCGTGGGACATCTTGAAGAAGAGCTCAGGCTGCAGGCCCAGGCCCAGGCCCTGCTTCGCCTCCTGCGCTGCTGCGGCGGCGGCAGCCTCGCAGTCCGCGTACGCAGCTGCGGCGGCTCCTGCCCCCTCTTGGCCGCAGGCGGCTGCAGAGGTGGTGGCCGCGAAGTTGCAGAACCCGTCCTCCCACGCCAGGATCCTGGGTGCAAGAAACCAAAACCCCGACACAGTAAGTCCCAGACGACGGTAAAAGACTCGGGGTGGTCTGCGTGTGTATGTGATGCGCGTACCAGTTCCTCCTGTTTCCTCTGGTCCTGTCATACGCCACACCTGGGAGATCCCATCTGCTCAAACAAACGGACAGAGCGAGCAAAGAGATTAGCAATCGCCGAAGGGAGCGCGGTGCGGCATCAGGACGTTGGTTGATGGCGGTGGCGGCCATGGTTTGGTTTACAGGCGCGTGATGAAGATTGATGGATGGAAGGAAGGAAGGAAGGAAGGGGAGGAGAAGGCAGGGCTCACTTGGGGGGAGGGTAGTTGCGGGGGAGGATGCGCCAGAAGACGGCGTAGACCCACTGCGAGGCGTCGCTGGTGCAGAGGCTCCGGAGCGTGTGCTGCAGCAGGTGCGTCACGGCCACCGGGCTCAGCTGCTCCTCCATTGCCGCCGCCGGCACGAGCAGCCGGAGGTGAGATTCAGTAGCAGGGAGCGGAAAAGGAGACGCCGATCGAGAGTATTCGAGAACTGGCGCTAAGCTCTAGCTCGCTGGCTTAGCTTGATGCCGGACTGGGCTCCCTTTCTTTCCCGTGTGTGATCTCTCCGTATGGCTGTGAGAGGCGAGGGCGAGGCCACCATCGAATGAGAGCGCCACACTTGCCCGAAATTTATACCCCCTCCCGTTTCTCTCTCCCCGTTTCTCTCGAGACTGAAGGTGATGGGGGACTGCTGCTTGGGAGTATAAGCTAATAAAAATATGTGTACCTTCACTCTCTCTCTCGCTGTGCCCGGCTTTTCCCCAGGGTCCACATTTTGGTTCTTATTATTAGTTGCGGGAAGAATGAGAAAATTCTGCTTGTGTTTTTGGTCCTTGGATCGAGTTGATCCCAACTGTCCCCTTCATGCCCACACACGCAACGCGAACAGGCCCAAAATATAGAGAGAGGACTGTTCTTGGTACGGCTCCTTGTGGATTAACTGCGGTGCTCGGATGGGAATCGCTGAATACTCCGCCTCGCTCATCCTGCCTCGCCCATGCATTGCGTTCCCTGGTTGTCTTTTCTTGTATACCTGTTCTACTAGTATATTTTTTCCGTAGGGCAAGTGTCACGCACGTCTCCAAACTTTGAGCATAACTAATAACGAGACGATGATCCCCTAGTTGCTTACTCGTAATTCTTGCGAACGGTGTAAGTGTGATTTATGTTAATAATAAAGCAAGCCATGATGGCTTTACCTAAGAAGAACGAGACATGTGATGCCGTGCTAGCTAGTGCCGCAAAGTTACTGAAAATGCTAAAGAAGGAAGTCGTAGCATTGATCCTCAATTCACCGTGAGGAAACAGAGCAAAGGACATATAGTCTCCTAGGTGCGTTTTTGGCTCTGTTAGAAAAATGCGAAGTCTAGGTGATGCTTAGACGCTGGGAGGCAGGGGAATAAGAGAAATGGTAGGTTGTAGTGAACTATCGACTGGCTAAATGGATTGTGATTTGCTGTCTTAAAAATCAAGGCGGGTTGGGCATTCATGACCATGTGGTTAAGAATCGGGCCTCTTCGGCAAATGGTTGTTTAAATTACTGACAGAAGATGGTGTCTGGCAAACCCTTTTAAGGAGGAAACATGTCTGTTCCAAGGAGGTATCCCAAGTATATTGAAAGCTTGGGGATTCCTACTTTTGAGCGGGTCTAATGGCTATGAAGAAATATTTCTTCTGCTATGGATCCTTCTCAATTAAGGACGGCTCAAAAATTAGAATTTAGGAGGAGAAGTTCCTAGAAAGTGCCACACTCCAGGAACAATATTCGGCTCTATACAATATTGTGCGCCACAAGGGTGATGCTATCGCCATGGTAATGAAATCATTTCCGCCAAATATGATGTTCAGAAGAGATTTAATTGGACCCATGCTCCAACCATGGAACATCCTGCTCTAGCGGTTGTCCATGGTGCAATTGTCACATGGGCTGATGTATTATGATGGGACCTCCATGGGAATGGACAATTCTCGGTGGAGTCAACGTATATAGCGTTAATCCAGTCTGATGTGCCAGTTGATAATAAAAAGAAAATCTAGAAAATGAAGATACTTCTTAAGAATAAAACATTTGCATGGCATCTTCACCGCGGAGTTATTCTTACTAAATATAACATTATTAAGAGGAATTGGCATGGAAGTACGCACTATGTCTTTTGTCACCATGATGAGACAATAAAATATTTATTCTTTCAATGCAAATTGGCTTGTTCTATATGGTCAGTCATCCAAATAGCTTCTGGCTTGTATCCTCCTTGTAGTGTTGCTAATGTATTTAGCAACTGGTTGCATGTGATTGATCACAGGTTTGGAACTCTTCTCAGGGTGGGAGTGCTTGCCGTTATTTTATCGCTTTGGCTATGTAGAAATGATAAGGTTTTTAATGACAAAAGTACTTCTCTGATGCAGGTTATCTATGTAGCGACCAGACCTCAGACAGTCTGATCTCTGTGCATCAGTGTCATCCCTGGATTGGTAATGCTGACATGCACAGTACTTGAAGGATTTATAACAGAGTAGCAATCACACACTTATTACATCAAATGTCTCAAAAGAGAACTTATTACAATAAATATGGCTTAAGGCCATCTAATAACGATAACAGCGGAAGGCTTGGAAGATAAGCGAGTCCATCAACTCCAACGGCATCACTGAGTATAAGATCACGACCTAAGGCACCTTACTCGTCGTCTGAAAAGTCTGCAACATGAACGTTGCAGCCCGAAAACGGCTCAACACATGGAATATGCTGGCATGTAGCACATAGAGAGTAATGAACAGATTAATGCTATCACTACATGCATATATGGCTGGTGGAAAGCTCTATGGTTACAGTTTTGCATAAAGTCAATTTTCCCTACTGCAAAGGAATAAATTTTATTTAACTACCATCGTGGTTGTTAAACATTGAGAAGGGTACTCCAACTCAATCCCAATTAAGCATCATCATTAACCCAACAAAATTAAATTAAGTAACATGATGAGATTCACATGATAATCCAAGTACTAGATGTTGGGGATCGTAGCAGAAATTTAAAATTTTCTACGCATCACCAAGATCAATCTATGGAGTCATCTAGCAACGAGAGAGAGAGGAGTTGTAGGATCGGAAGTATGTCTAGAGGGGGGGGTGATTAGACTACTTGACAACTTAAAAGTTTAGCCTTTTGATTAGGACAAGTTTTTAGCAAGTTCACAATGATGAGCAAGTCAAGTATCACCCTACACATGCAATTCTAGAGTAGTGGCAGCGGAAAGTAAATTGCACATGTAGTAAATAAGAGGTGGAGAAGAGCAAACGCAATTTGGAGACACGGAGATTTTTCTCGTGGTTCCGATAGGTGGTCTATCGTCAATCCACGTTGATGGAGACTTCAACCCACGGAGGATAACGGCTGCGAGAGTCCACGGAGGGCTCCACCCACGAAGGGTCCACGAAGAAGCAACCTTGTCTATGCCATCATGGCCTACGTCCACGGAGGACTAGCCTTACTCGGGGTAGATCTTCACGAAGTAGGCGATCTCCTTGCCCTTACAAACTTCTTGGTTCAACTCCACATCTTGACGGAGGCTCCCAAGCGACACCTAACCAATCTAGGAGGCACCACCCTCCAAAAGGTAATAGATGGTGTTGGTGATGATGAACTCCTTGCTCTTGTGCTTCAAATGATAATCTCCCCAACACTCAACTCTCCTCACTGATTTGGCTGTGGTGGAGGAAGGGATTGAGTGGAAAGCAACTTGGGAAGGCTAGAAATCAAGTTTCATATGGTGGGAGTGGAGCAACTTGATCTCAACACAAGGGTAGGTAGTTTTCTTCTCGAAATGTAAGGTAGGAGTGGTAGTTCTTTCGATGGCTCTCTCCACGAATGAAGAGGAGGTGGAGGGTATTTATAGCCTCCACACAAAATCCAACCGTTACACACATTTGACCAATCTCGGTCGGACCGAAGTTGACAACTCGGTGAGACCGAAAGTTCAAATCTTGTGAGCGTTGGGATTTTCGTGGGACCGAAAATACAATCTTGGTTAGTCCGATTCTTCCAAAGTCTAGGGTTTGCCAATCTTGGTGGGACCGACTTTCTCATCTCGGTGACACCGATTTGAGTACAGAAGGTTACAGAAGGTTGGCAACACCAATTTCGGTATGACCGAGTTTGGAATCGGAAAATCCGAAATTACTAGGGTTTGGCTATATGGTGAGGTGGTTCATCTCGGTGTGGTGAGTTTATGGAATCGGTGGGACCGAGATTACTTATGGGTTTATGTTGGAATGAAAGATTGCTGATAGTTTGAGAGATAAATCATTAAGCACTTTGAGCAACCGGATCATCATCATAACCTC
The DNA here is from genome assembly GCA_021437245.1 of Aegilops speltoides. Taxonomy (NCBI): domain Eukaryota; kingdom Viridiplantae; phylum Streptophyta; class Magnoliopsida; order Poales; family Poaceae; genus Aegilops; species Aegilops speltoides. Next base: position 138,060,922 of record CM038147.1, read on the forward strand.
ATCCCTTTTAATAGTATTGGCTTTCCTATGGACTCAATGTGATCTTGGATCACTAAACCAAAATGGAGTCTTGAGCTTTTGCCAATGTTTTCCTTAGCATTTTGAGGGTCCACATCATCAGTCATTGCCATACCCATATCATTGAACTTTCGAAACATTCTCAAGGAATAATTAGTTCAATGATATATATGTTGTTATTAATTACCAAAACCACCCGGGATTAGTTGCACTTTCAATCTCCCCTTTTGGTAATTGATGACAACATATAGATCAAAGCTTTGACAAAAGATATAATCAATGAATAACATAAATCGCTTTGAGAAGTATGTGATAAGCAAGAGCTCCCCCTAAATTTGTGCATTATTTAAGATTTGCGTTTGAATGCAAATGCACAATCGATTAGGATCATGGGTCACTCTTCCATGTCACATACATCTTGGTGGAGCGCACAAAATGATAAGAATGAATAGCATGCACCCAATCACCAAGACATGAGTAAATGATCATACAAGATATAGATAGAATATGATAAGCATTAAGCACTCATTAAGCATAGTATGATCAAGCACTCATCAAAGATAGAGCAAACGTAGTATCAAACACACGAAATGTCTCGAAGAACTCAAAAGTATCTCAAGGAAAACCGCAAACGAAAGAGCAAAACGAGCACTCTCTCTCTCGAAGTCCTATGATCTATACAATTTCTCCCCCTTTGGCAACAAGTTACCAAAAAGTTTGAAAAGTATAGAGCTAATCGTCACTAGGGACTCTGCTGGCGGCTCCTGTCTGCGTCGATGGAGTGGAGATAGCTGCATCTGCAAAAGCTTCTGAAGTCTGTGGAGTTGGAGGAGTAGACACCTGGAGCTGGTCTTTGAACCGATGGAGCTGTAGGAGGTGCTGATGTAGTAGCCACAGGGGGTCATCCTTTGGAATAGCGGTGATCTGGGCTTTGTGGGCACTGCAGCAGGCTGCTCATAGTCATCTGGACTAGATCATCTTCCATCTCCTTCATGAGCTCTGCCTTCTCCCTCTTGGCTTCCTCAATGTACGCCTCAAGCTTGTTGACGGTGACACGCACTTGATCGACAGCGTCGAGCATGGAACTTGTCTTCAACTATCCTCTCAAGACTCTCCCGAGACGCGCACTATGCTGGCAGGCGTAGTTCAATTCTCGAGTGGCTTCAAGAAGTTGTTCTCCAACGCTCTTGGGCTTGGCGCTGCTTCTTTGCTTCCTTCTCGCTTTGGCTTGTTTGGCAGCTTCGGTCTTAGCATGTCCTTCCACGATGTGGGAGCATCCTCGATCATCACAACTTCATTATCTTCATGTTCAGGCTGCAATGGCAAGTGGGGTCTATCCAACGGTAGGTGTCCGTGCCAAACTTGGCATTGATGAGCATCTGAATGTGCGGAGCAAACCCACATGACCTCTTTCAGTCTGCTGCTGTCCTCTTGATAGTCTCAACTATCGTGTCCATCACCTTAAAAGGTGTCTTCGATCCGAATGTGCAGCATGTTGATAGAGTAGCCTCTTATCATGCGATGGTCTCTCGACTTGGGCATCAAAGTATGCCTCGAGAATGGTGTTAGTGGTTGGGAGACCTGCACGAAGATGGTAAACCTGATCCAAGCTTCCATATCTCAACATCCTTATGCGGTACCTCATTGTACATGTTCTTCATTGACTCATGATTTTTCTTTGGAATGCCATAGACATCTACATCATCATCTCTTGATCTTGGTGCATTCAGCAACGCTCTCCATTCTTCAACAGTTGAATGGAATCTACGCCTTCATCATCCATACAATTCGCCATCTGGATAGAAATGTCTTTGTGGCATAGAACCGCATGATCATCTCATCATTCCAAGCGATCGACCGACCAACAAACTCAGCAACTCCACAAGCAGTGAAGCTCTCATGCACATGTGGGAAGTAGTCTCTGTGCTCTTCACTGTCGATGTATGCCCAGTCAACATACCTGGTGTCAGCAACAATTGGCTTCTTGTCCATAAGAACTGTCTCATAGAAATCTTGTTGCTCTCGGGTGTGGAACCTTGAGTCAACAGATGTCCTTCTCCGGTGGCATATGGATCAACTTGCCTCCATAGCACGAGACCTTTGTCCTTCCTTTCCTTCATATTTTCAGCTCGAGGATGAGCATCATTATGAGCGGCAATTTCATCGAGCTTGACAAAACATGTGCCTCTTCATAAGATTCAGCGGTGGCACATTGTCCTTCTTCTTTTCAAGCAGGAATATTTCTCACAGTTTTCTTTGGCTTGGCAGCAGGTTTGGCTTGGGCTGCCTTTCTTTGGAGCTGATGGCTTAGATTTTGTGGCTGCTCCTGCCTACGATGGCATCTCCCATCAACTTTTGCTTCGAGGAGGATGGGGAGCTTCCTCATCGAGTCATCATCGACTTCTTCATGAACTAGCCTCTTCCTCTTGGAAGATTTCTTGATCTTCTTTGGAGGGTTCTTCTTCCATGCTCAGCTTCTTTGCAAGCTGTGGATTTCTTCACCTTCTTTGGTGCCTTTCTTTGTTGTTGCCCTTGATAGCCTTTGGCAACCACTTGCCTTTTGGCTGGGAAGTAATCTCCTCATCTGCAACAAAGTCGAATCCTCCTCGTCGAATTCTTCTTCTTCTGGCCCAGTGGCAGTGCGCAGCAAACCACTTGGAGTGCTTCTCTCTCCATCATCTGAAAAACTGCTTGCTTCAGGACTTGTCACTGCCTCTGGAATCTCAACTGGTGATTCAGACCTGTTCTGGCTGTCACTTGCATCAGACATGAGTGACAACCTGTGAATGGAATAGGTATAGGCGAGAATAGAAGAGTTATCACAAACCGCAGAGGATTTGGCAAAATAATTGAGTTCAAACTTCAGTTTTAGGTTTTCACAGAATGCATTTCGGTCGACCGAGTCTAGAAATTGGTGAATCCGAAGTGTCTAAACAGACCATTCACACCACTTTCGGTTGGACGAAATGGGTTTCAGTCTAGCCGAGAGCACTAGGGTTTCATGAATCCTCACTTCGGTCTTACCGATTTGCACAACTTCGGTTTAACCGAAAAGTGCAGCAATGGCCGAGGCCAAATCGGTCGATCCGAGAATGTAGAATCGGTCACACCGAGATGTGTTCGGAAACCTAACTCTAAAATTTTCACTCGAATTTTGTTCTAAGATCTAATCTGCTGGATAGGAAGATTTCAAACATGGCAAGAAACTAGGCAAAACCTATCGTGCATTGAATCAGAGGTTGAAGCACGAGAGGGATGAAACTCACCCAAGTTGGTGAAGTTTCACTACGGCGGCAACGGCGCGATGAGATTGACCGTTGACGGCGATGGAGACCCGCGGCGAGGGCGCACAGGCGACGGCGGAGACGATCCGAAGACCACGGCGACGGCAGCGAAGGGTTTGGGGGCGATGCGTTTTGAAGGAATAATCAACGCGCGTTGCCCTCGGGTATATATACCCTTCGGCTGTCGGTGGGACCGAGTTGGAAAACTCGGTGGCACCGAGATGGTTAGCGCAAGCGATTACACACATCGGTCACGCCGAGATTTGTAACTTCGGTTTCACCGAGGTGAAAACCTAGATCAATCCAAGTGATTTGGTCCGTCCGATTTGAATATATTGGTTTGACCGAAAGTACTTAGAAGGTTTTGGAATTTAGGCTTTTGACGGATCGGTGGCTCGAGTGCTCCTCACTCGGTCTGTCGAAAAAGTCTTGTTCAAGGTTTGTGATATAAGCATGAATAGAGTTTGAGACAAGAAAGCATAGATAGCTAGGGGAGGACCTTAGGCATTCTTGTCCATCCATTTGGTCAAAAAGAAAAATCCAAAAGACCAAAGCCACAAATGGATGTCCTCGAATGGATTAAATCATGCATCCAACATGCTCACACAATAAGATAGCAAATGAAATATGTGTCAAACATGCACAAACAAAACACTAGCAACTAGCACACAATTTGGCGATGACTAGGTCATCTATATATGAGTATATTGACTTAGGAGTCAAATGAGAACATTTGATCATAGGTCATACTCATCGTTTAAGCACAAGTGGGGTTACCACTTTTCCATAAAGCATTAATGTGTTCACATCATTAGAAGATGCTTTAGCTCAATTCTTTAGAGCAAAGCTCCCCCTTGATGTGAGGACCCCTTTTAAAGGGTCAAACTAACCTTGGGTTGTCGTTGAAGACTTCATGTAGATGTTGAAGATGTGGATGCTCAATGTTGATGAAGATCATCAAGAGTTGGGAGCAATCCTTTGGAATCGGGCACTTTCAATACCTACATGGGTTAGTCCCACAAGGAACAAACAAGGATTTCCATGGACACAGATTGAAGTACACAATAGATGATGTCCATGAAAGCAATGATTACCTTGTCCCTTGACTTACCAACAAGAGGGTTTGTGACTCCATGAACTAGTGCAAGATGTGGAAGTTGGTTGCACAAGTTCTTTGCCAAAATGAATGTGAGTGAAGTATGTTGGCGGAGTCACCCTCAAGAACTCTCTAGTTCTTCTTCTTCGGGATCCACATCATCTTGATGGGAATCCTTGGGGTAGTAGTTGAGCTTGTCAAAGTAGAACTTGAAGTTGCCTTGGGAACCCACTTGACCATGGCCTTGGGTGCTTCAATGAATGCATCAATCTCCTCTTGAAGCTTGTCCTTGCCTTTTAGCTTGTGGTCTTGTGGTGGAAGGTCATCTTGAGCTTGTTCCTCATTGGAAGAAGTAGGATCATACTTCTCCTTTTGAGAAACAAACTTTGGAGTGGGATATTGACCTTCTTCCCATTCAACACCCTCGGCGTTGAACTTTCGCTCAAAACCAATTCCTTGATTCTTCCGGTGTCTTCCTTGCTTGCGAACAATTTCCTCAAAGCTCTTGCTTCCGGCAAGACTCTTGTAGACACCTTTCTCTATAATCCCTTTCAATAAACTATTTTCTTGCTCAAGTGAAACTTGGCTTGAAACATTGTTAGTGGAATTAAGAGAACTACTAGAAGTAACATCATTTGATTTAGCATGATTATTGTTACTACTAGATGAAGAATTTTTCTTATGCTTGTCATGCTTAGTTTTAATAGGTGGCAAGAAATTAGACAAGAGAAGTCGTTTGGCAAGATATGAAGAACTCTTCCTTGAAGATCGTCATTGATAGCTTTTAGAAACTCATGTTCTTGCTCTAGATTGAGCTTCTCGAAGCGTAGCTTCTCATGAGATCTTAGGAGCTCTCTATGATCTTCTTGAGTTGTTTCATGAGCTAACTTAAGAGTGTTTAGTTCTTTAGTTAGACGCTCAATCTCCTTCATAGCATTGTCATTCGACTCTTCTCGACTATAAAGACTATTAGCATGTTCATCATTACTAAGCTCACTAGATTTATCATGTAAAAGCTCATCTTCACCAAGCAAGTCAACACAAATAATGCCCCATGCGGCAGGGTTATGTCCAAGAATATGCATTTTCATTTTATGCTTCCAACTAGCGAAGTTTGAACCATCAAAGTAAGGACCTCTACGAAAATTACCCTCACTAGACGCCATACTCTCCTAGGTTGTGAAACCAAGCTTATGGAATCCAATGCAATGAAAACCAATCCAATGGAGACCAAAGCTCTGATACCACTTGTAGGATCGGAAGTATGTCTAGAGGGGGGGTGATTAGACTACTTGACAACTTAAAAGTTTAGCCTTTTGATTAGGACAAGTTTTTAGCAAGTTCACAATGATGAGCAAGTCAAGTATCACCCTACACATGCAATTCTAGAGTAGTGGCAGCGGAAAGTAAATTGCACATGTAGTAAATAAGAGGTGGAGAAGAGCAAGCGCAATTTGGAGACACGGAGATTTTTCTCGTGGTTCCGATAGGTGGTGCTATCGTCAATCCACGTTGATGGAGACTTCAACCCACGGAGGGTAACGGCTGCGAGAGTCCACGGAGGCTCCACCCACGAAGGGTCCACGAAGAAGCAACCTTGTCTATGCCATCATGGCCTACGTCCACGGAGGACTAGCCTTACTCGGGGTAGATCTTCACGAAGTAGGCGATCTCCTTGCCCTTACAAACTTCTTGGTTCAACTCCACATCTTGACGGAGGCTCCCAAGCGACACCTAACCAATCTAGGAGGCACCACCCTCCAAAAGGTAATAGATGGTGTTGGTGATGATGAACTCCTTGCTCTTGTGCTTCAAATGATAATCTCCCCAACACTCAACTCTCCTCACTGATTTGGCTGTGGTGGAGGAAGGGATTGAGTGGAAAGCAACTTGGGAAGGCTAGAAATCAAGTTTCATATGGTGGGAGTGGAGCAACTTGATCTCAACACAAGGGTAGGTAGTTTTCTTCTCGAAATGTAAGGTAGGAGTGGTAGTTCTTTCGATGGCTCTCTCCACGAATGAAGAGGAGGTGGAGGGTATTTATAGCCTCCACACAAAATCCAACCGTTACACACATTTGACCAATCTCGGTCGGACCGAAGTTGACAACTCGGTGAGACCGAAAGTTCAAATCTTGTGAGCGTTGGGATTTTCGTGGGACCGAAAATACAATCTTGGTTAGTCCGATTCTTCCAAAGTCTAGGGTTTGCCAATCTTGGTGGGACCGACTTTCTCATCTCGGTGACACCGATTTGAGTCTACGTAGGTTCTGAAGGTTGGCAACACCAATTTCGGTATGACCGAGTTTGGAATCGGAAAATCCGAAATTACTAGGGTTTGGCTATATGGCTGAGGTGGTTCATCTCGGTGTGGTGAGTTTATGGAATCGGTGGGACCGAGATTACTTATGGGTTTATGTTGGAATGAAAGATTGCGATAGTTTGAGAGATAAATCATTAAGCACTTTGAGCAACCAGATCATCATCATAACCTCATCCCTTTTAATAGTATTGGCTTTCCTATGGACTCAATGTGATCTTGGATCACTAAACCAAAAATGGAGTCTTGAGCTTTTGCCAATGTTTTCCTTAGCATTTTGAGGGGTCCACATCATCAGTCATTGCCATACCCATATCACTGAACTTTCTGAAACATTCTCAAGGAATAATTAGTTCAATGATATATATGTTGTTATTAATTACCAAAACCACCCGGGGATTAGTTGCACTTTCAGGAGTGCATCTACATACCCTTGTAGATCGCGAGCGGAAGCGTTCAAGACAACGGGGTTGATGGAGTCGTACTCGTCGTGATCCAAATCACCGATGATCCTAGCGCCGAACGGACGGCACCTCCGCGTTCAACACACGTACGGAGCATAGACGTCTCCCGCACCTTGATCCAGCAAGGAGGAGGAAGAGGTTGAGGAAGAGGGCTCCAACAGCAGCACGACGGCATGGTGGTGATGGAGAGGCAGTACTCTGGCAGGTCTTCACCAAGCTCTTACGGAGGAGGAGAGGTGTTGGGGAGGGGAGGGGCTGCGCCTTGGATGTCGTGCTGCAGCCCTCCCCTCGCCCCTCTATTTATAGGAGGAGGGGGAAGGGGGCCGACCCCCTCTAGATGAGATCTAGAGGGGGGGAGGGGCCAAGGGGAGGGGGCTTGCCCCCCAAGAAAAGGGGGGCGCCCCCTTTAGGGTTCCCCCAACCCTACGCGCATGGGCCCAAGGGGGGATGCGCCTGATACGTCTCCAACGTATCTATAATTTTTGATTGCTCCATACTACTTTATCTACTGTTTTGGACTATATTGGGCTTTATTTTCCACTTTTATATTATTTTTGCAACTAACCTATTAACCGGAGGCCCAACCCAGAATTGCTGTTTTTTTGCCTATTTCAGTGTTTCGAAGAAACGGAATATCAAACGGAGTCCAAACGGAATAAAACCTTCGGGAACGTGATTTTCTCACCGAACGTCATCCAGGAGACTTGGACCCTACTCCAAGTAGTGCCAGAGGCGGTCACGAGGGTGGAGGGCGCGCCCCCCTACCTCGTGGCCCCCCTGCTGCTCCACCGATGTACTCCTTCCTCCTATATATACCTACGTATCCCCGAACGATCAGAACAGGAGCCAAAAACCTAATTCCACCACCGCAACCTTCTATATCCACGAGATCCCATTTTGGGGCCTGTTCTGGAGCTCCGCCAGAGGGGGTATCCACCACGGAGGGCTTCTACATCAACACCATAGCCCCTCCTATGAAGTGTCAGTAGTTTACTTCAGACCTTCGGGTCCATAGCTAGTAGCTAGATGGCTTCTTCACTCTTTTTGGATCTCAATACAATGTTCTCCCCCTCTCTCGTGGAGATCTATTCGATGTAATCTTCTTTTTGCGGTGTGTTTGTTGAGATCGATGAATTGTGGGTTTATGATCCAGTATTATATATGGAAAATATTTGATTCTTCTCTGAATTCTTTTACGTATGATTGAGTTATCTTTGCAAGTCTCTTCGAATTATCCTTTTTGGTTTGGCCAACTAGATTGGTAGTTCTTGCAATGTGAGAAGTGCTTAGCTTTGGGTTCAATCTTGCGGTGTCCTTACCCAGTGACAGAAGGGGCAGCAAGGCACGTATTGTATTGTTGCCATCGAGGATAACAAGATGGTTTTTTTATCATATTGCATGAATTTATCCCTCTACATCATGTCATCTTGCTTAAGGCGTTACTCTATTTTTAACTTAATACTCTAGATGCATGCTGGATAGCGGTCGATGAGTGGAGTAATAGTAGTAGATGCAGAATCGTTTCGATCTACGTGTCTCGGATGTGATGCCTATATACATGATCATTGCCTAGATATGCTCATAACTATGCTCAGTTCTGTCAATTGCTCAACAGTAATTTGTTCACCCACGTAGAATACCTATGCTCTTGAGAGAAGCCACTAGTGAAACCTATGGCCCCTGGGTCTATACTCATCATATCAATATCTATCACTTTATTTACTTGCTTTGTTTTTAATTTGCCTTTTACTTTTCACTTTGCATCTATCTATCAAAAATACCAAAAATATTATTTATCATCTCTATCAGATCTCACCCTCGTAAGTAACCGTGAAGGGATTGACAACCCCTAAGCGTTGGTTGCGAGTAGCTATTGTTTTGTGTAGGTACGAGGGACTTGTGCGTGGTCTCCTACCGGATTGATACCTTGGTTCTCAAAAACTGAGGGAAATACTTACGCTACTTTGCTGCATCATCCTCTCCTCTTCGGGGAAATCCAACGCAGTGCTCAAGAGGTAGCAGCGCCCAGCCCTCCAAGGGCTGGTTCCCTTCCCACTACGGCCCATGAGGCCCTCCGAGAGAGGTGGCCCCTCCTGGTGGACCCCCGGAACCCCTCCGGTGGCCCCGATACAATACCGGTATGCCCCCGAACTTTTCCGGTGACCGTATGACAACTTCCCATATATAAAGCTTCACCTCAGGACCATTCTGGAACTCCTCATGACGTCTGGGATCTCATCCGGGACTCCGAACAACATTCGGTAATCACTTACAAGTCTTCCTAATAACCCTAGCGTCACCGAACCTTAAGTGTGTAGACCCTACGGGTTCGGGAATCATGCAGACATGACCGAGACAGCTCTCCGGCCAATAACCAACAGCGGGATCTGGATACCCATGTTGGCTCCCACATGTTCCACGATGATCTCAGCGGATGAACCGCGATGTCAAGGATTCAAGCAATCCCGTATACGATTCCCTTTGTCAATCGGTACGTTACTTGCCTGAGATTCGATCGTCGGTATCCCAATACCTCGTTCAATCTCGTTACCGGCAAGTCACTTTACTCGTTACATAATGCATGATCCCGTGACTAACCACTTAGTCACATTGAACTCATTATGGTGATGCATTACCGAGTGGGCCTAGAGATACCTCTCCATCATACGGAGTGACAAATCCCAGTCTCGATTCGTGCCAACCCAACAGACACTTTCGGAGATACCTGTAGTGCACCTTTATAGTCACCCAGTTACGTTGTGACGTTTGGTACACCCAAAGCACTCCTACGGTATCCGTGAGTTACACAATCTCATGGTCTAAGGAACTGATACTTGACATTAGAAAAGCTTTAGCAAACGAACTACACGATCTTTTGCTGCGCTTAGGATTGGATCTTGTCCATCACATCATTCTCCTAATGATGTGATCCCGTTATCAATGACATCCAATGTCCATGGTCAGGAAACCATGACCATCTGTTGATCAACGAGCTAGTCAACTAGAGGCTCACTAGGGACATGTTATGGTCTATGTATTCACACATGTATTACGGTTTTCGATCAATACAATCATAGCATGAACAATAGACAACTATCATGAACAAGGAAATATAATAATAACCATTTTATTATTGCCTCTAGGGCACATTTCCAACAGTCTCCCACTTGCACTAGAGTCAATAATCTAGTTACATTGTGATGAACCGAACATCCATAAAGTTCTGGTGTTGATCATGTTTTGCTCGCGGAAGAGGTTTAGTTAACGGATCTGCGACATTCAGATCCGTATGCACTTTACAAATATCTATGTCTCCGTCTTGAACATTTTCACAAATGGAGTTGAAGCGACGCTTGATGTGCCTGGTCTTCTTGTGAAACCTGGGCTCCTTGGCAAGGGCAATAGCTCCAGTGTTGTCACAGAAGAGAGTCATCGGGAACGACGCATTGGGAATAACTCCTAGGTCGGTAATGAACTCCTTCATCCAGATTGCTTCATGTTCTGCCTCCGAGGCTGCCATGTACTCCGCTTCATATGTAGATCCTGCCACGACGCTTTGCTTGCAACTGCACCAGCTTACTGCCCCTCCATTCAAAATATACACGTATCCGGTCTGTGACTTGGAGTCATCCAGATCTGTGTCGAAGCTAGCATCTACGTAACCCTTTACGACGAGCTCTTTGTCACCTCCATAAACGAGAAACATATCCTTAGTCCTCTTCAGGTACTTCAGGATATTCTTGACCGCTGTCTAGTGTTCCATGCTGAGATTACTTTGGTACCTTCCTACCAAACTTACGACAAGGTTTACATCAGGTCTGGTACACAACATGGCATACATAATAGATCCTATGGCTGAGGCATAGGGGATGACACTCATCTTTTCTCTATCTTCTGCCGTGGTCGGGCTTTGAGCTGAGCTCAATTTCACACCTTGCAACACAGGCAAGAACCCCTTCTTAGACTGATCCATATTGAACTTCTTCAATATCTTGTCAAGGTATGTGCTTTGTGAAAGACCTATGAGGCGTCTCGATCTATCTCTATAGATCTTGATGCCTAATATATAAGCAGCTTCTCCAAGGTCCTTCATTGAAAAACACTTGTTCAAGTAGGCCTTTATGCTGTCCAAAAGTTCTATATCATTAACCATCAAAAGTATGTCATCCACATATAATATGAGAAATGCTACAAAGCTCCCACTCACTTTCTTGTAAATGCAGGCTTCTCCATAAGTCTGCATAAACCCAATGCTTTGATCATTTCATCAAAGCGAATGTTCCAACTCCGAGATGCTTGCACCATCCCATAAATGGATCGCTGGAGCTTGCATACCTTATTAGCATTCTTAGGATCGACAAAACCTTCCGGCTGCATCATATACAATTCTTCCTTTAGATAGCCGTTAAGGAATGCCGTTTTGACGTCCATTTGCCATATCTCATAATCATAGTATGCAGCAATTGCTAACATGATTCAGACGAACTTCAGCTTTGCTACGGGAGAGAAATTATCATCATAGTCAACCCCTTGAACTTGTCGATAACCCTTAACGACAAGTCGAGCCTTATAGATGGTAACATTACCAACCGCGTCCGTCTTCTTCTTAAAGATCCATTTTTTTCTATTGCTCGCCGATCATCGGGCAAGTCTGTCAAAGTCCATACTTTGTTTTCATACATGGATCCTATCTCGGATTGCATGGCTTCTAGCAATTTGTTGGAATCTGGGCCCGCCATCGCTTCTTCATAGTTCGAAGGTTCACCGTTGTCTAACAACATGACTTCCAGGACAGGGTTGCCATACCATTCTGGTGTGGAACGTGTCCTTGTGGACCTACGAAGTTCAGTAGTAACTTGATCCGAAGTACCTTGATCATCATCATTAACTTCCTCTCCAGTCGGTGTAGGCACCACGGGAACATCTTCCCGAGCTGCGCTACTTACCGGTTCAAGAGGTAGTACTTCATCAAGTTCCACCTTCCTCCCACTTACTTCTTTCGAGAGAAACTCTTTCTCCAGAAAGGACCCATTCTTGGCAACAAAAATCTTGCCTTCGGATCTGAGGTAGAAGGTATAACCAATTGTTTCCTTAGGGTATCCTATGAAGACGCATTTTTCCGACTTGGGTTCGAGCTTTTCAGGTTGAAGTTTCTTGACATAAGCATCGCATCCCCAAACTTTTAGAAACGACAGCTTAGTTTTCTTTCCAAACCATAATTCATACGGTGTCGTCTCAACGGATTTAGACAGTGCCCTATTTAAAGTGAATGTAGCTGTCTCTAAAGCGTATCCCCAAAATGATAGCGGTAAATCGGTAAGAGACATCATAGACCGCACCATATCCAATAGAGTGCGATTATGACGTTCGGACACACCGTTACGCTGGGGTGTTCCAGGAGGCGTTGTGAAACGATTCCACATTTCCTTAAGTGCGTACCAAACTCGTGACTTAAATATTCTCCCCCACGATCTGATCGTAAGAACTTTATTTTTCTGTCACGTTGATTTTCTACCTCATTCTGAAATTCCTTGAACTTTTCAAAGGTCTCAGACTTGTGTTTCATTAAGTAGACATACCCATATCTACTTAAGTCATCAGTGAGGGTGAGAATGTAACGATAGCCACCGCGAGCCTCAACACTCATTGGACCGCACACATCAGTATGTATAATTTCCAATAAGTTGGTTGCTCGCTCCATTGTTCCGGAGAACGAAGTCTTGGTCATTTTGCCCATGAGGCATGGTTCGCACGTGTCAAATGATTCGAAATCAAGAGACTCTAAAAGCCCATCCGCATGGAGCTTCTTCATAAGTTTAACACCAATGTGACCAAGGCGACGGTGCCACAGATATGTGGGACTATCACTATCAATCTTACATCTTTTGGTATTCACACTATGAATATGTGTAACATCATGTTCGAGATTCATTAAGAATAAACCATTGACCAGCGGGGCATGACCATAAAACATATCTCTCATATAAATAGAACAACCATTATTCTCGGATTTAAATGAGTAGCCATCTCATATAAAACGAGATCCAGATACAATGTTCATGCTCAAAGCTGGCACTAAATAACAATTATTGAGGTTTAAAACTAATCCCGTAGGTAAATGTAGAGGTAGTGTGCCGACGATGATCACATCGACCTTGGAACCATTCCCGACGTGCATCGTCACCTCGTCCTTCGCCAGTCTCTGCTTATTCCGCAGCTCCTATTTTGAGTTACAAATATGAGCAACCGCACCGGTATCAAATACCCAAGAGCTACTACAAGTACTCGTAAGGTACACATCAATTACATGTATATCACATATACCTTTGGTGTTGCCAGCCTTCTTGTCCGCTAAGTACTTGGGGCAGTTCCACTTCCAGTGTCTGCTTCCCTTGCAATAAAAGCACTCAGTCTCAGGTTTGGGTCTATGCTTTGGCTTCTTCCCGGCAACTGGCTTACCGGGCGCGAAAACTCCCTTGCCGTCCTGGAAGTTCTTCTTACCCTTGCCTTTCTTGAAACTAGTGGTTTTATTGACCATCAACACTTGATGTTCCTTTTTGATTTCTACCTCCGCTGATTTTAGCATTGAAAATACCTCAGGAATAGTTTTCACCATCCCTTGCATATTGTAGTTCATCACAAAGATCTTGTAGCTAGGTGGGAGCGACTGAAGGATTCTATCAATGACCGCATCATCCGGGAGGTTAACTCCCAGCTGAGACAAGCGGTTGTGCAACCCAGACATTTTGAGTATGTGCTCGCTGACAGAACTATTCTCCTCCATCTTACAACTGTAGAACTTGTCGGAGACTTCATATCTCTCGACCCGGGCATGAGCTTGGAAAACCATTTTCAGATCTTGGAACGTCTCATATGCTCCGTGCTGTTCAAAACGCTTTTGGAGCCCCGGTTCTAAGTTGTAAAGCATGCCGCACTGAACCAGGGAGTAATCATCACTCGCTGATCGCCGGCGTTCATAACGTCTTGAGTTCTTTGGGAAAGCGGTGCTTCACCTAGCGGTGCATCTAGGACATATGCTCTTTTGGCAGCTATGAGGATGATTCTCAAGTTCCGGACCCAGTCCGTATAGTTGCTGCCATCGTCTTTCAGCTTGGATTTCTCTAGGAACGCGTTGAAGTTGAGGGAAACATTAGCGTGGGCCATTTGATCTACAAGACATATTGCAAAAGTTTTAGACTAAGTTCATGATAATTAAGTTCATCTAATCAAATTATTTAATGAACTCCCACTCAGATAGACATCCCTCTAGTCATCTAAGTGATCCATGATCTGAGTCAACTAGGCCGTGTCCGATCATCACGTGAGACGGACTAGTCATCACCGGTGAACATCTTCATGTTGATCGTATCTTCCATACGACTCATGTTTGACCTTTCGGCCTCTTGTGTTCCGAGGCCATGTCTGTACATGCTAGGCTCGTCAAGTCAACCTAAGTGTTTTTGCATGTGTAAATCTGTCTTACACCCATTGTATGCGAACGTTAGAATCTATCACACCCGATCATCTCGTGGTGCTTCGAAACAACGAACTTTCGCAACGGCGCACAACTAGGGGGAACACTTTCTTGAAATTATTATGAGGGATCATCTTATTTACTACCGTCGTTCAAAGCAAATAAGATGCAAAAACATGATAGACATCACATGCAATCAAATAGTGACATGATATGGCCAATATCATTTTGCTCCTTTTGATCTCCATCTTCGGGGCGCCATGATCATCATCGTCACCGGCATGACACCATGATCTCCATCATCATGATCTCCATCATCATGTCTTCATGAATTTGTCATGCCAATGATTACTTCTACTACTATGGCTAACGGTTTAGCAATAAAGTAAAGTAATTACATGGCGTTATTCAATGACACGCAGGTCATACAATAATTAAGACAACTCCTATGGCTCCTGCCGGTTGTCATACTCATCGACATGCAAGTCGTGATTCCTATTACAATAACATGATCAATCTCATACATCACATATATATCATTCATCACATCCTTTTGGCCATATCACATCACAAGGCATATGCTGCAAAAACAAGTTAGACGTCCTCTAATTGTTGTTGCATGTTTTTTACGTGGCTGCAATAGGGTTCTAGCAAGAACGTTTCTTACCTACGTCAAAACCACAACGTGATATGCCAATTTCTATTTACCCTTCATAAGGACCCTTTTCATCGAATCCGATCCGACTAAGGTGGGAGAGACAGACACCCGCTAGCCACCTTATGCAACTAGTGCATGTCAGTCGGTGGAACCTGTCTCACGTAAGCGTACGTGTAAGGTCGGTCTGGGCTGCTTCATCCCACGATGCCACCGAAACAAGATAAGACTAGTAGTGGCAAGTAAATTGACAAAATCTACGCCCACAACAAAAATTGTGTTCTACTCGTGCATAGAAACTACGCATAAACCTGGCTCATGATGCCACTGTTGGGGATCGTAGCAGAAATTTAAAATTTTCTACGCATCACCAAGATCAATATATGGAGTCATCTAGCAACGAGAGAGAGAGAGGAGTGCATCTACATACCCTTGTAGATCGCGAGCGGAAGCGTTCAAGAGAACGGGGTTGATGGAGTCGTACTTGTCGTGATCCAAATCACCGATGATCCTAGCGCCGAACGGACGGCACCTCCGCGTTCAACACACGTACGGAGCGGAGACGTCTCCCGCTCCTTGATCCAGCAAAGAGGAGGAAGAGGTTGAGGAAGAGGGCTCCAACAGCAGCACGACGGCGCGGTGGTGATGGAGAGGCAGTACTCTGGCAGGGCTTCGCCAAGCTCTTACGGAGGAGGAGAGGTGTTGGGGAGGGGAGGGGCTGCGCCTTGGATGTTGTGCTGTAGCCCTCCCCTCGCCTCTCTATTTATAGGAGGAGGGGGAAGGGGTCCGGCCCCCTCTAGATGAGATCTAGAGGGAGGGGGGGTGGCGGCGGCCAAGGGGAGGGGGCTTGCCCCCCAAGCAAAGGGGGGCGCCCCCTTTAGGGTCCCCCCAACCCTAGGCGCATGGGCCCAAGGGGGATGCTCCCAGCCCTCCAAGGGCTGGTTCCCTTCCCACTATGGCCCATGAGGCCCTCCGAGAGAGGTGGCCCCTCCCGGTGGACCCCCGGAACCCCTCCGGTGGCCCCGATACAATACCGGTATGCCCTCGAACTTTTCCGGTGACCGTATGACAACTTCCCATGTATAAATCTTCACCTCCGGACCATTCCGGAACTCCTCGTGACGTCCGGGATCTCATCCGGGACTCCGAACAACATTCGGTAATCACTTACAAGTCTTCCTAATAACCCTAGCGTCACCGAACCTTAAGTGTGTAGACCCTACGGGTTCGGGAATCATGCAGACATGACCGAGACAGCTCTCCGGCCAATAACCAACAGCGGGATCTGGATACCCATGTTGGCTCCCACATGTTCCATGATGATCTCATCGGATGAACCACGATGTCAAGGATTCAAGCAATCTCGTATACAATTCCCTTTGTCAATCGGTACGTTACTTGCCCGAGATTCGATCGTCGGTATCCCAATACCTCGTTCAATCTCATTACCGACAAGTCACTTTACTCGTTAAATAATGCATGATCCCGTGACTAACCACTTAGTCACATTGAGCTCATTATGGTGATGCATTACCGAGTGGGCCCAAAGATACCTCTCTGTCATACGGAGTGACAAATCCCAGTCTCGATTCGTGCCAACCCAACAGACACTTTCGGAGATACCTGCAGTGCACCTTTATAGTCACCCAGTTACGTTGTGACGTTTGGTACACCCAAAGCACTCCTACGGTATCTGGGAGTTACACAATCTCATGGTCTAAGGAACTGATACTTGACATTAGAAAAGCTTTAGCAAATGAACTACACGATCTTGTGTTGCGCTTAGGATTGGTTCTTGTCCATCACATCATTCTCCTAATGATGTGATCCCGTTATCAATGACATCCAATGTCCATGGTCCGGAAACCATGACCATCTGTTGATCAACGAGCTAGTCAACTAGAGGCTCACTAGGGACATGTTATGGTCTATGTATTCACACATGTATTACGGTTTCTGATCAATACAATTATAGCATGAACAACAGACAACTATCATGAACAAGGAAACATAATAATAACCATTTTATTATTGCCTCTAGGGCACATTTCCAACACTAGATACTCAAAAGTCCATAACCGGGGACACGGCTAACCATGATTAGTTTATACACACTGCAGAGGTTTGCACACTTTTCCCCGCAAGACTCGATCTCCCCCACTTGATTTCTCGCACTACATGGTGATTGAGAAACGGATGACCGAGACACAGTCTTTCAGAAGCATTAACTCTCTACTCCGGGTAGACAGTACCAACCTACAACCCACTACATCTGCTAGTCTACCTCTTCAAGAGCTCACGCAACTTAATCAACTATGCTAGAGCCCATAGTAGCTTGCGGCTACACACGAAAGTTTCTAGCATGAAATAATCTCATGATCCCTTTGAGCCTGGGTGGCGGTCCATAGGAGAATCACACGGTACCCCAGGATTTCCAAAAATACAGGCAACACTGGGTTCCCCAGGTGCCTCAATCCACCCAGATGTGAATTTAAGTTGCCACCTTAAGTAAACCATTAATTAACAATCTCACATATGTCATGGCTACACTCACTCAATCCACGTCTACTAGCATAGCTTAGCAATATAAGCAAACGTAGAAGTAACTCCCAAAGGTTTGATAATAAAACAGGTAATAGGTTCTACCTCATCTACTTCCCAAAACCCACATATTAAATCAGATCCTAACCATGCAGTTGTTTGAGGATTGATCTAATGCAATAAAACTGGGTAGTAAAGAGGTATGATCAAAGTGTTACTTGCCTTGCTCATGATCCGTGAAACCTAGAGATTCGAAGTAGCAAGCGGCGCACTCCGGGTACTCTATCGCAAACAAACAAGCATACAATAAGAACTCATCTGATGCACAGGTAAAGCTCAAATAAGAGATCTAACCAGAAAGTTCAACTTAAGAACTCCGGTTTGCAAAAAGAATCAAATCAAACGAAGCAACGAAAGTCAAACGGTGAAAGAAACAAGCTTCGTTTACTAATCTGGACCTAAGTAAAATTTTACAGTAGCAACAAACTTGTTTGAGTAGGTTAAATGGAAAGAGGATTTCGAGACGAAACTCTAGGCGCTTGAATCGACTGATTCCGATAAACAAGCAAAACGTTATACTAAAACGAAAATCGGATCAGAAATCACGATCTGGAATAATCGCGGAAAATTCGATAAAAAGAAAAACGGACGAACTGGCTAATGAACGAACGTTCGCTGTGTGCGGCTAAACGACGAAATCCGTTCGTTAAAACGAACGAACGAACGGGCGTTTGATAATTAATTAAACCGAAAAAATAAACCGATCTATATAAAAAAATAAACCGGGTTCCTAAAAAAACCGACGGTTTTCTCTCGAAAACCGTGGCGGCAACGGGGACTACCTCCGTGGTCAACGGCAGCAGCAGATGGCGGATCGCTCGTGGCGGCGGCGAAATGGGCGGCGTGGCGTGGGCGTGGCGTGGCGGCATGGATCATGGTGGCGGCGGCGCTAGGGTTTCGGCGGTGGCGCGGGCTGGGCTGGGGGTGGCGGTGGGCTTCGGTGGCAGGGGCCCCCGGCTTATAACGCCCCCCCCCCGGTCGGTGTCCCGCTCGGGTACGGCCCGGAGTCGGTTTGACTTTTTTTTTAAATAAATTACGCGCAGAAAAACAAATAAAAGAAATACTAAACGGACTCCAAAAATCCCAAAATAAATTTTCCCCAACAGCTAAAATCAATTCGGACAAGATGAACATTTATTTGGGGCCTATTTGCAATTTTGAAAAAACGCGCATTTTTCCTAAATTCAAATAAAATAGCCAAAAACTCGGAAATAAAATCTTATTTGATTTTTTATTAAATCCTCAATATTTATTTATTTTGGGAAAGTCATTTTATTCCCTCTCTCATATTTTTATAATAGAAATAACTAAAGATAAAATAAATAAAATCAAATGATCCTATTTTCAAAATTTGAGAAAACTCAAATATGAAAATAATGAAATCCCCAACTCTCTCCGTGGGTCCTTGAGTTGCGTAGAATTTCTAGGATCAAGCCAAAATGCAATAAAATGTGATATGCAATGATGATCTAATGTATAACATTCCAAATTGAAAATTTGGGATGTTACAAACCTACCCCCTTAAGATGAATCTCGCCCTCGAGATTCGGGTTGGCTAGAAAATTGGTGAGGGCGGTCCTTCAGCAGATCTTCCTCTCGCTCCCAGGTGGCTTCATCTTCGGTATGGTGGCTCTACTGAACTTTGCAAAACTTGATAACCTTGCTGTGTGTGACTCGGCTGTCAAACTCGAGAATCTTGATTGGTTTCTCCTCGTAGGTCAAATCACTATCCAACTGAATCGCCTCCAGTGGCACTGTATCTCTCAGCGGAATATCAGCCATCTCTGCATGGCACTTCTTCAACTAGGAAACGTGAAACACATCATGAACTCCTGACAATCCTTCGGGCAGTTCCAACTTGTAAGCAACTTCTCTCATACGCTCCAAAACTTTATATGGTCCGACAAAACGTGGCGCTAACTTCCCTTTAACTACAAAGTGCTAAACTCCTCCAAGTGGAGGTACACGAAGATAAACTTTGTCTCTGACTTCGTAAACTGTCTCCTTGCGTTTAGAATCGGCGTAGCTCTTCTGCCTGGACTGGGCCACCTTGAGCCTATCGCGAATCAACTGCACCTTCCGTTCAGACTCCTTAATTAAATCTGGTACAAACAACTAGCGGTCTCCAACTTCGTCCCACAACAATGGTGTCCTGCACCTCCTTCCGTACAAGGCTTCGAAAGGGGCCATCTTCAAACTGGATTGGTAACTATTGTTGTAAGAGAACTCCGCATACGGCAAATTGTCATCCCAATTAGATCCATAATCTAGCGCACAAGCTCTCAGCATGTCCTCCAGAATCTGATTGACTCTCTCGGTCTGTCCATCTGTCTGCGAAAGGCTGTACTGAACTCTAGCCTGGTACCCAAAGTTTCGTGCAACTGATTCTAGAACTTTGAGGTAAACTGGGTTCCTCTATCTGATACGATGCTCCTCGGAACTCCATGCAGACATACGATCCTGGTCATGTATATCTTTGCCAACTTAGCACCGGTGTAGGTGGTCTTTACTGGAATGAAATGAGCTACCTTCGTCAAACGATTGACTACAACCCATATCGAGTCATAGCCTGAACGAGTCCTGGGTAATCCCATGATAAAGTCCATGCCTAGTTTATCCCACTTCCATTTGGGTATCGGCAATGGCTGTAGCAATCCTGCTGGCTTCTGATGCTCTGCCTTGACTCTCTGACATACATCACATACTGCTACATACTCCGCGATATCCTTCTTCATTCCGGTCCACCAGAAAGTGTCCTTCAAATCCAGATACATCTTGGTATTTCTTGGGTGAATCGAGTACGGCGAATCATCGGCCTCTTGCAGAATCAACTTCCCGATCTCCGGGTCATTGGGCACATAAACGCGGTCCTCAAACCATAGGGCATCGTGCTCATCCTCACGAAATCCTTTAGCTTTTCCTTTGCTCATTTTCTCCTTTATCCCGACAATCTCCTTGTCAGTCTTCTGAGCTTCTCTGATCTTATCTATCAAAGTAGACTGAATCTCCAATGCTGCTACATAGCCTCTCGGAACTATCTCCAAACATAGCTCGTGAAGATCCTCGACTAACTCCTTTGGTAACTCTCCAGTCATGAGTGTGTTGACATGGCTCTTGCGGCTCAACGCATCGGCTACTATGTTAGCCTTTCCGGGGTGATAATGCAATCTCATATCATAATACTTGATGAGCTCCAACCATCTCCTTTGCCTGAGATTCAACTCCTTCTGCGTGAAGATGTACTTTAAACTCTTGTGATCCGTGTACACCTCACAATGGTTTACGATGAGAAAATGTCTCCATGTATTCAATGCATGCACTACGGCTGCTAACTCCAAATCATGTGTAGCATAATTTAACTCATGGGGCTTAAGCTGTCATGAGGCATATGAAACAACTCTTCCCTCCTGCATAAGCACTGCTCCAAGTCCTCGACGAGAAGCGTCACAATAAACTTCATAATCCTTGCGCTGATCAGGCATAATCAACACTGGTGATGTCACCAAATGTTTCTTCAACTCCTGGAAACTGGCCTCACATTCCTCAGTCCATTTGAACTTGGTATCCTTCTTCAATAACTCCGTCATGGGCTTAGCAATCTTGGAGAAATTCTCAATGAACCTCCGGTAGTATCCTGCGAGTCCAAGAAAACTCCGGATCTCTTCAACTGCCGTTGGGGCTTCCCAATTTGTTACAGTGACAACTTTGGTGGGGTCTACTGCTATTCCTTCTCCGGATATAACATGTCCGAGGAATCCAACTTCCTTCAACCAAAACCCACACTTGCTGAACTTGGCATATAACTGATGTTCTCTAAGCTTCTCTAGTACCAAACGCAAATGCTCCTTATGCTCTTCTTCATTCTTTGAGTAGACCAAAATATCATCAATGAACACCACGACAAACTTATCCAGAAACTCCATAAACACCTTGTTCATCATGTTCATGAAATAGGCAGGTGCTTTAGTCAGACCAAATGACATAACGGTATACTCATACAGCCTGTACCTGGTGGTAAAAGCCGTCTTAGGTATATCCTTCTCTTGAATTCAACTGGTGGTATCCTGATCGCAGATTGAGCTTGGAAAATACTTTAGCTCCTTGCAATCGGTCAAACAAGTCATTGATCATCGGCAGTGGGTACTTGTTCTTGATTGTCACTTCATTCAATCCACGATAATCGACAACCATCCTTAATGATCCATCCTTCTTCTCCACTAGAAGAACTGGTGATCCCCAAGGTGACGAACTTGGGGCGAATATAACATTTATCCAGTAACTCCTTAATCTGCTTCTTAATTTCTTCCAAATCTTTTGCGGGCATCTTGTACGGTCTCTTAGAAATAGGCCCTGTGCCTGGCAAAAGATCAATCAAAAACTCAATGTATCTCTCCGGTGGCATGCCTGGCAACTCTTCTGGAAATACATCAGGAAAATCCTTCACCACTGGTACTTCCTCCTATACAACTCCTGATAAGGAATTTACTTGAGTCCTCTTCGGCACATGCCGGGATACATACTTGATCCTTCTTCCTTCTGGCGTGGTAAGCAAAATCGACTTACTGGCGCATTCAATGTTCCCTCCATACTTCGATAACCAATCCATGCCTAATATCACATCCAGTCCTTGCGACTCCATTACTATTAGGTCTGAGGGAAACACATAGTTACCAATCCTTAATGGTAACCGATCACACCATAGACTAGCCATATACTCTGCTCCTGGCGAGGTTACTAACATGGGTGACCTACGGCTTGGGTTGGCAGCTTATACTTATCCACAAATCCCCTTGATATGTATGAATGCGATGCACCAGTATCAAAAAGAACGATTGCAGTAAATGTCTTAACCAAAACTTACCTATTACTGCATCTGGCTCGGCTTCAACCTCCTCCACGCTAACATGGTTCACCTGTCCTTTGTTGAAAGGGTTGGGCTTCTTCCCAGAGCTTCCATTTCCATTTCCATTCTTCGCTTCAGGACATTCAGTGGCATAATGTCCAGTCTTCTGGCATTTGTAGCAGGTAATGTGGCTCAGATCCCTCTTGGCTGGTGTTGATGGGTTGGTGCGATTCTGTCTGTTGCTTCCTCCATTCCCATTACCATTCTTGGGGCCACTATGGTTGTGCGAACTACCTCCTCCATGGATATGCTGAAAATGTCCTCCCGAGCTTGGGGTAAAGCGAGGCTTCTGTTGAGCTCCAGAATTGTACTTCCCTTGTCCATACTTCCTCTTGCGGCTGTCAATCTGCTGCTGCTTCCCTTCAATCATGAGAGCTCTATCTACCAACTCCTGGTAGTTGTTGAAGGTTGCTACCATCAACTGCATGCTCAGCTCATCATTCAGTCCTTCCAAAAACTTCTCCTGCTTAGCTGCATCAGTAGCAACGTCATCTGGGGCATAACATGCTAGCTTACTAAAGTCATCCACATACTGGCCAACAATACGTCCTCCTTGGCACAAATTGCAAAACTCACACTTCTTCATAGCCATAGCTCCTGCTGAAACATGGGCAGTACGGAAAGCCTGCTGAAACTGATCCCATGTGATAGCGTCGATAGGATAAGTGGCTGTGAAATTCTCCCACCATGATGCTGCGGGTCCATCAAGCTGATGTGCGGCAAAATGCACCTTCTCTGCATCTGTGCATCCTGCAGTGGTCAACTCCCTTCCCATCTTGTGGAGCCAATCATCTGCAACTATCAGCTCGGTGCTACTAGAGAACACCGGTGGATTCAGCCTCAAGAAACGGGCTAAGTGATCAACTGGTTGTGGTGGTGGTGGGTTGTTGTTGTTGTTGTTGTTCCCCTGGTTCTGATTCTGGACTAGAAGTTGCATCAATGTATTCTGCTGCTAGATCAACTGAGTGAGCTCCGGTGGTAAAGCAAATGCATTGTCACGTCTCGGAGGCATCTGAAGGTTTTAGAAAAGAAGAGAAAACTGAATAGAGTGAGGTCTAGAGAGAAAAACATTACCCATATGCACATGAGACAAACACAAACAATATCACTTCAATCAATCAAATAAGGGCATACAACAGTCTAACTATCATTACAAAAGTGCTCGGACTATACTATATAGATGGGGGAATTCTACTACTGTTATGGTGGTCGACTAGAAAAACTGCTCGGTCGAAGACTCCATGATATCTGCTGCAGCTTCATCAACAAAGTCATCATCGCTATCATCTGCGTCCGAGTCGGTGTCGTCGATGATGATGTAGTTCTCCGGGCAAGTGCAGTCGTCGTCTTCTCCTCCAGTCGCGGGAAATCCCATGAATACTTTTAGCTTCTTCTTCAAATCTTCATTCTTCTCCACGAGCATTGCTATTTCGTCCTCATATCCATCGCGTGTAGACTTAAGTTCTTCCTCCAGCTCCGTGATCTTGGTCATAGCCTTCTTCAGATCAATCATGCCTGCACACATCTGGTTCTCCTGGCGACGAATGTGCTAGTTTAACTCCTGGATGAAAGCTGCAATTGATCTATCCTTCCTGCTGCTGATCATCTCCCATTGCTCATCTCGGCGCCCACAAATCTGGTAGATAGTATCCTTGAGATCCTTGTGGTAAACTTCTCCAATGCGTCCCATTGTGATGTGGGCTGTCATGCTCTTTCCTAGACTCCAGGTTGGCGCATCAAAGGAAAACTCTATGGGCTCAGTGACGGGCATGAACGTCCTTCCTGGAACTTGAACTTGAATCATCCAACGCTCATCTCCTGGTAAAGTGGTGATGTAGGTCCCAGTGAAGCTTGGTACTCCGATGTTCAGGTACTTAGTAACTTCCTTCAAGTGGCATCCAAAGGGTGTATCTTCATCCGGTCGCGTGAACTTGTTCCTTGCATCCGCCATCCTAAAAGAGGAGTCAAAATGAGAAGAGAGAGTAGTGATGTAGGGCTTTAGCTTAGTAGTCGTGTCCTACAGTCAGTGTGTGCTCTGATACCATCTTGTAGCGACCAGACCTCAAACAGTCTGATCTCTGTGCATCAGTGTCATCCCTGGATCGGTAATGCTGACACGCACAATACTTGAAGGATTTATAACAGAGTAGCAGTCACACACTTATTACATCGAATGTCTCAAAAGAGAACTTATTACAATAATATGGCTTAAGGCCATCTAATAACGATAACAGCGGAAGGCCTGGAAGATAAGCGAGTCCATCAACTCCAACGGCATCACTGAGTATAATATCACAACCTAAGGCACCTTACTCGTCGTTTGAAAAGTCTGCAACATGAATGTTGCGATCAAAACAATTGAGACATGGAATATCTTGGCATGTAACACCAGAGAGTAATGAAGCAGTTAGTGCTATCACTACATGCATATATGGCTGGTGGAAAGCTCTATGGTTCTGATTTTGCATAAAGCCAATTTTTCCCTACTACAAAGGAATAAATTTTATTTAACTATCATGGTGGTTGTTAAACATTGAGAAGGGTACTCCAACTCAATCCCAATTAAGCATCATCATTAACCCAACAAAATTAAATTAAGTAACATGATGAGATTCACATGATAATCCACGTACTAGATACTCAAAACGTCCATAACAGGGGACACGGCTAACCATGATTAGTTTATACACTCTGCAGAGGTTTGCGACTTATCCCATAAGACTCGATCTCCTCCGCTTGATTTCTCGCACTACATGGTGTTTGAGAAGCGGATGGCCGAGACACGATCTTTCGAAGCATTAACTCTCTACTCGGGTAGGCAGTACCAACCTACAACCCACTACATCTGCTAGTCTACCTCTTCAAGAGCTCACGCAACTTAATCAACTATGCTAGAGCCCATAGTAGCTTGCGGCTGCACACAAAAGTTTCTAGCATGAAATAATCTCATGATCCCTTTGAGTCTAGGTGGCGGTCCATAGGAGAATCACACGGTACCCCGGGATTTCCAAAAATCTGAGCAACCTTGGGTTCCCAGTGCCTCAATCCACCCAAATGTGAATTTAAGTTGCCACCTTAAGTAAACCATTAATTAACAATCTCACATCTGGCATGGAAACACTCACCCAATCCATGTCTACTAGCATAGCTTAGCAATATAAGCAAACGTAGAAGTAACTCCCAAAGGTTTGATAATAAAACAGGTAATAGGTTCTACCTCATCTACTTCCCAAAACCCACATATTAAATCAGATCCTAACCATGCAGTTGTTTGAGGATTGATCTAGTGCAATAAAACTGGGTAGTAAAGAGGTATGATCACAGTGTTATTTGCCTTGCTCATGATCCGTGAAACCTAGAGATTCGGAGTAGCAAGCGGCGCAATCCCGGCACTCTATCGCAAACAAACAAGCATACAATAAGCACTCATCTAATGCACAGGTAAAACTCGAATAAGAGATCTAACCAGAAAGTTCAACTTAAGAACTCCGGTTTGCAAAAAGAATCAAATCAAACGAAGCAACGAAAGTCAAACGGCGAAAGAAACAAGCTTGTTTACTAATATGGACCTCAGTCAAATTTTACAGTAGCAAAAAACTTGTTTGAGTAGGTTAAACGGAAAGAGGGTTTCGAGACGAAATTCTAGGCGCTTGAATCGCCTGATTCCAATAAACGAGCGAAAAGTTATACTAAAACGAAAATGGGATCAGGAATCACTATCTGGAATAATCACGGAAAATCCGATAAAAAGAAAAACGAATGAACAGGCTAACGAACGAACATTCGCTGTCTGCGGCTAAACGACGAAATCCATTCGTTAAAACGAACAAATGAACGGGTGTTCGCTAATTAACTAAACCGAAAAAAATAAACCGATCTATATAAAAAATAAACCGGGTTCCTAAAAAAACTGACGGTTTTCTCTCGAAAACCACGGCGACGTCGGGGACTACCTCCGGCGGGTCAACGGGCGGCGGCGGCGGCGGTCGGCTCGGCGAGACGGGAGGCTCGGCGGTGGCGGGTAACTCGGCGGAATGGGCGAAGCGGGCGACGGCGACAGAATCGGCCGGCGACGCTAGGGTGTCGGCGGGGCGCTGGCTGGGCTGGGGCGGCGGCGGGCCGAGGCGGGGGCCCGGCTTATAAAGCCCCCCCTGGGCGGTGTCCCGCTCGGGTACGGCCCGGAGTCGGTTTGACTTTTTTTTTAGAAAAGATAAATTACGCGAAGAAAAACAAATAAAAGAAATACTAAATGGACTCCAAAAATCCCGAAATAAATTTCCCACGACTTCTAAAATCAAGCCAGGCAAGATGAACATTTATTTGGGGCCTAAATGCATATTTTAAAAACGCGCAGTTTTCCTAAATTCAAATAAAACAGCCAAAAACTCCGAAATAAAATCTTATTTGATTTTTTTATTAAATCGTCAATATTTCTTTATTTTGGGAAAGTCATTTTATTCCCTCTCTCATATTTTTATAATAGAAATCATTAAAGATAAAATAAATAAAATCAAATGATCCTATTTTCAAAATTTGAGAAAACTCAAATATGAAAATAACGAAATTCCCAACTCTCTCCGTGGGTCCTTGAGTTGCGTAGAATTTCTAGGATCAAGCCAAAATGCAATAAAATATGATATACAATGATGATCTAATGTATAACATTCTAAATTGAAAGTTTGGGATGTTACAATCTATAGATGTATCGGGACTCTTCGTTTACTGTCCTCTCTACAATGCATGGAGAATCGAGACCTATTTACGGAGGTGTGTACACGATTGGAGGCTACGACGAGGGATACTTTTACCCAACATGGGTGTCAGTATGATCTTAGTATCCCCCCTATGCTTTAGGCGTTATACGAACTCTACATGTCTCTTTGTATTTCGCCTTTTTTATTTTTCATTTGTGTGAGAGGATCATGTTTTGCGGTGTGCATCTTACTTATGGAGAGGCCGGGTGTAATACTTAAATATTTTAAGTAATAAAGTGCCCCATTTTGGAAAAAGAAGGGTTGACGCGCTTTATTGTGCTATTGGTGTTGTTGGATTTCTTACAAAAATAATCATCATGTTTTAAAATATAAGGTGTGTTTCTTTTTTGAAAAGTCCGATCTTTTAAATTCGATCAAGTTTGTAGAGAAATATATCAAATCCAAAATATCAAATCGACTTTATATTCATCATGAAATGAATTTCTACAGTTTTTTGTTTAATATTATGGATGTGATATTTTTTGCACCAAACTTGGTCAAAGTTAAAAAAATTGGCTTTCTAAAAAACAAATACCACTTATATTTTGGAACCGATGAAACATTTAGTTTGGCGGCGGCGGGGGGGGGGGGTATTTAGTTTGGGAGGAAGATAAATTGTGTTTTATTTTCATTTATAATGCAGTTATTTGGTGGGCCTTTCGTGGTGAGATTTTATATTATCCGCTAACCAACCTATATTTATGTGGGAATTTTATTGTGTCGATGGTTCCATGTACTATATTGGAGCTACACTATCACATGGTGGTGCTTCTTTTTTCTAGGTGGTTGGAGATGTGCACGATTGATATATTTTTATAGGCCGGTTGCTGTTGATTGATTCGAAAAATCGTTGGCCCGGTCAATATCACAAACCAAATCCAAAATTGAATACCTTAATTGAATGAAAGAGCTTCAAAATTGGGGAACGTAGTGAACTAAAAGAATTGAATGGGAGAGCTTGAGAGGCCTTAAAAGTTACAAAGCATAGTTGATAACCCACAAGTATAGGGGATCGATTGTAGTTTTCTGATAAATAAGAGTGCCAAACGCAACGAGGAGTTAAAGGTAGAATTTATACTCTCAAGTTCTATCAACCATCGATACAACTCTACGCACACTTAATGTTCGCTTTACTTAGAACAAGAATAAAACTAGAAATAATTTGCAAGAATAAAATTATGAATAAATTGCAAGATAATAAATTTAGAACTTTAGTAGAAAGCTTTTTGTAACACAAAAGAAAGATTTGTCCCTAGGCAATCGATAACTAGACCGGTAATCATTATTGCAATTTTATATGAGGGAGAGGATGAGCTAACATACTCTCCGTACTTGGATCATATGCGCTTATGATTGGAACTCTATCAAGCATCCGGAACTAGCAAAGATCATTAAGATAAAACCCAACCATAGCATTAAGTATCAAGTCCTCTTTACTCCCATACGCAACAACCGCCTTACTCGGGTGTAAGCTTCTGTCACTAGCCACCCACCATAAGCAAATCATGAATATATTACAACACCCTACAGCTGGGATCCCTCACGCTTGTGCGACACGGAGGGCACCATAGGACGGCACCAAAATAAAGTATACAACTCAAATCAATCATGATCATCAATCAACCCATAGGACAAAACAGATCTACTCAAACATCATAGGATAACAACATATCATTGGATAATAAAATATAGTGTTGAGCACCATGTTTAAGTAGAGAATTACAGTGGGAATAGAGAGGTTACACTGCTGCATAGAGGGGGATAAAGTTGGTGTTGACGGTAGCAAGGTTGTTGGTGTAGATCACCGTCATGATCCTAGTCCGGACGGCACTCTGATGCCACCGGGAGAGAGGAGGAGAGAGCCCCCCTCCTTATTCTTCCTTGGCCTCCTCCTAGACGGGAGGAGACTTCCCCATCTGGTCCATGGCCTCCATGGCACTTCTGTTTCGTGTTCCTCTTTTTTGGCCCTTCACCGTTTCTTAAATTTCCGGAGATCCATAACTCCGATTGCGCTAGATTTTTAACACGATTTTCCCCCAGATATAAGCTTCCTTGCGGCCGAAGAAGAGACCCAACTGGCTTACAGTGTGGCCACTAGGCACCACCACATGCCACATGGGCTTGCCGCGCCCTAGTGGGTAGTGAAGGTTGTGGGCCTCCTTTTACGTTGATTCCACCTCCCAAAAATCACATATATTCTAGAATAATTCTCCATAAATTTTTTACCGCGTTTGGATTTTGTTGATATGGATATTCTGCAAAACAAAAAACATGCAACAAACAGGAACTGACACTGGGCACTGATCAATATGTTAGTCCCAAAAAAATATAAAATGTTACCAAAAGTATATAAAAGTTGTTTAATATTGGCATGGAACGATAAAAAATTATAGATACACCGGGGACGTATCAGCATCCCAAGCTTAATTCCTGCTCGTCCTTGAGTAGGTAAATGATAAGAAAGATAATTTTTGATGTGGAATGCTACCTAGCATAATCTTGATTATATATCTAATCATGGCATGAATATTAAGACAGAGTGATTCAAAGCAATTGTCTATAATTTGACATAAAGACATCAACACTCAGGCATCCCAACAAACAATCATGCCTTTCAAAATATCAATGCTAAAGAACGTTATCCCTACAAAATCATATAGTCTTGTCATGCTCTATCTTCTTAACACAAAGTATTTATAATGCACAACCCTGATGAAAAGCGGAGCAATTGGTTCATACTTTTTAACGCGCTTCAGCTTTTTCAACCCCACGCAATACATGAGCGCAAGCCATGGACATAGCACTATGGGTGGAATAGAGCTAGTATGATGATAGGGGTAAACATAGAGAAGACAAAAAAGGAATAAACTATCACATCGACGCGGCTAATCAACGGGCTATGGAGATGCCCATCAATTGATATCAATGCAAGGAGTAGGGATTCCCATGCAACGGATGCACCAAGAATTATAAGTGTATGAAATCTCAACATGAAAACTAAGTGGGTGTGCATCCAACTTGCTTGCTTGAAAACCTCGGGCATTTGAGGAAGCCCATAATCAGAATATACAAGCCAAGTTCCATAATAAAAAGTTCCCACAAGTATATGAAAGTGGCAACATAGGAGACTCTCTACATGAAACACATAGTGCTACTTTGAAACACAAGTGCGGAAAGGATAGTAAACATTGCCCCTTCTCTCTTTTTCTCTGATTTTTTCTTCTTTTTTCCCTTCTTTTTTCCCTTCTTTTTTCCCTTTCTTTGTTGGGTTCTTTTTGGCCTCTTTCCCCCCCCCTTTTTAAATTTTGTCCGAAGTCTCATCCCGACTTGTGGGGCAATCATAATCTCCATCATCCTTTCCTCATTGGACAATGCTCTAATAATGAATAATGATGATCATCACACTTCTATTTACTTACAACCCAAAAGAAATAAAAATCACAAATCGATACCTAGAACAATATGACTCTATATGAATGCCTCTGACAGTGTACCAAGATGTGCAATGATCTAGCGTAGCAAGGATATCAAAAAACGGACTAGCCATGAAAATATCATGCTAGCTATCTTATGATCATGCAAAGAAATATGACAATGAATGCTCAAGTCATGTATATGATGATGATGGAAGTTGGATGGCAATATATCTTGGAATGACTTTGGAAATGCCATAATAGGTAGGTATGGCGGCTGTTTTTCGGAAGATATAATGAGGCTATGTGTGATAGAGTGTATCATATCACGGGGTTTGGATGCACCGGCGAAGTTTGCACTAACTCTCGAGGTGAGAAAGGGCAATGCACGGCACCGAAGAGGCTAGCAAATTGTGGCAAGGTAAGAGTGCGTATAATCCATGGATTCACATCAGTCATCCACTCATAAGGAAGACAATCAATAATAATCATGCTCCAAATTCTTAGCGTAATGAGAGACTATACGTGCATGCTTCGGGAATCACAAACCTTAACACCAATATTCTTACTAACCACAATCACTCACTAGTACCTCCCACAGATTACTCTATATCGCAAAACTATTGCAAGGAATCAAACATATCATATTCAGTGATCTACAAGTTTTATGTAGGATTTTTATGACTAACCATGTTGATGACCAATTCTTGTTGACTCTCTAAATAGATATAAGTGAAGCAAGAGAGTTTAATTCTTTCTACAAAAGATCATGCTCATGCTCTAATAAATATAAGTGAATAAAAAGAGCATTCTACAAATAACGGTTTTCTTTAAAAAGAGAAACAGGCAATCCAAACTTCAAATGATATAAGTGAATCACATGAAGCATTCTATAAAGCCATACTCAAAAGATATAAGTGAAGTGCAATGAGCATTCTATAAATTAACCAATGACTATATCATACCAGCATGGTGCATTAAAGAAAAGTGAAAACTAAACACATGAGACGCTCCAAGAATTTACTCATATCATGCGAACAAAACAAAAACCGAAACATAACGATACTTGTTGAAGAAAGATGGGATGCCTTCCGGGGCATCCCCAAGCTTAGACGCTTGAGTCTCCTTGAATATTTACTTGGGTGCCTTGGGCATCCCAAGCTTGAACTCTCGCCTCTCCTCCTTCTCATATTGAGATCTCCTCGATCTTCAAACACTTCATCCACACAAAACTTAACAAAACCCTCGTGAGATCCACTAGTATAATAATGCAAATCACTACTTTAAGTATTATTGCAAACCCATTCATATTTTATTTTTGCATTATACCTTGCATCAAAAACAAAATCTATCAAAAACTAAACTGTCCGTAGTAATCTGAACATTGACCATACTTCTGTAACATAAAAAATCTGCATAGCAGTACTATGTAAAAAAATCAGAATCTTTGCATGTTCCGGTAAAAAATAATGTAAATTAAGGCTCTACAACAAAAGTTTCTATTTTTGCCCCGCACATACAAAACAAGCAATCTAACCATACTAAAGGCCAATCTTGGCACATTATTTTTATAATAAAATGGATTTGTACAAAGGGGATAATTATTTTTGTGAGAAACTTCCATGAAAGATTCTACATTTTTTCCATGAGCATGAACACAAGTGTTCAAGGTCAACCCTCACTTCTCCAATGCATAACCTTCCAAACGCTTCTCTTTTTTAAAAAGTTTTTAAGTTCCCCTCTATATTTTTTTGTTTTTAAACTTTATAAAAGCGCTCAACAAAATAAAGTGACTCTCTAAAACTTCCAGGTTGTCTCCCTGGCAGCACTTTCATTAAAGCCATTAAGCTAGGCATAAAGTGCTCAAGTAATTGATCCACTCGGATCCCAAGGTATATCAAAGTCAATTTTAATTAACAATGATTTGTAGTTTAGTAGTGAGCACAAACCAACATATTATACAACAACGAAGTCTAACTCTCTTCCTATGCATCGACATGTCATAAAAGAACAATTCATGCACATCAAGTAAAGGCCAATGCATAGTATAAGCAGTTTCTTGCAATTTTATTGTGTTGGAAACATAGAGAGGTGGAGACGTAGTTCCTCTCTCATACTAATTGCAAGTAGGAGCAGCAATCACATGCATATCATATTCATCAAAAATATCATGTGCAATAGTAAAATGCAACCCATCAATATAATCGTTAATAAGCGCAAACTTCTCCGATATAGTGTAGTTTGGAGAATTCAAAAAGATAATAGGACTATCATGTGTGGGTGCAATAGCAACAATTTCATTCTTAATATAAGGAACTATAGCAAGTTCATCTCCATAAACATAATTCATAATGGCATCATGGCCACAAGCATAGCAAGCATCAGTTTCAAAAAAGGATATTTCAAACGAATCAATGTGATCATAGCAATCGTCCTTCTGTAAGCACGAAGGGAAATTAAACAATGTGTGAGTTCAAGAGTTACTCTCATTAGAAGGTGGGCACAGGTAGCTAATCTGCTCTTCCTCCTTTTGTTCTTCGCTCTACTCATCATCTTTTTTCATCCAATGAGCACATAGTGTCATCAATTTCTTCTACCATAGATTCCTGTAAAATATTGGTCTCTTCTTGGGCAGTAGAGACCTTCTCAATAAATGCATCAATATTGGCATTGTATTTATAATTCTCATCGAAATATTTAAATACAGCAAAATTTTCAAATCGGTAAACAACATCATCATAATCTTCATACTCTTCAAACAAACATTTAATTTCACAACCACCCTTAAAAGCAAAAAAAATTCTATTCGTTCCACATCATAGTAATCATATCTACCATTAGCATAAGAATCTAGACTTTCATTATCATTAAATTCACATGAAAAGGGAAGGTGTTTAGTATAAATTCCAAGCATACCAATGCAACATTTCAATTTGATCCCATAAGAGTTTCCCTTTGAGTCAAGCAATAATCCCTAAAGTATTCATGTTGATCCAGCGTGTCTCCCATTATCAATTTGAATGGGTTTTTCTCAGGATTATCAAAGTAGTGTTTAATATTTTTCACATAACGAGCATCGAGGGTTTTAGGAGGTTCCCCATCTCCATGAGTAGTAAGTACAACTAAGATTTTTGGTATTTTGTGTTCCATATCCATAACTAAAGATATAAAACAACTTAGAACCAAAAAAAAACTACTTAGTGATAAAGCAAACATGCACACACGAGAATATTCACCTCACGCTGTTGCTCCTCGGCAACGACACCAGAAAAAGGTCTTGATAACCCACAAGTATAGGGGATCAATTGTACCTTTTTAGATAAATAAGAGTGTCAAATCCAACGAGGAGCTAAAGGTAGAATTTATATTCTCTCAAGTTCTATCGACCACCAATACAACTCTACAGACACTTAACATTCGTTGTACCTAGAACAAGAATAAAACTAGAAGTACTTTGCAAGAATAAAACTATGAATAAATTGCAAGATAACAAATTTAGTAGTTTAGTAGAAAGCTTTTTGTAACACAATAGAAATATTTGTCCCAAGGCAATCGGTAACTAGACCGGTAATCATTATTGCAATTTGATATGAGGGAGAGGCATGAGCTAACATACTTTCCATACTTGGATCATATGCACTTATGATTGGAACTCTAGCAAGCATCCGCAACTACCAACGATCATTAAGGTAAAACCCAACCATATCATTAAGTATCAAGTCCTCTTTACTCCCATATGCAACAACCCCCTTACTCGGGCGTAAACTTCTGTCACCCTAGCCACCCACCATAAGCGAATCATGAATGTATTGCAACACCCTACAACGGGGATCCCTCACTCTTGCGCAACACGAAGGGCACCATAGGACAGCACCAAAATAAAATAAAAAACTCAAACCAATCATGATCATCAATCAACCCATAGGACAAAACAGATCTACTCAAACATCATAGTATAACCACATATCATTGGATAATAATATATAGTGTTGATCACCATTGTTAAGTAGAGAATTAAAGCAGGAATAGAGAGGTTACACCACTACATAGAGGGGGAGAAATTGGTGTTGATGGTAGAAAGGTTGTTGGTGTAGATCGTCGTCATGATCCCAGCCCCAGCGGCACTCCGGCGCCACCGGGAGAGAGAGGGGGGAGAGCCCCCATCCTTCTTCTTCTTCCTTGGCCTCGCCCCTAGATGGGAGGAGGAGAGTTCACCCTCTTTTCATGGCCTCCATGGCGGCGGAGGGGTGGGAGCCCCTCCGAGATTGGATCTCTCTCTCTGTTCTCTTCTCTCTCGCGTTCCTTTTTTTGGCCCTTCACCGTTTCTTAAATTCTTGTAGATCCGTAACTCCGATTGCGCTGAAATTATAACAGGATTTTTTTTCTGGATATAAGCTTCCTTGCGGCCGAAGAGGAGCCCTAGTTGACTTACGGTGTGCCCACCAGGCACCATCGCACGCCAGGGGGTCTGGTCGCGCCCTGGTGGGTAGTGGAGGCCGTGGGCCTCCGTTTGCGTTGATTCCACCTCCCAAAAATCTCTGAATTCTAGAATGAAATGTTATCCTAAGTTTGCTACTTCACCTATCTTTGTTACCGATAAGTATTATGAATTCTCTGTTGACCCCGAGTTAATTACTTTGGTCGAATCTGATCCATTTCATGGCTATGAAACTGAAACTGTAGTGGCACATCTTACTAAATTAAATGATATAGTCACCCTCTTTGCTCATGATGAGAAATTCGCTATTACTATATTCTCAAATTATTTCCGTTCTCATTAAAGGGTGGTGCTAAGATATGGTACAGTACTCTTGCTCCTGGTTGTGTGTGTAGTCCCCATGATATGATTTACTACTTCTCTGAAAAATATTTTCCTGCTCATAAGAAACAAGCTGCCTTACAGGAAATATTTAACTTTGTGAAAATTGAAGAAGAGAGTCTCCCACAAGCTTGGGGGAGGCTTCTCCAATTGCTTAATGCTTTGGCTGATCATCCTCCTAAGAAAAATGAAATACTTGATATCTTCTATAATGGACTAACCGGTCCTTCTGTGGACTTCCTAGATAGTTGTGCTAGTTGTGTTTTCAAGGAATGAACTGTTGAACAAGCTGAGGAATTATTGAACAACATATTGAAAAATTATGATGATTGGACTCTTCCTGAACCACCACCTAAACCCACTCCGAAGAAGAAGGGCATCTTATTTCTTAGTCCCGAAGATATGCAAGAGGCAATGAAATTTATGAAGGAAAAAGGTATTAAAGCTGATGATGTTAAGAATTTACCACTGATTGAAGAAATACACGGACTTGACACACCACCGCCACATGTGGTAGAGGTAAATTCTTTATTAAAGTTTGATGAAGATGACATCCCTTATAATAAACATCCTAGTCAATGCTTATATGAATTTGACAGCCACATTAGGGAACAAGATCACTTCAATGCAAATGTTATGAAACAATTGAAATATAACTCTAACATGATTGCTCGTTTGAGTGACTTGTTATTTAGAATTACTAATGATGTTAGAGGTGTAGGAAAGCATGCCTCTATGGTTCAAACTCAGTTAGAACAAGTTGCTAAATCTCAAAGAGAATTGCTAAATGAAATGAATAATAATATGAATGATTATGCTGTTAGAGTAGCAACTAGAGGAGGCAAAATGACTTAGGAACAACTTTACCTAGAAGGTCACCCCAAAACAATTGAACAAGACTCTCAAAGAATTAATACTGATGCACCTAGTCCTAGTAAAAAGAAAAAGAAGAAGAAAAATGATAGGACCCTGCATACCTCTAGCGAACCTGAGAAAGAGAAACCTTTGGAAGATAACAATGATGTCTCTATTTCTGTTGCTCAAACTCAATCGGGTAATGAACATCCACATAGCGATAACAAAAATGATAATGATGGTGTTCATGTAGATGCTCGACCATACAATGTTAAAGAACCAGCTAATGAATTTGAGATAGAAACTGTTGTTGATCTTGATAATCCACAACCTAAAAATGAACGATATGATAAAAGAGACTTTGTGGCTAGCAAACATGGTAAAGAGAGAGAGCCATGGGTTCAAAAACCCATGCCCTTTCCGCCTAAACCATCCAAGAAAAAGTACGATGAAGAATTTGAACGCTTTACTAAAATGCATAGGCCAATCTTTTTCCGTACTCGCTTGTCTGATATTCTAAAGATGGCTCCTTATGCAAAATACATGAAGAAATTGTCACTAATAAAAGAAAAATACCCGAAGCTAATTATTCTTTTAAAGATGGAGTACCTAAAAGAAAAGATGGCTCCACCATGTTTGCTAATTATTCTTTTAAAGATGGAGTACCTAAAAAACTAGGAGATTCAGGAATACCAACTATACCATGCTCCATCAAAAGAAATTATGTCAAAACTGCTTTATGTGACTTAGGAGCTGGTGTTAGTGTTATGCCTTTCTTTTTATATAAAAGACTTGATTTGAATAAACTCACACCTAATAAAATATCTTTGCAAATGGCTGACAAATCCACTGCCATACCTATCGGTATTTTTGAAGATGTGCCTATTGTTGTTGCAAATGTTACTATCCTAACAGACTTTGTTATACTTGAGATGCCCGAGGACGACAACATGTCGATTATCCTTGGTAGACCCTTTTTGAATACTGTAGGGGTTGTTATTGGTTGCAACAAAAGCAAGGACACTTTTCATATCAATGGTAATGAGCATAAGGTGCACTTTCTGAAGAAACAATTCCAAGTGAATGGTATTAATGTTATTGAAAAATCTCCGACCCTCACTATTGGAAATTTTCAACTACCCCTACCTACTGCCAGAAAGAAATATGAAATACTTATTGTTGGGGATATGCACATCCCCGTTGAGGTAACTTAGTGTTTTACGACGGTTCTTCGGTTTCATGCTAATCGAAAATGGTTGTTAATAGGACTTGAGCAACCTTGTTAATGGATCATTTTTGAGAGGTATGAAGTGGATGAATTGAGTAAGCACCGTCTTCTGTCCCAACTTTTTGTTTTCTGTTCTTCTTAGTTAAATAAAATAAAATGTCAGATTTATCCTGTTTTCAGAATTTCCCGTGCAATAAAAAAATGGCCAAAAATAAATGTTCTTAGAAAGCCCTGAAATTTTGATACGATTTTTTCTGATTATTTCTAAATTTATGGTACAAATAACATCACAAGGGGGTTCCCCTGGTGTGCACAAGACACCAGGGCACGCCAGCAACCCCACGCGCGCCCTGGTGGGTTGTGGGCCCTAGGTGGGTCCCCTCACTTATCCCTTTAGTCCATGTCATCTCCTACCTCCAGAAAAAATCACCATAGCTCTCTCCCTCATGTTCTTGCTCTCAAACCTGTGGATTTCGATCTCCTTGCTCGAAGCTTCGTTTCTGAAACTATTTTGGGGATTGCTACTTGGTATGTGACTCCTCCATTGCTCCAATTAGTTTTTGCTTTAGTGGTTTATATTTTGAATAATTAGCTACTCTTGTTGCTGCTGTAAATGGGATTGCATGTTGAACTCTTGGAGTTCCAAGTAGTTTGAGTGCTTGATATAGCCTTTAGATATCCATACGAGTAGTTGCTATCAATCTTATGAACTTTTGTTGACAAAATTTTTGTAGACTAAAATTTTCAAAATTTTATTTATAGGAATAAGATGAGTTTCTTTAGGAAGTTTTCTTCCAAGAAGAATGCTAAGGGAGTTATTGGGGAATCATAGGACAATGACCTCAATACTCCGAGAACGGCGGAGGTACGACCATGCGAATGGCCACATAATGCCTTCATGCAGGAGACCGGGTTCCATCAAGAGTTTGCCCAATTCGTTGCACATGCCAGGATGACCGACTTCCTCGCAGCTCAGTGTGACCAACACCATCTACTTACAAATTCCTTTGTGCAAATTTTTCATTTTCTGAGTAGGAACAATCCTCCTGAGGTATGGTTTAATTTGTATGCTGAAACCCGTCAGATACCGCTCACTGACTTCTGTGACATATGTTTGATCCCTTCTGATGGGGAACTGAGGACTTTCTCCTCACTTCGACAGTGGGGGATGAGAGAGGCGTGTCGAACGCCACTGCCACTAGTTTGCAGTTTCCTTCTATGCATTACTTTTCTTTATTCATCTCGAAGTGCTTAACTGCTAGGGAGAAGGTCGGTGCACTCAGCGCCCCTAACCTCGCTATTTTACGCCGTGCACTACACGATGATCACACCTTTAGCCTAGGGGCTATTATTGCTACTTGGTATGTGACTCCTCCATTGCTCCAATTAGTTTTTGCTTTAGTGGTTTATATTTTGAATAATTAGCTACTCTTGGTGATGTTGTAAATAGGCTCCTATGTTGAATTCTTGGAGTTCCAAGTAGTTTGAATCCTTGATATAGCCTTTAGACATCCATATGAGTAGTTGCTATCAATCTTATGAAGTTTTGTTGACAACATTTTTGTAGACTAAATTTTTCAGTATTTTATTTATAGTAATAAGCTGAGTTTCTTTAGGAAGTTTTCTTCCAAGAAGAATGCTAAGGGATTTATTGGGGAATCATCGGACAATGACCTCAAAACTTTGAGAATAGCGGAGGTACGGCCGTGTGAATGCCACATAATGCCTTCATGGAGGAGCCCGGGTTCCATCAAGAGTTTTCCCAATTTGTTGCAAATGCTAAGTGTGACCAACACCATCTCCTTACAAATTTCTTTGTGCAAAATTGTCATTTTCTGAATAAGAACAATCCTCCTGAGGTACGGTTTAATTTATATGCTGAAACCCATCAGATACCGCTCACTGACTTCTGTGACATATGTTTGATCCCTTTTGATGGGGAATTGAGGGAGCCTAAACCGGCAAAGTTTGAGGACTTTCTCCTCACTTTGACAGTGGGGGATGAGGAGGTGTGTCGAACGTCACTTCCACTAGTTTGCAGTTTCCTTCCGTGCATTACTTTGCTTTATTCATCGTGAAGTGTTTAACTGCTAGGGATAAGGTCAGTGCACTCAGTGCCCCTGACCTTGCTATTTTACGCCGTGCACTACACGATGATCACACCTTTAGCCTAGGGGCTATTATTGCACTCCGTTTGCACCTCAACGGGGCTAAGGGCTAAATCCATGGTGGTATTTATGCTACTCGCATAGGGAGTCACATTAATGTTTGATAGTATTCGGACACCGGAAGTGTTTTGGGGGTGTCGGGTACGTATCGGGTCATCGGAAGGGGTTTCGGGCACCCCCCAGGCAAATTTTATGGGCCTAATGGGCCAAGAGTGGGACAGCCCATCCCCTAAGGGGCTGGTGCTCCCCCTATAGGTGGAAATAGGAGGAGAAGGAAAGGAGGTAAGGGAGAAGGAAAGGGGAGGATTCGGCCTCCCCCTTTCCTTCTCTCCCCCTCTCTTTCCTTCCCCTCCGACACTTATGGGAGGGAGGGGAGGATGCCCCATGCTGGTATGAGATAGTCCATGGTTGATTTATAAAATGCTCATTGCACTTCACTTATATCTTTTGAGTTTGGCTTTATAGAATGCTTCACGCGCTTCACTTATATCGTTTGAAGTTTGGATTGCCTGTTTCTCTTCACATAGAAAACTGATGTTCATAGAATGCTCTCTTGATTCACTTGTATTTGTTAGAGCATTATATTTTGTATAAAGAGTTAAACTCTCATGCTTCACTTATATTTATTTAGAGAGACAAAAGGAATTGGTCAATTGCATGGTTAGTCATAAAATCCTACATAAAAC
Organism: Aegilops speltoides; assembly: GCA_021437245.1. NCBI lineage: Eukaryota > Viridiplantae > Streptophyta > Magnoliopsida > Poales > Poaceae > Aegilops > Aegilops speltoides. Next base: position 138,101,659 of record CM038147.1, read on the forward strand.
TTATGGATCACTGAATATGATATTCCTTGCAATAGTTTTGCGATATAGAGATGATAATATGTGGGAGGTACTAGTAAATGGTTGTGGTTAGTAAGAATATTGGTGTTAAGGTTGTGTTTCCCGCAGCATGCACATATAGTCTCTCGTTATGCTATGAAAGTTGGAACACAAATTATCCTTGATTGTCTACCTTTGTGTGAAGGTCGAGGGCGCGCGATGATTAACTCCTACCAACCTCCCCCCTAGGAGCATGCATAGTATTACTTTGCTTCAAGGGCTAATAAACTTTTGCAATAAGTATATGAGTTCTTTTTGACTAATGTGAGTCCATGGATTATACACACTCTTACCTTTCCGCAATTTGCTAGCCTCTATGGTACCGTGCATTGCCCTTTCTCACCTCGAGACGTGGTGCAAACTTCGCCGGTGCATCCAAACCCCGTGATATGATACGCTCTATCACACATAAGCCTTATTATATCTTCCTCAAAACAGCCACCATACCTACCTGTTATGGCTTCTCCATGGCCATTCCGAGATATATTTCCATACAACTTCCATCACTTCTGTTTGACTTGAGCATTCATTTTCATATTGCTTTGCATGATCATATGGCTGACATAGCATTTGTGGCTCAGCCACCATTCATCATCTTCATACGTGTTATGCTATATCATTGCCACATGCATTCATATAGAGTCATATTTTGTAGTATTGAGTTATAAGTATATAGAAGTATGATGATCATCATTATTCGTTATTAGAGCATTGCCCCAATGATGAAAGGATGATGGAGACCATGATTCCCCCACAAGTCAGGATGAGATTCCAGACTAAAAGGAAAGGAAAAAAAGAGAAAAAGAAAAAGGAAAAATGAATGAAAAAAGAAAAGAAAAGAAAAGGGGCATGCAAATACCACACTTGTGCTTCAAATTAGCACCATGTTTTTCATATAGAGACTCCTATGTTGTCACTTTTATATACTAGTGGGAATTTTTCATAGTAGAGTTTCATGCACACCCACTTAGTTTCATATTGACCTTTCATACACTTATAGATCTTGGTGCATCCGTTGCATGGCAATCCCTACTCCTTGCATTGATATCAATTGATGGGCATCTCCATAGCCCGTTAGTTAGCCACATCGATGTGAGACTTTCTTATTTTTTCTCTTCTCTATATTTACCCCTATCATCATACTCTATTCCACCGATAGTGCTATATCCATGGCTTGCCCTCATGTATTGCGTGAGGGTTGAAAATGATGAAGTGCATTAAAAAGTATGAACCAATTGCTTGGCTGACACCAGGGTAGTACATGATTTATACTTTGAGCTGAGAAGACAGAGCATGACAAGACTATATGATTTTGTAGGGATAACGTTCTTTAGCATTTCATATTATGAAAGACATAATTGTTTGTTGGGATGCCTGAGTATTGATGTCTTTATGTCAAATTACAGACTATTGCTTTGAATCACTTATGTCTTAATATTCATGCCATGACTAGACATTGGATCAAGTTTATGTTAGGTAGCATTCCACATCAAAAATTATCTTTTTTATCATTTACCTACTCGAGGACGAGCAGGAATTAAGCTTGGGGATGCTGATACGTCTCCATCGTATCTATAATTTTTGATTGTTTCATGCCAATATTATACAAGTTTTACATACTTTTGGCAATTTTTTATATGATTTATTTGGACTAACTTACTTATCGAGTGCCCAGTGCCAGTTCCTGTTTGTTGCCCGTTTTTGTATTGCAGAAAATCCATATCAAACGAAGTCCAAATGTGATGCAACTCCACAAAGAATTATTTTGGAATATTTGTGATTTTTGGGAGTTGGAATCACCGCAAACAGAGGCTCGTGGTGGGCACAACCCACCAGGGCGTGGTCCCGGAGCCAGGCGTGGCGTGGTGGGTTGTGCCCACCTCGAACGTCGGTTGGACCTCTACTTCAGGCGCAAGGAAGCTTATATCAGGAAAAAATCGTGTAAAAAGATCAGCGCAGTCAGAGTTACGGATCTCCGGGAATATAAGAAACGGTTTTCGGCTAGATCTGGGAAGCGCGAAATAGAAGAGGATAGAGAGACAGATCCAATCTCGGCAGGGCTCTCGCCCCTCTACAGCCATGGAGGCCATGGACCAGAGGGGTAACCCTCCTCCCATCTAGTGGGGAGGCCAAGGAAGAAGAATAAGGATGGGGGCTCTCTCCCCCTCTCTCTCAGTGGCGCCGGAACGCCGCCGGGGCTAGGATCGTGACGGCGATCTACATCAACAACCTTTCTACCGTCAACACCAACTTTCTCCCCCTCTATGCAGCGGTGTAACACTTCTTGCCCCCGCTATAATCTCTACTTAAACATGGTGCTCAACTCCATATATTATTTCCCAATGATCTATGGTTATCCTATGATGTTTGAGTAGATCTGTTTTGTCCTATGGGTTAATTGTGATCTTGGTTGGTATGATTGTATATTTTATTTATGGTGCTGTCCTACGGTGCCCTCCGTCTCGCGCAAACATGAGGGGTCCCCGCTGTAGGGTGTTTCAATATGTTCATGGTTCGCTTACGGTGGGTTGCGAGAGCACTGTTCAAGATATCTTCCGATATTCCGATAAATCAGCCGATTTATCGCTTACCTGTGTCTGACCGATACGATAAATCGACCGATAAATCATCCGATATGGCGATAAATCAACCGATATGCCGATGAACTAGCCGATTTACCCCTTATCATGGGTCGACCGATAAGTTCCCGATAAGCGATATCCCCAACATTGTGCGAGAGTGACAGAAACTTAAACCCGAGTAGGTGGGGTATGATGTATGGGAGTAAAGAGGACTTGATACTTAATGCTATGGTTGGGTTTCACGACCTTAATGATCTTTAGTAGTTGCGGATGCTTGCTAGAGTTCCAATCATAAGTGCATATGATCCAAGTAGAGAAAGTATGTTAGCTCATGCCTCTCCCTCATATAAAGTTACAAGAATGATTACCAGTATTTGTTATCGATTGCCTGGGGACAAATGACTTTCTTGTTGACAAAAGCTATCTACTTTTATTACCTTGCAATTTATTCTTACTTTTATTCCTGCAAAGTACTCGTAGTTTTATTCGCGCAAAATAGTTTCATACTTGTTTTAGGTAAAGCAAACGTCAAGCGTGCCTAGAGTTGTATTGGTGGTCGATAGAACTTGAGGGAATATTTGTTCTACCTTTAGCTCCTCATTGGGTTCGACACTCTTAATTATCGAAAGAGGCTACCATTGATCCCCTATACTTGTGGGTTATCAGGCATAAGGGCACAATCACGATCCATGGTGATCGAAAATCGCTTTGGAATGCGAAGAAGGAGATGGGGCTTATGCAGAGTTGGCTTGTGCTACCGAGGAGCTGAAATTTCATAAGGATAATGTTGACCAGGCGATATGACCCCTCTGAAGAAGCCCAGTACTGAACAGGAACCTTTTTTGAAATTTCAAGCTGATCATACTATAACATCCCAAATTTCCAATTTGGAATGTTATACATAGATCATCAATTGCATATCATATTTTATTGCATTTGGTTTCGATCCTAGAAATCCTACGCAACTCAAGGACCCACAGAGAGAGTTGGGAATTTCGATATTTTCATATTTGAGTTTTCTCAAATTGTGGAAGTAGGATCATTTGATTTTATTTATTTTATCTTCAATTATTTCAAATATATAAATATGAGAGAGGGAATAAAATGACTTTCCCAAAATAAAGAAATATTGAAGATTTAATAAAAAAATCGAATAAGATTTTATTTTGGATTTTTTGACTATTCTATTTGAATTTAGGAAAAATGTGTGTTTTCCAAAATTTGCATTTAGGCCCAAATAAATGTTCATCTAAACCGGCTTGATTTTAGAAGCCGCGAAAAATTTATTTCGGCATTTTTGGAGTCCGTTTAGTATTTCTTTCATTTGTTTTTCTGCGCGATAATTATTTAAAAAAACTGGAACCGACTTGGTAGAACGGCGAGACTCATTTTGCCGGGTCTTTATATAGCGCGCCGCCCCCCTTGCCAAACCGCCGCCCGCGCCATTGTTGACCGCCGCCACCACGGACCCCGCCGCCGACCACCGCCGCCATCGCTGGAGCCGCCGCCACCGCCGACCCACACCCCGAGGTCTACCTCGCTGCCGCCGTTTTTTTTCAAAAACCGCTCGGTTTTCCGTCAGTTTTTGTCGGTTTTTTTTAGATTCCGTTTTTTTCATTAGATCGGTTTTTCTTCCGGTTTGGTTTAATTAGCGAGCGTTCACCCGTTCGTTCGTTTTAACGAACGCATTCATCGTTTAGATCCAGATAACGAACGTTCGTTCGTTAATCTGTTCGTCGTTTTTCTTTTTCTCGGATTTATTCCGCGATTTTTCTGATCGTGATTTTTGATCCGATTTTCGTTTTAGTATAAATTTTCGCTCGTTTATCGGAATCAGGCGATTCAAGCGCCTAGAGTTTTGTCTCGAAACCCTCTTTCCGAATAACCTGCTCAAACCAGTTTTTGCTTCTGTAAAATTTGACTTAGGTCCAGATTAGTAAATGAAGCTTGTTTCTTTCCCCGTTTGAGTTTTGTTTCTTCGTTCGATTTGATTCTTTTTGCAAACTGGAGTTCTTAAGTTGAACTTTCTGGTTAGACCTCTTATTTGAGTTTTACCCGTGCATTAGATGAGTACTTATTGTATGCTTGTTTGTTTGTTTGCTTGCGATAGAGTACCCGGATTGCGCCGCTTGCTACTTCGAATCCCTAGGTTACGCGGATCATCAGCAAGGCAAGTAACACTTTGATCATATCCCTTTTCATACCCAGTTTTTATGCATTAGATCAATCCTCAAACAGTTGCATGATTAGGATTTGAATAATATGTGGGTTTTGGGAAGTATTTGAGGTAGTACCTATTACCTGTTTTATTATCAAACCCTTGGGAGTTAATTCTACGTTTGCTTATTATGCCATGCTATGCTCGCAGACGTGGATTGGGTTTGAGTGAATATCCATGACAGATGTGAGATTGATAATTAATGGTTTATTTAAGGTGGCAACATTAATACACATCTGGGTGGATTGAGGTACCTGGTTATTCCAGGATTGCCTGTCTAGGCACCTGGGTAGACCAGGATTGCCTGTTTTTTTTCATGGACCGCCACCCAGGCTCAAAGGGATCATAAGATTATTCATGCTAGAAACTTCCATGTGCAACCACATGCTATTATGGGCTCTAGCATAGTTGACTAAGTCGTGCGAACTCTTACAGTGGTAGACTAGCAGATGTAGGGGATGTACGTTGGTACGGTCTACCCATCGTAAGGTCCTAGCGCTTCTGAAAGACTATGTCTCGGTCATCCGTTTCTCAAACACCATGTAGTGCGAGAATCCCAACGGAGGAGATCGAGTCATGTGGGGAAAAGTGCGCAAACCTCTGCAGAGTGTATAAACTAATCATGATTAGCCGTGTCCCCGGTTATGGACATCTTGAGTATCTAGTACTTGGATTATCATGTGAATCTCATCATGTTACTTTAATTAATCTTGTTGGGTTTTAATGTTGATGCTACTTAATTGGGATTGAGAATGCTGTCAACCATTCTCAATGTTTAACAACTACCATGATAGTTAAATAAATTTATTCCTTTGCAGTAGGGAAAAACTGGCTTTACGCAAAACTATAACCATAGAGCTATCCAGCAAGCCATATATGCATGTAGTATAGATTTACTCTTTTCATTATTCTCTATGTGTTACTTTGCCAGCATATTCCATGTGCTGACCCGTTTTTGGGCTGCAACGTTTATGTTGCAGACTTTTCAGACGACGAGTAAGATGCTTTAGGATCGGGGTTCTATACTCAGCGATGCCGTTGGAGTTGATGGACTCACTTATCTTCCAAGCCTTCCGCTGTTATCGTTATTAGATGGCCTTAAGCCATATTTACTGTAATAAGTTCTCTTTGGAGACATTTGATGTAATAAGTGTGTGATTGCTACACTGTTATAAATCCTTCAAGTACTGTGCGTGTCAGCATTACTGATCCAAGGATGACATTGATGCACAGAGATCAGACTGTTTGAGGTCTGTTCGCTACACATACTAAGCAGGTCGATTTCGTCCCTCGCGACTCATCTCAGCAGTTCACAAAGGGGGCTAATATGGATCCTAAATAGGAAAGTTCGCTCATCAAGTTCATCTGTGAGAATCAGGATATCTTTGCATGGAAACCTTCTGACATGCCTGGTGTTCTGAGAGAATTCGCTGAGGACACTCTTAATGTGGATCCTTAGTTTAGCTGGTTAAACAGTTCCTTTGTCGTTTGAATGAAGAGCGAGGTAAAGCTATTGGAGAAGAAGTGGCCCGGATCTTGGCAGTTGGGTTTATCGTTGAGGTTTTTCACCCTGAGTGGTTGGCTAACCCGGTGCTTGTGCTCAAGAAGAATGACACTTGGCGTATGTGTGTTGATTACACAGATCTTAACAAGGCTTGCCCGACTGATCCGTTTGCTCTTCCTCGTATCGACCAGATTACTGATGCCACAACGGGTTGTGAGAGTTTATGTTTTCTGGATGCTTATTCTGGTTATCATCATATCAAGATGGCAATCAAATACCAAGAGAATACGTCTTTTATCACACCTTTTGGAGCTTTCTACTATGTGTCTATGCCTTTTGGGCTTAAGAGTGCCCAGGCGACTTACCGACGATGTGTTCAAAATTGTCTTCACGATCAAATTGGGCATAACGTTCATGCTTATGTGGATGATAATGTGGTCAAGTCTAGGAAGAAGGAGACTCTCCTGGATGATCTAAAAGAAACTTTTTGATAATCTCCGGGTCCACAAGATGATGCTTCACCCGGCCAAATATGTCTTTGGTGTGCCTGCAGGTAAATGATACATCCATTTTGCATCATGCTTTTATATCGATATTTATTGCATTATGGGCTGTTACTACACATTATGTCACAATACTTATGCCTTTTCTCTCTTATTTTGCAAGGTTTACAGGAAGAGGGAGAATGTCGACAGTTGGAATTCTGGGCTGGAAAAGGAGCAAATATTAGAGACCTATTCTCCACAACTTCAAAAGTCATGAAACTCCACGAAAGTCAGTTTTGGAATATATTAAAAATATTGGGTGAAGAAAGCACCAAAGGGGGGCCACTCACTGTCCACGAGAGTGGAGGGCACGCCCTACCCCTAGCGCGCCTCTCTGCCTCGTGGGCCACCCGGAAGCCCCTCGATGCCCATCTTCTGGTATATGGTGTCTTTTGCCCTGGAAAAAAATCATAAGGAAGCTTTCGGGATGAAGCACCGCCATCTCAAGGCGGAACCTTGGCGGAACCAATCTAGGGCTCCGGCGGAGCTGTTCTAACAGGTAAACATCCCTCCGGGAGGGGGAAATCGTCGTCATCGTCATCACCATCGATCTTCTCATCGAGACGGGGTCAATATCCATCAACATCTTCACCAACACCATCTCCTCTCAAACCCTAGTTCATCTCTTGTATCCGATCTTTCTCTCAAAATCTCAGATTGGTACCCGTGGGTTGCTAGTAGTGTTGATTACTCCTTGTAGTTGATGCTAGTTGGTTTATTCGGTGGAAGATCATATGTTCAGATCCTTTATGCATATTAGTACCCCTCTAATTATGAACATGAATATGATTTGTGAGTAGTTACGTTTGTTCCCGAGGACATGGGAGAAGTCCTGTTATAAGTAGTCATGTGAATTTGGTATTCGTTCGATATTTTGATGAGATGTATGTTGTCTTTCCTCTAGTGGTGTTATGTGAACGTCGACTACAGGTGTTATGTGAACGTTGACTACATGACACTTCACCATTATTTGGGCCTAGGGGAAGGCATTGGGAAGTAATAAGTAGATGATGGGTTGCTAGAGTGACAGAAGCTTAAACCTTAGTTTATGCGTTGCTTCGTAAGGGGCTGATTTGGATCCATATGTTTCATGCTATGTGTTGGGGATATGACTATTTGTGTAAGCCGCCAAGGAGGGGCCGGGTTACGCAAAGAGGACTCACCAGAAAGAAGCCCAAGACCAAGCATGAAGATGGCGGTTCAATAAAGGGTTTAAGGCCCACAGGCGGCTTAAGGCCCATAGTGATAAACCGCCATAATAATATGACTTCTAGCATAAGGTAGACTTAACTAGTCACCGAGCCGGACACTGTCTATGAGCCGGCCAGGACTCTGTAGGCCGCAGGGCGTCCACCCGTGTATATAAGGGGACGACCCGCTGGCGTCTTAAGGCAAGAAACAACTCATCGAGAGCCAGGCATAGCATGTCTCGCTCCCTGGTCATCGAAACATCAATCAATACCAACCCAACTAGACGTAGGCCTTACCTTCACCATAAGGGGCCGAACTATTATAAACCTCTCGTGTCCTTTGTCCCGATTAACCCCTTCAAGCTTCCTAGTTGCGATGGCTCCACAACTAAGTCCTTTCACTAGGACATCTGACGTGACAATTCCACGACAGTTGGCGCCCACCATGGGGCCAGCGCACGGTGGATTTGAGTTCTTGATGGGCAACTTTGAAGGGCTCAAGGGATACGTAGTGGGCCGGATGACCAAGAGTCGTCGTGGCAAGATCTACATCGACGACGAAGGCTGGGCCCCCGACGCCGGCTCAATTGAGTACGGGTACCGGGTCACCTTCGGCGGAATCCACGTCTTCATCAGCCGGATTGGTGAGCCGGGCCCTGAGCCAGACAACTGCACCGACATCGTCGAGACGGCTCAGCATGCTTCAACCCGTCATGAAGCGTGCCTTCGTGGGCTGCATCCACGGAGAGGAACTTTTTGAGGGATCTGAAGATGGTGGTGAGACGACCGTCCTCTCTGACGGTGATTCGTCCGCCGGTTCAACAGATTCGCTGTACCAGGTGCAAGACGGCGTGCTCGGGGGCTGTTCCGATGGCACTAGTATTCCGGACCCCTGTGAGCCACCAAGATGGGCAGGAGTCTTCATGGCTGATACAGGAGGCCCTGTGCGCCCGCCGTCTCAGGTGCTGATAGATCTCATGGATAAGCTCACGGCCCTGTTAACCGCCACGGTTATTCCTGCAAATAAAGATGAGCATGACGCGGAGGTGGCACGGGTGCGTGAAGAAATAGCTCGGGCCAAAGAGGCCTTGGCAGCTGAGGACACCAGGTTAGCCACAGAACGGGCGGCTTTGGATGCGCGGGCACAGCGGCTACAGTCAGAAGCCTACCAGCGCACGATGAGCCTAAACGCGTCTAACAAGGTGATGAGGAGGAGACACCAGAAAACCCAGTCATGTTCACCTCCGGTTTATGATCCTCGGAATCTTTTTGCTACACCCGGAGCCGGCCCAAGTAACCCGCCAGATGCAAATCAGTTTATGACAGCTGGAACAGGAGGACCGGCTCAGCCTCGGGAGATGGCACCCCCTCATGGGAGCATGGCACCACCCTGTTACGTGCCAATACCGCCGGATCAGTTTTCCAACCCCATGGAGAACTTAATCGCAGCACCGGCGCGCTTGGTGGCTCTCCAAGTGGATGGTGATGATCCGACAGCAGTGGAGACCCGAAGGGTCAGAGAACTTATCCAGACGGCCCTGGCTCAGCAAGAGACTTATTCTTATAGCCGGGACAGGATTCATTCAACTCCTCCGCCTTGGTTAGCACCGCCTCGTCAAAACCGGAGCCCAAGTTACAGCAGGCACATGGAGTCAGAAGCTTTGTCAAGCAACGCCCAACGCCGTAACCAGCCCGGTGGCTATAACCCAGTGCAAGACCAAATATGTCAGGAGAACGAGCGGGCGGCTCAGCTAGCGGCTCAACAGATGGCTCATCAAGATTTCCCAGAGTATCCCATGACTTCCGTTGAGATAGGAGTGGCTACCAGAACCGGCGGTGTTCCTTGCTTGGTACCGGCTCTACGTGATGTACGTTTACCCAAGGACTTCAAGGGACCTCAGAAGGTGCCAAATTACACGGCCGACTTACAGCCCGGAGCGTGGATCAAAAGTTATGAGATGGCCATGGAGCTATTGGAGGTCAGCGGTGCGGCAATGGCTAAGTACTTCACCATGATGTTAGATGGAACGGCCCGGTCTTGGTTAAAGGGTTTGCCACCCAATTCCATTGGTTCCTGGGCAGAGCTGAAGGCCCGTTTCATCCAGAACTTCAAGCACACTTGCAAGCAATCTATGTCGATTGTGGAGTTAACAAATTGTAAGCAAGAGGAGGGTGAATCCATGACTCACTGGGTATGCTGGGTCAAGGAGATAATACATTCATCTGACAAGATGGATGCCGGTTCTGCAGTCCTTATGTTGGAGAAGAACTGTCGCTTTGAGCCGCTGAGACAGAAACTGGGGCGCCTTAAGCGTGATTGCAACGACATGGGTACGCTGATGGCAGCTTTAGGCAAGTACACCGACTCTGATAGTACCAAGGATCTCGCGTCTGATGAGGAAAAGACAGGGAAGGGAAAGAAGAACGGTAATGGAAAGGGCCAGCAGCATAACCCAATGAATCAAGGAGGCAATAAGCGTAAGGCGGAGGGTAATCCGGAGTTTGTGTCCAATGCCAATGCATAGGGTAATAATCAGAGACATAGGGGAAAGCCGCCCCCTAGATCTGGCGGGTCAGGCCCATCTCTTGAGCAGCTACTCAATGAGCCTTGCCCGAGACACGGCACTCGGGAACGACCCGCCACCCACTTATGGAAAGATTGCGCGATCATGAAGGCTTTCAAGAATTCCAACATGTTTGATGGCAATCATGGGTCAGGTGGTGGCTCAGGAGCTGGTGGCTTTCATGGCCCGGCCGGCGGTTCAAGCTCCAGTTTTCAGGGACATCAAGGCGGTTATAATCGACAGCAGTCTGGTCAAGGGGAGCAACACAAGCAGCAGTCAGGTTATCAAAGCAATCCGAAGAAGCTGAATAGTGGGCAGTATCACGTGTGCACCACCAGCTTGTGCAAACGTGACTAGAAGATTCATAAGAGGGCTATGAATTCTGTTGAGCCGGCGGTTCCCCGTTATTTAAGGTGGTTAGAACAGCCCATTGTATGGAGCAGGGCAGATCACCCCCTCCGGGTTGACAATCCGGGTCAGTTAGCCTTGGTAGTCGCACCTCAGGTTGCTGGATATAAATTTACTAAGGTTCTAATGGATGGGGGTAGCAGCATCAATATCCTCTATTATGAAACCTTTCGGCGCATGGGGTTAACTGATAAGAATTTGAAGACGTCCAACACTGTTTTTCATGGAGTGGTTCCTGGTAAATCGGCTTACCCAGTTGGCAAGATTGAACTGGAAGTGGCCTTTAGAGATGAATATGATTCCAGGGCTGAGAAATTGACGTTTGAGGTGGTCAAAATCAGGAGTCTATATCATGCTCTGTTCGGACGACCAGCTTATGCCAAGTTCATGGCACGGCCGTGTTATGTCTATCTACAGCTTAAGATGCCGGGTCACAAGGGCACCATCACCGTACACGGGAGTCGGAAGGTAGCCCTGGAATGTGAGGAGGGCGACGCGGCTTATGCTGAGTCTGTTTGTGCAGCAGAGGAGCTGAAGTTTTATCAAGATAATGTTGACCCGGCAGATATGGCCTCTTTAAAGAAGCCAACCACCGAACATGACCCGACTATGAAGTTTAAATCAGCTGCTGAAACCAAGCTTGTGAATTTCAATCCAGGTGATTTATCTAAGCAGTTCAATATCAGTGCCAATTTGGATCCCAAATAGGAAAGCGCGCTCATCGAGTTCATCCGTGAGAACGGGGACATCTTTGCATGGAAACCTTCTGACATGCCGGGTGTACCGAGAGAACTCGCTGAGCACACTGTTAATATTGATCCGAAGTATAAGTCGGTCAAGCAATTTCTTCGGCGGTTTAATGAGGAAAGACGGAAAGCTATTGGAGAGGAGGTCGCCCGACTCTTAGCGGCTGGGTTTATTATCGAAGTTTTTCACCCGGAGTGGTTGGCTAACCCGGTGCTCGTGCTCAAGAAGAATGACACCTGGCGGATGTGTGTGGATTACACAGACTTAAATAAGGCTTGCCCGTCTGATCCCTTTGCTCTCCCCGTATTGATCAAAACATAGATGCTACAGCGGGTTGTGAGCGATTGAGCTTTTTGGATGCTTACTCTGGCTATCATCAGATCAAAATGGCAGTTAAGGACTAGGAGAAGACGGCTTTCATCACTCCGTTTGGAGCCTTCTGCTATGTATCTATGCCATTTGGGCTCAAGAGTGCCCAAGCGACTTATTAGCGATGTGTACAAAACTGTCTCCATGATCAAATTGGGCGCAATGTTCATGCTTATGTGGATGACATCGTGGTGAAATCCAGGGAGAAGGAAACTTTGATATCTGACTTAAAAGAGACCTTTGATAATCTCTGGATTTATAAGATGATGCTTAACCCGGCCAAGTGTGTATTTGGTGTACCTATAGGCAAGCTCTTGGGTTTTCTGGTTTCAAACAGAGGCATTGAAGCTAATCCGGAGAAGATTAAGGCAATTACCTCTCTGGCTAAACCAGCGTGCATCAATGATGTTCAGCGACTAGCGGGTCGTGTTGCTGCTCTGAGCTGGTTCATAAGCCGGTTAGGTGAGTAGGCCGTACCGTTGTATCAGATGATGAAGAAAACATACACTTTTGTCTGGAGTGATGCTGCTAATACGGCCTTTGAAGATTTAAAGAGACAGTTGTCTGAGCCGCCAGTCCTTGCGGCTCCCATTGATAGGGAGCCATTACTGTTGTATGTGGCTACTAACGCACGGGCCGTCAGTGTTGCCATTGTGGTGGAGCGCAAAGAGGCTGGCAAGGAGCATCCAGTTCAACGGCCGGTTTACTACATCAGTGAGGTGCTCATTGAGTCTAAGCAAAGGTATCCACATTGGCAGAAACTTGTCTACGGAGTGTTCATGGCAAGCCGGAAGCTGAAGCAATATTTCCAAGGTCATCCTATCACTGTGGTGAGCTCTGCCCCCTTAGGAGACATCATACAGAATAGGGAGGCCACAGGATGAGTCGCTAAGTGGGCCATTGAGCTTGGGCCTCATGGTTTGAAACACATGGCTCGGACCGCTATCAAGTCTCAAGCTTTGGTGGATTTTATCAATGACTGGACAGAGTTGCAGGCGCCTGAAGACAAGCCAGATAACACATATTGGATGATTCATTTTGATGGGTCCAAGCAGTTAGAAGACTCGGGGGCTGGGGTTGTTTTAACTTCCTCTCGAGGTGACAAATTTTGTTATGTGCTCCGGCTTATGTTTCCCTGCACTAACAATGCAGCTGAGTACGAGGCCTTACTCCACAGTCTCTGGATGGCCAAGGAGATGAATTTGGGCCGAGTAAGATGCTTGGGCGACTCAGATCTTGTGGCTCAACAGGTGTCAGGCATGTGGGACTCCAAGGATCCCCTGATGCCGGCTTACCGTCGGGAAGTAGATGCTGTGGCTGGGCACTTCAAAGGTTATCAAGTGGAGCACATTGATCGAAGGAAGATTGAGGCGGTTGATCCTTTAAGCCAGTTGGGATCTCAGCGTAAGCCGGTGCCGCCTAACACCTTTCTCGATGTTTTGCATAATCCTTCTGTCAAGGTACCTACAGAGGAAGAACTAGCAGTGCCAGACCCGGAGGTACAGCTGGTGGCAGCTCTTCACGTCATCCCTGATTGGATAGTGCCATATTTGGCCTATATGACCCGGGGAGAGTTGCCCGAGGATGAGACTTTGGCGAGACAAATTGTCAGGCGGACCAAATCCATGACGATTGTTAATAGTGAGTTGCATCATTGCAGTATCACTGGGGCATTTCAACGCTGTGTGTCGCCCGTGGAGGGACAAGAGATACTTTGCGAGATTCATGAAGGAGATTGTGGTCATCATGCCGGCTCAAAATATCTTATGGCCAAGGTGAGGGAGTCCTGGACTAGGGGGTGTCCGGACAGCCGGACTATCATCGTCCGCCGGACTCCAAGACTACGAAGATACAAGATTGAAGACTCCGTCCCGTGTCCAGATAGGACTTTCCTTGGCGTGGAAGGCAAGCTTGGCGATATGGATATGTAGATCTCCTACCATTGTAACTGACTCTGTGTAACCCTAGCCCTCTCCGGTGTCTATATAAACCGGAGGGCTTTAGTCTGTAGGACATAACCTCCATTACAACAATCATACCATAGGCTAGCTTTAGGGTTTAGCCTCCTTGATCTCGTGGTAGATCCACTCTTGTACTACCCATATCATCAATATTAATCAAGCAGGACGTAGGGTTTTACCTCCATCAAGAGGGCCCGAACCTGGGTAAAAACATCGTGTCCCTCGTCTCCTGTTACAATCCGCCTAGACGCACAGTTCGGGACCCCCTACCTGAGATTCGCCGGTTTTGACACCGACACAAGGCTTTCCGCCATGGTTTCTATTGGCTGACGGCTCATGCTAATGTGAGGATCTAGTCAGCAAATGTGAAGGATGTCAGAAATTCTCACGACGAGCTCATGTGCCGGCTCAAGAGTTAAGGATGATTCCAATTACTTGGTCGTTTGCAGTCTGGGGACTTGACATGGTTGGACCTTTCAAGAGGTCTAAGGATAAGAAGACACGCCTTTTGGTGGCAGTGGATAAGTTTACAAAATGGGTTGAGGCAGAGCCGGTCAGTAAGTGTGATGCAGCCACGACGCTTCAGTTCATCAAAAAGGTGATCTTTCGTTTTGGTTTTCCACACAGCATCATAACTGATAATGGCACTAATCTCTCCAAGGGTGCCATGGAAGAGTTCTGTCAACAAGAACATATCCGACTTGATGTTTCGGCTGGTGCTCATCCTCAATCCAATGGTCAAGCAGAAAGAGCTAATCAAAAGATCCGGAAGGGTATCTAACCCCGGCTCTTGGTCCCCTTGTAGCGAACTCCGGGTTGTTGGGTGGAGGAGTTACCCTCTGTACTATGGAGCATCAACACTACACCTAACAGATCTACAGGTTACACGCCTTTCTTCATGGTGTATGGAGCAGAGGCAGTCCTGCCAAGTGTCATCCGGCATGATTCACCCCGCGTGGCGGCTTACGTTGAGGCTGATAATGAAAGAGCTTGTCAGGATGCACTTGACCTGTTGGATGAGGAGCGAGACTTAGCAATAGCCCGCTCGGCGATTTACCAGTAAGACCTGCACCACTATCACGGCCGTCGGGTTAGAAGCAGGACCTTTCAGGAAGGCGACTTAGTGCTCCGGCTCATCCAGGATCAGTCTGATATGCACAATTTATCCCCTCCTTGGGAAGGACCCTTTGTGGTCAGCAAGAATCTGAACAACGGGTCATACTACATCATCGATGTTCGAGAGCATAAGGACTCACGTAAATCGGAGGAGGAGGCCCGCCGGCCGTGGAATATCGCCCATCTCCGGCCTTACTATACTTGAGCCACCGGCTCTCAAGATGTATATATTTTGACAATGTATATATTATATAAAGCAATAAAGTAGGGCCTCTGTCCTTTTTATCCTCAAAGGTGTATATGTCTTCTTTATCAGGTGGTGAAAACAACCAACAGGGAGTAGATCATATCTGAATCTGGCTTTCCCTTTGGTCCGGCTTATGATCACATCTGAGTCTAGCCATGATCACTTGGGGGCTTCCTGTTCAAACATAGGTCGTATTCAAACCAAAGAGAACATAGCTGTCGATACTCACTTGATTGGCATACTGCCAAACCCACTTGGGGGCTTCTTGATCATATTTGAATCATAGCTTAACCCCTTTGGGTCTGACATGGATCATATTCGAATCAGCGTCATTAAAAAACTCTTATGGTCACTTGGGGGCTTCCTGTTCAAACATAGGTCATATTCGAACCAAAGAGAACATAGTTGTCGATACCCACTTGATCGGCATCGCCAAAGCCACTGGGGGCTATATGATCGTATCTGAATCTTAGCTTAACCCTTTTGGAACGGTTTACGGATCGTATTCGAATCAGCAGCCTTTTGAATATTGTTTATTATCCATAAGCATAATTATTGGACTATCTTGAGACCTTCTTGAAGGCACTAGGAGATGGTTTTTATTCTTCCAGCTTAATATTGATCACCCCAGGTTGTTAAGTGCCAGGCGAACATTATATGTTCCAACTTTCAGGAGTTGAATTTACCCACATGGTATAGGTCATATAAGCAGGTGAGATTACCAAAGGGATTGCAGGTATGCTATTGTGATTATGTTTAACAAATATAATCCTAAACCGGCCTTTATATGATGTTTGGGATCGCACTTTAGGTCATCAATACCTTATGTGACCCCCGATGCGAGAAACCGCCAAGGGAATTTTTCTTGTTTCATATGCAGGATAAGGCAAGCAAATTTAACATCAAGGAACTAAAAGATCAACATAAAGCTAGAAATATAAAGTGATAACGGCTTAAGCGCCATAAGCATGCGCGAAGGCCTGACAAAATTAAGAGGTTTTTTCTACGCTATTACAAGACTCCCCGAGTCTGAATTATGAAGCATTGTTTTCACACAGTCATGAACGCCTGACGGTTCACTCCTTTGGTGGGCTTGAAGATTACGGGTTATCCTTCTCCGCCTCTCCGTCGGTTGCTTTGTCCTGGAAGGTTGACGAGGCCCAGTGAATGCCACTCAAGGATTCAAACTCAGCTTCATCATCCATTAAACCGGCTGGGTCCACTTCAGGGGCAAAGGTATGCTTACGAGTTGCAGGGATCAGGCTGACTTGATCGTAGGAAGGGGTTGGAATTCTTCGGTCCTCACTGTCATAGCCCGGCTGATACTTGCTAAGGTCAGTGTCATTCCCAATGAGAGTAGCCATAGGGCGTATATCTTTGACACAGGTGGTGAAGTCTTGTTCATCAAATACAGTCCCATCCTCCTTCAGACTTGGGTATCCAAGAGCAAGGTCGGCCGGGTCTCTGGAATCCATGCCTTTGCCCGGCTCAACGCGGCTATGGCCCCGGCTCTTGAGGACGCCCGCCTTAGATCTTGGACCCGTTGAGGTAGTACAACAAGGCACTTTAGCACGTCTTTCAGAAGGTGGGGAGTGTCATTTTATAAAGCTACAACGGCCAAAGCACGTTGTGACCCGGTGTATAGTTGCTCCACTAGAGTATAGACTGCTTTCAGCTTGATCAACATATTCTGCTTGAGGTTTGTGCTCCTGCGGCCTGCGTTCATAAACATAAGGTGAACAGGAGGTGATGGTTAACATAGTCATCAAAGGAAGGATTGCAATATTTGAGGTTATATGCAATAACTTACCAAAGATGGCTGAGACCATTTGAGATATCTGGCGCTTTAAGCCGGACAGCTCGGCTGTTGCTTCTGCGAGTGATGCCTCTACCGTCTCGGCCCGGGTCACCAATGAAGCCTTCTCATCAGCCCAGATTTTCTTCTCCACCTCAAAATTCTTCTTCAATTTCTCTTGTTCAGAGACGCTGAATTCAAACTTGGAGTTGGCCTTTTGAATTCCAAGCTCTTGAGCTGTCAGACGGCTCTTTAGATCATTAATCTCCGATTCAAATTTACTTATGCTGGCCTACATTGATGCCGGGTTATAGTCAGAATCATGGTAAGGTAACATTAAGTCCCAAGCACTTTGCAAGCAAAGATACTTGGCACTTGGGGGCTAATGTATGCTGAAGAATTTTAATTAACAAGGCCGGTTTATGTTAAGAAATATGGTAAGATGACATTAAGTCCAAAGCACTTTGCAAGCAAAGGTACTTGGCACTTGGGGGCTAATGTATAGCGCAAGTTCAAGGTATCATGTTACAACCGGATTAAATATCTTCTTTTTTGAACCGGGCAGAGCAGGGCTAAGCAGTTTTCTAAGTCTACATCATATTTATTCATAAGCAATAGACTTGGGGGCTGATACAGTAAGTAAGATTCAGGAAAATAGCATAAGTTATACCTCAGATTTGTGTTGTATTTGTTTCACCATGTCAATTTCCAGGTCACAACTGCTATGGACTTGACTGAGATAGCCAGAGACTATGTCTCCAATGCTTAAAGGACTATAATCAGCAATGTCCAGCTTGGCCTACTTGCGTTCCAGAAGCTCCTCCTTCGCAGAGCACTTGGCAAGAACAGTGGGCCGCCCTGGCTCAACGAAATGAGTCTTCAGAATCTCAACTTTCGGATCAATTGTCATGACCGGGCTAGGAGCTTTCGGATTATCACAACTGTTGAGAGTATCTTCGGCGGGTGGATCAGAAGTTGGTGCTGGAATATCATAGGCTGGCTTAGGCGGCGGCTGATGGGTAGAGCCATCAGGAGCAGCCGTGCCAAGCTCCGGTTCAGTCACAACCGGGTTTTGGGATGACTTACTTTTCTTTGCCCTCTTGTTGGGCTTCACTTGCACGCTGTGGACAAAGGCAGCAGGATGAATACAAAAGTATGGCTAAGGCAAAGCATAAGGTAAACAATATTACATTACCCGGGAGCAGTTTTGAAAGCCGGCATGTTAGACTGCATAGACTCGTCGGAGGAAGGAGAAGTATCCTGATAATTGGAGTCAGATGAATTGAGAGGTTGACGAATTAAACCCACCAAAGGTAAAACAGAACGTAAATCGGAGATAACGTCAGTCGGATGCTTCCTAGTTACATCAGGTAAGTCGGAGGAGAGTTCAATGTCCTTGCTGGTCCGGGTCTGCCTCTGGCTTTCCAATTGTTGTTGCTTCAAAAGAAATTGAGGATCTTGGTAAGCCAAAGGATGTGAAAATCTTACTTTCTGGGTTACTCTTCGAATTTTCTGACGCGGCAGAGGCTCGGAGTCGGAGGAAATTATAGTTACCTCTTCCTCGACGGCTCGGTTGTTCCCTGTGTCTTCCTGGAAAGATTTAAAGTCAGTAAGGTAATGATAAAGAGTCAAGGGAGTTAGAAATTACCTCTTCTTCATCATCAGAGGTGTTGTCCAATTTGAATAAGTCTGAAGCAGTTGGCTTCTTCTTCCTTGAAGTTCCTGTTTTTGTGGCTTTCCTCTCGGTTCTCTTGGCCGCTCTGGCTTGTTTGGCGGCCTCATGGTCATACTTGACCTTCTAGAAGTTGTCATCGGCTTGTGGAAAAGATAAAGGGGTTATGAGTAAAAGTAAGGTGTAAAGCACTGAAAGAGTATTCATGAAAGATTAATGACTTACTGCGGGGGCCGGGTTCTTCTTGCAGAAAGGAAGTAAGCCAAAGGCGTTACTAGTCATTCTGCCCTGTAGGATCGAAAGTATGTCTAGAGGGGGGTGATTAGACTACTTGACAATATAAAATTCTGCCTTTTGACAAAGAACAGATTTGTGATTCACAATTATGATCAAGTCAAGCATCACCCTACACATGCAATTCTAGAGTATAGGCAGCGGAAAGTAAATTGCACATGTAGTAAAGAGAGGTGGAGAAGAGCAAACGCAATTTTGGAGACGCGGTGATTTTTCTCGTGGTTCCGATAGGTGGTGCTATCGTACTTCCACGTTGATGGAGACTTCAACCCACGGAGGATAACGGCCATGACAAATCCACGGAGGGCTCCACCCACGAAGGGTCCACGAAGAAGCAACCTTGTCTATGCCATCATGGCTCACGCCCACGGAGGGCTAGCCTTACTCGGGGTAGATCTTCACAAGTAGGCGATCTCCTTGCCCTTACAAACTTCTTGGTTCAACTCCACATCTCGACGGAGGCTCCCAAGCGACACCTAACCAATCTAGGAGGCACCACCCTCCAAAAGGTAATAGATGGTGTTGATGATGATGAACTCCTTGCTCTTGTGCTTCAAATGATAATCTCCCCAACACTCAACTCTCCTCACCGATTTGGCTGTGGTGGAAGAAAGGATTGAGTGGAAAGCAACTTGGGAAGGCTAGAGATCAAGCTTCATATGGTGGGAGTGGAGCAACTTGATCTCAACACAAGGGTAGGTAGTTCTCTTCTCGAAATGTAAGGTAGGAGTGGTAGTTCTTTTCGATGGCTCTCTCCACGAATGAAGAGGGGGTGGAGGGTATTTATAGCCTCCACACAAAATCCAACCGTTACACACATTTGACCAATCTCGGTGGGACCGAAGTTGACAACTCGGTGAGACCGAAAGTTCAAATCATGTGAGCGTTGGGATTTTCGGTGGGGCGAAAATACAATCTCGGTTAGTCCGATTCGTGCAAAGACAGGAGCTTGCCAATCTCGGTGGGACCGACTTCATCATCTCGGTGACACCGATTTGATGACGAAGATTCTGAAGCTTAGCAACTCAAGTTTCGTGAGACCGAATTGAATCGGAAAATCCGAAGTTTTCTAGGGTTTGGCTTTATGGCTGAGGTGGTTCATCTCGGTGTGACTGAGTTTGGAATATCGGTGGGACCGAGATTACTTATGAGTGTATGTGGTAGTGAAAGTTGCTGATAGCTTAGGAGATGTATCACTAAGCACTTTGAGCAACCAGATCATCATCATAACCTCATCCCCTTTTAATAGTATTGGCTTTCCTATGGACTCAATGTGATCTTGGATCACTAAACCAAAAAATGGAGTCTTGAGCTTTTGCCAATGCTTGCCTTAGCATTTTGAGGGGTCCACTTCTTCAGTCCTTGCCATACCCATATCACTGAACTTTCTGAAATGATTCTCAAGTAACTATTAGTTCAATGATATATATGTTGTTATTAATTACCAAAACCACCCGGGGATTAGTTGCACTTTCATGCCCTCTTTCAGCAAAGTTTGGGTCGTAGTCTCCACCACATCATATGGCATGTCGTCGGAACTATGACACAGTGGGTCATCCTTCTCACCTGAGTAAGTGCACATTAAGCCGAGGCATCGGCTTAACGGAAGCACTCACCAAGCGACCCAAACTCGTACCAAGTCAATACCATTCAAGCCATTGCCTAAAAGGGCTTTGATCTTCTTGATGGTAGGAGCAAGTGGTAGGCGTTCAACAGCGGTTAACTTATCCGACAGCGGGTGATTTAATTCAAGGCGCAGAGCGCGGAAGCCGGGCAGAGGGTTCTCACCAGCCGGAGAAGTGTCCTCGCAGTAGAACCATGTCTGATTCCAATCCTTCGGATGACTTGGCAGTTCAGCATAAGGAAAAAGGCAGTCTCTCCGCCACTGAATCGAGATGCCGCCAAGTTCTAGACTGGGCCCGTTGTCATGTTCATTCTGCCGGTTGAAGTAGAACAGTTCTCTGAATAGAAGCAGATTGGGCTCTTCTCCCAGGTACACCTCGCAGAAGACTTGGAAGTTGCAAATATTTGACACGGAATTGGGCCCGATGTCTTGAGGTCTAAGGTCAAAGAAATGCAAAACATCCCTAAAGAATTTTGAACCGGGTGGAGAAAATCCCCGGCTCATATGATCTGTAAAGACTATAACCTCCCCTTCTTTGGGCTGAGGTTTCTCCTTGGGCGGGTCAGGGGCACGATAAGACATGACCTCCTTCTTAGGCAGATGACCAGACTTCACAAATTCAGACAGTTTACCTCTTGTGACTGTGGATGGGACCCAGTTACAGGTCACAGGAGCTTTTGTTGCCTTAGGTGCCATGACGTAAATTGAAGCCTATGTCAAAATAAGAAGTTCCAGTTCAAATTTAACCCGGAGGAAAACATTTTAAATCTATTCAAGATGGCGGCTTAAGAAGGAGCCTAATGATATATGGGCAACTACGCAGTGATATTTAAGCCGCTACGGATATCAAGAGCAATTAAATATTCTTAAATCTGAGAGAAGCAAGTAAGGTTGACAGATCAGTGTCATTTACTTAAACCGGCCACATGGACAGTCATGGTTAGACATATTCGACAGATGCAATTTTTTATTTCTGGGTGAAACAAACAGGTTTCACAAGTTGCCGCTATTATTTTGGATCAAACAACTGTTCTGAAAAGAAAAATTTCTAGACCTAGAACTGGCACAGATGAATCTCAATGGTTCGAACGGGGCCTCTGTGCAACGGAAAGGGATCTATTTGTGTTTGAAATGGGTGTGAAATAACTACCGCATCAGGTTTATACCATCTTCAAGATAAAAAACGGCGGTGGTGATGAAATCTACGAGGGGTCCTGACGAACAGCAAAGAACACCAAAGAGCTTGAAGGTCCTAATGTGAATCTGAGGAATAAGAGGAAACTTACAGATGCAGTTTGCTGTGGAGGTTCGACGCGTTTCTCTGGTCAAATCAGGTTGATGCAGTGGCCTGAGTTGGTGAGGACAAGGAGATCTACGGCGGCAGCGGCGGCGGAGCTCGAGAGGCAGAAGAGACAGCGAAAGGAAGAAGATGAACGACCGAAGGGGGAGAATGGGAAAAACTTAGGTCGTGCCTATTTATAAGGAAGAGCTGACTGAGATGGCGCAAGAAACGAGGAGATAAACATTATTATCCAGCGGCCCCAACGCCTTGGTTTTCGAAACGGTCAGTAAAAGCAAAGATCCATTGGAGGATACGGTGGAATAAAGAATGAATTTAAGTAAAGATGACGTCACGGTGGGTTAGCATGGAACCAAAAGATGACGTCATAGCGGGTTAAAGAAAACCTTTTGCGCAGACAGAAGGCTGGAGATTTATTTTTAAGGTATTTTAAGATTGACATGAACCGGTTCAAATCAATCTGGGGCCTAATGTTGGGGATATGACTATTTGTGTAAGCCGCCCAGGAGGGGCCGGGTTACGCAAAGAGGACTCACCAGAAAGAAGCCCAAGACCAAGCATGAAGATGGCGGTTCAATACAGGGTTTAAGGCCCACAGGCGGCTTAAGGCCCATAGTGATAAACCGCCATAATAATATGACTTGTAGCATAAGGTAGACTTAACCAGTCACTGAGCCGGACACTGTCTATGAGCCGGGCGGGACTCTGTAGGCCGTTGGGCGTCCACCCGTGTATATAAGGGGACGACCCGCTGGCGGCTTAGGGCAAGAAACAACTCATCGAGAGCCAGGCATAGTGTGTCTCGCTCCCTGGTCATCGAAACATCAATCAATACCAACCCAGCTAGACGTAGGCCTTACCTTCACCGTAAGGGGCTGAACTAGTATAAACCTCTTGTGTCCTTTGTCCCGATTAACCCCTTCAATCTTTCTAGTTGCGATGGCTCCACAACTAAGTCCTTTCACTAGGACATCTGGCGTATGTGTGTTGATTACACAGATCTTAACAAGGCTTGCCCGACTGATCCGTTTGCTCTCCCTCGTATCGACCAGATTACTGATGCCACAACGGGTTTTGAGAGTTTATGTTTTCTGGATGCTTATTCTGGTTATCATCATATCAAGATGGCAATCAAATACCAAGCAAATACGTCTTTTATCACACCTTTTGGAGCTTTCTACTATCTATGCCTTTTGGGCTTAAGAGAGGCCAGGCGACTTACCGGCGATGTGTTCAAAATTGTCTTCACGATCAAATTGGGCGTAATGTTCATGCTTATGTGGATGATATGGTGGTCAAGTCTAGGAAGATGGAGACTCTCCTGGATGATCTGAAAGAAACTTTTGATAATCTCCGGGTCCACAAGATTATGCTTAACCCGGCCAAATATGTCTTTGGTGTGCCTGCAGGTAAATGATACGTCCATTTAGCATCATGCTTTTATATCGATATTTATTGCATTATGGGCTGTTACTACACATTATGTCACAATACTTATGCCTTTTCTCTCTTATTTTACAAGGTTTACATGAAGAGGGAGAATGTCGACAGCTCGAATTCTGGGCTGGAAAAGGAGAAAATATTAGAGACCTATTCTCCACAACTTCAAAAGTCATGAAACTCCACGAAAGTCAGTTTTGGAATATATTAAAAATATTGGGTGAAGAAATCACCAAAGGGGGGCCACTCACTGTCCACGAGGGTGGAGGGCATGCCCTACCCCCTGGGTGCGCCTCTCTGCCTCGTGGGCCACCCGGAAGCCCCCCGATGCCCATCTTCTGATATATGGTGTCTTTTGCCCTAGAAAAAAATCATAAGGAAGCTTTCGGGACAAAGCACCGCCGTCTCGAGGCGGAACCTTGGCGGAACCAATCTAGGGCTCTGGCGGAGCTGTTCTGACAGGGAAACATCCCCCCGGGAGGGGGAAGTCGTCGCCATCGTCATCACCATCGATCCTCTCATTGAGAGGGGGTCAATCTCCATCAACATCTTCACCAGCACCATCTCCTCTCAAACCCTAGTTCATCTCTTGTATCCGACCTTTCTCTCAAAATCTCAGATTGGTACCTGTGGGTTGCTAGTAGTGTTGATTACTCCTTGTAGTTGATGCTAGTTGGTTTATTCGGTGGAAGATCATATGTTCAGAACCTTTATGCACATTAGTACCCCTCTGATTATGAACATGAATATGATTGAGTAGTTACGTTTGTTCCTGAGGACATGGGAGAAGTCTTGTTATAAGTAGTCATGTGAATTTGGTATTCGTTCGATATTTTGATGAGATGTATGTTGTCTTTCCTCTAGTGGTGTTATGTGAACGTCGACTACAAGTGTTATGTGAACGTCGACTACATGACACTTCACCATTATTTGGGCCTAGGGGAAGTCATTGGGAAGTAATAAGTAGATGATGGGTTGCTAGATTGACAGATGCTTAAACCTAAGTTTATGCGTTGCTTCATAAGGGGCTGATTTGGATCCATATGTTTCATGCTATGGTTAGGTTTACCTTAAATCTTCTTTCATAGTTGAGAATGCTTGTGAGAGGGGTTAATCATAAGTGGGATGATTGTCCAAGGAAGGGAAGTACCCAAGCACCGGTCCACCCACATATCAAATTATCAAAGTACCGAACGCAAATCATATGAGCATGATGAAAACTAGCTTGACAGAAATTCCCATGTGTCCTCGGGGGCGCTTTGCTTCATATAAGAGTTTTTCCAGGCTTGTCCTTTGCTAAAAAAAGGATTGGGCCACCTTCTGCACCTTGTTTACTTTTGTTACTTGTTACCCGTTACGAATTACCTTATCACAAAACTATCTGTTATAGATAATTTCAGTGCTTGCAGAGATTACCTTACTGAAAACTGCTTGTTATTTCTTTCTGCTCCTCATTGGTTTGACACTCTTACTTATCGAAAGGACTACGATAGATCCCCTATACTTGTGGGTCATCAAGACTCTTTTATGGCACCATTCCCGGGGAGTGAAGCGCCTTTGGTAGGTGGAATTTGGCAAGGAAAAATTTATATAGTGTGCTGAAATTTACTTTCACTTGTTACTATGGAATATAATCCTTTGAGGGGCTTGTTTGGGGTATCTTCACCCCGACCAGTAGAGCAAACAGTTTCTCCTCAACCTACTGAACCTACTGAAAATCTTTACTTTGAAATTCCTTCGGGTACGATAGAGAAACTGCTAGCTAATCCTTTTACAGGAGATGGAACATTACATCCCGATATGCACCAAATCTATGTGGATGAAGTTTGTGGATTATTTAAGCTTGCAGGTATGCCCGAGGATGTTATCAAGAAGGTCTTTCCTTTATCTTTGAAGGGAAAGGCATTGACATGGTTTAGGCTATGTGATGATGTTGGATCATGGAACTACAACTGACTGAAACTGGAATTTCATCAGAAGTTTTATCCTATGCATCTAGTTCATCATGATCGTAATTATATATATAATTTTTGGTCTCGCGAAGGAAAAAGTATCGCTCAAGCTTGGGGGAGGCTTAAGTCAATGTTATATTCATGCCAAGTCATGAGCTCTCAAGAGAAATTATTATTCAAAAAATTTATGCTCGACTTTCTCTCAATAATCGCTCCATGCTAGATACTTCTTGTACTAGTTCTTTTATGATGAAGACTATTGAATTTAGATGAGATTTATTGGGAAGAATAAAATGCAACTCCAAAGATTGGGAACTCGACGAAGGTAAGGAGTCAGGTATAACACCTAAATTTGATTGTGTTAAATCCTTTATGGATACAGATGCTTTTCGTGAATTTAGCACTAAATAGGGACTGGACTTTGAGATAGTACCTTCTTTCTGTGAATCATTTGCTACTCATGTTGATCTCCCTAAGGAGAAGTGGTTTAAATATCATCCTCCTATTGAAGTAAAAGTAGTAGAACCTATTAAAGTTGAAGAAAAGACTATCACTTATAATGTTGATCCTATTGTTCCTACTGCTTATATTGAGAAACCACCTTTCCCCGTTAGAATAAAGGATCATGCTAAAGCTTCAACTGTGGTTCATAAGAGTAATGCTAGAACACCTACACCCCCTGAGCAAATTAAGGTTGAACCTACTATTGCTATGGTTAAAGATCTCTTGGTCGATAATATTGATGGGCATGTTATTTACTTCTGTGATGAAGCTGCTGGGATTGCTAGACTCGATACTAAAAATAAATATAGACCTGTTGTTGGCATGGCTATTGTTTCTGTTAAAATAGGAGATCATTGTTATCATGGCTTATGTGATATGGGTGCTAGTGTGAGTGCAATACCTCATTCCTTATACAAAGAAATTATGCATGATATTGCACCTGCTGAGTTAGAAGATATTGATGTTACAATTAAGCTTGCCAATAGAGATACTATTTCACCAATTGGGATTGTTAGAGATGTTGAAGTCTTGTGTGGGAAAGTTAAATATCCTACTGATTTTCTTGTTCTTGGTTCCCCACATGTCCCATTATATTTGGTAGACCCTTCTTGAATACTGTTAATGCTAAGATATATTGCGAAAAGGATATGGTTACTGTTGGTTTAGTGCACATGTCTCATGATTTTAATTTTGCTAAATTTCGTAGACAACCCCATGATAAAGAATTGCCTAGTAAAGATGAAATTATTGGTCTTGCTTCTATTGCCGGGCCTCCTAATGATCCTTTAGAAAAATATTTGCTAGACCATGAAAATGATATGTTCATGAATGAAAGAAGGGAAATAGATGAAGTATTCTTTAAACAGGGAACTATTTTGAAACACAACTTGCCCGTTGAAATCCTAGGGGATCCTCCTCCACCCAAGGATGATCCCGTGTTTGAGATTAAACCATTACCTGACACTCTTAAATACGCTTATCTTGATGGAAAGAATATATATACTGTTATTATTAGTGCTAACCTTTCAGAGCAGGAAGAAGAGAAATTATTGATCTTGATGATCTTAAGGGCATTAGTCCCACTCTATGCCAGCACAAAATAAAATTGGAGAAAGACGCTAAACCAGTTGTTGATCACCAATGACGGTTAAATCCTAAGATGAAAGAAGTGGTAAGAAATGAAATACTAAAGCTTCTGGAGGCAGGTATAATTTATCCTGTTGCTGATAGTCAGTGGGTAATTCATGTCCATTGTGTCCCTAAGAAGGGAGGTATTACTGTTGTTCCTAATGATAAAGATGAATTGATCCCACAAAGAATTGTTACAGGTTATAGAATGGTAATTCATTTCTACAAATTAAATAAAGCTACTAGAAAAGATAATTACCCTTTACCTTTTATTGATCAAATGCTAGAAAGATTATCCAAACATACACATTTTTTGCTTTCTAGATGGTTATTCTGGTTTATCTCAAATACCTGTGTCAAAAGAGGATCAGGATAAGACCACTTTTACTTGCCCTTTCGGTACCTTTGCTTATAGACGTATGCCTTTTGGTTTATGCTATGCACCTACTACCTTTCAAAGATGTATGACTGCTATATTCTCTGACTTTTGTGAAAAGATCATTGAGGTTTTCATGGATGATTTTCCATGTATGGAACTTCGTTTGATGATTGCTTAAGCAACCTTGATCGAGTCTTGCAGAGATGTGAAGAAACTAATCTTGTCTTTAATTGGGAGAAGTGCCTCTTTATGGTTAATGAAGGTATTGTATTGGGGCATAACATTTCTGAAAGAGGTATTGAAGTTGATAAAGCTAAAGTTGATGCTATTGAAAAGATGTCGTGTCCCAAGGGCATCAAAGGTATAAGAAGTTTCCTTGGTCATGCCGGTTATTATAGGAGGTTCACTAAAGACTTCCCTAAAATTTCTAGGCCTCTGACTAATCTCTTACAAAAAGATGTTCCTTTTGTTTTTGATGATGATTGTGTAGAAGCATTTGAAATACTTAAGAAAGCCTTGATTTCTGCACCTATTGTTCAGCCACCTGATTGGAATTTACCCTTTGAAATTATGTGTGATGCTAGTGATTATGTTGTAGGTGCTGTTCTAGGACAAAGAGTTGATAAGAAATTAAATGTTATCCAATATGCTAGTAAAACTCTAGAGAGTGCCCAAAGAAATTATGCTACTATTGAAAAAGAATTTTTAGCAGTTGTGTTTGCTTGTGATAAGTTCAGACCTTATATTGTTGATTCCAATGTAACTCTGCACACCGATCATGCTGCTATTAAATACCTTATGGAAAAGAAAGATGCTAAACCTAGACTTATTAGATGGGTTCTCTTGCTACAAGAATTTGATTTGCATATTATTGATAGAAAGGGAGCTGAGAACCCCGTTGTAGACAACTTGTCTAGGTTAGAAAATGTTC
This sequence comes from Aegilops speltoides, assembly GCA_021437245.1. Classification (NCBI taxonomy): domain Eukaryota; kingdom Viridiplantae; phylum Streptophyta; class Magnoliopsida; order Poales; family Poaceae; genus Aegilops; species Aegilops speltoides. Next base: position 138,130,186 of record CM038147.1, read on the forward strand.
TTGTTGACCCAGTACCTATTGATGATATCTTTCCTGATGAACAATTGGCTGTCCTAAATGCTTCTCGTACTACTCCATAGTATGTTGATTATGCTAATTACATTGTTGCTAAATTTATACCACCTAGTTTCACATACTAGCAAAAGAAAAAGTTTTTCTATGATTTAAGACATTACTTTTGGGATGACCCACACCTTTATAAACAAGGAGTAGATGGTGTTATTAGACGTTGTGTACCTGAGCATGAACAGGAACAGATCCTATGCAAGTGTCACTCCGAGGCATATGGAGGACACCACGCTGGAGATAGAACTGCATATAAGGTATTGCAATCTGGTTTTTATTGGCCTACTCTCTTCAAAGATGCACGTAAGTTTGTCTTGTCTTGTGATGAATGTCAAAGAATTGGTAATATTAGTAGACGTCAAGAAATGCCTATGAACTATTCACTTGTTATTCAGCCATTTGATGTTTGGGGCTTTGATTATATGGGACCATTTCCTTCCTCTAATGGGTATACACATATTTTAGTTGTTGTTAATTACGTTACTAAGTGGGTAGAAGCTATTCCAACTAGTAGTGCTGATCATAACACCTCTGTTAAGATGCTTAAAGAAGTTATTTTTCCGAGGTTTGGAGTCCCTAGATACTTAATGACTGATGGTGGTTCACATTTTATTCATGGTGCTTTTCGTAAAATGCTTGCCAAATATGATGTTAATCATAGAATTGCATCTCCATATCATCCACAGTCTAATGGTCAAGTAGAATTGAGTAATAGAGATATTAAATTAATTTTGCAAAAGACTGTTAATAGATCTAGAAATAATTGGTCCAAGAAACTTGATGATGCATTATGGGCATATAGAACTGCATATAAAAATCCTGTGGGTATGTCTCCGTATAAAATGGTTTATGGGAAAGCATGTCACTTACCTGTCGAACTAGAACATAAGGCATATTGGGCTATTAAAGAGCTCAATTATGATGCCAAACTTGCCGGTGAAAAGAGGCCTTTTGACATTAGCTCACTTGATGAATGGAGAACCCAGGCCTATGAGAATGCCAAACTGTTTAAAGAAAAAGTTAAAAGATGGCATGACAAAAGGATACAAAAGCGTGAGTTTAATGTAGGTGATTATGTTTTGTTATACAACTCTCGTTTAAGATTTTTTGCAGGAAAGCTTCTCTCTAAATGGGAAGGTCCTTACATTATCGAGGAAGTCTATCATTCCGGTGCCATAAAAATCAACAACTTCGAAGGCACAAATCTGAAGGTGGTGAATGGTCAAAGAGTCAAACATTATATCTAAGGTAATCCCATAAATGTTGAAACTAATGTTATTGACACCGTAACCCCGGAGGAGTACATAAGGGACACTTTCCAGAACGTTTCAGACTCCAAAAAGGAATAGGTATGTGGTACGGTAAGTAAATCGACTCCAAAATAGTTCTAATAGCAATTTTTATCTATTTTGGAATATTTAATAAAATAGGAAAATAAGTAGTCCGGAAAGGACACAAGGCATCCACGAGGGCGGAGGGCGCGCCCTACCACTGAGCGTGCCCCCTGCCTCGTGGACACCTCATGTGCCCTCCAGACTCTGTTTTCTTGCACGATACTTCTTTTGGTCGGTAAAAAATCATTATATAATCTCCAAAAGGTTTTGACCACCGTACCACGACAAAATCCTCTGCTTTTGTTTCGAGCTATTTTTCTGACAGATCTAGATCACCTGGACGTCTTCAAGCGCCCCCAAGGACAAGTTTTTTGAGAAGGTCATCAACCCCTACCTCGCGGAGGTACTGCAACATCCTCAAACCATTGAGATGCGTGAGGGGGTGCTGCACATCCGCGGTGTTGAGGGACCAGGGAGGACCGAAAGCGTGGAGACAAGACTCGAAGCAATGGAGCAACAAGTTTTCAAGTGCCAAGGGATGGTGGAACGTGGACCCAAGGCCAACCACATGATGATCGCGGAGTTCACCAACAACCACAAGCTGGATGCCAAGAACATTGGGGAGACCATCATCAAGTTTCACGAGAAAATCGAGCACCTCCAAGCCCAGATCTATGACTTGCAAAACCAAAACGGTGAGTATGAATACAGATTCAAGAGGACGAGTTTGGCTACAGATTTGAGGATCCCGAAGACTCGATTAACTTTCTATAATGGTGAGCCTATGCCTTGGAAGATGGATGACAAGCCTACATCATCAACAACTCCATCATCACCACCTCTGAAGAAAGATACATAAATACATGGGTATGGGCACTCCCCTTGGCAACTGCCAAGCTTGGGGGAGGTGCCCCGGTATCATATCACCATCACACTTCTATCTTTACCGTTTTTCTTAGTTCAATCCTTTTGGTTATATCTTAATCTAGTAGAATAAATTTTAGTATGATCTAGCTTTGAGCTTTTTGTTGATCCCCACCTATGTAATCGAGTCCGTGAGCTATATATAGTAAAGATTAGTTTTGAGTTGAGGGCTTTGCTATCTTGCTATGATCTTGAGGGAACGAAAAAGAAAGAATAAAAAAGAAATAAAAAGATCATATTGATCTTTTGGAGAGTAATGACTTCACATATAAAGAGTATGATGAATAAAAGTTGTTGAGAGTTGACAAACATAGTTTTGGTCATCGTTGCAATTAATAGGAAGTAATAAAGAAAGAGAGGTTTTCACATATAAATATAGTATCTTGGACATCTTTTATGATTGTGAGCACTCATTAAAATATGACATGCTAAAAAGTTGATGTTGGACAAGGAAGACAACGTAATGGGTTATGTTTTCTTCTATCCGAAATAAAGTATATTGTCATGGATCATCCAACATGTTAAGCTTGTCTTTCCCCCTCATGCTAGCCAAACTCTTTGCACCAAGTAGGGATACTACTTGTGCTTCCAAATATCCTTAAACCCAGTTTTGCCATGAGAGTACACCATATCTATCTATGGATTGAGTAAGATCCTTCAAGTAAGTTGTCATAGTTGCAAGCAATAAAAATTGCTCTATAAATATGTATGATCTATTAGTGTGGAGAAAATAATCTTTATACGGGCTTGGGATATGGAAGAAATAAAAGCGACGGACTGCATAATAAAGGTCCCTATCACAAGTGGCAATATAAAGTGACATTCTTTTGCATTAAGATTTTGTGCATCCAACCATAAAAGCACATGACAACCTCTGCTTCCCTCTGCGAAGGGGCTATCTTTTATTTTTGTCTTCTACCTTATACAAGAGTCATGGTGATCTTCACCTTTCGTTTTTACACTTCATCCTTTGGCAAGCACTATGTGTTGGAAAGATCATGATATATATACCCAATTGGATGTAGGTTTTCATAATGTATTATTGTTGACATTACCCTTGAGGTAAAAGGTTGGGAGGCGAGATTATAAGGCCCTATCTTTCTCTGTGTCCGATTAAAACTTCATACCCATAAGTTGTTGTGTGAGTGTTTGCAATTGTGAAAGATTAAATGATAGTTGAGTATGTGGACTTGCTAAAAAGCTCTTATATTGACTATTTCCGATGTTATGATAAATTGCAATTGCTTCAATGACTGAGATTATAGTTTGCTAGTTTTCAATGAAGTTTCTGATTCATATTTTACATTGTGAATAGATTGTTACTTTAGCATAAGAAATCATATGACAATATATATGTTGTTGTTCTAAGAATGATCATGATGCCCTCATGTCCGTATTTTATTTTATCGACACATCTATCTCTAAACATGTGGACATATTTTTCGATATCGACTTCCGCTTGAGGACAAGCGAAGTCTAAGCTTGGGGGAGTTGATACGTCCATTTTGCATCATGCTTTTATATCAATATTTATTGCATTATGGGCTATTACTACACATTATGTCACAATACTTATGCCTTTTCTGTCTTATTGTAAAAGGTTTACATGAAGAGGGAGAATGCCGGCAGCTGGAATTCTAGGCTGGAAAAGGAGCAAATATTAGAGACCTATTTTGCACAACTCCAAAAGTTCTGAAACTCCACAAAAGTCAGTTTTGGAATATATTAAAAATATTATTGGGTGAAGAAAGCACCAGAGGGGGCCACCCACTTTCCATGGGGGTGGAGGGCGCGCCCTACCCCCTGGGCGCACCCCTGCCTCGTGGGCCACCTGGAAGCCCTCCGATGCCCATCTTCTGGTATATGGTGTCTTTTGTCCTGGAAAAAATCTTAAGGAAGCTTTCGGGATGAAGCACCGCCGTCTCGAGGCAGAACCTTAGCGGAACCAATCTAGGGCTCCGACGGAGCTGTTCTGCCGGGGAAACATCCCTCCGGGAGGGGGAAATCATCGCCATCATCATCACTATCGATCCTCTCATCAAGAGGGGGTCAATATCCATCAACATCTTCACCAGAACCATCTCCTCTCAAACCCTAGTTCATCTCTTGTATCCGATCTTTGTCTCAAAACCTCAGATTGGTACTTGTGGGTTGCTAGTAGTGTTGATTACTCCTTGTAGTTGATGCTAGTTGGTTTATTCGGTGGAAGATCATATGTTCAGATCCTTTATGCATATTAATACCCCTCTGATTATGAACATGAATATGATTTGTGAGTAGTTATGTTTGTTCCTGAGGACATGGGAGAAGTCTTGTTATAAGTAGTCATGTGAATTTGGTATTCGTTTGATATTTGGATGAGATGTATGTTGTTTTTTGATAACCCAGAAGTGTAGGGGATAATTGTAGCCTCTTTCGATAAGTAAGAGTGTCGAACCCAATGAGGAGCTAAAGGTAGAACAAATATTCTGTCAAGTCCTATCTGCCACTGATACGACTGTACGCACGCTTAGCGTTCGCTTTACCTAGAACAAGTATGAAACTAGAAGTACTTTGTAGGTGTTGTTGGATAGGTTTGCAAGATAATAAAGAACACATAAATAAAAAGTGGGGGCTTTTTAGATAAAGAAGCAATAAAGTAAATATATCGAGTGTGGAAAAGTGGTGGTAGGAGTTATGAAATTGTCCCTAAGCAATTGACTACTTTACTAGACTGATAGCAAGTTATATGTGGGAGAGGCATAAGCTAACGTACTTTCTCTTCTTGGATCATATGCACTTATGATTGGAACTCTAGCAAGCATCCACAACTAGTAAAGATCATTAAGGTAAAACCCAACCATAGCATTAAAGCATCAAGTCCCCTTTATCCCATACGCAACAATCCCCTTACTCGGGTTTAAGCTTCTGTCACTCTAGCAACCCACAATAAGCGAATCATGAACATATTGCAACACCCTACATCAGGAATCCCTCACGGTTGCACGCCATGGAGGGCACAATAGGACAGCAACATAACCACAAGCAAATTAAACCAATCATAGCAATTCATCAATCACCGGTAGGACAAAGAAAATCTACTCATACATCATAGGATGGCAACACATCATTGGATAATAATATGAAGCATAAAACACCATGTTCAAGTAGAGGGTACAGCAGGTTGCGGGAGAATTGACCATTGAATATAGATGGGGGAAGGTGATGGAGACGTTGGTGATGATGATGGAGGTGTTGGTGTAGATCGCGGTGATGATGATGGCCCCCGGCGGTGTTCCGGCGCCACCGAAAGCAAGGGGGAGAGAGCCCCCCTTATTCTTCTTCTTCTTCCTTGACCTTCTCCCTAGATGGGAGAAGGGTTTCCCCTCTGGTCCTTGGCTCCCATGGCATGGGAGGGCGAAACCCCTCCGAGATTGGATCTATCTCTCTGTCTCTCTCTGTTTCTGCGTTCTCAGATTCTGCCCTTTCATCGTTTCTTTTATATTCGGAGATCCGTAACTCCGATTGGGGTGAATCTTTCTCCCAGATTTTTCTCATAAAATTAGATTTCTTGCGGCAAAATAAGTGTGCAACCGCCTTACGGGGTGCCCACGAGGGTTGAGGGTGCGCCTGCCCCCTAGGGCGCGCCCCCTGCCTCGTGGCCCCCTCGGGCATCGTCTCGCATTGATTCTTCCTCCCAAAAATCACAAATATTTGAAAATAATTCTCCGTCCGTTTTTATCCCGTTTGGACTCCGTTTGATATTGGGTTTCTGCGAAACATAAAACATACAGCAAACAGGAACTGGCACTGGGCACTGGATCAATATGTTAGTCCCAAAAAATAGTATAAAAAGTTGCCAAAAGTATATGAAAGTTGAATAATATTGGCATGGAACAATCAAATATTATAGATACGACGGAGACGTCTCATCTTTCCTCTAGTGGTGTTATGTGAACGTCAACTACATGACACTTCACCATTATTTGGGCCTAGGGGAAGGCACTGGGAAGTAATAAGTAGATGATGGGTTGCTAGAGTGACAAAAGCTTAAACCCTAGTTTATGCGTTGCTTCGTAAGGGGCAGATTTGGATCCAGATGTTTCATGCTATGGTTAGGTTTACCTTAATTCTTCTTTCATAGTTGCGGATGCTTGCGAGAGGGGTTAATCATAAGTGGGATGCTTCTCCAAGGAAGGGCAGTACCCAAGCACCGGTCCACCCACATATAAAATTATCAAAGTATCGAACGCGAATCATATGAGCATGACGAAAACTAGCTTGATAGAAATTCTCATGTGTCCTCGGGAGCGCTTTTCTTCATATAAAGTTTGTCCCAGCTTGTCCTTTGCTACAAAAAGGATTGGGCCACCTTGCTGCACCTTGTTTACTTTTGTTAATTGTTACCCGTTACGAATTACCTTATAACAAAACTATCTGTTATCGATAATTTCAGTGCTTGCAGAGAATACCTTACTGAAAACCGCTTGTCATTTCCTTCTGCTCCTCGTTGGGTTCGACACTCTTACTTATCGAAAGGACTATGATAGATCCCCTATACTTGTGGGTCATCAGTAAACTGTTGGGGTTTCTGGTTTAAGAAAGGGGCATTGAAGCTAACCCGGAGAAGATCAAGGCCATCACCTCCGTTGCTAAGCCGACATGTGTCAATGATATCCAGCGTCTGGCGGGTCATAATGCAGCTTTGAGCCATTTTATAAGTCACCTGGGAGAGAAGGCAATTCCTTTGTATCAGACATGAAGAAGATGGATCGCTTTGTCTGGAGTGAGGCGGCTAATAAGGCATTTGAGGCACTCAAGAAACAGCTAGCTGAGCCGCCCGTCCTTGCTGCTCCTGTTGAGAAGTAACCTTTACTCCAATAGGTGGCGGCTAAAAGCAAGACTGTCAGTGTGGCTATAGTTGTGGAACGCAAGGAGGCGGGTAAGGAATATCCTGTTCAGTGGTCAGTTTATTATTTTAGTGAGGTGTTGATTGAGTCCAAGAAACGATATCCCCATTGGCAGAAGCTGGTGTATGGGGTGTTCATGGCGAGTCACAAACTGATGAAGGAAATATGCCCTAGAGGCAATAATAAAGTATTATTTATTTCCTTATTTCATGATAAATGTTTATTATTCATGCTAGAATTGTATTAACAGGAAACTTAGTACATGTGTGAATACATAGACAAAACAAAGTGTCACTAGTATGCCTCTACTTGACTAGCTCATTGAATCAAAGATGGTTAAGTTTCCTAGCCATAGAATTGAGTTGTCATTTGATTAATGGGATCACATCATTAGAGAATGATTTGATTGACTTGACCCATTCCGTTAGCTTAGCACTTGATCGTTTAGTATGTTGCTATTGCTTTCTTCATGACTTATACATGTTCCTATGACTATGAGATTATGTAACTCCCGCTTACCGGAGGAACACTTTGTGTGCTACCAAACGTCACAACGTAACTGGGTGATTATAAAGGTGCTCTACAGGTGTCTCTGAAGGTACTTGTTGAGTTGACGTATTTCGAGATAAGGATTTGTCACTCCGATTGTCGGAGAGGTATCTCCGGGCCCTCTCGGTAATGCACATCACTATAAGCCTTGCAAGCAATGTAGCTAATGAGTAAGTTGCGGGATGATGCATTACGTAACGAGTAAAGAGACTTGCCACTAACGAGATTGAACTAGGTATTGAGATACCGACGATTGACTCTCGGGCAAGTAACATACCGATGACAAAGGGAACAACGTATGTTTTTTTGCGGTTTGACCGATGAAGATCTTCGTAGAATATGTAGGAGCCAATATGAGCATCCAGGTTCCGCTATTGGTTGTTGACCGGAAACGTGTCTCGGTCATGTCTACATAGTTCTCGAACCCGTAGGGTCCGCACGCTTAAAGTTCGGTGACGATCGGTATTATGAGTTTTTGTGTTTTGATGTACTGAAGGTAGTTTGGAGTCCCGGATATGATCACGGACATGACGAGGAGTCTCGAAATGGTCGAGATGTGAAGATCGATATATTGGATGACTATGTTCGAACACCAGAAGTGTTTCGGGAGGTTTCAGTCATATACCGGAGTACTGGGGGGGGGGTTACCGGAACCCCCGGGGGGGTTTAGTGGGCCTCATGGGCCCTATTGGAGAAGAGGAGGGGCGGACAGGGCAGGCCACGCGCCCCCTCCCCCTCTAGTCCGAATTGAACAAGGAGGGGGGCGACGCCCCCCTTTTCCTTCCTCTCCTCTCTCCCTTCCTTCCCCTCTCCTACTCCAACAAGGACAGGAGGAGTCCTACTCCCAGTGGGAGTAGGACTCCCTCCCTTGGCGCGCCCTCCTCCTTGGCCGGCCGCCTCCCCCCTTGCTCCTTTATATACGGGGGCAGGGGGCACCTCTAGACACAACAATTGATCTCTTGATCTCTTAGCCGTGTGCGGTGCCCCCCTCCACCAGATTCCACCTCGGTAATATCGTTGCGGTGCTTAGGCGAAGCCCTGCATCGGTAGCATCATCAACACCGTCATCATGTTGTCGTGTTGATGGAACTCTCCCACAAAGCTCTGCTGGATCGTAGTTCGTGGGATGTCATCGAGCTGAACGTGTGCTGAACTCGGAGGTGCCGTATGTTCAGTACTTGATCGGTCGGATCATGAAGACGTATGAATACATCAACCGCGTTGTGCTAACGGTTCCGCTTTTGGTCTACGAGGGTACGTGGACAACACTCTCCATGATCTTGCGTGTGCGCAGGAATTTTTTTGAAATTACTACGTTCCCCAACAGTGGCATCCGAGCCAGGTTTATGCGTAGATGTTATATGCACGAGTAGAACACAAGTGAGTTGTGGGCGATACAAGTCATACTTCTTACCAGCATGTCATACTTTGGTTCGGCTGTATTGTTGGATGAAGCGGCCCGGACCGAGATTACGCGTACACTTACGCGAGACTGGTTCTACCGACATGCTTTGCACACAGGTGGCTAGCGGGTGTTAATTTCTCCAACTTTAGTTGAACCGAGTGTGACTACGCCCGGTCCTTGAGAAGGTTAAACAGCACTAACTTGACGAACTACCATTGTGGTTTTGATGCGTAGGTAAGAACGGTTCTTGCTCAGCCCGTAGCAGCCACGTAAAATTTGCAACAACAAAGTAGAGGACGTCTAACTTGTTTTTGCAGGGCATGTTTTGATGTGATATGGTCAAGATGTGATGCTATATTTTATTGTATGAGATGATCATGTTTTGTAACCGAGTTTTTGGCAACTGGCAGGAGCCATATGGTTGTCGCTTCATTGTATGCAATGCAATCGCCCTGTAATTGCTTTACTTTATCACTAAGAGGTAGCGATAGTCATAGAAGCAATAGTTGGCGAGACAACAACGATGCTACGATGGAGATCAAGGTGTCGCACCGGTGACGATGGTGATCAGGATGGTGCTTCGGAGATGGAGATCACAGGCACAAGATGATGATGGCCATATCATATCACTTATATTGATTGCATGTGATGTTTATCCTTTATGCATCTTATTTTGCTTTAATTGATGGTAGCATTATAAGATGATCTCTCACTAAATTTCAAGATAAAAGTGTTCTCCCTGAGTATGCACCGTTGCCAAAGTTCGTCGTGCCGAGACACCACGTGATTATCGGGTGTGATAAGCTCTACGTCCATCTACAACGGGTGCAAGCCAGTTTTGCACTCGCAGAATACTCGGCTTAAACTTGACGAGCCTAGCATATGCAGATATGGCCTCGGAACACAGAGACCGAAAGGTCGAGTGTGAATCATATAGTAGATATGATCAATATAGTGATGTTCACCATTGAAAACTACTCCATTTTACGTGATGATCGGTTATGGTTTAGTTGATTTGGATCACATGATCACTTAGATGATTAGAGGGATGTCTATCTAAGTGGGAGTTCTTAAGTAATATGATTAATTGAACTTTAATTTATCATGAACTTAGTCCTGGTAGTATTTTGCAAATAATGTTGTAGATCAATAGCTCGCGTTGTTGCTTCCCTATGTTTTATAGGTGTTCCTAGAGACAACTAAGTTAAAAGATGATAGCAGCAATGATGCGGACTGGGTCCGTGATCTGAGGTTTATTCTCATTGCTGCACAGAAGAATTATGTCCTTGATGCACCGCTAGGTGTCAGACCTATTGCAAGAGTAGATGCAGACATTATGAACGTTTGGCTAGCTCAATATGATGACTACCTGATAGTTTAGTGCACCATGCTTAACAACTTAGAATCGGTACTTCAAAGACGTTTTGAACGTCATGAACCATATGAGATGTTCCAGGAGTTGAAGTTAATATTTCAAGCAAATACCCGAGTTGATAGATATGAAGTCTCCAACAAGTTCTATAGCTGAAAGATGGAGGAGAATTGCTCAACTAGTGAGCATGTGCTCAGATTGTCTGGGTACTACAATCGCTTGAATCAAGTGGGAGTTAATCTTCCAGATAAGATAGTGATTGACAGAGTTCTCTAGTCACCATCACCAAGTTACAAGAACTTCGTGATGAACTATAGTATGCAAGGGATGACGAAAATGATTCCCGAGCTCTTCGTGATGTTGAAATCGACGAAGGTAGAAATCTAGAAAGATCATCAAGTGTTGATGATTGACAAGACCACTAGTTTCAAGAAAAGGGCAAAGGGATAGAAGGGGAACTTCAAGTAGAATGACAAGCAAGTTGTCACTCCCGTGAAGAAGCCCAAAGCTGGACCAAAGACTAAAACTGAGTGCTTCTACTGCAAAGGAGATGGTCACTGGAAGTGGAAATACCCTGAATATTTTGTGGATAAGAAGGATGGAAAAGTGAACAAGGGTATATTTGATATACATGTTATTGATGTGTACCTTACTAGTGTTTATAGTAGCCCCTGGGTATTTGATACTTGTTCGGTTGCTAAAAATTAGTAACTTGAAACAGGAGTTACAGAAGAAACAGAGACTAGTTGAGGATGAAGTGACGATGTGTGTTGGAAGTGGTTCCAAGATTGATATGATCATCATCGCACACTTCCTATACTTTCGGGATTAGTGTTAAACCTAAATAAATGTTATTTGGCGTTTGGATTGAGCATGAATATGATTTGATCATGTTTATTGCAATACATTTATTCATTTAAAGTCAGAGAATAATTGGTGTTCTATTTACATGAATAAAACCTTCGATGGTCATACACCCAATGAAAATAGTTTGTTGGATCTCGATCGTAGTGATACACATATTCATAATATTGAAGCCAACAGATGCAAAGTTGATAATGATAGTGCAACTTATTTGTGACACTGCCGTTTGGGTCATATCGGTGTAAAGCGCATGAAGAAACTCCATAAAGATGGACTTTTGGAATCACTTTGTTATGAATCTTTTGATATTTACGAACCGTGCCTTTTGGGCAAGAGACTAAAACTCCGTTCTCCGGAACAATGGAATGAGCTACTGACTTGTTGGAAATAATACATACCGATGTATGCGGTCCAATGAGTGTTGATGCTCATGGCGGGTATCATTATTTTCTGACCTTCAAAGATGATTTGACTAGATATGAGTATATCTACTTAATGAAGCACAAGTCTGAAACATTTGAAAAGTTCAAAGAATTTCAGAGTGAAGTGGAGAATCATTGTAACAAGAAAATAAAGTTTCTACAATCTGATCGTAGAGGAGAATATTTGAGTTACGAGTTTGGCCTTCATTTAAAAACAATGTGGAATAGTTTCACAGATCACGCCACATGGAACACCAAAGCGTAATGGTGTGTCCGAACATCGTAACCGCACTTTATTGGATATGGTGCGATCTATGATGTATCTTACCGATTACCACTATCGTTTTGGGGTTATGCATTAGAGACAACTGCATTCACTTTAAATAGGGCAACATCGAAATCCGTTGAGACGACACCTTATGAACTGTGGTTGGGCAAGAAACTAAAGGTGTCATTTCTTAAAGTTTGGGGCTGCGATGCTTATGTGAAAAATTTCAACCTGATAAGCTCGAACCCAAATTGGAGAAGTGCGTCTTCATAGAATACCCAAAGGAAACTGTTGGGTACACCTTCTATCACAGATCCGAAGGCAAGACATTCGTTGCTAAAAATGGATCCTTTCTAGAGAACGAGTTTCTCGAAAGAAGTGAGTGGGAGGAAAGTAGAACTTGATGAGGTAATTGTACCTTCTCCCTTGTTGGAAAGTAGTTCATCACAGAAACCGGTTCCTGTGACATCTACACCAATTTGTAAGGAAGCTAATGATAATGATCAAGAAACTTCGGATCAAGTTACTACTGAACCTCGTAGTTCAACCAGAGTAAGATCCGCACCAGAGTGGTACGGTAATCCTATTATGGAGGTCATGTTACTTGAACATGGCGAACCTACAAACTATGAGGAAGCGATGATGAGCCCAGATTTCGCAAAATGGCTTGAGGCCATGAAATCTGAGATGGGATCCATGTATGAGAACAAAGTGTGGACTTTGGTGGACTTGCCCGATGATCGGCAAGCCATAGAAAATAAATGGATCTTCAAGAGGAAGACAGAGGCTGATAGTAGTGTTACTATCTACAAAGCTCGACTTGTCGCAAAAAGTTCTTTGACAAGTTCAAGGTGTTGAATACGATGAGATTTTCTCACTCGTATCGATGCTTAAGTCTGTCTTAATCATGTTACCAATTTCCACATTTTATGAAATCTAGCAAATGGATGTCAAAACTGCATTCCTTAATGGATTTATTAAAGAAGAGTTGTATATGATGCAACCAGAAGGTTTTGTCAATCCTAAAGGTGCTAACAAAATGTGCAAGCTCCAGCGATCCATCTATGGACTGGTGTAAGCATCTCGGAGTTGGAGTATACACTTTGATGAATTGATCAAAGCATATGGTTTTATACAGACTTTTGGAGAAGCCTGTATTTACAAGAAAGTGAGTGGGAGCTCTGTAGCATTTCTAAAAACTGTATGTAGATGACATATTGTTGATTGGAAATGATATAGAAATTCTGGATAGCATAAAAGGATACTTGAATAAGAGTTTTTCAAAAAAGACCTCGGTGAAGCTGCTTACACATTGAGCATCAGGATCTTTAAAGATAGATCAATACGCTTGATAAGATTTTTCAATGAGTACATACCTTGATAAGATTTTGAAGTAGTTCAAAATGGAACAGTCAAAGAAGGAGTTCTTGCCTGTGTTACAAGGTGTGAAGTTGAGTAAGACTCAAAACCCGACCTTGGCAGAAAATAGAAAGAGAATGAAAAGTCATTCCCTATGCCTCAGTCATAGGTTCTATAAAGTATGTTATGCTGTGTACCAGACCTATTGTATACCTTTCTCTAAGTTTGGCAAGGGAGTACAATTTTGATCTAGGAGTAGATCACTGGACAGTGGACAAGATTATCCTTAGTGAGGACTAAGGAAATATTTCTCGATTATGGAGATGATAAAAGAGCTCGTCGTAAAGAGTTATGTCGATGCAAGTTTTGACACTGATCCAGATGACTCTAAGTCTCAATCTGGATACATATTGAAAGTGGGAGCAATTAGCTAGAGTAGATCAGTGCAGAGCATTGTAGACATAGAAATTTGAGAAATACTTACGGATCTGAATATGGCAGACCCGTTGAATATACTTCTCTCACAAGCAAAACATGATCACACCTTAGTACTCTATGGGTGTTAATCACATGATGATGTGAACTAAGATTACTGACTCTAGTAAACCCTTTGAGTGTTGGTCATATGGCGATGTGAACTATGGGTGTTAATCACATGGTGATGTGAACTATTGGTGTTGAATCACATGGCGATGTGAACTAGATTATTGACTCTAGTGCAAGTGGGAGACTGGAGGAAATATGCCCTAGAGGCAATAATAAAGTATTATTTATTTCCTTATTTCATGATAAATGTTTATTACTCATGCTAGAATTGTATTAACCGGAAACTTAGTACATATGTGAGTACATAGACAAAACAAAGTGTCACTAGTATGCCTCTACTTGACTAGCTCGTTGAATCAAAGATGGTTAAGTTTCCTAGCCATAGACATGAGTTGTCATTTGATTAATGGGATCACATCATTAGAGAATGATTTGATTGACTTGACCCATTCCGTTAGCTTAGCACTTGATCGTTTAGTATGTTTCTATTCCTTTCTTCATGACTTATACATGTTCCTACGACTATGAGATTATGTAACTCCCGCTTACCGGAGGAACACTTTGTGTGCTACCAAACGTCACAACATAACTGGGTGATTATAAAGGTGCTCTACAGGTGTCTCCGAAGGTACTTGTTGAGTTGACGTATTTCGAGATTAGGATTTGTCACTCCGATTGTTGGAGAGGTATCTCTGGGCCCTCTCGGTCATGCACATCACTATAAGCCTTGCAAGCAATGTAGCTAATGACTTAGTTGCGGGATGATGCATTACGTAACGAGTAAAGAGACTTGCTGGTAATGAGATTGAACTAGGTATTGAGATACCGATGATCGAATCTTGGGCAAGTAATATACCGATGACAAAGGGAACAACGTATGTTGTTATGCGGTTTGACCGATAAAGATCTTCGTAGAATATGTAGGAGACAATATGAGCATCCAGGTTCCGCTATAGGTTATTGACCGGAAACGTGTCTCGGTCATGTCTACATAGTTCTCGAACCCATAGGGTCCACACGTTTAAAGTTCGGTGATGATCGGTATTATGAGTTTTTGTGTTTTGATGTACCGAAGGTAGTTCGAAGTCCCGGATATGATCACGGACATGACGAGGAGTCTTGAAATGGTCGAGACGTAAAGATCGATATATTGGATGACTATGTTCGGACACCGGAAGTGTTTCGGGAGGTTTCAGACATATACCGGAGTACCAGGGGGGTTACCGGAACCCCCCGAGGGGTTTAGTGGGCCTCATGGGCCCTAGTGGAGAAGAGGAGGGGCGGCCAGGGCAGGCCACGTGCCCCTCCCCCTCTAGTCCAAATTGGACAAGGAGGGGGGCGCCCCCTTTTCCTTCCTCTCCTCTCTCCCTTCCTTCCCCTCTCCTACTCCAACAAGGAAAGGAGGAGTCCTACTCCCGGTGGGAGTAGGACTCCCCCCTTGGCGCGCCCTCCACCTTGGCCGGCTGCCTCCCCCTTGCTCCTTTATATACGGGGGCAGGGAGGCACCTCTAGACACAACAATTGATCTCTTGATCTCTTAGCCATGTGTAGTGCCCCCCTCCACCAGATTCTACCTCGGTAATATTGTAGCGGTGCTTAGGCTAAGCCCTGCGTCAGTAGCATCATCAACACCGTCATCACGCCCTCGTGCTGACGGAACTCTCCCGCAAAGCTCTACTGGATCAGAGTTCATAGGACGTCATCGAGTTGAACGTGTGCTGAACTCGGAGGTGTCGTACGTTCGGTACTTGATCGGTCGGATCATGAAGACGTACGACTACATCAACCGCGTTGTGCTAACGCTTCCGCATTTGGTCTACGAGGGTACGTGGACAACACTCTCCCCTCTCGTTGCTATGCATCACCATGATCTTGCGTGTGCGTAGGAATTTTTTTTGAAATTACTATGTTCCCCAACAGCTGAAGCAGTACTTTCTAGGTCATTGTATTACTACGGTCAGCTCTGCTCCATTAGGGGATATTATTCAGAACAGAGAGGCTACGGACCGGGTTGCTAAGTGAGCAACTGAACTTGGGCCTCTTGGTTTGACATATATGCCAAGAACAACCATTAAGTCTCAGGCTTTGGTGGATTTCATAAATGACTGGATAGGATTGCAAATGGCTGAGGAGAAGCCTGATAATACATATTGGATGATCCACTTTGATGGATCCAGGCAGCTAGAAGGCTCGGGGGCTGGAGTTATTTTGACTTCCCCACAAGGTGATAAATTTTGTTATGTTTTAAGTCTAATGTTTCCTTGCAATAATAATGCAGCTGAGTATGAAGCTTTACTCCATGGCCTTCGTATGGCCAAAGATATGAATTTGAGCCGGGTCAGGTGTCTGGGCGACTCAGATCTTGTGGCCCATCAAGTCTCTTGCAAGTGGCATTCTAAAGACCCGCTCATGGCGGCTTATCGCCGGGCGGTTGATAATATTGCTGGTCATTTTAAGGGTTATCAGGTGGATCACCTTGATCGAAGGAAGAATGAGGCTCCTGAGCCTTAAGCCAGCTTGGTTCTCAACGTAAGCTGGTGTCCCCTAATGTGTTCCTAGATGTTCTCCACAACCCCTCTATCAAGTTGCCATCTGAAGAAAACCTTGTTGTTCCTGACTCTGAGCCGTAGCTGGTGGCGGCTCTTCATGTTATTCCTGATTGGACGTTACCTTATCTGGCTTATATGACCCGGGGCAAGTTACCCGAGGATGAAATTTTGGCAAGACAAATAAACCGCCGGTCTAAGTCTATGACTATTATCAATGGCGAGTTACACCGATGCAGTGTGATAGGCGTGCTTCAACGTTGTGTTTCTCAGGAGGTGAGGGAGTCCTAGACTAGGGGGTGTCCGGATAGCCGAATTATCATCATTGGCCGGACTCCAAAACTATGAAGATACAAGAAGACTTCGTCCCGTGTCCGGATGGGACTTTCCTTGGCGTGGAAGGCAAGCTTGGCGATACGGACATGTAGATGTCCTACCATTGTAACCGACTCTGTGTAACCCTAGCCCTCTCCGGTGTCTATATAAACCGAAGGGTTTTAGTCCGTAGGACACACAACAATCATACCATAGGCTAGCTTCTAGGGTTTAGCGTCCTTGATCTCGTGGTAGATCTACTCTTGTACTACCCATATCATCAATATTAATCAAGCAGGAGTAGGGTTTTACCTCCATCGAGAGGGCCCGAACCTAGATAAAAACATCGTGTCCCTTGTCTCCTGTTACCATCCGCCTAGACGCATAGTTCGGGACCCCCTACTCGAGATCCGCCGGTTTTGACACCAACATTGGTGCTTTCATTGAGAGTTCCTCTTTGTCGTCACCTATAGGCCCGATGGCTCCTTCGATCATCAACAACAACGCGGTCCAGGGTGAGACTTTTCCCCCCGGACAGATCTTCATATTCGGCGGCTTCGCACTGCGGGCCAATTCACTTGGCCATCTGGAGCAGATCGAAAGCTACGCCCCTGGCCATCAGGTCAGATTTGGAAGTTTGAACTATACGACCGACATCCACGGAGACTTGATCTTCGACGGATTTGAGCCACAGCCAGGCGTTCCGCACTGTCACGATGGGCATGATTTAGCTCTGCTGCCGGACAGTGCCCTGGAGGCCGCACAAGAGTCCACTCCGACCATTAGTTCGGAGCCGACGGCGCCAATCGAGGATGGGTGGTTGGACACCACCTCGGGGGCTACTACCTCTACGGCGATAGAGCCGAATACCAACCCTGTCCCTTGTGAAGCTCGTGACTCCAAGGTGTCGGACTCCTCTCCGGACCCCGAACCTTCCGTGCCCCTGCCAATTGAATCCGATTGGGCGCCGATCATGGAGTTCACCGCTGCAGACATCTTTCAGCACTCGCCTTTCGGCGACATCCTGAATTCGCTAAAGTCTCTCTCTTTATCAGGAGAGCCTTGGCCGGATTATGGCCAGGACGGTTGGTATGCGGACGACGAAGAAATTCAAAGCCCACCCACCACCCACTTTGTAGCCACTGTCGATGACTTAATCGACATGCTAGATTTCGACTCCGAAGACATCGACGGTATGGACGACGATGCCGGAGACGACCAAGAACCAGCGCCCTCTGGCACCGAAAGCCACCTCGTCATACGACATATACATGGTGGACATCCCAAAGGATGGGAATGGCGATGGAACAGCGGAGGATGACCCCTCCAAAAAGCAGCCTAAGCGCCGGCGTCAGTGGCGCCGCTCCAAATCCCACCACAGCAAGAACGGAGATTCTGGCACCGGAGACAATAACACCCCGGACAGTGCCGAAGACAACCCCCTCCAGCAAGATTCAGCACAGGAGGACGAAGAAGTCAGCCCTCACGAGAGAGCGGCAGACGAAGAGGTAGAGGACGATAATTACATGCCTCCCTCCGGAGACGAGGCAAGCCTCGACGACGACGAATTTGTTGTGCCTGAGGATCCCGTCGAACAAGAGCGTTTCAAACGCAGGCTAATGGCCACGGCAAGCAGCCTCAAGAAAAAGCAGCAACAGCTTAGAGCTGACCAAGACTTGCTAGCCGACAGATGGACCGAAGTCCTTGCGGCCGAAGAGTATGAACTCGAACGCCCCTCCAAAAGTTACCCCAAATGCAAGCTGCTGCCCTGATTAGAGGAGGAAGCACATAAACCTACATCGCCAGTGCACAATACGGCCGACCGGCCACCCCGTGGCCGCGACAGAGAGGCCACTAGGCCCTCCACTAAAGCCGCACTACAGCGTCACTTGAAAAGTACAAAGCCACGGGGGGATGCACCGGACTTGCGAGACATATTGGAGGATAAGGCGAGGCAAACAAGATTGATCTACGGATCGTGTGGGCGCCCTAGGATACGCGACGACAACCGTAACGCCGGATACAGCAACCCCGGCCGGGCCGAACACAGTAGACAAAGCTCGTTCGAGCTACGTCGTGATATAGCCCAATATAGAGGCGTCGCACACCCACTATGCTTCATAGATGAAGTAATGGATCATCAAATCCCAGAAGGGTTCAAACCCGTGATCATTGAATCCTACGATGGAACAACAGATCCTGCGGTTTGGATCGAAGACTATCTCCATCATATCCACATGGCCCGCGGTGATGAGCTTCACGCCATCAAATACCTCCCGCTCAAGCTTAAAGGACCAGCTCGGCATTGGCTCAACAGCCTGCCAGCAGAATCAATTGGGTGTTGGGAGGACCTGGAAGCCGCATTCCTCGATAACTTCCAGGGCACATATGTGCGACCACCAGACGCCGATGACCTAAGCCACATAATTGAAGTTGACGAATCGGCGGACAATTACGGACACGGTTCTTAACCAAGAAAAATCAAATCGTTGACTGTCCGGATGCAGAGGCCCTTGCAGCCTTCAAACACAACATCCGCGATGAATGGCTGGCCCGGCACCTAGGACAGGAAAAGCCGAAATCAATGGCAGACCTCACATCACTCATGACCCGCTTTTGTGTGGGAGAAGACAGCTGGCTAGCTCGCAGTAACAACCTAACCAAAAACTCTGGTAGTTCGGATACCAAAGACAGCAATGGCGGTCGCGCGCAATAAGCACAAATGCGCGTGCGGCGATATATGAAGATATGGCAGTCAACGCCGGATTTAGAGGCTCTAAATCCGGTCAGCGGAAAAAGCCATTCAAACGAACTAGTCCAGGCCCGTCCAATTTGGACCGGATACTCGATCGCTCGTGCCAGATACACGGCACCCCCGAAAAGCCAGCTAATCACACCAACAGAGGTTGTTGGGTGTTCAAACAGGCAGGCAAGTTAATTGCCGAAGGCAAAGACAAGGGGCTGCATAGCGATGACGAGGAGGAGACACGGCCGCCGAACAATAGAGGACAGAAGGGATTCCCCCCACAAGTGCGGATGGTGAACATGATATACGCAACCCACATACCCAAAAGGGAGCGGAATCGTGCGCTCAGGGACGTATACGCGATGGAGCCAGTCGCCCCAAAGTTCAATCCGTGGTCCTCCTGCCCGATCACTTTTGATCGAAGGGACCACCCCACCAGTATCCGCCACGGCGGATTCGCCACATTGGTTTTAGATCCAATCGTCGATGGATTTCACCTGACTAGAGTTCTGATGGGCGGCGGCAGGCTTTGAACCTGCTTTATCGGGATACGGTCGCAAGATGGGCATAGATCCTCAAGGATCAAACCCATAGAGACGACCTTCAAAGGCGTCATACCGTGTAGAGGCCAATTGTACGAGCTCGATTACACTTGAAGTGGTCTTGGATCCCGGATAACTTCCGAAGCGAGTTAATCTTCAACATAGTCCCGTTCGCAGCGGCTATCACGCCTTTGCTCGGACGAACCGCATTTGCAAAGTTGAATGCGGTGCCGCACTACGCATACCTCAAGCTCAAGATGCCAGCCCTCGAGTCATCACGGTCAGCGGAAACACGAACGCTCTCTCCGAGCGGAGGAGCACTGGCGCTCTCGGCGGAAGTGCAGAGTAGCCTCTTAAGGCAATTCTCAAGTCCGGCTATTAAGCGACCGGACACCGTCAAGCGCGCCCGGAGTAACCTACAACATGACCACTTGGCACGTTCTTAGCACGCATAGCAATGCGGCCCCAACCCCAGCCTTCGCGACATCACGAGACCAGTGCCACGCGTACATCACTATGCTCTGGAGATACCATGGGCATAGGGGGAGGGGCACAACCACGGCATGCCCAGAGTGCGGATCAACCACACCAGGGGCTCCCGAATTTATCATTCTACCTTTTTCTTTTTTTTTCTCTTCTTCCGATCCTCAGGACTCCGTTTTCCAGAAGCCCTGTACGGTAGTAGACCTGCCGAACTCACAATGCAACAGCCAGGGAAGCAAAAAGGCTACGACGAGTATCCAGGTGGTCTCCATTACGAGCATTATACCTGTTTTACATACCATTCTGCAGCCTACCCCTGGAGGGGGACATGTTAAATAGTCCCACCCCTTGCTTATCGCACTATTTGTATCATTCTGCCTTTATTGCAGTATCTTTTGAATAAACAATGCATCGCTTTTTGCCTATAATTGCATTCCTTTCTAAATATGTTCACTTATGACATGTTGCACCCGTACACCTTGGTACGGCCAAATACACCAGGGGCTTAAGTTCCCCAAAGTATGGTGTGATAAGTCCGAACACTTTCACAAGTGCGGCACCCCGAACTTATAGCATTATATGCATCGGCTCTGAATCATGTCTTGGGTCAATAGTTGGGTTTGCCTAGCTTCCATGTTTTGGTACCTTACGTTTCGTTATATCGGCTAAGGTAGCGCTGGGAGAACCACTGCGATTGTGCCCCAGTTGAGCTGGGTTGAGCACCTCAGTGGAGAAAGCTAAAATTGAGCGTCATGATAAGGCGAGAGTTGGTCGCTGTTCGAGAGGTCTTTTCGAGTCCCTAAAGACTTATGCCGCTTAGAGTGAGGAGCCGGCTTTGTCCGGCCCCAGGCGTGGATAGAGCCCCGAATTCGGCCTTCCGAATACCAGGGGCTTCGCCAAAATTTAAAATTATAGAATTCTATGGCTAAGTGAGAGTGTTTAAGCATTATAAGTCCGGCTGCCTCGTTCGTTTTGTTGAGCGCCTCCCTAGAAGGACCCAACAATGGGAACAAGAGCACTCAAGTTTATCCCGAACACCCCAGCACTCGTGGCATGGGGGCTGAAGCCAACGACTTGCCATCTCTCAGATTTGATAAACGGCCGCATAGAAGGTAATATATTAAATTAACAAGCATTGCTTAGCGCATATGAACAAAGTTTTCAGCGCACAGGATAACAAAATGCGAGTCTACTAAAAAATTACATCTTTGGAGCACTCGCCCGCAATAATGCGGGCACCCTTCAGGACACCCTTATAATACATCTCGGGCGTGTGATACTCCTTGCCCGGCGGTGGCGCGTCCGTCACAAGCTTCTCGGCGTCCATCTTGCCCCAGTGCACCTTAGCGCGGCCAAGGGCCCGACAGGCGTCAACCCATGGACAGGCGTCCACCAGCCGCCGCACCAGACCGAAGTAGCTCCCAGGCATGGCCTCTTTGGGCCAAAGCCGAACGATGAGGCCCTTCATGGTCTGTTCGGCCACCTTGTGGAGCTCGACCAGCTGCTTCAGCTGGTCGCTCAGGGGCACGGGATGTCCGGCCTCAGCATACTAAGACCAGAACACCTTCTCCGTCGAGCTCCCCTCCTCGGCTTTGTAGAACGCGCAGCATCGGACACGCTGCGGGGCAAATCTGCGAATGCTCATGGAGAGCTCCGAATTCGGGTAAGTAACAGGTAATTCACTTTTACATGCTTGCTTTGCATGAAGAATGTCTTACCCGCTGCTATCTTCTCCACCGCCTCGATTTCCTGGAGGGCCTTTTGGGCTTCGGCCTTAGCGGCTTTGGCACTCTCAAGGGCGGACGCAAGCTCGGACTCTCGAGTCTTCGAGTCACGCTCCAAATTCTTGTGTTTTTCCATGAGAGCCTGGAGCTCTTGCCGCACCTCCGCCACCCGCGCCTCCTACTTCTCTCGCTCGGTGCGTTCCGCAGCCGCACTTCATTCGGCCACGGAGACCGCCTCCCTCAGGGTCGCCACCTCGTTCGTGGCCCCTGCAATACCCACGTTATTCCTGTCATTTTTTGCAACCAAATTCTTTTTTTATAAGGTACATTTTTAATAAGGTGCTACTTACCTTCCCTGTCCTTGAGCTGCTTCTTGGCACGGCCGAGCTCACTCTCGGACCGCTCAAGGCTCTTCTTCAAGGCATTGACCTCCGCAGTCAGTGCGGCAGAGGTTAGCAGCGCAGCCTGCATTCCCATATTGACATATTTGTGTTAGACTCTTGCGTATATCTTTTTAGATCCTCAGTTCGGCTTTTCTTTCCGAACACCGACCTGAGCATCAGGGGCTACTGTTTATGCGGTACTATTTTCACATATCTTAAAACCCTTACCTCAAAGCCTGTTAGAAGGCTGCTGCAGGCTTCGGTCAGCCCGCTCTTGGCGTACTGAACTTTCTGAATCACCACGCTCATAACAGTGCGGTGCTCCTCATCGATGGAAGCGCCGTTAAGCGCCTCCAGCAAATTATCCGGCACCTCCAGTTAGAAGGAGATCACCGGCGTTGCTGTCTCGCCCTTCTTACAAAGGGGCCGCCTGCCGGACTCCGGAAGCACCAAAGATTCCGGCGCGGAGTCCAGCCCAAAACCCGGGAGGTTGCCCTACGGCACCCCCGGGGCCTCCTCCTCCTGGCCGGTGCCCTTCGGGGACCCCACCTCGGCATCATCTGCGTCACGAGGGGAGGAGGCAGTCGGAAGTGAAGCGCTATTCACATCCAACGAACCCAGGGACCCGCTCGACGAAGCAGGGAGATCGTCCTTGGGTAGGTTGTATGGTCGTGTTTGGCATTAGTAGACACTATGCGGCGAAAGGAAAAACATAAGTTATTCTGGGATCCGGACACTTACGATCTCGCCAGGGGCTTGGCCCTCGAAGGCCACTCCTCCTCGCCGTCGCCGGCGTTGGTGGAACAGTCCGGAGGAAGGGTCCTTCCCTTCTTGGACCCTTGGGCCTCCCCCGTTGGGGAAGCCTTCCTTTTCTTCTCTCCCCCCGCTGGAGGAGAGGCCTCTTTCTTCTCCTCCTCGTCCTCATGGGAGGAGTCCTCCTCAGAGTCATCGGACAATGAGTCCGATAACACCTGGCGCCGGGAACTCCTCCGAGTTCCCGTGGCCTTCTTCTTGGTCTTCTTCTCCGGCACCATGTAAGGCGCCGGGATCAGCAGCCCTGTCAAACGGGCATCCGCTAGGTCTTTTGGAAGGGGCGCCGGACAGTTAACCTGTCCGGACGTCTTCTGCCAAGCCTGTCAAAGGTAATGGGAGTTTTAGATCCCAAATAGAGTCAAACTATGGAAAGCAAGTGTCCCGTAAAGGATAATATAGCTTACCTCGCCAGCCTGACGCTGCAAGTTGAATCCGCGATCTTCGGTAGCGGATGGGGGAGCCTCGACGCCCTTGAACAGCACCCGCCAGGCGTCTTCGTATGTAGTGTCGAAGAGCCTGCTCAGGGTTGGGTGCTGTGCCAGATCAAACTCCCACAAATTGAAAGCCCGCTATTGGCACGGGAGAATCCGGCGGATGAGCATGACCTGGATTACGTTGACAAGCTTGAGCTTCTTGTTCACCAGGGTTTGGACACAGGATTGAAGTCCGGTCAGCTCCTCCGAATCACCCCACGTCAGGCCCTTCTCTTTCGAGGTGAGCCGTGTGGGGATCCAGATCTGGTCGGGGCGCTGCCCATTCAGTGGTCACGCTCGGTGATGTAGAACCACCCCGATTGCCACCCTTTGATGGTTTCCACGAAGGCGCCCTCGAGCCATGTAATGTTGGGCATCTTGCCCACCATGGCGCCTCCGCACTCCACTTGGCAGCCGCCCACCACCTTCATCTTTACATTAAAAGTCTTCAGCCATAAGCCAAAGTGTGGCTGGACGCACAGGAAGGCCTCACATACAACGATGAACGCCGAGATGTTGAGGATGAAATTCGGGGCCAGATCATAGAAATCCAGGCCGTAGTAGAACGTGAGCCCCGGACAAATGGCTGGAGTGGGAAGCCCAGTCCGCGGAGGAAATGGGGGAGGAACACCACCCTCTCATGGGGCCTGGGGTGGGGATGAGCTGCCCCTCATCGGGCAGACGGTGCACGATATCGCTAGACAAGTATCCGGCCTTGCACAGCCTCTTGATGTGCCCCTCCGTGACGGAAGAGGCCATCCACTTGCCTCCCGCTCCGGACATGGTTGGAGAAGGTTGAGGTGAGATGCGCGGACCTGGGCGCTGGAGCTCGAGTGCACGGAGATGTATAAGCAAAGGAGGAAGAAGGCGTAGGTGGAAAGGTGGATCCTTATCCCTTTATATATGAGCGGACGAAACTATGCATCCCCACCAGCCCAGCAAAACTCGCTTATCTCCCAAGTGCCACAATCAATGGCGCGGTTGGGTTACCCATGTCCGTATTGATGAGAATCCCGGAATAAGGGGACACGATCTTTGCTTTGACAGGACGTGCCAAATAAACCGCTTCGCTAAACGCGCTGAGGTGGAACAATAAAAACAATTCGAATAAAGGCTTGGCCGTGGTGTGACGTCACGCCGCGAAATACGTCAGCAGATTGAACTTGTGTGAATATTATTCTCCCTATGGTGGTATGTGGAATTTATTTTGCAGAGCCTCTTCTATGAATTATCCTGGTGTTCAAAATCTTCTATGAATTATTCGGAGGAGGAACCCGCCTTGCAATGCCGAAGACAATAAGCGCGCCGGACTAAATCGTCATTGAAGCCCTGGTTCGGGAGGCTCTTGAGGAGTCTGGACTAGGGGGTGTCCGGATAGCCGAACTATCATCATTGGCCAGACTCCAAAACTATGAAGATACAAGAAGACTTCGTCTCATGTCCGGATGGGACTTTCCTTGGCGTGGAAGGCAAGCTTGGCGATACGGACATGTAGATCTCCTACCATTGTAACCGACTCTATGTAACCCTAGCCCTCTCCGGTGTCTATATAAACCGGAGGGTTTTAGTCCGTAGGACACACAACAAGCATACCATAGGCTAGCTTCTAGGGTTTAGCCTCCTTGATCTCGTGGTAGATCTACTCTTGTACTACCCATATCATCAATATTAATCAAGCAGGAGTAGGGTTTTACCTCCATCGAGAGGGCCCGAACCTGGGTAAAAACATCGTGTCCCTTGTCTCCTGTTACCATCCGCCTAGACGCACAGTTTGGGACCCCCTACCCGAGATCCGCCGATTTTGACACCGACAGGAGGGTTGTGAGATCTTCCGAGAAATTCATGAAGGTGATTGTGGTCATCATGCCGACTCTAAAATCCTTGGTGGCTAAGGTGTTTCATCATGGGTTTTATTGGATGACGGCTCATGCTGATGCACAGGACATCGTCAGTAAGTGTGATGGGTGTCAAAAATTTGCAAGACAGGCTCATCTGCCGGCTCAAGAATTGAGGATGATTCCAATAACTTGGCCATTTGCAATCTGGGGGCTTGATATGGTTGGACCGTTCAAGAGATCTGTAGCTAAGAAGACCCACCTTTTGGTGGCGGTCGACAAGTTTACAAAGTGGGTTGAGCCAGAGCCGGTTAGCAAGTGTGATGGAGCGACTATAGTTCAATTTGTTAAAAAATGGATCTTCCGCTTTGGTTACCCTCATAGTATCATCACTGATAATTTCACTAATCTATCTAAGGGTGTTATGAAGGAGTTCTGTCAAAGAGAGCATATCCGGCTTGATGTTTCTTCTATGGCCCATCCCCAGTCTAATGGTTAGGCAGAAAGGGCTAACCAGGAAATTTTGAAAGGCATTAAGCCCCGGCTTATGGTTCCCTTGGAACGAACGCCAGGTTGTTGGGTTGAGGAGTTACCTTCAGTACTTTGGAGTATCAATACCACCGCCAACAGATCAACATGCTATATGCCTTTCTTCATGGTTTATGGTGCCGAGGCGGTTCTCCCAAGTGACCTCTGTCATGACTCGCCTAGGGTGGCGGCTTATGTTGAAACTGGTAATGAGACGGCAAGGCAGAACGCACTCGATGCTTTGGATGAAGAGCGTGACCTTGCAGCGACTCATTCAGCAATGTACCAGCAAGACCTGCGTCGCTATCATAGCTGCAGAGTCAGGACTCGAGCATTTCAAGAGGGCGATTTAGTGCTCTGGTTGATTCAAGACCAGACAGATATGCATAAGGTGTCTCCACCTTGGAAAGGACCTTTTGTGATCAGTAAGAACCTCAATAATGGCTCGTATTAGCTCATTGATATATGTGAGAACAAGAAGTCACACACCTCTAAGTAGGAGACCAACAGGGCATGGACATTGCTCACCTTAGGCCTTACAATACTTGAGTCACTGGCTCTCCCCATTGTACATATTTCTGTCAATGTACATATCTTTTATGATCAATATAATAAAGCCGGCATCCCTGAAAAATTCAGGGCCTCTGTCGTTTCACTTCTGTGTATCTGGGTCTTTATTAACTGGTCATAAGGTTGCTTGGGGGCTTCCAACCAGCTAAGGTTTAGCTTTCATACCCTCTTGACCGGCAAGAGTCGCCATATTGTGAGTTACACCTGCCTGTTTGCAACTTGCTACTCCGAGTGACCCTCCAAACTTTCAACAGTCAATCTTTTTAAGAACCTGAACTTGTTAAAGTTAAAACGACGGTTTGTGTCACATGAGAGTCGGCTTACAGTGAGCTAGGATAAACTCAAATGGCTGTGTAGCCTTGAAAGCACAAGGCCCGTGAGACTACTTGTTTGGTCGTGTTTTGGAAAACCGACCTAAGAAATATTTGAACTTTGTTGCATGTTTTCTCCTTCACGATCTGTTGGATGATTTTAGTCTTAAGTTTGCTTTGTTGGCAAATTTTGAGTACCAGGGTTGTAAGGCTCCGGGTTATGATTCTCATGTTTGAGAAAAATTGGGTTGTTACTCGCCCTGGTTTTTTACTTTAGTCGCCAGCGTGTTTTGACTTAAATAGTCTTTGTTATGATGTTTTTCATAATTATGTATATTTTTTGCTTGTCACCCGCCCTGGTTTTTGACTTTAATTTGCCAATACACATGTTCTTTAAATGATTCACATGACATGCAAAATTTTAAATGAAAACAATAGTGCATTACGGGTCATATATATCATCACACCAAGCCTATGATAAGATTAACTGGCAGATCAAAAGCCGAAAGTTAACATGCACGAAGACATGACATGGCGGCTCATTGTTTTACACTACCCTATTACAATGCTTTCATGAGCCCAAAAGTTTGAAGCAAAGTATTTCTAGAGCTGCACTCCACAACCTGGCCTGAGAGTCGCCTGGATCATCATGGATATGGTCAGTTTTCTTCTTAACGAGATGATGACTTCGGGTCATCCTGTGCTGGTTCTTCTTCGTCGTACATCTGGAGGTCAGCCGATGTCCATTCGATGCCGGCTAAAGCTTCGAACTTGGCCTCATTGTTAAAGATAATAGAAGGGTCAACATCAGGAGCGAAGGTATGCTTACGCCTCGAAGGAATGAGACTGACAACATCATGAGCCGGTGGTTAAATCTTTTGGTTGTTGTCGTCATAAGCCGGCGTGTACTTGTTTAAGTTTAGTTCTTCAATGAGCTTGAAAGCCACAGGCCACATATCTCGGACGCATTGATTGAAGTCTTCCTCTTCAAAGGCTGCGTGGTCATCCTTGAATTCCGACACCCGATGGCAATTTCCTCCGGATCAAGCTCAGATGGCCATGCTTTGGTCTGGCCTAGAGCAACAATGGCTCCAACTCGGGTAGCTGATAATTTTATCTCTTCAATCTAGCCTAGGAATGTTGACAGATGATCCAGATCAGCCTTGATTTGGCTTGGCGGCTTCCTGTTTCCTCCTAAAGCTACAAGACTGTGCAATGTTCCCATGTACAACTGTTCAGCCAGAGAGTAAACTGCCTTCAACTTCAATATCATATCTTGACCAAGGTTTGCACTCCTGGGTCTTGTTAAGAAATTATACAAGAGTCGCCAGGTGAGTTAAACAATGCACATATGTGATACGCCAGGTGAGTTACAAAATTTGAATTGCCCTTTATACTTACCGAAAATGGCGGTTGTCATCTAAGAAATGCGCATTTCAAGCCGGTCAGCTCCTCAATTCTGGTTTTCAATGAAGTTTCAGCGGCCTTGTCCCTTTGCAGTAATATGGTCCTCTCTTTCTCCCAGGCGGTTCTCTTTGTGGTAAACCTGGCCTTAAGCTTTTCGTTTTCTTCCAAGCTAAACTTGAACTTGGTGTCAGCCTTAAGGGTTTCGGCTTCTTGGTGTTTAAGTACTTTTCTCAACTCGCCCAACTACGAGTCATTAAGGCTCAAAGCCTCCTACAAACGAGAATTGAAGATCATAAATACAACTCAGAATAGAGGCAATTTTATTATGGAATAGGTCTTTTAAAGTTCCAAGCACATTGCAAGAAATATACTTGGCACTTGGGGGCTAATGCAGGTCATTTTAAATTTCTATTATGACCCGGCTTATCTTGTCAGATTAAGCCGACCCTTGAGGGCTACATGTTTGATTCTATAGGGCCATTGAAGATCCGTCTTATCTTGTCAGATTAAGCCGGCCCTTGGGGGCTACAGCTTTGGATTTCTTAAGTAACTAAGTCCCGACTCACTTTATTAATTTAAGCCGGCCCTTGGGGGCTTCAGGTTTGAATTTCTTCAGTGAGCATAAGTCCCGGCTCCCTTTATTATGGTAAGCCGGCCCTTGGAGGCTACATTCGACTGTTTCAATCATTCAAACAGTTCTGGCTCATCTTGGTAATCTTAAGCCGGTCCTTGAGGTTTGCAAATTGGAATAGTTACAAGTATACAGTATACTCAATATCTTCCTATACTCTAGACTTGGCGGCTATATAAATACATATGGAAAGAGGGGAGCAACATACCTCATAGTGTTCCTTCATAAGGTTCACTAAGTTGGCTTCCAGGCCATAGCTAGTTTGAAGGCAGTTCAGATAACCGGCATGGATGTCGCTTGCACTGAGGGCATCATAGATTTCCAAATCCAACTTTGCTTTACCTTTGTCCAAGGAAGGAGATTCTTCCTCGGTGCCATGTTTGGCTAGTAAAGTGGAAACCCCTGGCATTGTATGAGCCATCCTAGTGATGGTAACGTCATCAGAGTCCTTTTCAAGAGAAATCTCTTCAGCTGGCTTCGGAGGAGTCGATGACTTAGGGCTCAGTGGATCATGGCTTGCCGCCGGGTTAAGTTTAGTGTCCATCTGTTCAGGGGTGGCAGCATCAGTTGAAGGCGGTGGGTCGTTCACAGGCTCTTCAGGGTCTTGACTGAGGGTCTCAGATTGGAAGACCCGCCCAGTTTTTGTCTCTTTCCTGCTTTGGCAACGCCCCTGCAACAAAGTTACAAAATATATGAGTATATCATTACAAGTCATCGATAAACAAATGAAAATACTTACCCTTGGGGAACTTTGAAGACATGCATCTGGATTACGGTAGAATCACCGGACGACGGGGGTGTCTTCTAATAATCTAAGTTGGAAGGATTAAGAGGTTGACGTATGTGACCAGCTAATGTATAAAGAGATTCTAGGTTATGTGTCACCTCATGACGATGCTTGCGAGGAGCAGGCGTATTGGGTAAGACGGAGATGATATCTTGAGAGTCGCCGCTCCGGGTCGGGCATCTTGGCTCGTGTTGTTGTTTCTTCAAAAGAAAGTTGGGATCCAAGTGAGCAAGAGGATGAGAAAATTTAACCTTTCGGACGACCTGCCGAGTTCTCTTTCTTGGCAAAGCTTCTGAGTCGGAGGAGACAAGATTACCTCTACAATGTCGGCTTGGCTTGTCTCTGTGTCATCCTGAGAAGAGTCAGCGTCAATAAGTTGCATAAAAAGGCGACCAAGGGAGTCAAGTTCTACCTCCGAATCATCTAGCTTGAGGAGATCTTTTGCTACTAGTTTTTTATGGTGACCCAAACCACGGGCCTTGGTCTTAAGCTTCTTCACAGGGATGGCGGCTTGTAGCTTTTTGTTCCAGAAATGGGAGTTGGCCTTTGGATACATAAGCAATAGGTTGAGCATTATGAAATGCAAGTAAGGAGGTAAATAAATTGAAGATTTATCAAAGATACTTATAAGCGGAGCTGGGTTAAGAGTACAAAAGGGGTTTACTCCCACTTTGTGGCTCCAGAGTTTACCCAAGTAATGATTTAACCATAGCGGTGGTTTCCTCATCAGTCAAGGGTGTTTGGTTATAGCTTTGAGAATCCTTTGTGTCGCTTATATACTAACACATTAAGCCGTTGCGCCGGCTCATTGGTAAAATTCTCTAAGAGACACAACAACGGACTAGGTCTACTCCAGATAGGCCGTTGGCCACCAGGGCTCTTATCTTTGATAAGGTGGTTGAATATTTAGCCCGTTCTGTAGCAGAGATATGATCTGGAAGCGCGTGGGTAGGAAGCCGGAAAGGGCGGAAACCCGACAGGGGATTTTCACCAGCCGGAGATGTGTCTTGACAATAGAACGACATGCGATTCCAATATTTGGGGTGACTAGGCAGTACAGCCGCAGGGAAAATGATGTATCGTCGCCTCTGAATAGAAATCCCACCAAGTGCGAGACTAGGTCCATCGGTCATCTCAGTTTGGCAGTTCAGATAGAAATACTCTCTAAACAGATCAACCTCAGGTTCCTGTAGAAGGTACACTTCACAGAAGACCTGAAAGTTGCATATATTGGAAACAGAGTTGGGGCCGATGTCTTGGGGATGAAGCTTATAAAAATGGAGAACATCCCAGAAGAATTTTGACCCGGGTGGTGAGAAGCCACGGAGGAGGTGATCCACAAAGATGACAACTTCACCTTCTTTCGGTTGAGATTTAATTTCAACCCCTGGAACTCACCAATGGATGACATCTTTTCCAATGAAACTCCCATGAAAACATATTCAGTGAGAGAAAGTTCAAAGATTTCAGAGGCAACCCAGTCAAAAGAAGTGGGTGTCGGATATCGGGTTCTGGCAAAACCCTTAAGGTTCGAACTCTGGGGTGCGCACGAAGATCTTCTCCCTACCAATCCATGCCCCAAAGCCTCGTCGCGAATCTAAGCTACCCGATGAACAACACGAGGGACACAAGGTTTATACTAGTTCGGGCCACCGTTGTGGTGTAATACCCTACTCTAGTGTGTGGTGGTGGATTGCCTCTAGGGCTGATGATGAATAGTACAGAGGAAGAACAGCCTCGCGAGGGGTGTTCTTGTGGTGGTGTGCTTGGAGAGGAATGGCTCCGTCTCTGTTGGCTCTAGGTGAGATCCCGATGCCTTCTACTATGGTGGCTATCTCTATATATAGAGGCCCTCGTCCTCTTCCCAAATATTGAGCGAGAAGGGAGCCAACAATGGCCATTTTGAAGGGGGGCAGCTAGTACAAGTTATCCTGACTAAAGTTGGTCTTCAAATGCCAAAGGCGCTTGCGATGACGCCATCTTGGGCTCCACGGTGGCCTCCGTCCTACCGTCCTGCTGGTCTTGGTCTCGTTGCACCGATATGGTAACCTTTGCTTGATGCCTCGGTACTCCGCGCCTACGCTTGC
The DNA here is from genome assembly GCA_021437245.1 of Aegilops speltoides. Lineage (NCBI taxonomy): Eukaryota > Viridiplantae > Streptophyta > Magnoliopsida > Poales > Poaceae > Aegilops > Aegilops speltoides. The sequence continues at coordinate 138,162,365 of CM038147.1, forward strand.
TCCCTTTGCACCAAAGAGGAAACGAGGACACTGCACCAGCTGGCGCCCACCTGGTGCCCTCCGGGTCTTGATCGTCATGGCTTGCGTCACGAGCACCTCGCGAGTTACTCCTTGCCTTGATCTCTCCGCCTCCTCGTAAGCCTGCCTGGTGAGGCCACCCCTAAGGAAGCCTTGCATTGTCCGCGCCGCGAGGCTTGGCCCCTCGGGAGGGTCTTGAGATTGGGTTGATGAAGACGGGCTGTACTGGTCCACCCCTTGAGCCACGCCGTAGGCCGCACGCAGGCAAGTCTGGTGACCCCCATTCCTAGAACGCCGACAGTAGCCCCCGGGCCCAAGGCGCGCTCGGACTTGGCGTAGCAGCGAAGCCAAAGGGCAAGTGCGGAGCGCCGCAGGCCCCAACAGCCTGCGGCCTTGGTCGCTGTGTGGCGGTTGATTGGACGTGGGCGTCTCCACTTCCCCATGCTGCCTCGGCAATTGCCCGATTTGACGAGTCCCTTCTGCATGCAAAAAGAGTCATGATTACCTGCGATCATGGAGGCCGACAGTTGGCCTCCCTTGGAGTATAAGTACAGAGAGGCGCGAGCCCCCGTTGTCCATCTCTTCTTGCTCCGCTTGCTTCTTCTTCCTTGCTCCTCCTCCACCTTGCCTTCAATGGCGCCAATCCACCGGTTCTCAGCTGAAGAGAAAGGAAAGGCCCCGCAGGAGGGGCCCGACCCACTCCCGCCGAAGAAACGGCTGGTCCCCGGCCGCCGCGATGAGGTTGCGAGGCCAGGGATGTGGAGGCCTCGGTATGAGCACCCACCTCCTGGGTTTCCGCTACCCCTGTACGCCCGGGCTGAGGTCCCTGGAGAAGGACACACCGAGCGACGCCGTCCGTGCCATCGGTGACGCCGACGAGCCATGGCGGTGCGTGTCGTTGCTCCTGGGGTCCACGCCGCGAACTCCTCTCACGAGCTCGTGCTTCACGCCGCGATGCCTCCGAGCACTTGGATTCGCTTTCCTCCCTTCTTCGCCTTCGAGGTGCCGTCGAGGGGGCTCTCGAGCTTTGGCTGCAGTATGCCGACTGCGGTACCCCGGCGACCGGAGCGGAGGTCGAAGTCGTCGCTCCGCGCAAGGTCTACATGACCCGGGGCTGGGGCGAGATCGCCCGGGTCTACCGAATAGGGGGCGCCCTCGTGATTCATTTCGAATACGATGGTGCCTCCTTGATGCTCTTCAAGGTCTTCGATGCAGAAGGCCGCCGGCTGGAGTGCTGCCCCGGAGGAGGCAGCCATGACGTCAATGTGGCAAGGGCTAGGCCTGCCACCCTCTTCCCTAACGACTTCTCTGGCAGCAGTGGAGATGCTTGGGAGTCCAGCGACTCTCCCGAGCTCCTCGCGACTCTAGATACGAACGATGACAGCTACGTGCCCTCGAGCTCGCGTCATGCTCGGAGCAGGGCGGCTGCATCAGGCCGCCGGCGCGGCTGATCTGGATGGGGTTGGCGCTGGCCTCCCGTGGCCCACTGTTGATGATGGCGTCGGCCATGAGGGTGCGTGTAGTTAGGGCTCCTGAGGATTCACACCTTTTGTTCCCTGCGAGGAATTGAGAAAGTACCCCGTGGGGGCATGTAAAGTGTCCGCAATGTCTTTTGTTGTTATTATCCTTATTATGAAGTGGTGCAAATGCTTGTCCTGTTCTAGCTTGGTTCCCCCTTTCTCACCTCGCGACGACTTGGTGCTCTACGCTGACAGGTCCCGGTCCCCAGGCAGGCTTCAGCCGTCGCTGGTATGCCAGGTCGCGATGCCGTGGTCAAGGCCAGGAGGTCCCCTTTAGCGCTCAAGCAGCCGCCGGAAGGCGAGAAAGGAAGGCAACGTCGCCGTCACGGGGCCGCATTAAGTGGGGGTTTCGTGTCGCATCGATTAGCTATTCCAGGGGCGAGACTTATCTCGTAAGCAGGGGGTAGATCCTTCGCGATACGCCAGGCTCCCATGGCTGAGCTGGATGCAGCTGGGCTAGGCCTTTGTGAGCTTCCCCTCCCTTCCCCGTACTCTCCTTCGTGCTCTACGTCCTCAGGTCCCGGTCCTCGAGCAAGCTCAGCCGCCGTTGGTATCCCAGGTTGCGATGCCGTGGACAAGGCCAGGGGGTGAGGGCTGGAGAGCCAGTAAGAGCTCCTGAGTCGCGATGCTCAGGCACCCCACTTTTAATGTGCAAGCGAATCGCACGAGCAAGAGAAGGAGAGAGCTCGTGATGCCTCCCGCTTTAGGCCTCAGGTAATCCCTGTAAACTAACACGAGAAAAGCAAGGGTTGCCATTACGATTGCCGGTCGGCCATTGGTTGCTCCGAGAGAGTGGTGAGGGCACTGAGGGCCTGGTGAGGTGACGCTTGCGGAGCTTCCGCGGGCCAGAGCTCGACCACTTAGATTTGTCAATGTTGCATGGACGGACCCATGCACAAGCGTCGTGCGAGCGCGAGCGGCTCCAAATGTAGGTGTCAATCGAGAAGGCGATTATCACGGGCAGGTTAAGCATGAAAAGCAAATCAGCTTAGATAACTGCAGGAAGGATACATGCCACTAGGCCAGGCCCGAGCGGCTTGGGGATGATGCAGCCCGAGGGGCGCCCCCAGCAAGGTAAACTAAAGACATGCAAAGGGGTACATGCCGCAGGGACAGACCCATGCGACCTGGGAATAATGCAGCCTTGAGGGCGCTCCCAGCTGAAATGAACTCGAAATATGTCACCTGATACCATTGTAGAGCGGTTGTTGAAGTAGCTGACGATGCGCGGTGAAGAGGACGATCCTCACGAGCCACCGGAGCCCTGAGCCTCGGGAGGCTCTGGGGGTCCGGGTGGCTCCTCGAGGACCATCTCCATATCCGCTAGGACCGCGTGGTGTCTGGCCTCCTGAGCTGCCAGAATGCTCCGCAGAAGACGCTGGTGAGCGGCAACCGCGTTTGGCAGGCCGAAAGTCATGCGAACATAGATGTGCGGCGGACCCTCGCAGCGTCCCACGCGCGTAGGCCAGGAGCGCTCCTGAGATGCAACTCGGCTGAGCCCTGGGTAGTCGATGCAGACGCGCAGCCCGCCACCCTCGCCTGGATGGGGAGCTACACCAGGCAGGCGACGATCGATGTGTATGACTCTTGATTCTTGAAGCTCCTGAGTGGCCTTGGTGATGAACTCCTGAGTGTTGGGCCCTCCTTGCCCCATGCCTTCCTGAGGGAAACGTGCCACAAAGCACGCCTCCAAGTGGTGCCCGAGCGCCTCCCTGATGATCTTGGCAAAGTCTGAGGCCCTCCAGGAGAGATCCCCCGAGCCTTGCCCGAGGAGGGCGCCGGGCGCGCCTTCCTATGCGACGGAGGGAGGCGCCCCTTGCATGGGCACAAATCCTGAAGCGGCGCCTCCAGAGATGCCAACCTTCTGAGGCCTTGAGCTGGGTGATGTCTTCTTCTTTCTTGGGAGCTGCCTCGGGAGGGTTCCCGCTTTTGCTGTCTAGGTCCTCGACTGACGCGGCTTGGAAGGCACGCTCGAGAGAGCACACCGCATCCTTCTCTTCGCAGGGGACTGTGATGATTCCGCCGCTTCCCAGCATCTTGAGGACATTGTAACCATGATGTGTTACCGCCATGAACTTGGCAAGGGCTGGATACCCGAGGATGGCATTGTACGACAGGCGAATGTGGGCAACATCGAAGTCGATGAGCTCGGGACGGTAGTTCTTGCACTGTCCGAAAGTGACAGGGAGGCGAACCTGCCCTATCAGAGTGGTGGAACCGTCAGTGACTCCTGAGAAAGGCTTGGTTGGCTGAAGTTGATCATAAGGCACTTGGAGGTTGTTGAATGTCTCGACGGACAGAACGTTGAGCCCCGCGCCATCATCGATGAGGGTCCTGGTAACTTGCACATTGCAAATGACTCGGGAACAAAGCATTGGCAGGATGCCAGCTGTAGCCGCACACTTGAGCTGAGCTGAACGTGGTGGCGCACTTGGACCACCTGAGAGGGCGCGTGGCCTCGAGCTTGGGAAGGACTGCGTTCACCTCGCGAGCAGACTGCTTGAAGATGTGCTGAGAGGTTGGGGCCTTGGCGCCACCCAAGATGCAAGCGATAGTGGCTCCTGGAAGCCCCAGCCCCCTCGTCCTAGTGGTGGTCATCATTCCTTCTTGGCGGTGATGGCAGAGTAGGAAAGCCTGCGTTGCCCTGCGGGCGATCCTCGCGAGGCTGATCCCTCCAAGCCCCCTCACGAGGGTGGTCCTGCCAGCGATCCTCGAGAGGTCGGTCACGCCACTCTCGGTGAGGGCCTCGGTCATCCCATCGTCCTCCACCTCTTCCTCCTCGGCCGTAGCACCAGTCGTTGCGCTCGGGGCGTCGACCGATGTGTCCTTCTCGAACGGCTCTGAGCTCCTGGCATTCGTTGGTGTTGTGGGTGTAGACGTTGTGGTAGGCGTAGAATCGGTTGCCCTTGGACGACTCCGGCTGGTCCCTGCCGCGCTTCGTGTCTGGTTCTGCTGCGAGCACGGCTGCTCCTTTGCGCTTCACGTCCTTGGCCATGGCTTTCTTCTCTTCTGGGCCAGCAGCTGGAAGCTCGAGGAGGGAGAGGCGCCCTTCCTCGGCTCTTGCGCACTTGGTCGCCAGGTTGAATAGCTCCAGGGATGTGCACAGATCCTCATGGATGGCGAGCTCCTCCTTCATCTTGACGTCGCAGACACCGTCAGAGAACGCTGAGGTGATGGCCTCCTCGGTCACCTTCGGAATCTTGAGGCGAGCGCTGTTGAAGCACTGGATGTACTTCTGCAAGGTCTCTCCCGGCCGCTACTTGATGCGGCGCAAGTCACCCACGACTGGAGGACGGTCGCAAGTGCCCTGGAAGTTGGCGATGAAGCGGCTGCGCATCTCGTCCCAAGAGGAGATCGAGCCGAGAGGCAGGTTCAAGAGCCAGGTGCGGGCACCGTCCTTGAGCGCCATGGGAAACCAGTTTGCCATGACCTTTTCGTCTCTGTTGGCCGCCTCGATGCCCAGCTCCTAGAGCTGCAGGAACTCCGCGGGGTCGGCAGTGCCGTCGTAGCGAGGAGGCAGATCTGGCTCGAACTTGCCCGGCCAGGCGACACTGCGTAGCTCGGTGGTGAAGGCGCGGCAGCCTGCGGTGGCCACGGAGCCCTTTGCAGATGCGGGGCTTGCTCTTGGAGATTCCTGTGCGTCGTCACCAGGGGCAGCGCGGGGACTTGACGTGCTGGCGCAGGGATGCCGTCTTGACGTGCTCGAGCAGGGAGCATGTGAGCGCCTTCTTGGGGCCGAGGGACTTCTTGGCAGCTCCTTTCTTGTTGCGCGGGCGCTGGACGCGGTGGCTCTCGTCCAGGAGTCGCGCGCCTTGGAGCCAGGGCACCTTCTTGCGGAGGAGGTGGCAGAGGCACCTCCTGAGTTGCATCACCCATGCAGGGCGGAGGGCGAGGCAGCAAGAGGGATGGCGCAAGAGAGCCCCCTGTGGTGCTGACGAGCTCGGTGATGCGAGCGAGCCACTCCTCGTAGAGGTCATTGATGGGGCGGTAGTGTAGGAATTCAGGTGCCAAGAGCAACGCGGCCTGCGCGTCCGTGGGAGCGCGACGAGCGTGAGACGGCGAACCAGTTGGAGTTAGCGACGGAGTGGCGGTGCGGCCTTCCCACCGCACCGAGGGATGCAGCGACGATGCTTGCTACTTGTTCCCCGCCGGCCGGTGGCGGCTTTGGCGGCAGGCGACGGAGAACGACGAGGAGGCCCACCGATGGGAGCCGTCTAGGCGACGCGGGCGGCGAGAGCAGCCCGACGCTCGGCGCGAGGTCGGCGAGCGTCCGCCATGGACACGACAAAACGATGGAACGCGAACCGCGGAAGGAAGATTCCGGTGCACCCCTACCTGGCGCGCCAAATGTTGGATATCGGGTTCCGGCAAAACCCTTAAGGTTCGAACTCTGGGGTGCGCATGAAGATCTTCTCCCTACTGATCCACGCCCCAAAGCCTCGTCGCGAATCTAAGCTACCCGATGAGCAACACAAGGGGCACAAGGTTTATACTAGTTCAGGCCACCGTTGTGGTGTAATACCCTACTTTAGTGTGTGGTGGTGGATTACCTCTGGGGATGATGATGAATAGTACAGAGGAAGAACAGCCTCGCGAGGGGTGTTCTTGTGGTGGTGTGCTTGGAGAGGAATGGCTCCGTCTCTGTTGGCTCTAGGTGAGATCCCGATGCCTTCTACTGTGGTGGCTATCTCTATATATAGAGGCCCTGGTCCTCTTCCCAAATATTGAGCGTGAAGGGAGCCAACAACGGCCATTTTGAAGGGGGCAGCTAGTACAAGTTATCCTGACTAAAGTTGGTCTTCGACTGCCAAAGGCGCTGGCGATGACGCCGTCTTGGGCTCCATGGTGACCTCCGTCCTGTCGTCCTGCTGGTCTTGGTCTTGTTGCACCGATATGGTAACCTTTGCTTGATGCCTCAGTACTCCACGCCTGTGCTTGCTCCCTTTGCACCAAAAAGGAAACGAGGACACTGCACCAGCTGGCGCCCGCCTGGCGCCCACCGTGTCTTGATCGTCATGGCTTGCGTCACGAGCGCCTCGCGAGGTACTCATTGCCTTGCTCCGCCTCCTCACGAGCCTGCCTGGTGAGGCCGCCCCTAAGGAAGCCTTGTGTCGTCCGCCCCTCGAGGTTTGGCTTCTCGCGAGGGTCTTGAGATTGGGTTGATGAAGACGGTCCGTACTGGGCCACCTCTTGAGCCACGCCACAGGCCGCAGACAGGCAAGTCTGGGGACCCCCGTCCCAGAACGCCGACAGTGGGAGCTTTAGTCATTGCTGGCGGGTTAAGAGCTATGGCTTGGGAATAAAAGTATGGTGGGTTAATATTATGATGATGAACCGCTTAATGATGGCAAAATTCATGTTTAAGCCAGCCGTTTGCTGGAGAATCACAAGTTCATGGTTAAGTCGGTCAGGTGACGGTGGGTTATAAGGTCGTTCTTTAAGCCGCTCAGAACATAGAAAGAAGGGTCAAATATCCATGGATTCAAGATTGGGAAATTTTTACTAAGTGCTGGACAAACTAGTTTTATAGATTACAATTACAATTACAGATCTACCACGGTTCAGAAAGGGGAAAAGATTTAAACCTAAAGCATGACCGTGGAAGAACTAGTAAGCTGGGGCTTGAATCTCAGGAAGAAAGGATGCGTCTATGACTTGAGACTAATGCTAAAACTATTACCGCACAGCTTCAGTATCGTTTTTGGATTGAACTAAGCAACATGTGGATGAACTGCGATGAACTCGGATGAACACCGACGAACTAGGGCAACCTAATGCAGATTGAAAGTAGAAAAAGATGAACACCTAGCGACGCTGATGAATAGCAGGAGTGTGACGCGATCTCTGGTCTGTCGAGGTTGAGTTGGCGGCCTGGATGGAGCTCTTGGTGAAGGTTGGTAGAGGCGAGACTCTGGCAGCAGCGATCGACGCGAGGAAGAAGAAGAGAGAGGGGCGAGGGTAAAAGTGAAAAAGGACCCCCTGCGCCTATTTATAAGAGGAAAGTGAAACGGTAAAATGGCAGGTGCAGATATCGAGGGGACGTCATGATTGTCACAATAGTGGAGGCGCCTCGATTTTCGGAATGATAGATTACTGCAAAGATCCGTTGTGACGTCACGGATTTTTTTTTTCTGAATTTAATGACGTGACGTCATCTGTCGTCATGGCCGGTCATGAAAACTTATCAAGGTTAATGTTGGAAAGAAGTCAAACAGATTCGTCGGCTAAAGGATGTTGATTGACATGAACAGGTTCAAATCAATCTGGGGCCTAATGTTGGGGATACAACCCCGTGGTGTGACCCGCCCTGGAGGGGCCGGGTTACACCGTTGACGATTCACAGGTAAAGACCCAAGTAGGCCCGAGGAGACAAGACATGAAGATGGTGGCTTACAAGCAGGCCTATTGAAGGCCCAAGACTCGGAGGCGTCTCAAGACCCGAAGGTGTGAGCCGCCAGATGGTGACTTGCCTAGCAAGGCAAGGCGACTTAGAACCAGAGTCAGTTATGTTATGTGAACCCGACCTGGACTCTTGTAAGCCGCCGGGCCTCGACCTATGTATATAAAGGCGAGACCCGGCGGCGGGTTAACTCAAGAAACAATTGATCGATAGCTAGGTCAAGCGATTCCGCTCCCTTGTAATCGATATTCGAGCAGTAGTCAACAAAAGCAGGAGTGGGCTTTTACCTCGTTGCGAGGGGCCGAACCTGGGTAAACTTTGCGCCCTTTGTCCCGTTCAACCCCTTCGAGCTAACCTACATTGATGACTCCACACCTAAGTCCTTTCATAAGGGCAACTGCCCTGACAGATCCAGGACAACCTCCCTGCCGACAAACAAGGCAGCGTAGGCAGAGCGGACCGAGAATTGTCCGTTCGGTTCCCACGACCAAGAGATGGAGTCAGGGACATTCTCCTGTAACTGAAACCCTTGCAGACGTTGCCATTCCTCCAAGTACTCCACCAAAGCTGCGAATGCCATATCGGGGCTGATGTTTCGTGCCTAGGTGCCGAGGGAGATCTCCATTATGCTTCACCTTGCAAATGATGAATTTTATCCATGCATGGCTTCTTTTCATGTGGAAACAAAATAGAGAGGATTTTTTCTAATCTCTCTCATTCATTAGTCATTAGTGACAATATCAGAGTGATTTTCTTAAATGTTCTAAGATAAACCGGTTCAAGCAACAGGGTGATGAGCGTGAAAAGTACACTCATCGCCGTACGTTGGCATGGGCTGTCATGGTCTCGGTGTTGTTGTTTGCGGAAAGGCTTCGTAGGTGGTACTATATGGCGAAGTCGGAGTCATTTGTTCGGTGTGGCAACCGGTGATAACAATGACACTCGTGGCTCCTCGATGGATGTTCCTTTCTTCTTTGTAACTCCATGGTCTCCATGTGGCCAGGTTGGCCGGTGGCGTCCATGTTATGTTACATGGGTTGGGTTATATCGATTTTGGCTTGGTTTCCCGACAATTAATCGGCAATTCTTACTCTCTTCTTAATTAACGAAAACGACGAGTCTTTTGCGTCCTTTCAAGGAGAAAAAAAGCTAAAGAAAGCAGAGAAAAAAACAGATCGAGATGCGGCCCATGTCACAGGTGAGTATCTTCTTCTCGAAGAAATCCACGTGCCATTTTGCTAAGGGATTCACATGCTATCCTTAAACTAATCTAGCAATCACAACATGGATCTTCGACCCACACAGGGGCATCGAGGCAAAGACACCATGATTAGGATTTATGAGTAGTGGATAGTTAAGTACGGTACGTGATGAGGGAGAAATAAGTCGGGGACCCAGATATGCACCCACACTCCTTGCAACCGAGCGCTTCAGTCTTGTTCCGTGCTCGCGTTCATACACCTCACGAACCTGAGTTTTAGGGCATCTCCAGCCGCGCCCCCAACAGACCCTTCCCAGGCGATTTTGCCGCCCGGTGTAAAAAGGTCGATCGCGTCCCGAAACCCGTTTTAAATCGGCTCGGGTCAAAAGCGGTGCCGGCGGACCAAAGCGAACCAGCGCCCCGGCGCTTGGGGAGCGGGCATAGCGAAAAAGCGCGTGGGCCCGCCACGAGGCGACCGAGGCCTTTTCTGCCGTTCTTGGCGGTTTCCCTCGCATCTCTCCCGCTTCGCTCGCCTTCCTCCGCCATTCTCTCCTTTCTCCGCCAAACCCCTCCCGCTTCGCCTTCCGTCGCCGCCATGCCGCCGAAAAGTACACCATGCATGCTTGGCAACCGCGATCGGCGCCGTGACCCACCAAGCGAGAGAAGCCGAGGGCGCCGCCATCGAAGCCACCGGGCCTGTCGAACGTCGAGTGGAGGGTGGAAGTTCAGCGGCGCGAAGCAGTCACCACCGACAGGCGGAACAGGGCCATAGCCAAGAAGGCCCGCGACAACGCGGCGCGCGCGGCGGCGTCTTCCTCATCGGCCGACCAGGCGGGGATGAATCCACCCGTCAACCACGCCCAGTACGCGCCCTGGGGACAGCAAGGCGCCGGATCTCCATGGGGTTCATCGTCGCCCGGCTACGCCGACGGCGACGCGCATGGTGGGTTCAACCCAAACGTGACCTTCCCTCATGGTCACCCCGCTATGCGCACGCCCTCGCCCGCCTTCGTCGGCGTGCAGTACCCTCCATACACCTACTCACCGCCCGCCGCCTACGCGTCCACACAGACGTCCCATCTCTACCGTGGACCGCTACCTTTCTCGCACCTCGGCGACGCCGACGACACGGGAGCCGACATGAACGACATCATCGCGACAGGATCGGTCGCGGCCGCCTCGTCTCCCGGGTTCGCCACCCAGGACGAGGTAGTGGACCTCAGCGGCGACATGAAGGCCGAGCTCGGCTACGTCTACGGTGACGACGCGCAGGAATCCGAGGAGGAGGAGGAGGACGAGGAGCCAGCTCCTGTTCCGACGAAGGGGCGCCAGAAGAAGAAGCGGGCTTCTAGGTCAGGCGAACCGCGCATCAAGTGGACGTCCAAGGAGGAGGAATGCCTCGCCGAAGCATGGAAAGTCGTCTGCCTCGACCCGACCACTGGCGTGAACCGGAGCTTCGAGACGTACTGGGACCGCATCAAGGCCGAGTTCGACGAGCGGAAGCTCGTCAACCCCTATTTCAAAGGCGTCTACATGCAGCGCGGCTCCAAGGCAATGGCGAACCATTGGGGGCATATTCAGTTGGCGTGCAACAAATGGCATGGAATCGTCGAGGAGGTCGCGGCTCGCCCGGAGAGCGGCGCCAGCGTTGAGGATCGTGTACGCACGCCGTTTCGCGCGCATATATTCGCCCCTCGCCCGCCACCCGCCAAGCTGTTCGTCCCTCGCGCGACTCTGCGCATGTTCGCCATGTATCGGGCGACAACCAAAACGCCGACTTCAAGCACCTCCACGTCTACAAGCGCATTGACAAGTGCGCGAAGTGGGCGGAAGTCCGGCGTGCCCTCGACAAGGCCAAGGAGACATACAAGCCGGACGCGGCGACTCCGGCGCGTCGGAGGGCGGCCGGGACGGCCACAAATTGGCAAAGAGGGGAAAAATGCCGACGCGGCAACCGCGCAAGTGCAGGAGTCCATCGAGCATTGCCTCGCCGGCGTCGAGCCGGGCCGCCCCACGCGAAAAGAAGACCGAAGCGCGTGGGCGTCGCTAATGAAAACAACGCCATCAAGCTCGTCTGCTCCGGATTTAACGTCGCCGCTAAGAAGAGAACACCGACATGGCTTTTTTGATGGTAGGCGGACATGCTCCAGAGCAACGACGAGAAGCTCAAGGCGTGGTACCTCGAGCAGCGCGGCCTAATCCTGAACGAGCTGCCGACGGCAACGCCGACGACGCCCACGACCACACGGACGCCAAGCCCGACCGACACCTCTACATCGCCGCCCAGCAGTGCCGAAGCCGCGCCAACGCAGCCCAGCATCGAAGCAGCTCCGACACCGCCGAGCTCGCGCACGCCGATCCCGCCAACGCCTGGAACCAACCCCGCCGAGTGAACCGACCCCGCCGAGGCGGGACGCTCTGTTTTTTGTAACGCCAGACTACGGCCGATCGCCGGATTTGCGGCGTCTTTTGAGAGCGCGAACGACAAAGTTTGAATTTCCGCGTCGCAGGGCGTGGCGTGGGGCGTGGTAGGAAGCGGCCGCTTCAGAGGCCGAACTAGCGCAAGACGCCCCGCGCCGCTCTATTTAGGCACCCTGTGGGGCCGAACGGCCGGAGATGCCCTTACCTATCGTGCCGGGCCGAGCTGGAGCTGGAGCGAATCCGTCTAGTAATCTGCACACGCAAGCACGAATAAATCCGTCTAGAAATCCGATCCGAGCTGAGCGAATCGCCGATCGACCGTCGGAGGAATAACCTTTTTCCCCACAGGGCTCTGTCTGACCTTGAGCTCGACGTCCCGCAGACCCATTCATCCACCATGCAGCGAGGAGGAGACAGTCAGACAACTGACCAATCACGTACGTACGCCCCTCCCTCTCCGTGTCTCCTCCTCCGATCCTGTGGTTCGTAAGCTGAGCCCCACGGGATAGATAGATAGAGATAGACCGGAAACCCGCGCACGTCGACATCGCCGGCGAGTCGCCCGATGAGAAACGAACGGTCACGATCAACCCAGGCCGGCTTTACAATGGGGACGATTCTTTCCGGGGAAGGCGCCCTCTCTCTTTTAGGCCGGCCTCGAGTCGACAGGATGGCGGGGCCCCTTTGGTACCTTGTCCCGTGAAGATCTGATTGCGTGATGACCGAAACGTGCACCGTCAAAACGAACGGCTTTCTTCTCATCCCTGTGGGCTTTACCGTCACTGTGTGCTGACAGTATCGAAAGGGAAAAAGGCATCGGTCCTTGTTGACCTCTCCACACACACAGCCACGACCCATCACACGTACGTCATCCCACGTCTAACACGAGGCCCTAACCTGCATCATTACACGGTTGACCCCCCCTCTCCCAAAGCCTGAGGCCCTCTCATCATCACCTCGGCGATCTAGATTTGACTCCAAAGAAGAAGGTGGTAGTACTAGCAGCTCGTGCCATGGGCAGCTAGCTAGCTATTTGCATTGCATGCAGGCAGCATGTACCACTGGATCTCCCTCCCTCCCTCCCGCCCTCCCGCTTTACCAAAGATCCCATTGACCACCGCAAAAGCATGGCCAACTTTGGCCATGACTTGGACATGCACTAGTAGGGTATACTACTACTAGTACTACTACTACTACGACGCCTTAATAATTGCACCAGTACTACATGCATGTTTGTCATTTGCGAGATCCAAACGAACAGAAATATTTCCGGTTCTCGGCGGGTAGCGGTGTCTTGAGTAGTCGGCATGCAGCACTGTTCAAAAATCTGCATGGACGGAAGGGAAATGAGGAGGAGGAGGAGGAGAAAGGCGGCCTCCCTCCCTCCTCTCCTGTCATTTTCAGGAGAGGCCGATGGAGTTTCACCCGCAGAGTAGGCGATGATCCTGACGGAGGAGCGGCTTCTTGTGGATATATAAATGATAAACGCAATCCTTTCCGCATGCATCATGCATGCATGGCACGCAGAGCGCCATCTATCTGCTCGTCCACCGGCCTGTGGTGAGAGGGACTGGAGCTGGAAAGATGGTCGTTTTAGGGCAGTGTGGAGCATGCATGGCTTGGGCTACAAATGTGGCGCCAAACAGTGTTTCTTGTACGTATACTCCACTCACATTGATGTTTTTTTATATCTTTTCCATGCATGTTTCTTGCCACCCCACTACCCATGCATATACTATATGTTTCCCACATTTGGATTTGATACTTGATCTATGTTGCTGTAGGAATGGAAATGCCACTGAGTTTGTGTATCTTAAATACTCCCTCCATACCAAAAATCTTGTCTTAGATTTGTTTAGATACGGATGTATTTAATACTAAAATGTGACTTGATACATCCGTATTTAGCCAAGTTTAAGACAAGAATTTTAGGACGGAGGGAGTACTACGTACTACTCCCTCCGTCGCATAATGTAAAACGCTTAGTGTAGTGTTAAAAACGTCTTATATTATGAGACGGAGGGAGTACTAAACAGAACCCAATTCGAGCCCCGTTTCATAATGTAAGACGTTTTTTGACTCTAGTGTAATGTTAAAAAAACATCTTATATTATGGGACGGAGGGAGTACTAAACAGAACCCAATTCGAGCCCCTTCAAACTACATGTCTAAAATAGGGCTAACCAAAAAAGAAGAACAAACGGTGAACTTTGGTCTTGTTTCTGCCGCTGTGCACATCGCCATATGTTGTGGCCACCTGTTTTCCGTTGGAAAATAGTGAGAACATATATACCTATGGAAAATATAGGATTACACTTTACGAGAAGCTTGTAGGCTGAGACTGCCTGTGTGAGAGGAACCAATCATCCAAAACTGTAGTGCCGCGTCGGACCAGGACTGTCGCAGCTTTAGCAGTCTAGCCCCAGATTTACAACTGGACGCCTGCTGCTGGAATGGCAAAAGCAGGCGACATTATTTCTCCAACAACAATTATTTGTTCTATTTGCTGGAAAGAATAGTTGTTCCAATTATTCTTCCCAATGATAGCGGATCAAGGTATCGTTTCGCTCACCTCTATCTTTTGCAATGCCGGCTAGCTACAGTGGTACAAATAAAAGAGAATAAGAACTTGTGTTAGCATGCCAAGCACGTTCGCTAAACTGACGCCAGTAGTACAAAAATAGTTGGTCTGTGCTACAGTCCAGTATGCATGCCAAGTTTGACGCGGCTTGAAATATTTTGTCAATCAGACAACCCTATTTATATTGCATTTTGTTTGCACGTGATGCACTGTTTTTGTTCGGAAGATGGTGCCCATAACTTTGGGATTGGAGGGTTATGATTATGCATAATATTGCCTTTGATTTTCTTTTTAACAAATGTATTCATGTGGATATGATTATCGAGAACATCAGACCGCTGGTACTCTATTTCTTGGTAGTTCAACAACAGTGCCAATCCATATGCTCAGTAGGCCACACATATGCATGATTGTTTAGTACGGGCAAAACTAAATAATACTCGGCGAAATAACATGTGATTTTGGGTACGTCATTTCGGGGTTGGTAGCCGAAAGATAAGCACCGACAAACAAGTGGTCAAAAGACTCGAAGTTGACACATGTCCGTACGATGCATTATTTACTGGTTTGTTCTACTTTACGAGGACTGTTAGACTTTGTAACGTAGTCCAACTGTGTAATATGTACATCATGTATCATTATAAATATATGTGATAGGCCACCCCCAAAGGGTTGAGCCGCTTCCACAAATCATCGTCTAATATGGTATCACCTAAAACCCTAGGACCTCTCCACTCCGACTTCGGCCGCCGCCGCCGCCGTGCCCCCTAAACCCTAGGCCGCCGCGTCGCTGCTGCCATGTTCGCTTCGCCTCTAGCTCTGCCGGCTCGGGACCATCTCGCCACGCCGCCGCCTGCTGAACCTCCTCGCCACACCGGTGCTCCGCCGACGCGCGATTCTTGGCACCACGGCGGTGGGCTCCTATTCTCCGCCCGATCGCCGTCTCTGCGCCGTCGACCGTCGCAGCCACCACCGCCGCGATGCTCATGCCACCGGCGGCCACCGCTGCCGTCCCGACACTCGCCATCACGCGGCGGCCTCGGGGCTCCGACGATCGGACGCAGGGGCTCGGCCTTCGGCCGGGGACGCAGGTGTAACACCCCGCCCGGTGATCTCCACGGTTCTTTGCCCCAGCGCAGCCCGCTCTCCGGGCCGTTCCGCCGACAATCTGATCACGACCGTCTCACGCGGACAACTACATGTTTTGGCGCGCCAAGGTTTTACCGCTGCTCCGCAGTCGCTCTCTCCTTGGCTATGTCGATGGCTCTCTGCCGTGTCCACCGCAGGTTCTTCACACCGTCCACGGCCCGGCCATCAACCCGGCGCATCGTCTGTGGGTGCAACAGGATCAAGCGATCCTCTCCGCCATCCAGGGTTCCCTTGGCGGCGGGTCGCTGGCTCGTGTCTCTTCGCTGCCTCCTCGTTGGATGCATGGGCGACTCGGAACATGCGTTTGCCCGGACCTCCATCTTGCTCACGCAATGGCTCTTCGCAGCAAGCTTGATGATGTCAAGCTGGACTCCTCGGCCACAACATACTTCAACAAGCTCAAGGTCTTGGCGGATCGCTAACCTCTATCGGTCGCCCATTGAGTGATGAGGAGTTTGCGGCTATGTGATTAAGGGCCTTGATGTCGACTCGACAACCTTGCGAAGCCATCCACAACGCTAAGCCGCCACTTCCGCCGACGAGCTCTTCTCCGGCTGCTCTTCACCGAAAGCGCGATCGAAGCTTCGGCGCCGTTCACACCATCGCCGACCAGCCCGCGCCTACGGGCCTCGCGTGGCCGGCGCCACTTTGCACCTTCACCGCCCACCCGCACCACCAACTCGCCGGCGCCAACCTCGGAGGAGGCCCGTCCGTCACGCGACTTTTATGGGCGTGAGAGGCATGTCGCCTCGGTGTCATAAAAGGTTTCAGCGGAGCTTTCGGGCATTAGCAATGATGGGAAAGGTAATGGCGCCGATTTGCCATGGCGGACTTGACCCTCCTGCTGCTCATGTTCTTTGCCAAGAGCAAGGATACGTCTTGATCCGGTTATACGCCCTCACATCCGGTTGATCCTGCGTGGTATATGGACACTGGCGCCACGAATCATATGACGAACGAGCTCGCTAAGCTGTCCACTCATGAGCCATATTACGGTCCCGACAAGGTTCACACCGCCAACGGTGTAGGTATGCCCATCTCTCACGTTGGTCAAGCATCTCTTTTAACTAGTCATCCATCTAGGCAGCTTCATCTTCGTAATATTTTACGGGTCCCCTCGGTGACTCTTAACTTGTTATCTGTTCCACAACTCACTCTTGATAACAATGTCCTATGTGAATTTCACCCGTTTGATCTTTTTGTTAAGGACCGAGCCACCCGGGAAATTCTGCTTAGTGGTCGTCTCAGCCATGGCTTATACCGCTTGGAGGATCCATCCGCCCCGCGCGTCTTCAGTGGTGTACGTGTGTCACCGTCTCAGTGGCACTCTCGCCTTGGCCATCCTGCCACTCCCATAGTTCGTCATATACTTCATTGTCATGAGCTGCCTATTGAGTCTAGTAATAAGGAGATGTCCGTGTGTGATGCTTGTCAACAAGGCAAAAGTCATTAGTTACCATTTGTTTCTTCTACTCGTCAAGTAACGAGTCCTCTTGAACTTGTGTTTTCTGATGTGTGGGGTCCCGCTCAAACTTCTGTGAGTGGTCACAACTATTATGTCAGCTTTATTGATGCTTATAGTCGCTTTACCTGGCTTTATCTTCTTAAGCGTAAGTCTGATGTGTTTGATATATTCATTCAGTTTCAAGTGCATGTAGAACGTCTCCTCAAGCATAAGATTATTCATGTTCAGTCTGATTGGGGGGGGGCGAATATCGCAACCTCAATGTTTTCTTTAATAAGCTTGGGATCTCTCATCGTTTATCATGTCCTCATACACATCAGCAGAATGGCGCTGTTGAGCGCAAGCATCGTCATATAGTTGAGACCGGGCTCGCACTCTTGGCTCATGCGTCTGTACCTTTCCGTTTTTGGAGTGATGCTTTTGCTACAGCATGTTTTCTTATTAATCGTCTACCTACGCGTGTCATCAATATCAAACTCCTATTGAGCTCCTTTTACATGAGATTCCTGATTATACCTTCTTCAAGGTTTTCGGGTGTGCTTGTTGGCCCCATCTTCGTCCATATAATTCTAGAAAGCTTGAATTTTGGTCTAAGAAATGCGTGTTTCTAGGTTATAGTTCTCTTCATAAGGGCTACAAGTGTCTTCATGTGCCAACAAATCGTGTCTATATATCTCGTGATGTTGTCTTTGATGAGAACATCTTCCCCTTTTCCTCCATGCCGCACTCATCTTCCACACCACCATCTGTGCATTCATCTCCTATTATGCTTGGCCAATTTGAAGATGTTGCATATTCGCCTGTGTTGTTACCTAACCATGGTGCGGGTGTTGGACGTGGTGCTCGCTTGGAACTTTTTTCGGATACACCTCCTGCCGCGCATGTTGATCGGTCAGTGCATGAGCATGCATCCGCCGACAACCCCGCCTCTGGAGTTGTGCCTGTCCATGCAACTGGACCGGCGTTAGCCTCCGCTACTGGGCCGGCGTCATCCGAGGCCCAGTCCTCGACGGTTGAGGCGCGGCCCATGACCCCACCGCCTTCCCCTAGGCAGTGCTCCCCGACAGCCGAGGCGCGGCCCCCGACTCCGCCACCTTCTCCTGGCCGGCTCGAGCGGTCTACGTCCCCGCCTCCATGCATCGACTCGCCTGGATCGGCTGGGCCTGCTGTTGCCTCGCCCGCGCCCTCGCCTGGGCTCTCGTCGCCCGATCTGCCGCCATCGTCTCCAGAGTTGGCGCCGCCGACTTTGGTTCTCGTTGCACCGCGACGCCCGCATACTCGTTGCCGCAGCGGTATTGTTCAACCCAAGCAGCGTCATGATGGTACTGTCACATACTTGGCTGCCTGTCTTGCTCATTTCGTTGCAGATCCCACTGATGAGCCACGCAACTTTGAGGTTGCTATGACTATTCCTCACTGGCGGGCAGCTATGGAGCAAGAGTATGCCGCTCTTCTCTCTAACGAGACTTGGACATTGGTGTCTCCTCCGCCTCGTGTCAACGTCATTGATTCGAAGTGGGTTTTCAAAGTCAAGAGACATGCGGATGGGTCTATTGAGCGTTACAAGGCGCGTCTCGTGGCTCGTGGGTTTAAGCAGTGACAGGGCCTGGACTATGAGGACACATTCAGCCCAGTTGTTAAACCTACTACCATCCGGCTTCTTTTGTCGCTTGCAGTTTCTCGTGGTTGGTCTCTTCGACAACTAGATGTGCAGAATGCTTTTCTCCATGGGTTGCTTGAAGAGGAGGTTTATATGCGGCAGCCACCAGGGTTTGTTGATCCAGATCAGCCTCATCATCTCGTCCCCGACGAAGGTGCTATACGGATCGAACAGGCACCTCGCGCTGGCATGCTCGTCTTGCCGGTTCTTCGTACTCATGGATTTACTCCGTCGACGGTGACGATTCATTGTTCTTATTTCAGCGACCGGTCGACGATGTATCTGCTTGTATCGTGGATGATATCATTCGGTGGTTCTTACGCCACCATTGCCGATGCTCTTGTGGCTGCTCTTGGCGAGATTTTGCGGTCAAGGACTTGGGACAGCTACACTTCTTTACGGGCATTGAGGTTGCACATCGGTCTCGTGGCAGCTTGGCTCTCACTCGAAAAAGTACTCCCTTGATCTTTTGCGCGCCGTGCGGTATGCTCAAGTGTAAGCCTTCATCCACACCCATGTCCTCTACGGATAAGCTCTCGCCATCGTTGGTTCTCCTCTTTCCTCTCGGGATGCTACGGAATATCGGAGTATTGTTGGTGGCTTGCGATGTCGACTATCACCGACACTGATCTTTCATTTGCGGTTAACCGGGTATGTCGATACCTTCATGCTCCTACGGATGTGCATTGGTGCGATGAAGCGCATTCTACGTTATGTGCGCCTTCTCGTCTCCTATGGTCTTCATCTGCGACCTAGTTCCTCTATTGTTCTTTCTGCATTCTCGATCTTGATTGGGCTGGGTGTCCGGATGACGAGGCGATCCACGGGGACATGCTGTGTTTCTAGGACCTAATTTGATCGCTGGAGTGCGCGCAAGCAAGCCTTGTTTTCTCGAGAGCAGAGGTGAGTACAAAGCGATTGCCAATCATTGCTGAGCTTATCTGGATTGAGTCTTTGCTTCGAGAGCTGGGGATCTCTCAGTCACATCCTTCGGTGCTCTGGTGTGACAACATCGGTGCTACGTTTCTTTCGACAAATCCGGTGTTCCATGCACGAACCAAGCACATTGAGATTGACTATCATTTTGTGAGGGAACATGTTGCACAGAAGCTACTACAGATCAAGTTCATCTCCTCAAAAGATCAACTTGCCGACATCTTCACCAAGCCTCTACCTTCTCCTATGTTTGAGGTTCAGAGGCGCAATCTCAACATCCTAGATGCATCGAGTGAGTTGAGATTGAGGGAGGGTGTTAGACTTTGTAACGTAGTCCAACTGTGTAATTTGTACATCATGTATCATTATAAATATATGTGATAGGCCACCCCCAAAGGGTTGAGCCAGTTCCCACAAATCCTACGTCTAATAAGGACCTATTGCATTTTCCCTTAATTTTATCATTTATTACTTATGTATCACTTATGAATAGACCTCCATGCTGGGTTTTATCTGAAATTTTGGAACACAGATAAGCCTCACACTCTTTCATGGTTTCAATCTTTTTCTCGACTAACATTCAAGGTGACTAGGTGAGTGTTTCAATTGCGGCGTATTCTTTTTCTAAAAAACGAGACTTGACCATCATAGCATGGTTGATGCCTTTCACTCCATCTCTCTCAAAATCTGTCATAAGCAAGCCTTTGTTCAACATATTACCATGCGCCTCAAGCACCTAATCCACCCGGGGGGGGGGGGGATGTGACTGAACATGTTTCATCTTTCTCTTTTCTGAAAATTTCTTCTAACTAATCTATCTGACATGTCATTCTCGCAAAAAGCTCCCGGCCATCAAATTAGACTTTGGAAAAGACCTATAATTACATTGTCTAGAGTCTCCTCCTTCAAATCTTAGTTGCACAAGCGGTTTCCCCCATCTTCCGTGCATGGAACAAGGATATCCTATCCACCGGGAAAATTGGTGTCCTCCTTACCGGTGTTCATGGAGACTATATCAACAACAAAATATGGTATCCCTCCTCCATCCCTCTACCTTTTCAACATCACCACTGAGATGCTCCACTAACTTGTTGCATTGCTAAAGCCAACGGTGATATCCATTTATTCCATCCTCTTCACTAAATTTCTTCCCTCGCATCCTCCAATATTCTAATCCCCCCTGATGGCTAGATTTCCTCCTTTGAACAAGTATATTTTTGTGGCACCACTCTCCCCTTAAGCTTCCCTCAAATTTCCATCAAGCACCTTCCAACCAATAATTGCCATGTGTCAAAAGTTCTTAACTAACTGGAAAGTCTAGCTTCTCTACAAAGGAGGACATCTAATCTTAGTCTTTGCGGTGTTAAATAGGCTAGTCATTTAATTAATGTCATCCTTCCTCCTTCCTAAAAATGTTACTGAAGATATTGAAAAAAATTGGTGTGATTTCTATTGGGTTGCTCGGGGGGCACTTGCATTGGTGCTAAATGTCTTATTGCTTGGTGTGCAAACCTAAATTGTTTAGTGATTTATACATTCAAAAACTAAGGACTCAAAATATAGTCCCTTCCTCAAGTTTTCCGAGAATGTGCTCCATCCTCTCCAATTTACTCGTAGATGACACCCGAAAGTCCATTGAAAATCCCCTTATAAAGCCTCCTACGTACCTACAAAATATTATTTGGAAATGGCCAGACCACATCAGTTTAGCATGAAGCATCCCTGCTCTTGTCCACCCTAGTAGCCTCCTTCCCTAACGAATGCTTCGTTCTGGTGGGATAGATTTCTCCATAGGGGGAGCATATTTGCAGCTTGCTAAGCAAGAAAATGGAGTCCCAAATGTCATCATCATCTGCGGATCACAAATTTCAAACAATATTATTTTTGCCTGGCTTCTCTGCCAAGAATAATTTAACACTATGGAAAACCCGTGCCACAAAAATTCTCAACCAAAACAACATCTATCGCACATGAGAGGCCCACTCTAAAACTTGTGAATGCATGTTCTCCTTTTGCATCTTTAGCGCTCGGATCAAGCATAAGATTGGTATCATGCCTCCAACGACTTTGATGATATTTGGTCACTCGAGCCACTGGGGACACCTAACTACGCAATGTGGACAAAGATTGCCATCCTAATTACTTGGATGGTCTGAACAACTAGAAATGGTAGAGTCTTCTAACCTAATGATAAGTATGGCACTGTCTCATTTTTTTGCAGGAAACTTTCGATCTATCCATCTTTAATCATGGTAGTACAACGAACACCAGAAATAATAAAAGTTACATCCAGATTATTAGACCACCTAACGACTATTACAAGCACTGTAGCGAGCCGAAGGCATGCAACTGACATGCACTACTAATTGTAGTAGACGACCGGGAAGCCGTCGTGCTAAGGCCCCATAGGACCAACATATGAGAACAGAAACCGCCACTGATGAAGAGAAGTTTAGATCGGAAAGATCCAACACGAAGACACATGAACAAACATGAAGAAAGACTGGATCCGAGCAGATCCACCAAAACAACCACCGACCGAATCTCGCGAGGTCCACCGGAGACACATCGCCACGCGCCCTCTGACGATGCTAGATGCACCATTGGGACAGGGGCTAGGCGGGGAGAACCTTATTCCATCTTCAGTAAGCCGTCGTCGCCTCGTCTTCCTGAACAGGACATAAACCCTAACAAAACTTGAAGAAGCACATAAAAACAGAGCCCTCCCACTGGCAAGGGCCGGGATCCACCGCACGCCCATAGCCCTAAGGCCATAGGAGACATGGTAGATCGGCGGCGGCGCCTATGGGAGGCAGAAACCATAGTCACCTTTTCTTGGGAGGAGAGACGAAGGGATGACACTGTCTCGATTGAGAATATGATCTCTGATTTAACCTTCTAGCACTATATGTTTGATGACACCAATGTAAGGTTGTCTCCATGTCGTAGCATGACTACATCTAATTGCGGTTCGTCGCACCTTTGTAGACAATATTTTTGAGTACCTAATGGTCACCTAAGAAAACTTTTGTAAGTTTTGATTTTATTGATAATTTGAAATGCACTAGGCGGATTCACAGTTACATAAACAGATAAACTGGATTCAAGGATGAAAAAAGAAGATGAAAGATGATAAAAGTTTGTAATTGGGACTTCATTAGGCTATCCTAACAGGTGGTACAATACTACAGTACAATACAATACGAGAGACCTCGCTAATCAAAGTTTTAGTGTGATTCTCCAAGTTAGAAAAAAAAGTTATATCCCCGCAAAAAAAAAGTGTCTGCACACCTTACTTTGCCCATTTGGTAGGTTATTAAAATGCTCAGTAGAGCATGGCAGACCAGAAAATTGCCAGCCAATGCAGCTCCTTTCCAATAAATTGTCAGCCGAAGACGAAAATCTCCGAGATTAGCACGTGACACTAGCTACAGCTAGTGCCGTTGTGTCGCCTTTCTGCTGCCTCTTTCCACAGGAGTAGCACAGAGCATGGCGTGCAACTCCTCGTCTCTTTTTGGTATGGACGGCCTAAATGTCTTCAGTTCTTGCCCATACGCCCATACCTGTGTTGACAAATACGGCACCACAGGTTGCGTCTCCAAACAATCTTAATCTCAACTCTCACCGTTGTATTATAGCAAGTCATAACATATACCCAAACATGTGTAGAGTTTGCAATGGTAGCCAGGTTATCCGGTGCCTTTTGTGTTGTCATGTTCTATGACGGCAGTGTGGGCGTTTGTAATGGTTTTCGCTCGATTTCTTATTAGTTAATCGGACAACTCACCCCTAAGTAAATGAGACGGGAAAAACATTTTTGGCACTTTCAAAATAGAAAATGTAACGGGTGTCTAAAGCGTTAATATAACCTGACACTATTCCTTAAAAAAATACTACATCCTTCCCAAAATGTAAGATGTTTTTATAGGCTAAACAACCTAACGGTGATGGGGGTGCTCCAACGGTAATGCATAACATGACCCCACAATATTGATGAGTTGATGTAGCCTCATAATCGACGACTTCAATGAAAAAAACAGCTTTAATGGAAAGGAGAGTGCATGTGTCCTTATGATATGACGATGAACTAAAAATATCTCCATGGTCAAGGATTTAGCATATGAATGACTGTGCTCAAGACCACTTAACACCCATGATGCAGAAAATGTACTCTGCATCTGCGCGCTTAATTCCAAAGGGTGTCTTCTGTGCGCGCCTGCACGCCTGTGATCTAGCAGTACTATCTATCTATCTATAACGCTGTGTCATTTTCTATAATTGTTTCATGCCATACGTCTACATGTTACCGGAATTACCCAAGCCAAGATGCCATCCCTGTATACACCAGAGCCGCGCCATTTTCAGGTAAAACAAATGCGTGGACGATGGATCGCATACGCTATTCTCTATCTATCACATCAGTCTCCTTGGCCGGTAAGATGCTCGGCCCCAGGTTTTAAGCTCGTCGCGACAAAACTGGGTATCTATCGGGCGAGCTGTGCATGCATAGCATGGCCGCTCGTAGAAGCGAGTCAAGGAGCGCCATTAGTACGTCGTCGGGAGCAGTGGCCTGGTTTGAGCTTTCTATTTCATGGAGGAAGAGACAAACCTGCGCTGCCAGATTGAAACTAATCGGCTCTCCGTCGCCCATGCATGATTGGTACGTATAGGCCGCCTGTTCATGACATAGTTAAGATGGATCGACGTCGCACGTCTTTTATGAGCGTCGCTGGGGCCGTCCGTCCGTCCGTCAACAGATTTCTGGACAGCCCAGTACGTACACGCCATTTTTCTCGAGGGAAGGAGGCGTACGTGCATGGACAAGACGAAATGAAGTACGGGGCTAGGTGCACTGAGCAAGCTTTTGCTCCACCGTCAGATTTTTTTCACCACGATAAGCCTTTCTTTGTTGCAGCTCTGGGTAAAAAGAAGAGGAGTTGCCCAGGCCTCGGCTAGTCACCCAGAAAGGCTGAAACTTCCATGCAAGAAGCCCTGAGAAGGCTGACGGGGCGCCGGCCTATCACCTTTAAAGGACCCGGAGGAAAGAAGAGAGAAAGAAAGCAAGCACGGCCTATGGACCGACCCAGGCCGTGTCTGTCTCTGCGAGCCAGGCGTGCATGCGCTTTCCCCATCTAACAGAACCGTGCATGCTGCTGCTGCCCGGCCAGCCCCTGACCGTCGCGAATCCTTTGCTGCGGAGCTCGTCGGTCGGTCGTCAGAGTGCGCTTTCTTGCTCGGCGGCAGCATGGCGCCTCTGCCGCGGCAGCAAATGCGCCGAACAGTGGCTGTCAATGGATTCTCCTTTGGATTTTAACTGTCTACTGTTGCTTCCCACCCCTCGCTTCCTGTAGCTCTCGATCGGCGACGGCGACGGCTCCTGTTTCGTGCTGCGCTGCGGGCATTTAATCGGCATGGAGGGTGATTTGGTGGATGGATGAGGACGATGGCTGAAGCTGAAGAAAGAACGGGCATGTCGGCGGAGCCGGAGCGGAGGTGTGGAGAAGCAAAGTCTGAACCCTGAGAGTTTTTGAAGAAAAAAATTGGAATACAGTTTAGTACTTCCTCCGTCCGCAAATACTTGTCATCAAAATGGATAAAAAAAGATATATTTAGAATTAATATACGTCTAGATGCATCCCCTTTTATTCATTTTGATGACAAGTATTTTCGGACAGAGGGAGTAACTCCGAACTCTACTATTGCATAATTTTTGCATTTGAAAGTGTTCTCTGCACCTGTTCATGCATGGCGAGGTGCGAGGAGCAGAAGGTTGGGGTAGCTCGGATTGATGCGCCGAGCTTCCACTGTATAGCACTAAGAGCATCTCCAACAGCCAGCCAAGCGCCTTGCGCCAAAAAAACCTGTTTGCAGCAAGGCTGGTTTGGTTTTAGCGCTTCGCCTATCTTGGCTCCAAAGCAGCCGCTATAATGCAGCCATGCGCAGCTCAAGCAGAGCATAAAAATACAAATACGCCGCACAAACCACATATACATGTATTTTTATGAGCAGAAATGATCAAACAAATAAAATAAATCAACAATAAATAGTTCAATTTCGTTATCATTACAACTCAAACAAATAGTTTATCGTTCAGTACAACAAATGCAATAAACACAACAAATAGTTCATGAACAATACAATGTCGAATGCAGATATCATCATACTCTTTGTCGTCCATGCCATGCCCACCACTCCTCAATGAGATCCTTCTGAAGTTCATTGTGCGTTGCGGGACGCCGAATGGCATGATAGGAGGCAATAAAATGGGCTACCCTTTCAGCCCTCCGTCGCACTCGCACGGGATATCCCAAGAGCTCATACTGTGAGTAGTCTAAATCTTGGCCACGCTCATTCACGATGATCATGTTGTGCATGATCACACAAGCGTGCATGATGTACCAAAGCATTTTTTGATCCCAAAATCTAGCCGGTCCTCTCACAATAGCAAATTGGGCTTGCAAAATCCCAAATGCTCTCTCCACATCTTTTCTATCCGCCGCATGAGCATTGTGGAAGTCAAGATATTTCTTAGCTTCCGGCTTTTTCAACGGCTTTATGAAGGTTTGCCACTTTGGATAGATGCCATCCGCTAGATAATAGCCATAGTTGTACGTACGGCCATTTGCTACAAACTGCACCGGTGGCAACTCACTATTTGCAATCTTATTCATCAGTGGTGACCAGTTGACAACATTGATGTCATTCAAAGATCCAGGCATTCCAAAGAATGCATGCCAAATCCAAGTCTCCTGATCGGCCACCGCTTCAAGAATTATAGTGGAACCCTTTTTTTGGCCGTGGAATTGCCCATGCCATGCCTTTGGACAATTCTTCCAACTCCAATGCATGCAATCTATTGAGCCAATCATGCCAAGAAAACCGCGAGCTTTGTTCATCGCCAATAGCCTTGCGACATCTTCAGCATTGGGAGATCTCAAATACTCCTCGCCAAACACTTGCACAATTCCCACTGCAAAGCGCTTGACACACATGATGGCTTGACTCTCACCCATAGCCAAGTGATCATCAACAAGATCAGCCGGTATACCGTATGCCAACATACGCAAAGCGGCTGTCACCTTCTGAAAGGTGCTATGCCCCACTCTCGGCGGCATTCTGCTTTTTTGAAAAAACGGTCATGGCTCGCTAGTTTCTCGCAATGCGCTGAACAACTCGGTGCTCATCCTAAGCGGGCACGAAAATACGACTCGGGGTATATGGGATTCTCCATAAAATAATGCTGACCAATCTGTTGTGGGCATCGATCCTATCCCTCCAAATTTTCTGCCGACCCATAGCCGAACCACCGTGCTTCGGTTTTTTTTATATGCATAGCTAGGATCATTGCAAGATCATCCTCCTCTTCCATATCAAATTCTTCTTCGGAAGAATCATACGACGAACTCATCTACAATGTTCAATACTATACTATAAAAACTACAATCCAAAACATGCATCAAATTCATGAAGTTTGAGCAATACATACCTTGTAGGCGTTTTGTCAAACACCTTATGGGCGCTGGTGGCAGCGAAGCGCTCGGCGCTATTCTCGGACGACGGAGGCGCTTGGCCTGGCCGGGACTAGGAGGATGGGGCGAAGCAGGGCCGAGATAGGCCGGGAAGCTGAGCGGTCGCCGGTGGATGCTGGCGGCGCAGCGGCCTGGCCGGACGAGGGGTGGAAGTGGGAGAGAAGTGCGGCACGAAGGCTGAGTGTGCCTGCAACAGTAGCTGGCGCCCCAAATACACCGCGCGGATAAGTGTTTTTGACCGCGCGCCCAACCCGTTATAGCGCGCGTGCCTTTTTTGCGCGCCCGCTAGAGCGACCCGCCGCGTTGCGCGCGCGCGAAAATGGCCTAATTTGCGGCGCGGCGCTAGTTTAGCGCGGCTGTTGGAGATGCTCTAAGAGCCTTTATAACCGGACCTTTCAAACCCGTCTCATACCCCTTGGCGAGCCGTCTGGTCACTGCCCGGTCACGATTTTTGATCCAGGCGGGCCTCTCAAAAGGCCTACAAACGCCCGGGCTGACCGGCACCTCCCATATCCAGCCCAAATATGGATCGGATATGTGGGCGCCCGGGCACGCCCGCCATGTCAGCCTGACAGCGCAGCCCCACACAAAACGCCTGAAAACCCGGAGGTTCGACGGACTCCACGTCCGTCGCTGCATGGCGCCACTCTGGCTCGCCGCCCAAGACAAGATCCGGCTCTTTAAGCCGGCCGGCGTCCCGCAACCCTAACCCATCCCCCTCCCCCTCTCCGCGCTGTCAGTTCGAGCCCATCCAACTCCTCCCTCTCCCGCTCCGACGCTCTGCCCACGCTCCGGCACTCCGCCATGGTCCGGAGCAAAATCACCTACTATGTCATGCTAACGCCGAAGCGCCGCTACGATATCCAACAGGAGATCCGAGCGAGGGAAGCCGTGCACGCGGCCCGCATTGCTGTCGGGCTGCCTCCGGACTCGCCGGAGCCGGAGGAGGAGGAGGAGCAGCCGGGGAAAGAGGAGGAGGAGGAGACGGCTCCGATTGAGGTGGAGGAGGCGGAGGAGCCGGACCAGCAGGTGCCGCCCTTCAACATGGAGCAGGCGGAGGCGGAGGAGGAGTAGCCGGGGAAAGAGGAGGACGGGGAGATGGCTCCGATGGAGGTGGAGGAGGCAGAGGAGCCAGACCAGCAGGTGCCGCCCTTTAACATGGAGAAGGCGGAGGCAGAGTTCAAATTTATAAGTCATGAAGAAAGCAATAGCAACATACTAAACGGTCGAGTGCTAAGCTAACGGAATGGTTCAAGTAAATCACATCATTCTTCTAATGATGTGATCCCGTTAATCAAATGACAACTCATGTCTATGGTTAGGAAACTTAACCATCTTTGATTAACGAGCTAGTCAAGTAGAGTCATACTAGTGACACTATGTTTGTCTATGTATTCACACATGTATTATGTTTCCGGTTAATACAATTCTAGCATGAATAATAAACATTTATCATGATATGAGGAAATAAATAATAACTTTATTATTGCCTCTAGGGCATATTTCCTTCAGTCTCCCACTTGCACTAGAGTCAATAATTTAGTTCACATCATCATGTGATTTAACACCAATATTCACATCTGTATGTGATTAACACCCATTGTTCACATCGTCATGTGACCAACACCCAAAGGGTTACTAGAGTCAATAATCTAGTTCACATCTCTATGTGATTAACACCCAAAGAGTACCAAGGTATGATCATGTTTTGCTCGTGAGAGAAGTTTAGTCAATGGGTCTGTCACATTCAGAGCCGTATGTATTTTGCAAATATTCTATGTCTACAATGTTCTGCACTGAGCTACTCTAGCTAATTGCTCCCACTTTCAATATGTATCCAGCTTGACATTTAGACTCATCTGGATCGGTGTAAAAGCTTGCATCGATGTAACTCTTTACGATGAACTCTTTATCACCCCCATCATCGAGAAACATTTCCTTAGTCCTCACTAAGGATAATTTTGACCGTTGTCTAGTGATCTACTCCTAGATCACTATTGTACTCCCTTGCCAAACTTAGTGTAGGGTATACAATAGATCTGGTACACAGCATGGCATACTTTATAGAACCTATGGCTGAGGCATAGGGAATGACTTTCATTCTTTTTCTATCTTCTATCGTGGTCGGGTTTTGAGTCTCACTCAATTTCACACCTTTGCAATACAGGCAAGAACTCTTTCTTTGACTGTTCCATTTTGAACTACTTCAAAATCCTGTCAAGGTATGTACTCATTGAAAATCTTATCAAGCGTCTTGATCTATCTCAATAGATCTTGATGCTCAATATGTAAGTAGATTTACCAAGGTCTTTCTTTGAAAAAATCTTATTCAAGTATCCTTTTATGCTATCCAGAATTTCTATATCATTTCCAATCAACAATATGTCATCTACATATAATTTTTAGAAATGCTACAGAGCTCCTGTCGGTGTCAAAACCGGCGGATCTCGGGTAGGGGGTCCCGATCTGTGCGTCTAAGGATGATGGTAACAGGAGGCAAGGAACACTATGTCTACCCAGGTTCGGGCCCTCTCGATGGAGGTAAAACCCTACTTCCTGCTTGATTGATATTGATGATATGAGTAGTACAAGAGTTGATCTACCACGAGATCGTAGAGGCTAAACCCTAGAAGCTAGCCTATGATGATTATGATTCTGTCTCTAAGGAATAAACTCTCCGGTTTATATAGACACCGGAGAGGGCTAGGGTTTACATGGAGTCGGTTACAAAGAAGGAAATATAATATCCGGGTCACCAAGCTTGTCTTCCACGCAAAGGAGAGTCCCATCCGGACACGGGACGAAGTCTTGAGTCTTGTATCTTCACGCTCCAATAGTCCGGACAAAGTATATAGTCCGGCTGTCCGGATAACCCCTAATCCAGGACTCCCTCAGTAGCCCCTGAACTAGGCTTCAATGACGATGAGTCCGGCGCGCAGTTCGTCTTCGGCATTGCAAGGCGGATTCCATCTCCGAATACTCCAAAGTAATTATCGAATACTTAAACCATGTCCGGATATGCAAGATGATCTTCACATACCACCGTAGAGAGAATGATATTTCACAAATGTGATCTGCCGACAACTTTAGACAACGTGACATGGTACTACGGTCGGGTCATTATTCGAACCTTCTTCCCACAACCAGCCACAGCGCATATTGCGAGGTAGTTTCCTCGGCACATCTTGTCAAAGCAGAGATCGTGTCCCCTTATCACGGGATTCTCATCAATATGGGTATGGGTAATCCAACCGTGCCATCAATCGTGGCGCTTGGGAAATAAGCGATTCTCAACGGGCAAGTGGGGAGACGCACCGCTTTCGTCGCCTCTATAAAGGGATAAGGATTCCCCATTTTCACCCACGCCTTCTTCCTCCTCTGCTTACCCATTCTCACACCCTCGAGCTCCAGCGCCCTAGTTCATGGTTTCTCCGCACAGCCAAATATGTCCGAAGCAGGAGGCAAATGGGTGGCCTCCACCGTGAAGGAGGAGCATGTTGCGAAGCTCCGGGCGGCCGGATACTTGGCCGCAGACATCACGCACTGGCTACCGGATGAAGGGCAGATCATTCCAACTCCGGAACCCCACGAGAGGGTCATGTTTCTCGCCCACTTCGTCCGTGGACTGGGATTTCCACTTAATCCCTTCGTCCGCGGGCTCATGCTCTACTACAGGCTAGATTTCCATGATCTAGCCCCAAATTTCGTCCTCAACATCTCGGCGTTTATCGTCGTGTGTGAGGCCTTCCTCCGCATCAGGCCTCACTTCGGCATGTGGCTACGAATCTTCTGCGTGAAGCCGAAGATCATGAGCGGTCAAAAAGCGGAGTGCGGAGGCGCCATGGTGGGCAAGATGCCCAACGTCACCTGGCTTGACGGCTCCTTCGTGGAGACCGTGAAAGGGTGGCAGTCGGGGTGGTTCGACATCACCGAGTCGCACGATGCCAACTGGGCGGCAGCCCCCGAATTCCGATCCGGAATCCCCATGCGGCTCACCTCCTGGGAAAAGAAGGTCCTGGCCTGGGGCGAGCCTGCGGAGCTGACCGGACTTCAAAACTGCATCCAGAATATGAAGGACAAGAAAATCAAGCTTGTCAACATGGTCCAGGTCATGCTTGTCCGCTGGATTCTTCCGTGCCAAAGACGGGTATTTAACCTGTGGGAGTTCGTCCCGGCCGAACACCAGACGCTTCGAAAGCTCTACGGCATGACGCACAAAGACGCATGGAAGGCGCTGTTCAAGGCCTCCAAAATACCTCCTCCCACATCCAAGGACCATGGACTTCACGCCACACGGCTCCCCCATCCGGTGAGTTTTCTGACTATCACCGGATGTAGTTTTTCCCAATGTACTCATGGGGGAATATTAAGTTATTGTGTGTATTTGATCAGGAGCATGTGGAGACGGCAGAGCGGATCGACTGTCCGGCTCCACTGCCAGAAGGTCCGGCAGATGCTCTCCTGACGGAGATGCTAGTCCCGACACCCTACAAGGTGCTGGAAAAGAAGGCCGAAAAGAAGGCCCCGAGGACCACGAAGGGTCTCCGGCGTAAGGTCGTACCGGACGCCTCGTCCGAAGACGACGAGGCACACTCCTCCCCCGAAGGGGAGGAAGAAGACGAAGGGGCTGCCCCATCCGGAGAGGATGGGGGGCCTAAGAAGGCGGGCCAGGGACCGAGAAGGGTCCCTGGCGCAAGGCCGTCATACCCTCCTCGTCCGAAGACGACGAGGCAGACTCCTCCCGCGGAGGTGGGGGGAAACACAAAGAAACTCTGCCTCCCCGCACTGGGGAGGAGAAGAAGAGGAAACCCGCCCCGGAGGGGGAGGCTAGGACACCCAAGAAGGGAAAGGCGTCCCTTCTGGATTACTCCACCACTGCTGCCTATAGCGAGGAGGAGTGGCTGCCCAGGGGGAAGCCCCTAGTAAGATCGTAAGTATCCGCACTCTATTGTACTTTAGTGCGACTTTGCTTCATAGTCTTGTCATAACGCCGAACATGTATGCAGTCCGGCCAGGGTCCATCCCGAGGTATCATCTTCGGATGGGTCATTGAGTGTTTCAGCGATGAACTCGATCCCGACGGCCACTACTCGTCAGCCTGCGAATGACACGGAGGTGTTGTCCCAAAGGCTCCCAGAGCAGGGGGAGGTGACTCTGGAGACGCCCCAAGGCGGAATTCCAGACGCCGAGCACACGGGGTATACGGTCTCCATGCATCGTGCCAACAAGAGCCGCAACAAGCCGAGCTCTCAGCCGGATACGGTACCGGAACCTCCCATGGTTCTGGACTCGGGCAGGCGGCCCCTCGCTAGGCAGGGCGAGCCGTCCGTGCTGAAGACTTCCGTTGTGCCAGGGGCGTCGGATAGTCTGCTGGAAGCGCTTTGTGGCGCTTTGAAAGTGCAACTAATCCCCAGGTGGTTTTGGTAATTAATAATAACATATATATCATTGAACTAATCATTTCTTGAGAATATTTCAGAAAGTTCAGTGATATGGGTATGGCAATGACTGATGATGTGGACCCCTCAAAATGCTAAGGAAAACATTGGCAAAAGCTCAAGACTCCATTTTTGGTTTAGTGATCCAAGATCACATTGAGTCCATAGGAAAGCCAATACTATTAAAAGGGGATGAGGTTATGATGATGATCTGGTTGCTCTAAGTGCTTAGTGATTTATCTCTCAAACTATCAGCAATCTTTCATTCCAACATAAACTCATAAGTAATCTCGGTCCCACCGATTCCAAACTCACCACACCGAGATGAACCACCTCACCATATAGCCAAACCCTAAGAATCTCGGATTTTCCGATTCCAAACTCGGTCATTCCGAAATTGGTGTTGCCAAGCTTCTGTAACCTACTGTACTCAAATCGGTGTCACCGAGATGAGAAAGTCGGTCCCACCGAGATTGGCAAACCCTAGACTTTGGAAGAATCGGACTAACCGAGATTGTATTTTCGGTCCCACCGAAAATCCCAACGTTCACAAGATTTGAACTTTCGGTCTCACCGAGTTGTCAACTTCGGTCTGACCGAGATTGGTCAAATGTGTGTAGCAGTTGGATTTTGTGTGGAGGCTATAAATACCCTCCACCTCCTCTTCATTCGTGGAGAGAGCCATCGAAAGAACTACCACTCCTACCTTACATTTCGAGAAGAAAACTACCTACCCTTGTGTTGAGATCAAGTTGCTCCACTCCCACCATATGAAACTTGATTTCTAGCCTTCCCAAGTTGCTTTCCACTCAATCCCTTCCTCCACCACAGCCAAATCGGTGAGGAGAGTTGAGTGTTGGGGAGATTATCATTTGAAGCACAAGAGCAAGGAGTTCATCATCACCAACACCATCTATTACCTTTTGGAGGTGGTGCCTCCTAGATTGGTTAGGTGTCACTTGGGAGCCTCCGTCATGATGTGGAGTTGAACCAAGGAGTTTGTAAGGGCAAGGAGATCGCCTACTTCGTGAAGATCTACCCCGAGTAAGGCTAGTCCTCCGTGGGCGTAAGCCATGATGGCATAGACAAGGTTGCTTCTTCGTGGACCCTTCGTGGGTGGAGCCCTCCGTGGACTCGCGCAGCCGTTACCCTCCGTGGGTTGAAGTCTCCATCAACGTGGATTGACGATAGCACCACCTATCGGAACCACGAGAAAAATCTCCGTGTCACCAACTTGCGTTTGCTCTTCTCCACCTCTCATTTACTATACGTGCAATTTACTTTCCGCTGCCATAACTCTAGAATTGCATGTGTAGGGTGATACTTGACTTTGTTGCCATTGTGAACTTGCTAAGAAACTACTCTAATCTAAAGGCCAAGTTTTTAAGTTGTCAAGTAGTCTAATCACCCCCCCTCTAGACATACTTCCGATCCTACAAGTGGTATCAGAGCATTGGTCTCCATTGGATTGGTTTCCATTGCATTGGACTCCATAAGCTTGGTTTCACAACCTAGGAGAGTATGGCGTCTAGTGAGGGTAATTTCCGTAGAGGTCCTTACTTTGATGGTTCAAACTTTGCTAGTTGGAAGCATAAAATGAAAATGCATATTCTTGGACATAACCCTGCCGCATGGGGCATTATTTGTGTTGGCTTGCAAGGTGAGTTCTTGAAGAAGGAAAAATTCGGATCGCGAAGCTACTGGCGATGAGTTGCGGATGTTCTGAACAATGCTCAAGCTTGTGACATTCTCTTCAATGCTTTGTGTCGAGGAGTTTAACAAGATCAGCCGTCTTGAGAATGCAAAAGAGATTTGGGATACTTTGGTGAAATGCACGAAGGTACAGAGTCCGTGAAGGAATCAAAGCTAGATATTCTTCAAGGTCGACTTGACAAGTTCAAGATGAAGGAAGGTGAAGGAGTCGCTGAAATGTATTCTAGGCTTGCTCTCATCACCAATGAGATGGCAGGTTTAGGAAGCGAAGAAATGACCGACCGATTCATCATCAAGAAGATTCTCAGAGCTTTGGATGGAAAGTATGACACCGTGTGCACTTTGATCCAAATGATGCCAAACTACAAAGATCTCAAGCCTACCGAAGTCAATGGAAGGATTGTTGCTCATGAGATGACACTTAAAGATAAGGAAGAGCTTCACAACAAGTCAAGTGGTGCTTACAAAGCTGCAGTTGAAGCTCCCACATCCTCAAGTGACAAGCTAGTTTCCAATGAAGAGATAAGCCTAATGGTGAAGAACTTCAACAAATTCTACAAGAGTAGAAGCAAGGAAAGAAGCTCAAAGTCTAGATCATATGATGAAAAGAGATCTTCTAGTCGTGATCGAAGCTGCTACAATTGTGGAAGACCGGACACTACTCAAATGAGTGTTCGACTCCCCACAAGAGAAGAGAAGAATCTCCAAGAAGAAGAAGCTCAAGAGAAGAGTCGCCGAAAAGAGAGAAGGAGTAGAGATGATCGTTATGAGCGAAGATCCTCTCGGAGAAGCAAGGATTCGGAAAGGAAAGACAAGTCATCAAGGAGCTACACAAGAAGAAAACATCAAGCTCATGTTGGTGAATGGGTTTCGGCTCCGACTCAGACAATCACTCGAAAGAAGCTATCACTCCAACTCCGAATCTGATCAAGATGAAGGTGTTGCGGTCTTGCTCTCGTGTCCTCCAACTCCAACTCCTATGACATATTTGATTCACCAAATGAGGGAATTGGAAGATGCTTCATGGCAAAAGGCCCCAAGGTATCACATCCTGAGTTTATTGACTTTGATAGCGATGAGGATGACTTGCTTGGTGAAGATGAGCTTCTACATGATAAATCTAGTGAGCTTAGTAATGATGAACATGCTAGTAGTCTTTATAGTCGAGAAGAGTCGAATGACAATGCTATGAAGGAGATTGAGCGTCTAACTAAAGAACTAAACACTCTTAAGTTAGCTCATGAAACAACTCAAGAAGATCATAGAGAGCTCCTAAGATCTCATGAGAAGCTACGCTTCGAGAAGCTCAATCTAGAGCAAGAACATGAGTTTCTAAAAGCTATCAATGACGATCTTCAAAGAAGAGTTCTTCATATCTTGCCAAACGACTTCTCTTGTCTAATTTCTTGCGACCTATCAAAACTAAGCATGACAAGCATAAGAAAAATTCTTCATCTAGTAGTAACAATAATCATGCTAAATCAAATGTTGTTACTTCTAGTAATTCTCTTGATTCCACTAACAATGTTTCAAGCCAAGTTTCACTTGAGCAAGAAAATAGTCTATTGAAAGGGATTATAGAGAAAGGTGTCTACAAGAGTCTTGCGGAAGCAAAAGCTTTGAGAAATTGTTCGCAAACAAGGAAGACACCGGAAGAATCAAGGAATTGGTTTTGAGCGAAAGTTCAACGCCGAGGGTGTTGAATGGGAAGAAGGTCAATATCCCACTCCAAAGTTCGTCTCTCAAGAGGAGAAGTATGATCCTACTTCTTCCAATGAGGAACAAGCTCAAGATGACCTTCCACCACAAGACCACAAGCTAAAAGGCAAGGACAAGCTTCAAGAGGAGATTGATGCATTCATTGAAGCACCCAAGGCCATGGTCAAGTGGGTTCCCAAGGCAACTTCAAGTTCTACTTCGACAAGCTCAACTACTACCCCAAGGATTCCAATCAAGATGATGTGGATCCCGAAGAAGAAGAACTAGAGAGTTCTTGAGGGTGACTCCGCCAATATGCTTCACTCATATTCATTTTGGCGAGGACTTGTGCAATCAACTTCCACATCTTGCACTAGTTCATGGAGTCACAAACCCTCATGTTGGTAAGTCAAGGGACAAGGTAATCATTGCTTTCATGGACATCATCTATTGTGTACCTCAATCTATGTCCATGGATATTCTTGTTTGTTCCTTGTGGGACTAACCCATGTAGGTATTGAAAGTGCCCAAATCCAAAGGATTGCTCCCAACTCTTGATGATCTTCATCAACATTGAGCATCCACATCTTCAACATCTACATGAAGTCTTCAACGACAACCCAAGGTTAGTTTGACCCTTTAAAAGGGGTTCTCACATCAAGGGGGAGCTTTGCTCTAAAGAAATGAGCCAAAGCATCTTCTAATGATGTGAACACATTAATGCTTTATGGAAAAGTGGTAACCCCACTTGTGCTTAAACGATGAGTATGACCTATGATCAAATGTTCTCATTCGACTCCTAAGTCAATATACTCATATATAGATGACCTAGTCATCGCCAAATTGTGTGCTAGCTGTTAGTGTTTTGTTTGTGCATGTTTGACACATATTTCATTTGCTATCTTATTGTGTGAGCATGTTGGATGCATGATTTTATCCATTCGAGGACATCCATTTGTTGCTTTGGTCTTTTGGTTCTCTTTCTTTTTGACCAAATGGATGGACAAGAATGCCTAAGTTCCTCCCCTAGCTACCTATGCTTTCTTGTCTCAAACTCTATTCATGCTTATATCACAAACTTTGAACAAGACTTTTTGGACGCATCGAGTGAGGAGCACTCGGAGCCACCGATCCGTCAAAAGCCTAACTTCCAAAACCTTCTAAGTACTTTCGGTCAAACCGATATATTCAAATCGACAGACCGAAATCACTTGATTGATCTAGGTTTTCACCTCGGTGAAACCGAGTTTCAAATTCGGCGTGACGAAGTGTGTAATCGCACGCATTAGCCATCTCGGTCCCACCGAGTTTTCAAACTTCGGTCCCACCGACAGCCGAAGGGTATATATACTCGAGGACGAGCGCGTTGATTACTTCTTCAAACGCTTCGCCCTCAAACCCTTATTGCCGCCGCCTTGGTCTCCGGATCGTCTCCGCTGTCGCTCAGCGCCTCGCCTTGGTCTCCATCGCCGTCAGCGGTCCTTCTCATCGCCGTTGCCGCCGTAGTGAAGCTCCACCGCATTGGGTGAGTTTCATCCTCTCGTGCTCAACCGCTGATTCAATGCACGTTAGGTGTTGCCATGTTTCTTGCCAAGATTGAGATCTCCCTATCCGATCGTTTAGATCATAGAACAAATTTCGAGTGAAAATTTTAGGGTTAGGTTTCACGAACACATCTCGGTGTGACCGATTCGCATTTTCGGATGACCGATTTGGCCTCTGGTCATT
The DNA here is from genome assembly GCA_021437245.1 of Aegilops speltoides. NCBI lineage: Eukaryota > Viridiplantae > Streptophyta > Magnoliopsida > Poales > Poaceae > Aegilops > Aegilops speltoides. The sequence continues at coordinate 138,199,822 of CM038147.1, forward strand.
GCCCGCACTTTTCGGTGAAACCGAAGTTGTGCAAATCGGTAAGACCGAAGTGAAGATTCAGTGAAACCCTAGTAGTCTCGGCTAGATCGAAACCCATTTCGGTCCAACCGAAAGTGGTGTATGTGGTCTGTTTAGACACTTCGGTTTCACGAATTGATAGACTTCGGTCGACCGACATGTATATACGTGAAAACCTAAAACTAAAGCTTGAACTCATTCTTTTGCAAAATCCTCTGCAGTTTGTGATAACTCTTCTATTCGCCTATACCTATTCTATTCACGGGTTGTCGGTCATATGCGATGGAAGTGACAATCGAACAGTGCGAGATGCCGTTGAGATTCGAGAGGCAGCTACAAGTCGAGAATCAAGCAGTTTTTCAGATGATGGAGAGAAGCACTCCAAGTGGACTGCCTGCACTGCTACGGGCCAGGAGGAAGAGAAATTCGATGAGGAAGATTCAGATTTTGTTGGCGATGAGGAAATAACTTCTAAGCCAAAAAGGCAAGTGGTTGCCAAGAGCTATCAAGGGCAACAATCAAAGAAAGGCACCAACAAAGTGGCAAAATCCTCTCAAGTACGAAGCTCGGCATGGAAGAAACCTCCAAGCAAGATCAAGAAGACTTCCAAGAGGAAGAGGAAAGTTCATGAAGAAGTCGATGATGATGATGATTACGATGAGGAAGCACCTCGGCCTCCTCGAAGCGAAGTTGATGGGTGATGCCATCGAGGCAGGAGCACCCACAAAAGCTAAGCAATCAGCTCCAGCAAAAGGCAGCCCAAGCCAAACCAGCTGCCAAGCCAAAGAAGACTGTGAGGAACATACCGCTTGAGAGAAGAAGAAGGACAATGTGCCACTGCAGAATCGATGATGAGGCTCATGTTTTGCTCAAGCTCGCAGAAATTGCCAGTTCATAATGATGCTCATCCTCGAGCTGAAAATATGAAGGAGAGAAAGGATAAAGGTCTCGAGGCTATGGAGGCAAGCAGATCCATATGCCACCGGGAGAAGAACAGCAGATTGACCCAAGATTCCACACTAGAGAGCAACAAGACTTTTATGAGGCAGTGCTCATGGATAAGAAGCCAATTATTGCCGACACCAGATATGTAGACGGGATTACATCGACAAAGTGAAAAGCACAGAGACTACTTCCCACATGTGCATGAAAGCTTCACCGCTTGTGGGATTGCAGAGTTCGTTGGTCGAAATTGTGACTTGGAGCGATGAGATGATCATGCGATTCTATGCCACCGCACACTTCTATCCGGATGGCGAATTGTATGGATGATGTAGAAGGCAGAGATTCCATTCAACTGTTGAAGAATGGAGAGCATTGCTGAATGCACCAGTTTCAAGGGAAGATGATGTTGATGTGTATGGCATTAGAAGAAAAATCACGAGTCAATGAAGAACATGTACAATGAGGTAAAGGATAAGGATGTTGAGATATGGAAGCTTGGTTGATCTACTATCTTGAGCAGGTCTCCCAACCACCAACACCATTACGAGGCATACTTTGATGCCTAAGTCGAGGACCACCGCATGATAAGAGGGTACTCTATCAACATGCTGCACATTCTAGATCGAAGACACCTTTTAAGGTGATGGACACGATAGTTGAGACTATCAAGAGGACATGAGCAGACAGACTGAAGAGGTCGTGTGGGTTTGCTCCGCATATTCAAATGCTCATCAATGCCAAGTTTGGCACGGACACCTACCTGTTGGATAGACCCCACTTGCCACCGCAGCCTGAACACGAGGATAACGAGATTGTGATGGTGAGGATGCTCCCACATCTCGTAGAAGGACATGCTAAGTCTGAAGCTGCCAAACAAGCAAAAGGCGAGAAGGAAGCAGCAACAAAGCCCAAGAGCGTTGCAGAACAACTTCTTGAAGCTACTCAGAGAATTGAGCTACGCCTGGCCAGCATAGTGCGATCTCGGGAGAGCCTTGAGAGGATAGTTGAGGATAAGTTCCATGCTCTGGACGTTAAGTCGATCAAGTGTAGGTCACCGTCAACAAGCTTGAGGCGACATCGAGGAAGCTAAGAGGAGAAGGCAGAGCTCATGAAGGAGATGGAAGATGATCTAGTCGGGATGACTATGAGCAGCCTGCTCCGGTGCCCACAAAGCCCAGATCATTTGCTATTCGATTGTCGAGACCCAGGCTACTACATCGGCACCTCCTACAGCTCCGTCGGTTCGGCACCAGCTTCAATATCCACTCCTCCAGCTCCACAGACTTCAGCGAAGCTTTGCAGATGCAGCTATCTCCACTCCATCGCGCGCACAGAGCCGCCACAGAGTCCCGAGTGACGATTAGCTCTATACCTTCGAACTTTTGGTAACTTGTTGCCAAAGGGGAGAAATTGTATAGATCATAGGGCTTCGAGAGAGAGTGCTCGTTTTTGCTCTTTCGTTTGCGGTTTTCCTTGAGATACTTTTGAGTTCTTTGAGATACTTCGTGTGTTTGATACTCGTTTGCTCTATCTTGATGAGTGCTTGATCATACTGTGCTTAATGTGTGCTTGATGCTTATCATATTCCATTCATATCTTGTATGATCATTTACTCATGTCTTGGTGATTGGGTGCATGCTATTCATTCTTATCATTTTGTGCGCTCCACCAAGATGTATGTGACATGGAAGAGTAACCCATGATCCTAATCGATTGTGCATTTGCATTCAAACGCAAATCTTAAATAATGCACAAATTTAGGGGAGCTCTTGCTTATCACATACTTCTCAAAGCGACGATGTTATTCATTGATTATATCATTTGTCGAAGCTTTGATCTATATGTTGTCATCAATTACCAAAAGGGGAGATTGAAAGTGCAACTAATCCCGGTGGTTTTGGTAATTAATAACAACATATATATCATTGAACTAATCATTTCTTGAGAATATTTGAGAAAGTTCATTGATATGGGTATGGCAATGGTGATGATGTGGACCCCTCAAAATGCTAAGGAAAACATTGGCAAAAGCTCAAGACTCCATTTTTGGTTTAGTGATCCAAGATCACATTGAGTCTATAGGAAAGCCAATACTATTAAAAGGGATGAGGTTATGATGATGATCTGGTTGCTCTAAGTGCTTAGTGATTTATCTCTCAAACTATCAGCAATCTTTCATTCCAACATAAACTCATAAGTAATCTCGGTCCCACCGATTCCAAACTCACCACACCGAGATGAACCACCTCAGCCATATAGCCAAACCCTAAGAATCTCGGATTTTCCGATTCCAAACTCGGTCATTCGAAATTGGTGTTGCCAAGCTTCAGAACATACGTACTCAAATCGGTGTCACCGAGATGAGAAAGTCGGTCCCACCGAGATTGGCAAACCCTAGACTTTGGAAGAATCGGACTAACCGAGATTGTATTTTCGGTCCCACTGAAAATCCCAACGTTCACAAGATTTGAACTTTCGGTCTCACCGAGTTGTCAACTTCGGTCCGACCGAGATTGGTCAAATGTGTGTAAGCAGTTGGATTTTGTGTGGAGGCTATAAATACCCTCCACCTCCTCTTCATTCGTGGAGAGAGCCATCGTAAAGAACTACCACTCCTACCTTACATTTCGAGAAGAAAACTACCTACCCTTGTGTTGAGATCAAGTTGCTCCACTCCCACCATATGAAACTTGATTTCTAGCCTTCCCAAGTTGCTTTCCACTCAATCCTTCCTCCACCACAGCCAAATCGGTGAGGAGAGTTGAGTGTTGGGGAGATTATCATTTGAAGCACAAGAGCAAGGAGTTCATCATCACCAACACCATCTATTACCTTTTGGAGGTGGTGCCTCCTAGATTGGTTAGGTGTCACTTGGGAGCCTCCGTCATGATGTGGAGTTGAACCAAGGAGTTTGTAAGGGCAAGGAGATCGCCTACTTCGTGAAGATCTACCCCGAGTAAGGCTAGTCCTCCGTGGGCGTAAGCCATGATGGCATAGACAAGGTTGCTTCTTCGTGGACCCTTCGTGGGTGGAGCCCTCCGTGGACTCGCGCAGCCGTTACCCTCCGTGGGTTGAAGTCTCCATCAACGTGGATTGACGATAGCACCACCTATCGGAACCACGAGAAAAATCTCCATGTCACCAACTTGCGTTTGCTCTTCTCCACCTCTCATTTACTATACGTGCAATTTACTTTCCGCTGCCATAACTCTAGAATTGCATGTGTAGGGTGATACTTGACTTTGTTGCCATTGTGAACTTGCTAAGAAACTACTCTAATCTAAAGGCCAAGTTTTTAAGTTGTCAAGTAGTCTAATCACCCCCCCTCTAGACATACTTCCGATCCTACACGCTTCCATGGATGAAGAGCACCGTACTCTTATGAGTGCTGTGATTCAAAAGGTTCTGTCTGCCAAGAGCAGATTAACCGAAGCCTGCACCAGCCTTCTGACGGGCTTTGAGGTAAGCAATCAAAAATGTGTGAAATTACCACCCGATAGGTAGTAGACCCTGATACTCTGCTTGGTGTTCGGAACGAAAAGCCAAACGGAGGGTCGATTATAATCCGCAGGAGTCTAATAGTAGGTGTGCATGTGAATAAGCAGGCGGTGCTGCTTGCCGCTGCTGGCCGCACGACTGAGATCGCCGGACTTAAACGGAACCTGGAGCAGGCACAGGGAGAGCTCGGCCTCACGAAGAGGCGGCTCGAAGAGAACAAAGGTGAGTGATACCTCGTTCGCATATCATAAAGAATAGATAAAATTGGTTATTCTAACGACAAAGCGTCGTGACTTTGTAATGGGGGCCACCACCGAAGTGGCGTCTCTGAAGAAAGCGCTGTCGAGGCCGAGGACAAGGCGGGCCTAGAGCGCAAGGAGCGCGAAAAGCAAGATGCTAGAGTGGGCGAGGTACAACAAGAGCTCCAGGAGCTCGGCAAGAAGTTCGAGTCCTTGGAGCATGATCTCAAGACGATGGAGTCTGAGCTTGCGAAGGCCCTTGTGAGTATGAAAGACGCCAAGGTCGAAGCCAAAAAGGCCTAGCAGGAAATCCAGGCGGCCAAGAAGATAGCGGCGGGTAAGACATTCTTTATGCAAAGCAAGCATGTGGAGGAGGCGTTTTTTTACTTACCCGAATTCAGAGCTCTCCAGGGGCATTCACAGATCTGCCACGCAGCGTATCAGATGCCGCAGAGTTCTACCGTGCCGAGGAGGGGAGGTCAACGGAGAAGTTGTTCTGGTCCCAGTATGCTGGAGCCGGACACCCAATGCCTCTGAGTGACCAACTGAAGCAGTTGGTTGAACTCCACAGGGCGGCGGAAGTGGCTATGAAAGATTTCATAGTCCAGATGTGGCCTGGTGAGCCCCTTCCCACTAGCTACTTCGGCCTGATAAAGCGGATGGTAAATGCCTGTCTGGGGCTTGAAGTGATCAAGCGATCCATTTGCATTGAGGGTGCCCGCCGGACTTTTGCCCGTGCGAAGGTGCATTGGGGCAAGCTGGATGCGGAGAAGCTAGTGAAGGATGGGCCGCCGGAGGGCAAGGCGCATCATTGTCCCGAAAAATATTATGATGATGTTATGAAGGGCGCTCATCTCGTGGCCGTAGAATGTACCAAGAACACGATCTTTGAATGAATGTACTTCTGTCGTTTTTGTAATATAAAGATGAAGTTATTTGTGCTATGTAGCGCTTTGTTTTGATTTAAAATATTACCTTCTATGTGGCTGTTTATAAAATTCTGAAAGTAGGCCAGTCGTCGGCTTCCGTCCCCACGTAACCAGTACCGGGGTGTTCGTGGAAAACCCAAAACACTCTTTTATCCAAATTTTTGGTCCATGAAGGAGGTGTTTGGCGCAGCGAACAAGGCAATCAGACTATGCGGCTTTATAACTTTCACTTAGCCATAGAAGTCTATAACTCTAAATTTCAGCGAAGCTCCTAGAATTCGGAAAGCCGAATTGGGGCGCTATGTAAGCCTAAATCGGACGAGGCCGATTCCTCGCATAAAGCGGAAAAAATCTTTAAGGATTTTAAGACCTCTCGAACGGCGACCAGCTCTCGCCATATCATGCCGGTTAGTTTTCGGCTTTCTCTACTGAGGTGCTCGTCCGGAAGAACCGGGACACAATCGCAGTAGTTCTCCCTGCGCTACCTTAGCTGATATAACAGAACATAAGGTACCAAAACAAGGGAGCCGGGCAAACCCAACTATTGACCCAAGACTCGGAGCTGATGCATATAATGCTATAAGTTCAGGGTGCCGCACTGTTGTAAGTGTTCGGACTTGTCTTGCCGTATTATGGGGCGCCATAAGAAGCCCCTGGCAAACTGAACGTACCAAGGTGTACGGATGCCATATTAAATAAACATTTATAGGAAAAATGTGCGAATAGGAATAATAAGCTGACGCTATATATTATCTCCCCTTGATGAATAATATGTCTAAGCATATGTTTACAATGAATGCGTTTAAGCAGAAGTAAATAGGACTATTTAACATGTCCTATCCAAGGGCGGGCTGCATGTAGGTATATATAAAATAGGTATAACGATCGTGAACAGATTCCACCTGGGTATTCCCTTTCTGCGCAAAGCCTGTTGCCTCCTTGGTTTACTCTCCTGTGTAAGTCCGTCAATCCGGCTCTTCTGAAGAGGCTGCCCGAAAGCGGTGTCCTGAAAGGTAAGGGGGGTTATTAAAGTATGTTGCAGTTTGGCCGCACTGTTGACTGAGTCACTGTTGCGCCTCCGCCTATGCCCATGGTATTTTAAGTGCGTAATTGTGTACGTGCGGCACGAATGTTGATTTGATGGGGCTTGAGCGGAGGCCGGACTGCTAGTCACGCTCTTGGCGTGCCTGGCGACCCTGTTGCGGGGTACTCCGGACTCGCTTGACGGTGTTCGGGGTTGTTGTCACCGGATTTGTGGTTTGCCGGAGAAGGCTGCATTGTACTTATGCTACGAGGGCTGCAGTGTGCTCTTCTGTATGGAGAGAGCGGTCCATGTTTACGTTGACTGTTATGACCCCGCGAGGTCCTGACATCTTGAGCTTGAGGTATGCATAGTGTGGTACCGCATTGAATCGAGCGAATACGGTTCGTCCAAGTAGTGCATGATAACCACTGCAGAAAGGGACGATATCGAAGATTAACTCCTCGCTTCAGAAGTTATCCGGAGATCCGAAGACCACTTCCAGTGTTATGGAGCCCATGCAACGAGCCTCTACTCCTGGAATTACACCTTTGAAGGTGGTTTTGGTGGGCTTGATCCTTGAAGAGTCGATGCCCATTTTGCGCATTGTGTCCTGATAAAGCAGGTTCAGGCTGCTGCCGCCATCCATAAGGACTCGCGTGAGGTGGAATCCGTCGATGATTGGGTCTAGGACCAATGCAGCTGAACCGCCGTGACGGATGCTGGTAGGGTGATCCCTACGATCAAAGGTGATTGGACAGGCTGACCATGGGTTGAATTTTGGGGCGACTGGCTCCACCGCATAGACGTCCCGTAGTGCTCTCTTCCGTTCCCGTTTGGGAACATGGATGGCATAGATCATGTTGACCGTTTTCACCCGGGGAGGAAATTTCTTCTGTCCTCCTGTCTTCGAACGCCGGGGCTCTTCGTCATCGTCGCTGTGCAGTCCCTTGTCCTTGTTTTCGGCATTTATTTTACCGGCCTATTTGAACACCCAGCAGTCTCTGTTAGCGTGGTTGGCTGGCTTATCCAGGGTGCCCTGAATTTGGCACGAGCGTTCAAGTATGCAGTCTAGACTGGACGGTCCCTGATTGTTTATTTTGAACGGCTTTTTCCGCTGACCGGATTTCGAGCCACTGAATCCGGCGTTGGCTGCCGTGTCTTCAGTGTTGTCTCCATTGTTCCGACGCTTATGTCTACTGCGCCGTGGCTTGCTGTTATTGTCGTGGACATCTGAGGTGCCTGAACTTATCGGCGTGGTGCTACTACGAGCCAACCAGCTATCCTCACCCGCACAAAAATGGCTCATGAGTGTCGTGAGGGCTGCCATGGACTTTGGTTTTTCCTTGCCGAGGTGTCGGGCGAGCCAGTCGTCACGGATATTATGCTTAAAGGCCGCCAGGGCTTCAGCGTCCGGACAGTCGACTATTTGGTTCTTTTTGGTTAGGAACCGAGTCCAGAATTTCCTGTCTGACTCTCCGGGCTGTTGGGTAATGTGGCTCAGGTCATCGGCATCTGGTGGTCGCACATATGTGCCCTGGAAGTTGTCGAGGAACACGTCCTCCAGGTTTTCCCAACTGCCAATGGAATTTGCCGGCAGGCTGTTTAGCCAATCTCGGGCTGGTCCTTTGAGTTTGAGCGGGAGATACTTGATGGCATGTAGATCGTCTCCGCGGGCCATGTGAATGTGGAGAAGGAAATCTTCGATCCATACTGTGGGGTCTGTTTTGCCATCGTATGATTCGATGTTTACGTGTTTAAACCCTTCTGGGAATTCATGATCCATCACTTCGTCAGTGAAGCAGAGGGGGTGTGTGGCGCCTCTATGCCGGGCTATGTGGCTACGCAGTTCGAATGAGTCCGGGTGGCTATGTTCAGCCCGACCGGACTTGTTCGTAGTGTATCCGGCGTGAAGATCATCGTCACGTGTTGGGGCCCCCGCGATCCATAGATCGATCTTGGCTGTCCTGCCTTGTTTTCCAGTATATCTTGCAGGTCCTGCCTATTGCCCCGGGCCGTAGTGTATTGGCGTGGGGGTGCGGGCTGGTATTCGGGCTGGTATGCCGTTTTATCCCGGCCATGAGGTGGCCGGTCAGCCGTCTTGTGCTCGAGTCCGTATTCCTTAGCTGCCAGGACTTCAGTCCATCTGTCTGTGAGCAGGTCTTGATCAGCTTGGAGCTACTGCTGTTTCTTTTTCAGGCTTCTCGCGGTGGCCATAAGCCGGCACTTGAAGCGCTCTTGCTCCACGGGGTCCTCGGGTACACTGAACTTGTCGTCGCCGAGGCTAATATCGTCCTCGGAGGGGGGCATGTAGTTGTCCTCCTCCGGATATCCATCCGTCGCCTGTTCGTCTGGGCTGTCCTGCCCATCTTCCCGTTCGGCCTGCTCGAAGGCGGGCTGATCGGGGTTGTATTCATCTTCGGCACCATCCAGACTGTTCTTGTCACCTGTGCCAGTATTGCTGTGGCGGGGCTTGGAGCGGCGCCGACGACGCCCATGCTTCGTTTTCTTCCTTGAGGGGTTATCCTCATTGCCTCATCGCCATTGGTTTCTTTTTGAGTGTCCACCATATATATATCATATGAGGAGGTGTCCGCCATTGGTCCTGTTCTTCTCCTGCATCGTCGTCCACACCGTCGATGTCTTCGGAATCGAAGTAAAGCACGTCGGTTAAATCATCGACCGTTGCAATGAAGTGGGTGGTGGGAGGGCAACGAATTCCTTCATCGCCTGCTTCCCACTCGAGCCGGACATAGTTCGGCCAAGAGTCTCCTGACAAAGAGAGAGACTTTAATGAGTTTAGCACTGCAAGTCTATATAAAACCATATGCTTCGATTAACTCATCAAAGTGTATATTCGAACTCCAAGATGCTTGCACCAGTCCATAGATGGATCACTGGAGCTTGCACACTTTGTTAGCTCCTTTAGGATTGACAAAAACCTTCTGGTTGCATCATATACAACTCTTCTTTAATAAATCCATTAAGGAATGCAGCTTTCACATCCATTTTCCAGATTTCATAAAATGTGGCAATTGCTAACATGATTCGGACAGACTTTTAAGCATCGATACGAGTGAGAAAACATCATTGTATTCAACACCTTGAACTTGGTCAAAACCCTTTTTCAACTAGTCTAGCTTTGTAGATAGTAACACTACTATCAGCGTCTGTCTTCCTCTTGAAGATCCATTTATTTTCTATGGCTTGCCGATCATCGGGCAAGTCAATCAAAGTCCACACTTTGTTCTCATACATGGATCCCATCTTAGATTTCATGGCCTCAAGCCATTTCGCGGAATCTGGGCTCATCATCACTTCCTCATAGTTCGTAGGTTCGTCATGGTCAAGTAACATGACCTCCAGAATAGGATTACCGCATCACTCTGGTGCGGATCTTACTCTGGTTGACCTAAGAGGTTTGGTAGTAACTTGATCTGAAGTTTCATGATCAATATCATTATCTTCCTCACTAATTGGTGTAGGAATCACTGGAACTGATTTCTGTGATGAACTACTTTCCAATAAAGGAGTAGGTACAGTTACCTCATCAAGTTCTACTTTCCTCCCACTCACTTCTTTCGAGAGAAACTCCTTCTCTAGAAAGGATCCATCTTAGCAACGAATATTTTGCCTTCGGATCTGTGATAGAAGGTGTACCCAACAGTTTCCTTTGGGTATTCTATGAAGACGCACTTCTTCGATTTGGGTTCGAGCTTATCAGGTTGTAACTTTTTCACATAAGCATCGCAAACCCAAACTTTAAGAAATGACAACTTTGGTTTCTTGCCAAACCATAGTTCATAAGGCGTCGTCTCAAAAAGTGAATGCAGTTGTCTCTAATGCATAACCCCAAAACGATAGTGGTAAATCAGTAAGATACATCATAGATCGCACCATATCCAATAAAGTGCGGTTATGACGTTCGGACACACCATTATGCTGTGGTGTTCCAGGTGGCGTGAGCTGTGAAACTATTCCATATTGTTTTATATGGAGGCCAAACTCATAACTCAAATATTCTCCTCTACGATCAGATTGTAGAAACTTTATTTTCTTGTTACGAAGATTCTCCACTTCACTCTGAAATTCTTTGAACTTTTCAAATGTTTCAGACTTGTGCTTCATTAAGTAGATATACTCATATCTGCTCAAATCATCTGTGAAGATCAGAAAATAATGATACCTGCCACGAGCATCAACACTCATTGGACGACATACATCGGTATGTATTATTTCCAACAAGTCAGTAGCTCGTTCCATTGTTGCAGAGAACGGAGTTTTAGTCATCTTGCCCAAAAAGCACGGTTCGCAAGCATCAAATGATTCATAACCAAGTGATTCCAAAAATCCATCTTTATGGAGTTTCTTCATGCGCTTTACACCGATATGACCCAAACGGCAGTGCCACAAATAGGTTGCACTATCATTATCAACTTTGCATCTTTTGGCATCAATATTATGAATATGTGTATCACTACGATCGAGATCCAACAAACTATTTTCATTGGGTGTATGACCATTGAAGGTTTTATTCATGTAAACAGAACATCAATTATTCTCTGACTTTAAATGAATAACCATATTGCAGTAAACATGATCAAATCATATTCATGCTCAACGCAAACACCAAATAACATTTATTTAGGTTTAACACTAATCCCAAAAGTATAGGGAGTGTGCGATGATGATCATATCAATCTTGGAACTACTTGCAACACTCATCGTCACTTCACCCTCAACTAGTCTCTGTTTATTCTGTAACTCCTGTTTCGAGTTACTAATTTTTAGCAACCAAACAAGTATCAAATACTCAGGGGCTACTATAAACACCAGTATGGTACACATCAATAACCTGTATATCAAATATACCCTTGTTCACTTTGCCATCCTACTTATTCACCAAATATTCAGGGAAATTACACTTCCAGTGACCATTTCCTTTGCAGTAGAAGCACTCAGTTTCAGGCTTTGGTCCAGCTTTGGGCTTCTTCACGGGAGTGACAACTTGCTTGCCATTCTACTTGAAGTTCCCTTTCTTTCCCTTTGCCCTTTTCTTGAAACTAGTGGTCTTGTCAATCATCAACACTTGATGCTCTTTCTTGATTTCTACCTTCGTCGATTTCAACCACGAAGAGCTTGGGAATCATTTTCATCATCCCTTGCATACTACAGTTCATCACGAAGTTCTAGTAACTTGGTGATGGTGACTAGAGAACTCTGTCAATCACTATCTTATCTGGAAGATTAACTCCCACTTAATTCAAGCGATTGTAGTACCCAGACAATCTGAGCACATGCTCACTAGTTGAGCAATTCTCCTTCACCTTTTAGCTATAGAAATTTTTGGAGACTTCATATCTCTCAACTCAGGTATTTGCTTGAAATATTAACTTCAACACCTGAAACATCTCATATGGTCCATGACGTTCAAAACATCTTTGAAGTCCCGATTCTAATCTGTTAAGCATGGTGTACAAAACTATCAAGTAGTCATCATATTTAGCTTAGCCAAACGTTCATAACGTCTGTATCTGCTCCTGCAACAGGTCAGTCACCTAGCGGTGCATCAAGGGCATAATTCTTCTGTGCAGCAATGAGGATAAACCTCAGATCATGGACCCAGTCCACATCATTGCTACTATCATCTTTCAACTTAGTTTTCTCTAGGGACACATATAAAACATAGGGAAGCAACAATGCAAGCTATTGATCTACAAAATTATTTGAAAAATACTATTAGGACTAAGTTCATGATAAATTAAAGTTCAATTAATCATATTACTTAAGAACTCCCACTTAGATAGACATATCTCTAATCATCTAAGTGATCACGTGATCCAAATCAACTAAACCATAACCGATCATCACGTGAAATGGAGTAGTTTTCAATGGTGAACATCACTATGTTGATCATATCTACTATATGATTCACGCTCATCCTTTCGTTCTTAGTGTTTCGAGGCCATATCTGCATATGCTAGGCTCGTCAAGTTTAACCCGAGTATTCTGCGTGTGCAAAACTGGCTTGCACCCGTTGTAGATGGACGTAGAGCTTATCACACCCGATCATCACGTGGTGTCTCGGCACGACTAACTTTGACAACGGTGCATACTCAGGGAGAACACATTTATCTTGAAATTTAGTGAGAGATCATCTTATAATGCTACCGTCAATCAACGAAAAATAAGATGCATAAAGGATAAACATCACATGCTATCAATATAAGTGATATGATATGACCATCATCATCTTGTCCTTGTGATCTCCATCTCCGAAGCACCGTCATGATCACCATCGTCACCGGCGCGACACCTTGATCTCCATCGTAGCATCGTTGTCATCTCGCCAACTATAGATTCTACGACTATCGCTACCGCTTAGTGATAAAGTAAAGCAATTACAGGGCGATTGCATTGCATACAATAAAGCGACAACCATATGGCTCCTGCCAGTTGCCGATAACTCGGTTACAAAACATGATCATCTCATACAATAAAATATAGCATCATGTCTTGACCATATCACATCACAACATGCCCTGCAAAAACAAGTTAGACGTCCTCTATTTTGTTGTTGCAAGTTTTACGTGGCTGAGCAAGAACCGTTCTTACCTACGCATCAAAACCACAACGATAGTTCACCAAGTTAGTGCTGTTTTAACCTTCTCAAGGACCGGGCGTAGCCACACTCGGTTCAACTAAAGTTGGAGAAACTGACACCCGCCAGCCACCTATGTGCAAAGCACATCGGTAGAACCAGTCTCGCGTAAGCGTACGTGTAATGTCGGTCCGGGCCGCTTCATCCAACAATACCGCCGAACCAAAGTATGACATACTGGTAAGCAGTATGACTTATATCGCCCATAACTCACTTGTGTTCTACTCGTGCATATAACATCTACGCATAAAACCAGGCTCTGATGCCACTGTTGGGGAACGTAGTAATTTCAAAAAAATTCCTACGCACACGCAAGATCATGGTGATGCATAGCAACGAGAGGGGAGAGTGTTGTCCACGTACCCTCGTAGACCAAAAGCTAGCACAACGCGGTTGATGTAGTCGTACGTCTTCACGATCCGATCGATCAAGTACCGAACGTACGACACCTTCGAGTTCAGCACACGTTCGGCTCGTTGACGTCCCACGAACTCCGATCCAGCAGAGCTTTGCGGGAGAGTTCAGTTAGCACGACGGCGTGATGACGGTGTTGATGATGCTACTAATGCAGGGCTTCGCCTAAGCACCGCTACGATATTACCGAGGTGGAATATGGTGGAGGGGGGCACCGCATACGGCTAAGAGATCAAGAGATCAATTGTTATGTCTAAAGGTGCCCCCTACCCCCGTATATAAAGGAGGGAGGGAGAGGCCGGCCCTAGAGGAGGGCGTGCCAAGTGTGGGGAGTCCTACTAGGACTCCCAAGTCCTAGTAGGATTCCCCTTTCCTTTCCGGAGTTGGAGAGAAGGAAAGAGGGGGAGAGGGAGAAGGAAAAGGGGGTTGCACCCCTTGTCCAATTCGGACCAGAGGGGGGGCGCGCGCCTCCTTCCATTTGGCCTCTCTCCTCTATTCCCGTATGGCCCAATAAGGCCCATATACTCCCCGGCGAATTCCCGTAACTCTCCGGTACTCCGAAAAAAATACCCGAATCACTCGGAACCTTTCCGAAGTCCGAATATAGTCGTCCAATATATCGATCTTTACGTCTCAACCATTTCGAGACTCCTTGTCATGTCCCTGATCTCATCCGGGACTCCGAACTACCTTCAGTACATCAAAACACATAAACTCATAATACCGATCGTCACCGAACTTTAGGCGTCAGGACCCTACGGGTTCGAGAACTATGTAGACATGACCGAGACACGTCTTTGGTCAACAACCAATAGCGGAATCTGGATGCTCATATTGGCTCCCTCATATTCTACGAAGATCATTATCGGTCAAACCGCATAACAACATACGTTGTTCCCTTTGTCATCGGTATGTTACTTGCCCGAGATTCGATCGTCGGTATCTCAATACCTAGTTCAATATCGTTACCGACAAGTCTCTTTACTCGTTATGTAATGCATCATCCCACAACTAACTCATTAGTCACATTGCTTGCAAGGCTTATAGTGATGTGCATTACCGAGAGGGTCCAGAGATACCTCTCCGACAATCAAAGTGACAAATCGTAATCTCGAAATACGCCAACTCAACAAGTACCTTCTGAGACACCTGCAGAGCACCTTTAGAATAACCCAGTTATGTTGCGACGTTTGGTAGCACAAAGTGTTCCTCCGGTAAACGAGAGTTGCATAATCTCATAGTCATAGGAACATGTATAAGTCATGAAGAAAGCAATAGCAACATACTAAACGATCAAGTGCTAAGCTAACGGAATGGGTCAAGTCAATCACATCATTATCCTAATGATGTGATCCCGTTAATCAAATGACAACTCATGTCTATAGTTAGGAACTTAACCATCTTTGATTAACGAGCTAGTCAAGTAGAGGCATACTAGTGACACTGTGTTTGTCTATGTATTCACACATGTATTATGTTTTCGGTTAATACAATTCTAGCATGAATAAACATTTATCATGATATGAGGAAATAAGTAATAACATTATTATTGCCTCTAGGGCATATTTCCTCCAATCAGCGCATCCTTCTTGTCGGAGGGGACGGTGATGACAGTTGTCGGTGTCAAAACCGGCGAATCTCGGGTAGGGGGTCCCGAACTGTGCGTCTAGGCGGATGGTAACAGGAGACGAGGGACACGATGTTTTACCTAGGTTCGGGCCCTCTCGATGGAGGTAAAACCCTACGTCCTGCTTGATTAATATTGATGATATGGGTAGTACAACAGTAGATCTACCACGAGATCAAGGAGGCTAAACCCTAGAAGCTAGCCTATGGTATGATTGTTGTAATGGAAGTTATGTCCTACGGACTAAAGCACTCCGGTTTATATAGACACCAGAGAAGGCTAGGGTTACATAGAGTCGGTTACAATGGTAGGAGATCTACATATCCGTATCGCCAAGCTTGCCTTCCACGCCAAGGAAAGTCCCATGGGACAGAGTCTTCAATCTTTTATCTTCGTAGTCTTGGAGTCCGGCGGATGATGATAGTCCCTGTCCGGACACCCCCTAGTCCAGGACTCCCTCAGTAGCCCCTGAACCTGGATTCAATGACGATGAGTCTGACGTGCATAATGTTCGGCATTGCAAGGCGGGTTCCTCCTCCGAATAATCCAAAGAAGATTGCGAACACCAGGATAGTGTCCGGCTCTGCAAAATAAATTCCACATTCCACCGTAGAGAGAATAAAATGTACACAAGCTCAATCTGCTGACGTATTCTGCGGCATGACGTCACACCACTACCAAGCCTTTACTTGAATCGTTTTTTATTATACCGCCTCAGCGCGTTTAGCGAAGCGGTTTTCTTGGCACGTCTTGTCGAAGCAAAGATCGTGTTCCCCTTATTCCGGGATTCTCATCAATATGGACGTGGTTAACCCAACCGCGCCATTTATGGTGGCGCTTGGGAGATAAGCGAGTTTTACCAGGCTAGTGGGGACGCATAGTTTCGTCCGCCTATATATAAGGGATAAGGATTCACCTTTTCACCTACGCCTTCTTCCTCCTTTGCTTATCCATCTCCGCGCACTCGAGCTCCAGCGCCCAAGTTTGCGCATCTCATCTCGACCTTCTCCGACCATGTCCGGAGCGGGAGGTAAATGGTTGGCCTCCACCGTCAAGGAGGAGCACATCACAAGGCTGCGCAGTGCCGGATACCTTTCCGGCAACGTCGCGCACCGGCTGCCCGACGAGGGGCAGCTCATCCCCACCCCCAGGCCCCATGAGAGGGTCGTTTTCCTTCCCCACTTCCTCCGCGGACTGGGCTTTCCACTTCATCCCTTCGTCCGGGGGCTCATGTTCTAATACGTCCTGAATTTCCACGATCTAGCACCGAACTTCATCCTCAACATATCGGCGTTTATCCTCGTGTGCAAGGCCTTCCTCTGCATCTAGCCCCACTTCGGCTTGTGGCTCAAGACCTTCAATGTCAAGCCGAAGGTAGTGAAGGGCACTCAAGCGGAATGCGGAGGCGCCATGTTGGGCAAGATGCCCAACGTCCTTTGGTTCGAAGGGGCCTTCGTGGAGTCCGTCAAGGGGTGGCAATCGGGGTGGTTCTATATCACCTAGCCGCGCGACCCTACGTGGGCGGCGGCCCCCCGAGTTCAGATCTGGAATCCCTACGCAGCTCACTTCCTGGAAAGAGAAGGGCTTGCTGTGGGGTAATTCGAAGGAGCTGACGGGACTCCAAGCCTGTATCCAGAAGCTGGTGAATAAAAAGCTCAGGCTGGTTAACGTGGTCCAAGTAATGCTCGTCCGCCGGATTCTCCCATGCCAAGATCAGGCATTCAATCTGTGGGAGTTCAATCTGGAACAGCACCAGGCATTGAGCGGGCTCTTTGACACGACGTCTGGCGCCTAGAGGGTCTTTGTTTAAAGGCGCCAAGCCCCGCATCCATGCGGAAGATCGAGATTTCACTCGCGGCGTCCGGTGACGAGGTAAGTGATTCTACCCCTTTACGGGACACTTATTGTTAATAAATTGATTCTGAGCGGGTTTCAATCTCCCTTTTCCTTTAACAGGAATGGATGAAGAAGGCCGAGCAGCTCATCTTCCCGGCTCCCATGCCAGAAGACCCAGTGGATGCCCGTCTAGCGGGGTTGCTGGTTCCGGCACCGCATGTGGAGCCGGAGAAGAAGGCCAAGAAGGTGGCCACGGGCACTCGAAAGAGTTCCTGTCTTCAGGTCTCCGACGACTCCGAGGCGGACTCTTCCCCCGAAAATGAGGAGAAGGAAGAAGACTCTCTCCCGGAGGAGGGAGAGAGGAAGAGGAAGGCTTCCCCGACAGGGGAGGCCGAAGGGTCCAAGAGGGGGAGAACTATTCCCCCGGACAACTCTGCCAACACCAACGTTGGCGGTGAAGAGTGGCCCTCAAGGGCCAAGCCTCAGGCGAGATCGTAAGTATCCGGATCCCTGAATGATCTATAATTTCTTCTGTGTCACATAGTGTCCTTCTAATGCCGCATACTGCCTGCAGTCCGACCGATGATGATCTCCTTGCTTCATCGAGCGGGTCGTTGGCTCCGTCGGATGTGGATTCCATCCCGACTGCCTCCACCCCTCGCGCCGATGAGGACGCCGAGGTGGGATCCCAAAAAGGGACCCATCAGGAGGAGGCTCCGGAGGCGCCGCAAGGCAGCCTCCCGGACTTTGCGCCGGACTCTATGCCGGAACCTGCAATGGTTCCTGAGTCTGGCAGGCGGCCCCTTCGCAAGAAGGGGCAAGACCGTGACACCGGCGGCCCCCGTCCAACCGGAGGCACCGGACAACTTGTTGGAGGTGCTCAAAGGCGCTTCCATCGAGGAAGAACACCGCACTATCATGAGTGCGGTGATTCAGAAGGTTCAGCTCGCCAAAAGCGGGCTGACCGAAGCCTGCAGCAGCCTTCTAACAGGCTTTGACGTAAGAAGTTAAAATTATGTAATGTAATACCGCATAGACAGTAGCCCCTGATGCTCAGTTCGGTGTTTGGAAAGAAAAGTCGGATGAGGATCTAAAAGATATCTGTGAGGTTGCTAAAAAATATATGTCAATATGGGTTTGCAGCGCTTATTTGACATCTGCCAGACCGATGCGGAGGTCGGTGCGTTGAAGCAGGATCTCGAGCGGTCCGAGCAAGAGCTCGGCCGTGCCAAAAAGCAGCTCGAGGACAAAGAAGGTGAGTAACACCACTTTGAAAGTTTACCTTACAGAAAAGGATTTAGGTTGCAAATAAAAATGACAAGGATAACGTGGGTACTGTAGGGGCCACTAACAAGGTGGCAACCGTGAAGGAGTCTGTGTCCGCGGCCGAACGCAATGCGGCCGCCGAACGGGCAGAGCGAGAGAAGCAGGAGGCGCGGGTGGCGGAAGTGCGGCAAGAGCTCCAGGCTCTCATGGAGAAGCATGAGAGTTTGGAGCGCGACTCAAAGACTCAAGAGTCCGAGCTCGCCTCGGCTCTCGAAAGTGCCAAGTCCGCCAAGGCCGAGGCCCGTAAGGCCCTTCAGGAGGTTGAAGATGTGAAGAAGATAGCGGCGGGTAAGGCATTTTTCATGCAAAGCAAGCATGTTAATGTAAACTACCTGACACTTACCCGAATTCGGAGCTCTCCAGGGGCGTTTGCAGATCTGCCGCGCAGTGTATCCGATGCCGCCGCATTCTCTGATGGCGAGGAGGAGCTCAACGGAGAAGGTCTTCGGTCTCGATATGCCGAGGCGGCCATCCGGTGCCCCCTAGCGACCAACTGAAGCAGCTGGTCGAGCTCCACAAGGCGGCTGAGGAGGCCATGAAGGGCCTCATAGTCCGGCTGTAGCCTGGACAAGCCATGCATGGGAGCTACTTCGGCCTCGTGCGGCGGCTGGTGGATGCGCGCCCCTGGGTGGAGGTCATCAAGCGCTCCGCCGGTATTGAAGGTGCTCGTTGGGCCCTTGCCCGCGCAAAGGTGCACTGGGGCAGGCTGGATGCGGAGAGGCTTCTTACTGACCCGCCGCCAGCGGGCAAGGAGTATCGTACGCCCAAAATCTACTATAAGACTGTCCTGAAGGGTGCCCGCAATATTGCGGATGAGTGCCCCAGAGATGTAATTCTTGAGTAAACTCGCTATGTATTATCCTGTGCGTTGAAGACTTTGTTCATATGCGCTAAGCAACGCTTGTTTAATTTAAAATATTACCTTCTGTGCGGCCGTTTATAAAATCTGAGAAATGGTAAGTCGTCGGCTTCAGCCCCCATGCCACTAGTTTGGGGTGTTGGGATAAACTTGAGCACTCTTGTTCCCATTTTGGGTCCATCTAGGAGGCGCCAACACAACGTAACAAGGCAACTGGACTTATAATGCTTGAACACTCTCACTTAGCCATAGAATTCTATAATTTTAAATTTGGTGAAGCCCCGGTATTCGAATACCGAATTGGGCGCTATCCACGCTTCGTCGGACATCATCCGATACTTCGTCAAGCGGCATAAGTCTTTAGGGACCGAAAAGACCTCTCGAACAGCGACCAGTCTCTCGCCTTATCATGCGGTCAGTTTTAGCTTTCTCCACGGAGGCGCCACCCAGCTCAACCGGGCGCAATCGCGATGGTTCTCCCAAAGTGCCACCTTAGCCGATGAACGGAACGTAAGGCACCAAAATGTGGGAGCCGGGCAAACCCAACTATTGACCCAAGACATGATTCAGAGCCGATTCATATAATGCTATAAGTTCGGGGTGCCGCACTTGTGAAAGTGTTCGGACTTATCACACCATAATGCGGGGAACATAAGCCCCTGGTGTATTCGGCTGTACCAAAATATACGGGTGCACGATGTCATTAATGAACATATATGTAAAGTAATGCAATAATAGACAAAAAGTGCTGTATTATTTATTTAAGGGATCTTGCTATGAGTGCGGAATGATACAAATAGTGCGGTAAGCAAGGGATTGGACTAATTAAACATGTCCCCCTCCAGGGGTAGGCTGCGGACTGGTGTGTATAATCAAATTTAATGCTCGTAATGGAGACCACCTGAGTGTTCATCGCAGCCTTCTTTCTTCCCTGGCTGTTGCATCGTGAGTTCGGTGGGTCCATCGCCGAACGGGGCTTCTGGTAAATGGACTCCTGTATAAAAAAGAAGTAAAATAAAAAGAGTGACACACTTGGGAGCCCCTGGTGTGGTCGAGCCGCACTCTGGGTCTATTGTGGTCGTGCCCCTCCCCCTAGGCCCATGGTATCTTCAGAGCGTAATGATGTACGCGGAGGGTTGGTCTTGCAATTTTGCGAGGGCTGGGGTTGGGGCCGCATTGTTACACGTGCTCGGAACGTGCCAGGTGGTTTTTGTTGATGTTGCTCCGGGCTCGTTTGGCCGTGTCCGGCCGTTTAATGGCCGAACTCGAAAATTGCCTTAGAAGGCTGCTTTGTACTTCTGCCGCGAGAGCCGCTGTATGTTCCTCCGTTCGGAGGGAGCGTTCCGTATTTCCGTTGACCGTGATGACTCCATGAGGACCTGGCATCTTGAGCTTGAGGTATGCGTAATGCGGCACCGCGTTGAACTTTGCAAACACGGTTTATCCGAGCAGAGCGTGATAGCCGCTGCGGAATGGGACTATGTCGAAGATTAACTCCTTGCTCCGGAAATTGTCCGGGGATCCGAAGACCACTTCCAGTGTGTCTGAGCCTATACAATTGGCCTCAACACCTGGTATAACGCCTTTGAAGGTCGTCTTTGTAGGCTTAATCCTTGAGGGGTCTATGCCCATCTTGCGCACTGTATCCTGATAAAGCAGGTTCAGGCTACTGCCGCCGTCCATCAGGACTCTCGTGAGGTGAAATCCATCGACGATTGGGTCTAAAACCAATGCGGCGAATCCGCCATGGCGGATCTCTGGTCGGATGGTCTCTTGGTCGAAAGTGATCGGGCAAGAGGACCATGGATTGAACCGAGGCGGCGGCTCCATCGCATATACGCCCCTTAGTGCACGCTTCCGCTCCCTCTTGGGTATATGGGTTGCGTATATCATATTCACCATCCGCACTTGTGGGGGGAAACCCTTCTGTCCTCTATTGTTCGGCGGTCGGGTCTCTTCCTCGTCGTCGCTGTGTAGCCCCTTGTCATTGTTTTCGGCAATTAACTTGCCTGCCTGCTTGAATTCCCAACAATCTCTGTTGGTGTGATTAGCTGGCTTTTCGGGGGTGCCATGTATCTGGCATAAGCGGTCGAGTATTCGGTTTAAATTGGACGGACCCGGAGTGGTTCTTTTGAATGGCTTCTTCCGCTGACCGGGTTTAGAGCCTCGGAATCCGGCGTTGACCGCCGTATCCTCCTTGTCGTCGCCGTTAATGCGGCGTTTATTTTTGCTTCGACGCGACCTACCATTGTGGTCCTTGGTGTCTGGACTGCTAGAATTTTTAAGGTTGTTGCTGCGAGCTAGCCAGCTGTCCTCTCCCGCGCAGAAGCGGGTCATTAGAGATGTGAGGGCTGCCATGGATTTCGGCTTTTCCTGTCCTAGGTGCCGGGCTAGCCACTCATCGCGAATGTTATGTTTGAAGGCTGCAAGGGCCTCTGCATCCGGAGAGTCGACGATTTTATTTTTCTTTGTTAAGAACCGTGTCCAGAACTGTCTGGCCGATTCGTGTGGCTACTGAATTATGTGGCTTAGGTCATCGGCGTCTGGTGGTCGCACATATGTGCCCTTGAAGTTGTCGAGGAATGCGGCTTCCAGGTCTTCCCAACACCCAATTGACTCTGCGGGCAAGCTGTTAAGCCAATGCCGAGCTGGTCCTTTAAGCTTGAGTGGGAGATACTTGATGGCGTGGAGATCGTCGCCGCGGGCCATATGGATGTGAAGGAGATAATCTTCGATCCAAACCGCGGGGTCTATTGTGCCCTCATAGGATTCAATGTTGACGGGTTTGAACCCTTCAGGGATTTGATGATCCATTACTTCGTCAGTGAAGCATAGCGGGTGTGCGGCGCCTCTGTGTTGAGCAATATCACGACGTAGCTCGAGTGAGCGTTGTCTGCTGTGTTCGGCCCGGCCGGAGTTGTTGTATCCGGCGCGACGGTATTCGTCGTGGGTCGTGGGGCACCCACGTGATCCATAGATGGATCTGGATTGTCTTGCCTTATCCTCCAATATGTCCCGCAAGTCCGGCGCGTTCCCTCGTGGCTTCGTACTTTTCGAGCGATGTCGGGGTACGGTCTTGATGGAAGGCCTAGATGCCTCTCTGTCGCGACCACGGGGTGGTCGGTCGGCCGTATTGTGCGCTGGTGATGAAGGTATGTATGCTTCCTCCTCTAATCGGGGGAGCAACTTGTGTTGGGTAGCTTTTGGAGGGGCGTTCGAGTTCGTACTCTTCGACCGCGAGGACCTCGGTCCATCGATCGGCAAGCAGGTCTTGATCAGCTTGAAGCTGCTGCTGCTTTTTCTTTAGGCTATTTGCCGTGGCGATAAGCCTGCGTTTAAAACGCTCTTGTTCGATGGGATCCTCTGGCACTACGAATTCGTCGTCGTTGAGGCTTGCCTCATCTTCGGAGGGAGGTATGTAATTATCATCCTCGACCTCTTCATCCGCCGCTCTCGTGAGGGCTTGCTTCGCATCCTCTGCGCTGAATCTTCTTTGGAGGGGATTGTCTTCGGCACTTTCTAGGGTATTATTATCTCCTGTGCGGAATCTCCATTCTTCTTTGTGGCGAGATTTAGAGCGGCCCACGACGTCGGCGCTTGGGCTGTTTCTTTAAGGGATCTGCCTCCGCCGCTTCTTCGCCGTCCCCATCTTTTGGGGTGTCCACCATGTATATGTCATATGACGAGGTGGTCTTCAAAGTGCCTCGTAGGCGCTGGTTCTTGTTAAATCTCTCGCATCGTCGCCCATACCGCCGATGTCTTCGGAGTCGTAGTCTAGCATGTCGGTTAAATCTTCGATAGTAGCTACAAAGTGGGAGGTGGGTGGGCTTTGAATTTCTTCGTCGTCCGCTTCCCAACCATCCTGGCCGTAATCCGGCCAGGGCTCTCCGGATAGCGAGAGATGCTTTAGCGAATTTAGGATGTCGCCAAAGGGCGAGTGCTGAAAGATGTCCGCAGCGGTGAACTCCATGATCGGCGCCCAATTGGATTCAATTGACAGGGGCACGGGAGGTTCGGAGTCCGGCAGGGATTCGGGCACCTCGGAATCACGAGCTTTATAGGGGACAAGGTCAGTGTTCGGCTCCATCGCCGTGGAAGTTGCAGCCCCTGAGGCGGTGTCCAGCCACCGGTCCTCGATCTGGGCGATCGGCTCCGGACTAAGGGCCGGAGCGGATTCATGTGCGGCCACCAAGGCACTGTCCGGCGGCAGAGCTAGATCATGCCCATCGCGACAGTGCGGCACGCTCGGCTGTGGCTCGAGCCCGTTGAAGATCAAGTCCCCGCGGACGTCGGCCGTGAAGTTTAGGCTTCCGAACCTGACCTGACGGCCAGGGGCGTAGCTTTCGATCCTGGACGGCGTTGTTGTTGATTGAAGAAGCCATCGAGCCTATCGGTGACGACACAGAGGAACTCTCAATGAAAGCACCAATGTCGGTGTCAAAACCGGCGGATCTCGGGTAGGGGGTCCCGAACTGTGCGTCTAGGCGGATGGTAATAGGAGACGAGGGACACAATGTTTTACCTGTGTTCGGGCCCTCTCAATGGAGGTAAAACCCACGCCCCGCTTGATTAATATTGATGATATGGGTAGTACAAGAGTAGATCTACCACGAGATCAAGGAGGCTTAACCCTAGAAGCTAGCCTATGGTATGATTGTTGTAATGGAGGTTATGTCCTACGGACTAAAGCCCTCTGGTTTATATAGACACCGGAGAAGGCTAGGGTTACACAGAGTCAGTTACAACGGTAGGAGATCTACATATAAGTATCGCCAAGCTTGCCTTCCACGCCAAGGAAAGTCCCATCCGGACACGGGACGGAGTCTTCAATCTTGTATCTTCGTAGTCTTGGAGTCCGGCGGACGATGATAGTCCGGCTGTCCGGACACCCCCTAGTCCAGGACTCCCTCAACAGTCATCGACCCAGGCATCTTCAGTGTGTTGTAGACGTAATGCGACGCCGCCATGAACTTGGCCAGTGACGGGCGACCGAGGATCCCGTTGTAGGGCAAGGGGATCTTGGCTACATCGAAGACAATCCTGTCCATCATGTAGTTCAACTCTCCTCCAAACGTCACTGGCAGCGTGACCTTACCCTTTGGCTGACTCCTTCCCAAGTTGACCCCTTCAAACGTGCTTTTGATCACAATGGCGAGATCTCCATCAGGAATCTACAGCCTTTTGATCACAACAGGCGAGATCAAGTTCAGACCGGCCCCGACGTCAACTAGCATCTTTGTCACCTTGAGGTTGCGTATCGTTGGCGAAACCAACAATGGCAGACACTCGACCGCAGTTGTGCGATCAGGGTGGTCCTCGGTGTCAAAGATGATGGGCGTGCTGGACCATTTCAGTGGCTTCCGTGCGTCTAATGACGTCTCCACCGCCGTGATCTCACGCGCCCACTGCTTGAGCTGGCGGTGAGAGGTATGCAGCCAGGCACCACCGTCGACGCACATGGCGTCTGTAGCTTTTTGAAACACATGGTCGCCAGACTCGTCGTCCTGGTCATGATCATCATCTTCCTGCTTCTTGTCGCGGCCCCAGGCGGGCCTCTCTTGCTGGTTATCCTTGCCGCGGCGGCCCCCTTGGCTGCCACGCTTCTTGCCGGATCCTTCGGCACCGTATTGACCCTTCTCCTCGTCCCGCCTCTCATATTTAGCTTTTTTGCTTCTCAGCAAGCAACTCAACTTGTCGGCAGTTCTGGAGGTCGTGGCCCTTGGTGCGGTGGATTTTGCAATACTGCTTGTCGGAGCTTCCTGGCTTATCGGCAGCCGCCAAGGCCCGGCAAGCGGCACACTCGGCGACTTCCTTGCCAGGGTCGCTCGCCTTGGCCTTCTTGGCAGCGCCGATGTCATCGGACCCCTCGACGGCAAGCACAGCCTTGCCCTTGCGCTTTCTATTAGGCACCGACCCTTCTTCGTCGGGGCAGCGGTGTCATCGTCTGTGGAGTCGGTTTCCGCACCAGCGTCCTCGGCAGGGTACTTCCTCCCCTCTTCAGCTCGAGCGCACCTATCGGCCAGAACATAAAGTTCGGACACATCTTTGACCTTGTTCATCACCAGCTCTTCACGCATCTTGCGGCTGCGCACATTCTGATGGAATGTGCTGATCACGACGGCGGGGTGAACGTCTGGGATGTTGTATTGCACCCGGCTGAACCTCTGGATGTACTTGCGAAGGTTTTCCCCTTCCTTCTGGGGGATGATATGCAGATCGCTTGCCTGGCCATGAGCTTGATGGCCTCCAGTGAAGGCGCCAACAAACTCGTAACACATGTTCGACCAGGAAGAAATGGAATCCGCTGGCAAGTGCATCAACCACATGACATTGGGCTTAAGTGCCAACGGGAAGTAATTGGCAAGCACCTTGTCGTCGCGGGCTCCATCATCTTGCATCACAATGGTGTAGATGCCGAGGAACTCGGACGGGTGAGTCTTGCCATTGTACTTCTCGCCAACGTCGGGCTTGAACATGCGGTGGGAGGGCCACTGAAACTGCCGCAACTCACGGGTAAAGGCTGGGAAACCCTCCTCGTAAGGTAGACCACCGTAGCCTCCCGGTGCCGGGTGGTCCATAGTGGGCCCTGCCTGCCTATCTGACTGGTGGCGCGCATCGCGCCGGCGTTCGATGGTGGTTCGAGCGTCTTCAAGGGCTCGCTCCCGAAGAACTTGGCGTTGATCATAGTGGGTCCATGGATCGGACGACGCTATGGAAATGTTGTCACACGCATCATCACGACGAATCGACACCCGCGGCAACTGCCATGGGGGAGGAGAGTGCACCATGGCTGCACCACCTCCGGCCCTTCGACCACCGGCGTGCGGTGGCTCGACGGAGCGTCGGCTTGCAGGCCCCGCTGGTCGCGGCTCATCTTTGTTGGCGATGCCAACGAGCCTCCGGACGGTGGCTCTCCACTCGTTGAGCTTCTCCGTGGCAGGAGGGAAATCAAGGAGCAGCTGCGCGGTCGCCAAAGCTTCTGCTGGCGTGGGCGGCAGCGAGAGCTGCGTGGACCGTGACGCACTCCGACTTCTAACTATGTTAGAAGGAGCTCTATCACGGCCTTGCGACTGTACGCCATTTCCGCCAGTACTTCGTCGTGCATGCCGGCCCCCTTCATCCTGTGAAGGATGTACAGGACTCTTCCCAGGTCAGCGCCCGGGGTCACTAGCATGGTGACGCTGCTCATCGCGCACAACTTGGGGAGAGCGTGTCGTGGGCGCCGGCGCCAGCGTCTTAGAGGCCGCCGTGCCACCAATAGGTGGCACGCCCTGGAGGGCCCCGCTACACCTGCGGGGGGCTCAACTCCGTCTTTGGATCTGGCGGCGTGCGGCTCGTCGTCTTGTGTACGAATGACGCTGCTCGCCAGGCTCCGACTGCCAGAGCTGTGGGTGTTCGCGGGCTGCGCCACGGGTTCTGTCCACGACTGCCCTACTACTCGCCCGCAACGGTACGGGCAGTCCGGCTCCGGATGGAACGATCGTTGTCGTCGTCTTCCTCTTGGGAGCCATGGCGACGAAGAACTGCTAGACTAGCTGCTAGACCAGATTTTCACAACTGCGCCCCCTACCTGGCGTGCCAAAGATGTCAGTGAGAACGACACCTATGGGATCACTGGAATCCCTACTACGGTCGGCGGGCAGGGGGTTGTGCAAAGAGCGGGTCTAAGAGCTAGCACATAGATCGTTTACCCAGGTTCGGTCCGCGAGGATGCGTAATACCCTAGTCCTGCTTTGGTGTATATTTGAGTGTTCTTGAGCTAGCTATGGTGCGTGACTTGCTCAAAAGAGCCGAATCCTTCTCCCGTATGCCTCGGGCCTCCTTTTATAGGAAAAAGGGGACGCCATAGTGGCACACAGGAGGTGGAAAGTGCATGCGGTGGTTGAGTTTATCCTCTAGCAGCGTTGGACAAATGCATTTAATGTGCTGCCGACGTGCCCTTCCTGCTGTCACCGCTTCGCCTCGCTTGGACGCGCGTCCAGGCCAGCGCGGCGTGCGGCGCCATGTAGGCTGGCAGGCTGCTGGGTTGGTGCGGTGTAAGGGTCTTCATGAAGATCTACATGCCACCACGCAGGTGCTTGCTGACCTGGTCCTGGGGCCGCACGTCGCCATGCAGGTGCTCGCCTGCCTGGCTGGGCTGGCAGCTGCATGGGAACGGCGGTGGAGCCTTGGCGGGCGCGGGCCTAGCCGCGGCCCCACTGGTTTCTTCGACAAGGGTCTTGCCGGGGCCCTGACAAGGGTCTTGCCGCGGCACTGTGGTCGTCCCCAGCAAGGATCTTGCCGGAGGTCTCGTGGATTTCCTCGGCAGGGATCATGCCGAGGATCATCGTCTTCTGGTCCTCATTTGATCTTGTGTGTTAATGATCTTCACAAAGATCTGCATGCCACTGTGGAGGTGCCTCCCGATCCTTGGTTCCAATGGGATTGGCAATGTTGGAACCCTTGGGCTCAAGGGTGGCGCGCTCTGCTGGCATTGGGAAAGCTGCCCCGGCAAGGCTCTTGCCGGGCCCGCGGAGACCGCCTTGCCGGGGGAGTCCACCTCGCCCTCTTGCCCTTTGTGCTTCTGGCCTTGGCGTTGCCTTGATTGTCTTGTGGCTTCGGCTTCCATCCTCTGCCCTGCTAAGTGTGGCCGCGGGCGCGTCTCTGACTGCCCGTGCACAAGTAAAGGGGTTCAAAGTAGAGCCCCTACTTCGTACACCGACACAAGGGGTCGCTTGGTCCCATAGCTGGCCATGGTTTTCCCACAAGACCATGCTATTGTGGGACGTGGTGGAACCCTCTGAGGACTTGCAGAACCCTCTGGAACCTTTCGGTGGCTTCCTGATACAATACCAAAAAACAGACTTTTTCCTGGAACCCCGACAACAACTTTCCATATATAAATCTTTACCTCCAGACCATTCCAGAGCTCTTCGTGACGTTGCAGATCCCATCGGGGACTCCAAACAACCTTCAGATTTTTCCACTATTAATATCTCAATACTACCCTAGCGCTACTGGCTGTTAAGCATGCGACCCTACGTGTTCGAGAATCATGCAAACATGACCGAGACTCCTCTCCATTCAATAACCAATAGCGGCACCCAGATGCCCATATTGGTTCCTACGTTGTCAACGAAGATCTTTATTGGTTGACCAATGATGTCAAGGATTTAGACAATCCCATATGAATTCCCTTTGTCCTATGATATGTTACTTGTCCGAGATTCGACCGTTGGTATCTCCATACCTAGTTCAATCGTTCCCTAATACAAGATCCCGTGACTAAACTCATTAGTCACATGAAGCTTCTTATGATTTTGTATTACTGAGATTGCCCAAAGATATCTCTCTGTCACACGGAGCGACAAATACAATCTCGATCCATGCAACCAATAGACACATTCGGAGATACCTGTAGAGGACGTTTATGATCACCCAGCTATGAAGTGACATTTTATAGCACACAAGGCATTCCTCCGGTATCCGGGAGTGGCATGATATCATGGTCTAAGGAACTGATACTTCACATGAAGAAAGCTATTGCAAATAACTAAATGATCTGATGCTATATGGTCGGGTCTGTCCATCACATCATTCTCCTAATGATGTGATACCGTAATCAAATGACAACTCATGTCTATGGTTAGGAAACCATAACCATCTTTGATCAATGAGCTAGTCTAGTAGAGGCTTACTAGGGACACAATGTAGTTTATGTATTCACACATGTATTTAAGTTCCGGACAATACAATTTTAGCATGAATAATAAACATTTATCACGAACGGGAAATATGATAGTAACCAATTTATTATTGCCTCCAAGGCATATTTCCAATAGGGCGGGCACAAGCACCCATTGCTGCCAGTGTGGGGGAGTAGCAAGCGGCGGGACCAGGGGACAACACGAGGGAGGCGCGGACTGCGCAGCCCGCACGGAACCAAGCGCGGGCCTGGAGGAGCCAACGCCGGCTTCCTCGCTGCGGCGGAGGGGGAGAGGCGAGGCCAATCCGGAACTTCCATCTGTGTCCACCTTGGACCTCTCGAGGGCAATGCGAAGGGCTAGATCCTCGAAGGTGTCGAAGGAGGAACGATTGCTAGTGCTCGACCTGGCGGTCGCAGTCACCGGAGTGGTCGGAGGGGATCGGATCGAGCAAATCAGGGGAAAGAAAAAGAGACGGATCAATAGTGGAGCGAGCTAGGGTTTCTGGATTGGGGATATTTCTGAGGACGAAGTAGGGTCGGGTTGGACCAGGCCGACTTGGATGGCGTGCTCGAGCGTGCCAAGACGATGATACGTCTCCTACGTATGTACTTTTCCAAATACTTTTGCCCTTGTTTTGGACTCTAATTTGCATGATTTGAATGGAACTAACCCGGACTGACGTTGTTTTCGGCAGAATTGCCATGGTGTTATTTTTGTGCAAAAATAAAAGTTCTCGGAATGACCTAAAACTTCACGGAGTCACGTTTTGGAATTAATAAAAAGTACTGGCAAAAGAATCAACAGAAGGGGGCCCACACCCTGGCCACGAGGGTGGGGGGCGCCCCCCTAGGGCGCGCCCCCTGCCTCGTGGGTCCCCTGGACCTCCACTAACCTCAACTCCAATTCCATATATTCACGTTCGGGGAGAAAAAAATTGGAGAGAAGGATTCATCATGTGTTATGATACAGAGCCGCTTCCAAGCCCTGTTCTTCCTCGGGAGGGCTGATCTGGAGTCCGTTCGGGGCTCTCGAGAGGGGAATCCGTCGCCATTGTCATCATCAACCATCCTCCATCACCAATTTCATGATGCTCACCACCGTGCGTGAGTAATCCCATTGTAGGCTTGTTGGACGGTGATGGGTTGGATGAGATCCACCATGTAATTGAGTTAGTTTTGTTAGGGTTTGATCCTAGTATCCATTATGTTCTAAGATTGATGTTGCTATGACTTTGCCATGCTTAATGCTTGTCACTAGGGCCCGAGTTCCATGATTTCAGATCTGAACCTGTTATGTTTTCATGAATACATGAGTGTTATTGACCCTATCTTGCAAGTTATAGTGGCCTACTACATGTTATGATCCGGCAAACCCCGGAGTGACAATAGTCGAGACACTTCCCGGTGATGACTGTAGTTTGAGTAATTCATGTATTCACTAAGTGCTAATGCTTTGGTCCGGTACTCTGTTAAAAGAAGTCCTTAATATCCCTTAGTTTCCAATAGGACCCCGCTGCCACGGGAGGGTAGGACAAAAGATGTCATGCAAGTTCTTTTCCATAAGCATGTATGACTATATTCGGAATACATGCCTACATTACATTGATGAACTGGAGCTAGTTATGTGTGTCACCCTATGTTATAACTGTTGCATGATGAATTACATCTGACATAATTATCCATCATTGATCCATTGCCTACGAGCTTTTCACATATTGATCTTTTCTAAGTTACTTCTCCGTTGCCACTGTTACGATTGCTACAAAAATGCTGCTGTTACTTTTGCCACCATTACCGCTACTTCCATACTACTTTGCTACTAAATACTTTGCTGCAGATATTAAGTCTTTCAGGTGTGGTTGAATTGGCAACTCAGCTGCTAATACTTTAGAATATGCTTTGGCTCCCCTTGTGTCGAATCAATAAATTTGGGTTGAATATTGTACCCTCGAAAACTGTTGCGATACCATATACTTGTGGGTTATCAAGACCTTTTTCTGGCGCCTTGCCGGGGAGCATAGCTCTATTCTTTGAGTCACTTGGGATTTTTATCTATTGATCACTATGAGGAATTTGAAAGATCAAAGAACCAAGATTTTTCCCTCAACTACGAGGGGAGGTAACGAACTGCCATCTAGCATTGCACTTGATTCACCTTATGTTTTGAGTAAACTTGCGACACCTACACATGCTATTGATTCTGATATGGCGCATATTATTGATGATGCCACTTCTACTATGATGATGATACTACTTCTCTGCTTGATGATAATGTGCCACTAGGTGAATTTTTGGATGAACAACTTGCTAGGGTTAGAGAGAATGAAATCACTGAAACAAAATGATTTTAATGAAAGTGATGATGAAGATTCTCCCCCTAGATATGAATTGCATGTTGTACCTGAGGGTTATGTTATGGATGAAGAAACTTCTAGAGAATTTCTTGCTTGCAATGATAGATATGATCTTAAGAAACTGTTAGCTAAGCTGAAAAAAGTCTTTGAATGCTAGAATGAAATATGACCCTTCTTTTGCTACTTCACCTATTTGTGTTACTGATAATGATTATGAATTCTCTGTCGATCCTGAGTTAATTACGTTGGTTGAATCTGATCCTTTCCATGGCTATGAGTCTGAAACTGTTGTGGCACATCTTACTAAATTGAATGATATAGCCACCCTATTTACTAATGAGGAAAAAATTCATTATTACTATATTCGTAAATTGTTTCCTTTCTCATTAAAGGGTGGTGCTAAGATATGGTTTAATTCTCTTGCTCCTGGTTGTGTGCGTAGTCCCCAGGATATGAATTATTACTTCTCTTCAAAATATTTCCCTGCTCATAAGAAACAAGATGCCTTGTGGGAAATATTTAATTTTGTGCAAATTTAAGAAGAGAGTCTCCCACAAGCTTCGGGGAGGCTTCTCCAATTACTTAATGCTTTGCCTAATCATCCTCTCAAGAAAAAGAAATACTTGATATCTTTTATAATGGACTAACCGATGCTTCCAGAGGCCACCTGGATAGTTGTGCTGGTTGTGTTTTCAGGGAAAGAATTGTTGAGCAAGCTGAATTGCTATTGAATAATATATTGAGTAATGATAATGATTGGACACTTCCTGAACCAACTAATAAGCCAACTCCAAAGAAAAGGGGTATTGTATTTCTCAGTCCTGAACATATGCAAGAGACAAAGAAATCTATGAAAGAAAAAGGTATTAAAGCTGAAGATGTTAAGAATTTACCGCCTATTGAAGAGATACATGGTCTCGATAACCCGACACTGGTAGTAAAGGTAAATTCTCTCTATAGATCTGATAAGGGTGAAATCCCATCTAATAAGTTTGCTAGTCAATGCTTGGATGAGTTTGATAAACTTATTGTTAAGCAAGAAGACTTCAATGCTTATTTGGTAGACAATTGAAACGCAATGCTTACATGGTTGAAGACTTGAGTGATTATATGTCTAGAGTTAAAAGTGATCTTAAGCTTATTAGAAAACATGCTTCCTAATGACCCACAAGTATATGGGTCAATTGTAGCCTTTTAGATAAATAAGAGTGCCGAACTCACCGAGGAGCGGAAGGAATTGACAAGTGGTTTTCAGCAAGGTGTTGTCTGCAAGTGCCACAATTGTAAGTAGCGGAGTAGTTTGATAGCAAGATAATTTGTAACGAGCAAGTAATGATAGTATTACCAAAAGTGCAGCATGGTAGCCCAATCCTTTTGAGGCAAAGGACAGGCCAAAACAGTTCCTTATAATAAGCAAAGTGTTTTTGAGTGTACACGGGAATTTCAGCTAGTCATTTTCATCATGTTGGCTTAATTCGTGTTTGGTACTTTGATAATTTGATATGTGGGTGGACCGGTGCTTAGGTGCTGTTATTACTTGAACAAACCTCCTACTTATGATTAGCCCTCTCGTAAGCATCCACAATTATGAGAAAAGTATTAAGAATAAATTCTAACCATAGCATTAAACTTTTGGATCCAATCGGTCCCTTACGGAATAGCGCATAAACTGGGTTTAAGCTTCTGTCACTCTCGCAACCCACCATCTAATAACTACTCCACAATGCATTCTCTTAGGCCCAAATATGGTGAAGTGTCATGTAGTCGACGTTCACACGACACCACTAAGAGAATGGCAACATACATATCATCAAATATAGAACACATATCAAGTTCACATGATTACTTGCAACATGATTTCTCCCGTGACCTTAAGAACAAAAGTAGATACTCACAAATGATAAACATGCTCAAGATTAGAGGGGTATTAAATAGCATAATGGATCTGAACATATAATCTTCCACCAAATAAACCATATAGTAATCAACTACAAGATGTAATCAACACTACTAGTCACCCACAAGCACCAATCTATAGTTTTGATACAAAGATTGAACACAACAGATGAACTAGGGCTTGAGAGGAGTTGGTGCTGTGAAGATGTTGATGAAGATAGCCCTCCCCAAGATGGGAGAGTTGTTGGTGATGATGACGACGATGATTTCCCCCTCTAGGAGGGAAGTTCCCCTGACGGAATCGCTCCACCAGAGGGCAAAAGTGCTCCTGCCCAAGTTCCGCCTCGAGGCAGCGGCGCTTCGTCCCGACTTTCCTCTCCTAATTTTTTTCTAGGTCAAAATGATTTACATACCAGAAGATGAGCACCAGAGGTGGGCCGAGGAGGGCAGCACCCACCAGGGCGCGCCTGGGCCTCCTAGCACGCCCATGTGGGTTGTGCCCACCTGGTGGCCCTCCTCTGGTACTTATTTGATCCAATATTTATTAAATATTCCATAAAATTCCTTGGGGAGTTTCAGCTCATTTGGAGTTGTGCAGAATAGGTAGCTTGACGTAGCTTTTTCAGGTCCAGATTTCCAGTTGCCATAATTCTCCCCCTTGGTGCATACCTTGCATATTATGAGAGATAAGGCATTAGAATTACTCCAAAAAACATTATTATACAATAAAACAACATAAATAATAGTAGGAAAACCTGATGCAAAATGGACGTATCAACTCCCTCAAGCTTAGACCCCGCTTGTCCTCAAGCGAATACCGAAATCGAAAAACATGTCCACATGCTTAGAGAGAGGTGTCGATAAAAACAAAAATACGAACATAGCAGCATCATGTGACTTATTATAACAACAACAAACTTTAATATAAAACTTTTATCATAGACTTCTCATGAACAAGTGACAATTCATCACAACATCGAAGTATAACGCATAAACTCTATTGGAAACCAACAAACTATGTTCTCAGTCAAGTTTGCAACTACAATTCATCATCTTTTCAGGAAGGGTCACGTATTGGAGCCTTTAGGAAAGTACACATACACAACCATCATTTAGTCTTCTATAATTGCTAACACTCACCGTGTACACATGAGCGAAATGTTTCAACCGGACACATAGAAAGATAGGGGCTTATAGTTTCGCCTCCCAATGCACTCACCTCAAGGGTGATGTCAACAATAATAACTCATGATACCCATATTCAACTGGATATATGTTCCTAGATCTTTCCTCACCATGATGCTTGCCAAAGGGAAAAAATAAAAGGAATAGAGAGAAAAACTTTGACTCTTGCATGAAAGTAAAAGATAGGCCCTTCGCAGAGGGAAGCAGAGGTTGCCATGCGCTTTTTTTTGTATGGTCAACCCCTCAGTGCAAGAGAACATCATGTTATATTGCCCCTTATGATGGCAACCTTTATTATGCAGTCTGTCAATTTTATTCTTCACCAGCACAAATTCGTACAACCCTCAATTTTCCCTTACACTAAATGATCTCACATTTTTATAAGCAATTTTTATTCCCCTTTTTGCACCGATGACAACTTACTTGAACGATCTTACTCAATCCATAGGTAGGTATGGTGGACTCTCAAACATGATAGGGTTCAAGGGTTTTGGATGCACAAGTAGTATCTCTAATTAGTGCAGAGTTTTAGGCTAGCAAAGATAGGGGCAAGCACCACATGTTGAAGGATCTATGACAATATAACTTATGTGTGACTATGAACAAACATAAATCATTAAGTTTTCTTTCTTGTCCAACGTCAACAATTTTGGCATATAATATTTTGATGGGTGTCCACAATCATAAAAAATTTCCATGATAGTATATTTATATGTGAATCTTCTCTTCCCTTATTAATTCTTTCATGTGTTGCATCATTAACCAATGCTATGTTTGTCGATCTACAATAAAATTTTCTGCTTATACTTTTCCTTGTGTAATGTTATCATTTACCATAAGATTAGCATATGATCTTTTTCTTTTTATTTCCTTTCTTTTTATTGAAACAAGAAAAGCAAAGAAGGCAAAACTCAAACTAAACTTTATTATATCTCGCACACGATTAAAAGGATTGATCACTAAGCAAACTCACAAAAAGAAAGGACCGAACTAAACTTTTATTCATCTAATAGCAAAAGATAACCATTGATCGAACTAAGAAAGTAAAGGCAAAAGATAGTGGAGATTGATACTATACCGGGGCACCTCCCCCAAGCTTGGCGAAACCAAGGGGAGTGCCCATACCCAATACTCAGTTTTCTTTTGGTGGTGATGAAGAACATGGTGGTGATGAAGTAGAAGCAATCCGATCTTTAAGGATCAAGAGGCTCTCCAGTCTTCGGATGACTCTCCGCCAAGGTACTAGAACCTAGGAAAGGGCCCTTAGTTCTTTTTGATTTGGCCATGGCAACAAAAAAGAGAGGAGGAGATTGGGAAAGAGAGGGCGAATAAAACGGCAAGGGTGAAGTGGTGGAGAGGAAAACGAGAGGCAAATGGCAAATAATGTAAATGCGAGGGAGATGGGTTTGTGATGGGTACTTGGTATGTCTTGACTTGAGCGAAGACCTTCTCGCAACGGCGCCGTAAATCCTTCTTGCTACGCCTTGAGCTTATGTTGGTTTTCCTCAAGAGGAGAGGGTGATGCAACAATAGTAGCGTAAGTATTTCCCTCAGTTTTTGAGAACCAAGGTATCAATCCAGTAGGAGGCTCCTCAAAAGTCCCACGCACCTACACAAACAAACTAAGAACTCGCAACCAACGCAATAAAGGGGTTGTCAATCCCTTCACGGCCACTTGTGAAAGTGAGATCTAATAAAGATAGTAAGATAAGATAAATATATTTTTGGTATTTTATAATATAGATGCAAAAAGTAAAGATGCAAATAAAAGTAGATTGAAAGCAAATATGATAAGAGATAGACCCGGGGGCCATAGGTTTCACTAGTGGCTTCTCTCAAGATAGCATAAGTATTACGATGGGTGAACAAATTACTGTCGAGCAATTGATAGAAAAGCGCATAGTTATGAGATTATCTAGGCATGATCATGTATATAGGCATCACGTCCATAACAAGTAGACCGACTCCTGCCTGCATCTACTACTATTACTCCACACATCGACCGACTCCTGCCTACATCTAGAGTATCAAGTTCATAAGAACAGAGTAACGCATTAAGCAAGATGACATGATGTAGAGGGATAAACTCATGCAATATGATATAAACCCCATCTTGTTATCCTTGATGGCAACAATACAATACGTGCCTTGCCAACCTTTTTGTCACTGGGTAAGGACACCACAAGATTGAACCCAAAGCTAAGCACTTCTCCCATGGCAAGAAAGATCAATCTAGTAGGCCAAACCAAACTGATAATTCGAAGAGACTTGCAAAGATAACTCAATCATACATAAAAGAATTCAGAGAAGATTCAAATATTATTCATAGATAAACTTGATCATAAACCCGCAATTCATCGGATCTTGACAAACACACCGCAAAAAGAGTTTACATCGAATAGATCTCCACAAGAGAGGGGGAGAACATTGTATTGAGATCCAAAAAGAGAGAAGAGGCCATCTAGCTAATAACTATGGGCCCGTAGGTCTGTAATAAACTACTCATAACTCATCGGAGGGGCAAGGATGTTGATGTAGAAGCCCTCCATGGTCGATTTCCCCTCCGGCATAGTGCCGGCGAAGGCTCCAAGATGGGATCTCGCAGATACAGAAGGTTACGGTGGTGGAAATTATGTTTTGTGTTGCCCCTGGATGTTCTCGGGGTACGTAGGTATATATAGGAGGGAGAAGTATGTCGATGGCCGCCCGAGGGGGCCAAGAGACAGGAGACGCGCCCTACAGGGGGGGGCCTCCTATCTCGTGGGAGCCTCGGCTGCTTCTTGACTTGCACTCAAGTCCTCTGCATCACGTTCTTCCAAAAATCACGCTCCCGAAGGTTTCATTCCGTTTGGAATCCGTTTGATATTCCTTTTCTTCAAAATACTGAAATAGGCAAAAAAACAGCAATATGGGCCGGGCCTCCGGTTAGTAGGTTAGTCCCAAAAATGATGTAAATGTGTAAAATAAAGCCCATAAACATCCAAAAGGGGTAATATAATAGCATGGAACAATCAAAAATTATAGATACGTTGGAGACGTATCAAGCATCCCCAAGCTTAATTCCTGCTCGCCCTCGAGTAGGTAAATGATAAAAAAGAAATTTTTGATGTGGAATGCTACCTAGCATAATTCATATTGTAATTTTCTTTATTGTGCCATGAATGTTCAGATCCAAATGATACAAAATAAAAGTTCATATTAACATGAAAAATAGTAATACTTCAAGCATACTAATCAAAGTAATCATGTCTTCTCAAAATAACATGGTCAAAGAAAGTTATCCCTACAAAATCATATAGTCTGGCTGTTGCTCTATCTTCATCACACAAAGTATTTAATCATGCACAACCCCGATGACAAGCCAAGCAATTGTTTCATACTTTAATAATCTCAAACTCTTTCAAGTTTCACGCAATACATGAGCGTGAGCCATGGACATAGCACTATATGTGGAATAGAATGGTGGTTGTGGAGAAGACAAAAAAAAGGAGAAGATAGTCTCACATCAACTAGGTGTATCAACGGGCTATGGAGATGCCTATTAATAGATATCAATGTGAGTGACTAGGGATTGCCATGCAACGGATGCATTAGAGCTATAAATATATGAAAGCTCAACAAAAGAAACTAAGTGGGTGTGCATCCAACTTTCTTGCTCACGAAGACCTAGGGCATTTTGAGGAAGCCCATCATTGGAATATACAAGCCAAGTTCTATAATGAAAAATTCCCACTAGTATAGGAAAGTGACAACATATGAGACTCTCTATCATGAAGATCATGGTGCTATTTTGAAGCACAAGTGTGGAAAAAGAGATAGTAGCATTGTCCCTTCTCTCTTTTTCTCTCATTTTATTTTATTTTTTCTTTTCTTTTTTCCTTTTTTTTCCTTTTTTCCTTTTTTTTCTTTGGCCTTCTTTTTTTTCTTTTTGGCCTTTCTCTTTTTTTTCTCTTTTTTTCTTTTTGTAAAGTCCGATGTCTCATCCCGACTTGTGGGGGAATCATAGTCTTCATCATCCTTTCCTCACTAGGACAATGCTCTAATAATGAAAATCATCACACTTTTATGGATTTACAACTCAAAGCTAGAACAAGATATGACTCTATATGAATTCCTCCGGCGGTATACCGGGATATGCAATGAATCAAGAGCGACATGTATGAAAATTATGAAGGTGTCCTAGCCACAAATACGATGTCAACTACATGATCATGCAAAGAGCAATATGACAAAAGTAATGCGTGTCATATGAACAGAACGGTGGAAAGTTGCATGGCAATATATCTCGGAATGGCTATGGAAATACCATAATAGGTAGGTATGGTGGCTGTTTTGAGGAAGGTATATGGTGGCTGTATGGTACAGGCGAAAGTTGCGCGGTACAAGAGAGGCTAGCAATGTGGAATGGTGAAAGGGTGCATATAATCCATGGACTCAACATTAGTCAAAGAACTCATGCACTTATTGCAAAAACTTAGAAGTCATCAAAAACAAAAGTAGTACGCGCATGCTCCTAGGGGGATAGATTGGTAGGAAAAGACCATCGCTCGTCCCCGACCGCCACTCATAAGGAAGACAATCAATAATTAAAATTGTGCTCCAACTTCATCACAAAGCGGTTCACCATACATGCATGCTATGGAAATCACAAACTTCAACACAAGCATTCTTTAAATCCATAATCACCCAACTAGCATGACTTTAATATCACTACCTCCATGTCTTCAAACAATTATCAAGCATCAAGTTGATCATAGCATCCAATTCACTTTCTATGATAGTTTTTATTATACCCACCTTGGATGCTCATCATTCTAGGACCAACTTTAAAACCATAGCAAATACCATGCTGTTCTAAAAGACTCTCAAAAAGATATAAGTGAAGCATGAGAGACTAGTAATTTCTTCAAAATTAAGACACCACCGTGCTCTAAAGATTATAAGTGAAGCACTAGAGCAAAAACTATCAAGCTCAAAAGATATAAGTGAAGCACATAGAGTATTCTAGCAAATTCTAATCAAATAGGCTTCTCCCAAAAGGTGTGTACAGCAAGTATGATTGTGGTAAACTAAAAAGCAAAGTCTAATATAATACACGACGCTCCAGGAAAACACATATCATGTGGCGAATAAAAATATAGCTCCAAGTAAAGCTACCAATGAACGAAGACGAAAGAGGGGATGCCTTCCCGGGGCATCCCCAAGCTTAGGCTTTTGGCTATTTTTGAATATCTTGGGGTGCCATGGGAATCCCCAATTTTGGGCTCTTGCCACCATTTATTCCATAGTCCATAAAGGCTTTACCCAAAACTTGAAAACTTCACAACACAAAACTCAACAGGAAATCTTATAAGCTCCGTTAGTGAAAGAAAACAAAACTACCACATAAGGTACTGTAATGAACTCATTCTTTATTTATTTTGGTGTTAAACCTACTGTATTCCAACTTCTCTATGGTTTATAAACTATTTTACTAGCCATAGACACATCGAAATAAGCAAACAACACACGAAAAACAGAATCTGTCAAAAACAGAACAGTCTGTAGCAATCTGTAACTAACGCAAACTTCTGGAACTCTAAAAATCCTACGAAAATAGGAAGTCCTGGAAAATTTGTTTATTGAACAGCATCAAAAAGAATAAACGCAAAATCACATTCCTGTGATCTAATAAAATTATATTCGTGCGTGCAAAGTTTCTATTTTTCAGCATAATCAAATCAACTATCATCGTAGGTTATCCTATAGGTTCTACTTGGCACAAACACTAATTAAAAGATAAAAACACATCTAAACAGAGGGTATATGCAAAATATATTACTAAACTGGAGCAAAAACAAAAAACGTAAAGAAAATTGGGTTGCCTCCCAACTAGCGCTATCGTTTAACGCCCCTAGCTAGGCATAAAAGCAAGATAGATCTAAGTAGTGCCATATTTGGCACTGGGAGAGGAGGATCTCCTCTCTATAGCATTAATTCTTCTATTTAAGGTAAGCACATGGCCATTAATGGAAGAAGTAAGATTAAGCACGTTACGGAAGTTTGCCTCTAAACTAGACTTCATCTCTTTAATAATTTCATTTTGATAAAAGCACAAGAGAGTAGTTGATTCAACCTTATCATTCATAGGGTGCCCAAATATGGTTTTCATTTTTTCATAAGTATCTATAGCATCCCTTTCAAGAAAACTTCCCTCAAAAATAGAATCCAAAACTTGTTTAAAGGAAGCGGGCAAGCCAACATAAAAACTTTTTAAGTAATCTTCAATTTTATATTGTGGCACATAGCTAGCCCGAATCCTTAGTAACTATCCCAAGCATCTTTTAAAGACTCATCAAGTAAATAGCGAAAAATTCCAGAGTCATCCTCATCAAAATTATTCAAGCTCTCATTGGAGACCCCGGTGGGTCTTTATATAGCATCATTCTTCATGAGCTTAGAGATGATAGAGGGGTTATCCAGGGTACTAGAACCGAGGAAAGGGCCCTTAGTTCTTTTTGATTCGACCATGGCAACAAAAAAGAGAGGAGGATATTGGGAAAGAGAGGGCGAATAAAACGGCAAGGGTGAAGTGGGGGAGAGGAAAACAAGAGGCAAATGGCAAATAACTTAAATGCGAGGGAGATGGGTTTGTGATGGGTACTTGGTATGTCTTGACTTGAGCAAAGACCTCCCCGGCAACGATGCTAGAAATCCTTCTTGCTACATCTTGAGCTTGCGTTGGTTTTCCTCGAAGAGGAGAGGGTGATGCAGCAATAGTAGTGTAAGTATTTCCCTCAGTTTTTGAGAACCAAGGTATCAATCGAGTAGGAGGCTCCTCAAAAGTCCCACGCACCTACACAAACAAACTGAGAACTCGCAACCAACGCAATTAAGGGGTTGTCAATCCCTTCACGGCCACTTGCGAAAGTGAGATCTAATAAAGGTAGTAAGATAAGATAAATATATTTTTGGTATTTTATAATTTAGATGCAAAAAGTAAAGATGCAAATAAAAGTAGATTGAAAGCAAATATGATAAGGGATAGTCCTGGGGGCCATAGGTTTCACTAGTGGCTTCTCTCAAGATAGCATATGTATTACGGTGGGTGAACAAATTATAGTCGAGCAATTGATAGAAAAGCGCATAGTTATGAGATTATCTAGGCATGATCATGTATATAGGCATCATGTCCATAACAAGTAGACCGACTCCTGCCTGCATCTACTACTATTACTCCACACATCGACCGACTCCTACCTGCATCTAGAGTATTGAGTTCATAAGAACAGAGTAACGCATTAAGCAAGATGACATGATGTAGAGGGATAAACTCATGCAATATGATATAAAATACATCTTGTTATCCTCGATGGCAACAATACAATACGTGCCTTGCAACCCTTTCTGTCACTGGGTAAGGACACCGCAAGATTGAACCCAAAGCCATGCACTTCTCCCATGGCAAGTGTCGGTGTCAAAACCGACGGATCTCGGGTAGGGGGTCCCGAACTGTGCGTCTAGGCGGATGGTAACAGGAGACAAGGGACACGATGTTTTTACCCAGGTTCGGGCCCTCTCGATGGAGGTAAAACCCTACTCCTGCTTGATTGATAATGATGATATGGGTAATACAAGAGTGGATCTACCATGAGATCAAGGAGGCTAAACCCTAGAAGCTAGCCTATGGTATGATTGTTGTAATGGTTGTTGTCCTACGGACTAAAACCCTCCGGTTTATATAGACACCGGAGAGGGCTAGGGTTACACAGAGTTGGTTACAATGGTAGGAGATCTACATATCCGTATCGCCAAGCTTGCCTTCCACGCCAAGGAAAGTCCCATCCGGACATGGGACGAAGTCTTCAATCTTGTATCTTCATAGTCTTGGAGTCCGGCTGACGATGATAGTCCGGCTGTCCGGACACCCCCTAGTCCAGGACTCCTCAGTAGCCCCTGAACCAGGCTTCAATGACGATGAGTCCGGCGCACATAATGTTCGGCATTGCAAGGCGGGTTCCTCCTCCGAATAATTCATAGAAGATTGTGAACACCAGGATAGTGTCCGGCTCTGCAAAATAAATTCCACATTCCACCGTAGAGAGAATAATATGTACACAAGATCAATCTGTGGCGACGATTTCGTGTCATGACGTCAAGCCACTACCAAGCCTTTACTTGAATTGTTTTTATTATACCACCTCGCTTAGCGTTAAGCGGTTTCTTGGCACGCCTTGTCGAGCAGAGATCGTGTTCCCTTATTCCGGATTCCCATCAATACGGACGTAAGAATCCAACCGCGCCATTGATGGTGGCGCTTGGGAGATAAGCGAGTTTTACCGGGCGGTGGGGACACATAGTTTTCGTCCGCCTATATATAAGGGGATAAGGATCCACCTTTTACCTATGCCTTCTTCCTCCTTTGCTTATCCATCTCACAAGACTCGAGCTCCAGCGCCAAAGTCCGCAAGATCTCGCCTTGACCTTCTCCGACCATGTTTGGAGCGGAGGCAATGGTTGGCCTCCTCCGTTACGGAGGAGCACATCAAAGCTGCGCTGGCCGGATACTGTCTGGGCGACATCGCAAGATCGGTCGCCCGACAAGGGCAGCTTATCCCCACCTATCGTGGTTCTAAGTCCGACAAGAGAGTGGGGGTAGGTATGGAGAGGCAAGGTCCTAGCTATGGAGAGGTTGTGAACACAAGCGATGTACGAAGTTCAGCCCTTCTGAGGAAGTAAAAGCCCTACGCCTCGGAGCCCCGAGGCGGTCGAGTGGATTATATGTGTAGGTGTTACAAGAGTGCGAACCCCTCCGCCTGTGGAGGGGGTGGCTATATAGAGTGCGCCAGACCCCAGCCAGCCCACATAATGGAGAGGTTAAAGTACATTAAGCTCGGGCGTTACTAGTAAC
This sequence comes from Aegilops speltoides, assembly GCA_021437245.1. Classification (NCBI taxonomy): domain Eukaryota; kingdom Viridiplantae; phylum Streptophyta; class Magnoliopsida; order Poales; family Poaceae; genus Aegilops; species Aegilops speltoides. The sequence goes on from CM038147.1 coordinate 138,243,205, forward strand.
GCCTCATAAAGTGCCTTAACTATCATTAAGTCTATTCAATTACAGCCGCTATTGCATGGAGTGCCCGCCGACCTTCCGGTGGTCGAGTGTATCTTCATGGTCGAGTGAGTCTCCATGGTCGAGTCCTTCTAGCCAGTCGAGTGGGTTCCTCGTTGGTCGACTGGAAGGTGATCTCTTCTAAGGGTATCCTTGGGTAGGACGTTTAGGTCAGGCCTATGACCCTACCCTAGGTACATGAATCCATCATTAGCCCCCGAATGGGTCGAGGCTTGAATGAGGAAGGAGTTGATGCTGTTTCCGATTGGACTTTGGCATGCTGGTTATGCGTCTTCTTTGACCAAGATTTTCTTTGTTGATAATGAGCAACTTTTCTTCAGTCGACTTGATCCATTCTTGTACTTTCGTCGAGTGATTTTTATACTTTGCCAGTTCCCGAGCGACGGATCGGAGGAAATCTCGCACCGGGCAGACCGGTCTGCCGCTCGTGGATTTCGCGGGATACGAAATTTGGGGAAGCGCGCGAAGCGGAACGGACCGCGGCGCTCGGATGGGACAGGACATGGACGCCTCGATCTTCGCGCCGCTTTTTCCGCCACGTATCGTGTCAATGCAACTGTTTCGGGATATGATTGGATCGCCCGGGTCCACCTGTCATCCACTCGGAAGGGATGTTATAAATGCGATTTGTGAGGGTTTCTACACAGTACCTCATTCTTCGTCCCCCGCTCTCTTCGCTCTCGCCTAACGAATCGCTGCCGCCCCAAGAACGCCTCTCTTGCGCATTTCGCCGGCGACCATGGGCAAGGAGAAGACGGTGGTGCTGGAGCGCGCGAAGAAGGCGTCGGCGGTGGAGAAGGTGTCGGCAGCTGAGAAGGTGAAGGGGAGATCCACCAGCCGCAGCGGGTCTTCGTCGAGATCCCGCCTGCCGAAGGGCTGGGTCCAGGAGATTGGATCCAACGACCATCGTGAGTAGGATCTCCTTGACATGGCCGACGACGGGCTGATCCCCCACGGCGCCGCAAGACTTCCTGGCAAAGAGTGGCAGCCTCAGCCGGAGGAGGGTGAGTGTGTGCTCCTGGCCACCCATGTCGATCGAGGATTTTCCCGCCGCCGAAAGTGTTTTCTTTCGGGATTTTTGAACTTTTTGGAGCCCAGCTCCACCACTTTACTCCAAACTCCATCGCAGATCTTGCTGCATTTGTATCCATGTGTGAAAACTTCCGGCTATCGACCGCGACTGGGCTTGTTCAGCACATCTTCACATGTCGTTCTCGACCGTGAAGAAGGCGAGTCCAGTGATGAGAAACCCAAGTGGTCGAGATGTGCGGGGCCTAGGAATCCAAGTGAGGAATAAGAGCACCTTCCCGCTATGTCTTTTTCCCGAGTCGGTCAGGGCTGGCAATGACCTGGTTCTATCTGCTAGAATGAGCCGACCTTGGTCACCGAGTGGACTTCCTCCATTCACCATGAGTCGAGTGAACAAACCCTCCTCTCTGAAGGTGGTTCCGGAGGAGAGAGCTGATGTGAAGATGTTGATGGATCGCGTGGTGCAGCTGGTTCGGGACGGTGTGACTGGCATGGACCTCTTGGAGGTTTTCCTTCGAAGGTGAATCCAGCCTCTTCAGTTCCGGAGCCACTGCATGTGGTTGTACTGCGGAACCGAAGACGAGACTCGAGTCCACCCGGAGCTAGTCGATGACGCCATAGTGGAAAGGTGGATGGCCGCGATCACCGGGAACAAGGACAACCCTCGTGGATCCAGGAGGATTTCTCCACTCGACCATCACAGCGTTCCGGAGAAGGTATATTTGCTCTGCTTTCCATTGTATGTCTGTTGAATGTGTTTCAGATGTCCGCAATTTGGTCGATTGAGCTCTGTCTTGACGTTTTCAGGCCCTTACCGAGCTGTACTCAATGCCCAACGGAGCTCAGGCTCCAACAGAGGAGGGAGAAGCCAGCGGGGGTGAGAGCCAGGAAGAGTGGGATTCAGACGCTGCTGAGGATGATGATGACGATGACGACGATGATGAGGATGAAGTAGAGGAGGAGGAGGAGGAGGAGGTTGCACCACCGCGCTCGGAAAGGCGGTCGAAACTTGTTCATGACCCTTCGACTGAACGCGGTAAGGGAGTTGCGACTGCCTCGCAGTCGACCAAACGCCCTCGGACCGCTTCTCCGGTGCCGACTGAGAAGGCGCCGAAGCAGTCGAAGGTAGCTCCGTCGAGGCCAACCAAGCCTCTGCCAAAAATGAAGGTGTCTATCCCCACCGTATCAGGGTAAACGTACTACTTAAGTCTTCCTGTTCTGTACAAGCTTTATCTCTGGTTGATACTTGAATTAATCGACTGATTCTTTGGAACTTTAGTGTCTGCGACTTCAAACCTCGTGCAAGGCCGAGGACCATGAGATGGAGGACGCGGCAACCTCAAATCCTGGTACTATATCCTTAATTCCGTTCTTAGTCGACTGACTTATAGTTTCTAACTTTTGATTCTTTTCTGAAGCCCCAACCAATGACATTATCACCCTTCCTGACGATGATGATGAGGATGAAGAACCATTGAGGCATAGGAGGAGCAGGAAGGCGTCCACTGGCAAAGCAGCCCAAGATGTGACGGCGCCCGAGACTGTTGGCACGGAGGGGGAGAACACCACTCGTCATACCGTGTCTTTCGCGGTGCCGTTGACGAGTGCTCAACCCACTTCGTCGAGTGCTGGGCAACCTTCGCTCTTCACCACGCACCACGTCCCGGAGGACCAAGCTAGTGCTGCTAAGGAGGCGATATGCCAGGCAGGGATCATGATGGAGCAGGTGAAGATCGTCCGGGATGCAAGCCAAGCGGCTTATGATGCCAGCTCTGCTCTTCAAAGCAATGTTCAGGTCAGTCGACCACCGCCTGTTCTGTTAGGATATGCTATCAAAACTTCTTTTCTTTCTGAAATCCATAGCAATCACCCGCTTGGTGTGTTGATAAAAACTTCGTGTTAGCGGGGCATCGCTGAGTGCACCCGCTGGGTGTAGTCCCCAGGCTAAGGTCGATCACGGCAATCGGCCTTAGGCTTTATAAGTAAAGATTGATCATCATTCGACTAGGACGAATGGGAGCCAAACCGGTGGGGGCACGCTGAGTGCACCCACCGGTGTAGTCCCCGAGAGGCGTGGTCGATCGCCGCGCTGATTACACCAAGAAGTTTCCTTTTTTTTTGGTCGATCGGTCGACTGCTTTTGATAGGACCGGTGGGGGCACGCTGAGTGCACCCACCGGGTGTAGTCTCGAGACCACGGTCGAATGCTTGCATTCGATCGTGGTCTTAGAAACGATGATTTTTCCTTATTCACTCGAAGTGAATCATCTTTGACATTTTGTCGATTGATTCTTTGTAGAAATCCGTGATCTTGCGGCGCGTTATACTGAATTGGAGCGAAGCATATTCAGCTCGAGTTGGACTTGAAGCTAGTGCAGGAGAATCGACGAAGGCGAAGGAGGAGACCAAAGGTATGTTCGGTGAGACTTGACGACTCCTTTCTCCTCTCATTTGTTTCAAATCTGACTTTGCTGTAATTTGCGTGCAAGGTGAAGGAAGCCCAGAGGAAGAAGGATCTTGAGCTATCGAGAAGACCAAACTTGTTGACGAGAAGTTAGCTTCACCACCAAGCTCTAACAGACAACACCAATCAAGGCTGCTCCGCAATTGCCACCAAGGATGTTGACCGATCGAAAGTCGACAAGACCACTGACCGAGAAGATCAACCAATTGATGGGAAGAAGAACGACTGGAAGGCTTCCCGGTGGTCTTGCTAAGAAACTGTTCCTTATGCTTGAAGGTAATCTTTACACTCGACCAATTCTTCCAACTGTGATGTTCCCATTCGACCATTGTCTTGACTCGGGCTTTGTCTTTTGCAGAATTTCGCCGCAACTTTGAAGAAGAAACCAGCCGCTTGAGCTGAACCTTGACCCCGCCAATTCCCGGTGAATGATGAAGTTGCTATGAATGTCTTCCGACCGAGTCCCGTGTTGCACTGTCGTGGACTACCTCGCGAGGCTGAAGGTTTCTACGCCCCGCATCGACTCGACGCCTCGCTGTGGGGCGACACTCCAAAATGACCTCGAGTCACCGATGGCTCGATTGAACGCCGCCCCGACCGAAAGTGCAGAGTGGAAGAAGTCCTCGGCTCGGTGTGGCGCAGATGTCGCCTCATGCTCGGCGCGAGTCCATCGCAAGGATGCATGAGAAGATAAGCTGGCGCTCTCCGAGTGGCCAACACCAAGAAACACGACTTCAGGTCCTTCATGGAAACTTTCATCGCCATCGCTACACGGATCGCAGATGGGATCGACCTCGATGAGTTCGTTGTTCCTTCCAGCCTCCACAGAGGGTAAAAACTTCCTTTAAGTCCGACACTTTAAATTGGCCTCGGTATGCCGAGTGGAATTGTAACCGATAAAACCTTAATGTGCTTAGTGCCCGAGCACTCTCGGTTCCTTTAGGTATCGACTCAAACTTGGATTTGATGTTTGGATATAATTGCCTTTGGCTCGAATTGCTCTTTGCAGGTTCACAGCAAGATGCCTACTGCAGACGACTTATTCCTTAGGCGAGCACTGGTTGTAGCTAAGCCCCGAGTGAGAGGTTTGCTCTTCACTGGCGGGATTTTTCATATCTTAGGCGAGCACTGGCTGCAGCTAAGCCCCGAGTGAGAGGTTTGCTCTTCACTGTAGGATTTTTTATACCTTAGGCGCAGCACTGGCTGCAGCTAAGCCCCGAGTGAGAGGTTTGCTCTTCACTGTAGGATTTTTATAACTTAGGCGAGCACTGGGCTGCAGCTAAGCCCCGAGTGAGAGGTTTGCTCTTCACTGTAGGATTTTTATACCTTAGGCGCAGCACTGGGCTGCAGCTAAGCCCCGAGTGAGAGGTTTGCTCTTCACTGTAGGATTTTTATACCTTAGGCGCAGCACTGGCTGCAGCTAAGCCCCGAGTGAGAGGTTTGCTCTTCACTCGGTAGGATTTCCGTTGTATTTGTGGCGGCTCGGAGGAGAAGGTCGCAATCGACCTGCACCTCGCCTTCCTTACGAAGCACATTATACTTATGGTGTAGCTCGAGGAGAGGGTCGCAATCGACCTGCGCCTCGCCCTCCTTGTAAGCCCACACATTGTACTTATGGTGTAGCTCGGAGGGGAGGGTCGCAGATCGACCTGCGCCTGCCTCTTTATGCTTGACGCTGTACTTAGGCGAGTACTTGACTGCAGTTAAGCCTCCGAGTGGAAGTCCGGCTTCTCACTCGGTAGGATTTTTAATAACTTAGACGAGCACATGGTGGCTGTAGCTAAGCCTCGAGTGGAAGTCCGCTTACCACTCGGTAGGATTTTAGTTACTTAGGCGAGCACTGGCTGCAGCTAAGCCCCGAGTGGAAGTCCGCTTACCACCTGGAGGGTTTTTAGTTACTTAGGCGAGCACTGGCTGAGCTAAGCCCCGAGTGGAAGTCCGGCTTACCACTCTGTAGGATTTTTATAACTTAGGCGGCGGATTCGCGGCTAAGCCTCCGAGTGGAAGTCCGGCTTACCACTCGGTAGGATTTTATAACTTAGGCGGCGGATTCGCGGCTAAGCCTCCGAGTGGAAGTCCGGCTTACCACTCGGTAGGATTTGTACAACCTTAGGCTAAACGGATTCGGCTAAGCCACCCATCGGGGAAAATTTTATCGACAAAAATAAAAAGTGACAAAAATTATGAAGGAATTATGACACTATTATTTCAAATCCATGAACTACGTATATTTTATTACAACTCATCCGAGTGAAAAACTTTAAGTGTAAACAAAGCGGAGCAGATCCGCATTCCAAGCTCGGGGCTCTTCAATATTGTGTTCGACGTTGTAGAGACGATATGCCCCGTTGTGGAGAACCTTGGTGATGATGAAGGGTCCTTCCCAGGAGGGAGCGAGCTTATGTTGTTTCGCCGATCCACTCAAGAACTAGATCCCCTCCCGGAAGGCTCGACCTCTCACATTTCGGGCGAAAGTCGACGCAAGTCTTGGTGGTAGATGGTCGAGCAGATCGAGCCATCTCCTTTCCTCCTCTAGAAGGTCGACCGCGGCCCCGACGTGCTTGCTCAGCTTTCGCGTTGTAAAGTTCAATTCGGGAGCGTTGTGAAGAAGATCACTCGGCAGGACTGCTTCAACTCCATAGACCAAGAAAAATGGAGTTCTTCCGGTCGACCGATTAGGCGTGGTCCGCAAACCCCAAAGCACTGAAGGGAGTTCGTCGACCCATGCCCCAGCCGCATGCTTGAGATCTCGCATCAGTCGGGGTTTCAGACCTTTGAGGATTAAGCCATTGGCCCGTTCTGCCTGTCCATTCGACTGCGGATGGGCGACTGAAGCGTAGTCGACTCGCGTGCCTTGAGCGTTGCAGAAATCCTTAAATTCTTCTAAGTCAAAATTCGACCCATTATCCGTGATAATGCCGTAAGCGGACTCCATATCGGAATCAGCTCTCGATGAAGGAAACAGCAGATCAAGCGCCAAGATTCTTGATTGGTTTAGCTTCAATCCACTTGGTGAACTTGTCGATCGCTACCAAGTACATGCGTGAAACCACTACGACCCGTTCTCAAGGGACCGACCATGTCCAACCCCATACCGCGAACGGCCGACGAGCGGAATGGTCTTCGAGTCGACGCAGCTTGTGCGACATATTGAATAGAACCGACATCCTTCGCACTTGTCCACTATTTCCATTGCCATCTCATTCGCCTCGCCAATAAAATCTGCCCGGTATGCTTTGGCTACAATGGTCCGAGAGGACGCATGGTGACCACAGGTCCCCGAGTGGATGTCATTGAGTATGACTCGACCTTCTTCTGGCGTTATACATTTCTGACCAACTCCAGTCGGGCTTTCTCTATATAGCTGTCCCTTGATAACGGTAAAGGCTTTTGATCGACGGACGATCTGCCGAACCTCTTCCTCATCTTCTGGGAGTTCTTTTCTCAGGATATATGCGATGTAGGGAATTGTCCAATCGGGAGTGACCACTAAAACTTCCATAACCAAGTCGACAACCGCTAGGACCTCAACTTCAGTCGGATCCGTGGCACTCTTGGGCTGTGGAGCTTCTTCTGTGAAGGGATCTTCTTTAACTGACGGAGTGTGTATATGCTCCAAAAACACACCACTCGGAATGGCTTCTCTTTTGGAACCTATCTTGGCGAGATCATCTGCGCTTGATTTTTTCACCGGGGATGTGATGGAGCTCCAACCCTCGAACTTTTTTTCCAGCTTCCTCACTGCATTGCAAGATCCAAATATGGCTGGGCTTCACGCCCCACCACTTCATCACCGGTTGACCACCAAATCTGAGTCACCATAGACCATCAAAGCACGGACGCCGAGTGAGATGGCCATGCGCAACCCATATAAAAGGGCCTCAGATCTGCCTCATTGTTTGAGGAATCAAAGTGAATCTGGAGCACATACTTAAGCTTATCTCCTCCGGGGAAACCAGAACAACCCCAAAGACCGAACCATTCAGCATTTTAGAGCCGTCAAAGAACATGGTCCAATGCTCCGAGTGAACTTCAGCCGGTTGTCTGTTGTTCAATCCACTCGGCAAGGAAATCCGCTATTGCTCAGGACTTAATGGCTTTTGCCTCAAATTTGATATCAAGGAAGAAGTTCAATCGCCCATTTCGCCACTCGACCGGTTGCGTCTCTGTTGTGCAGAATCTCTAATAAAGGAGCGTCACTGATGACTGTGATAGAATGATCAGAGAAATAATGAGCAATCTTCTTCGTGGTCATGTATATTCCATACACAAGCTTCTGATAATGTGGATATCGCTGCTTGGATGGAGTCAATACTTCAGACAAATAATACACTGGGCGTTGAACTTTGAAGGCTTTTCCTTCCTCTTCCCGCCGACCGTAAGTTAATCGTGATCGATGACTTGTCCTGTGGCTGCAATATAGAGCAACAGAGGCTCTTTGCTGATTGGAGCAGCAAGCACCGGCTGGGTGGAGAGCGAGCTTTTAGCTCGCAAACGCTGCATCGCTTCGAGTCCACTCAAACTTGTTGGCCTTCTTCATCACCGGTAAAGAGGCAATGCTTTTTCACCGAGTCGCCGATGAATCGACTTAATGCGCCAAGCATCCAAGAAGCTTCGGACGCCGTGCACTCGCGACAGGCATTTCATTCGAGAATAGTTCCGATCTTCTCGGGATTAGCATCGATCCCTCGTTCGGAAACGAAAACCGAGTAATTTTCCACCAGGAACTCCAAATGTGCACTTTGACGGATTGAGCTTGATATCGCATCTTCCGAGGTTGGCAAATGTTTGGCGATGTCGCAAGCAAGCAGGTCGGAACCTTTTCGCGACTTAACGACGATACCATCCATATACGCCCACATTCCGACCGATCCGAGGAGAAGACACTTCAATCATTCGCATAAATGTGGCTCCGCATTCTTGAGGCCGAATGGCATGGTGATATAGCGTAGCACCGAATGGAGTGATGAAAGCTGTTTTATTTCGTCGGGTCCATACTGCACGGATCGATGATACCCGGAATATGCATCTAGAAAAGACAATCTTCACATCCCGCAATGAGTCAACAATTTGATCTATGCGAGGGAGAGGAATGATCCTTCGGCAGGCCCGATTGATGTGCTTAAAGTCAATGCACATGCGGAGCGAGTTGTCCTTCTTGGGAACCATGAAGACATTAGCGAGCCACTCGAGTGGTATATCTCGGATAAATCCTGCCGCCAATAGTCGAGCCACTTCTTCACCAATAGCCTTTTTCTTCCGACGGCGGACCGCCAAGATGCTCTTTGACTGGTTTTGCTGACTTGTCGACTCGGAGGCGATGCTCAGCCACCCCCACGAACACCGCATGTCGGTGGCTTCCATGCGAAATGTCCCATTCTCACGGAGGAACCGGATGAGCGCTTCTTCCTATTTCGGTCGAGTGTCGTGGAGATGTGGGTCGGGCTGCATTGGGGTCACCGGTGAATGTGAACTCGCTTCGCCTCACCGCACGATCGAAATGCGATTCTGTGGTCGGCTTTGGATCGCAACAAATCACTCGGATCTGCGTTTTGCTTGTATTCGTTGAATTCGACCGCTGTCACTTGGGAGTCGGCAATCTTCGAGCCCTTCTGAAAGCACTCTTCTGCTTTTTTTCGATCGCCAGTGACAGTGATCACTCCCTTGGGACCTGGCATTTTCAGTTTGAGGTACACGTAACATGGTCGAGCCATGAATCGTGCGTAGGCTGGCCTCCCCAAAATGGCGTGGTACGCACTCAAAATCCACAACCTCAAAGGTCAATTTTTCCTTGCGAAAATGCTTGGAATCACCAAAACCACGCCCGAGCTATTTGGCCGAGTGAGTTGGCCTTCTTCCCGGTATGACTCGTGGAAACTCATGTTGTTGGTGCTCACCGACATCGGAATGCCCATCCCTTTCAATGTATCTCAGATATAAAAAGTTCAGCCCACTACCACCATCCATCAAGACTTTCATCACCGAGTGCCTTCGACAATTGGATCGACCACCAAAGCCCGCCGCCCAGGTGGCAATATGAGTCGGATGATCAGATTGGTCGAATGTGATGGGTGTTTGGGACCACTTCACATAACTTGGTTTTGCTGGGCAACCATGTTCACCTCACGGTTAATGACTTTCACGACTTTTGCTTTCCACATCTCGCGAAGATCATCGAGTGGAGTTGACATGTGGATATTCTTCCTCACCGCCCTCTTTGTCTCCGCCTTGTCCGCTCCTTCTCCTTGTCCTTAGACTGCTTTTCCTGAAATTGCTGGATCAGAGTCGACATTTGGCGAGTGGTGTGCTTTGGGTAAATGATGTTGCCCTCTTCATCTTTCTTCGTGTGAATATGGCATGGCATATCCATCACGCCATTTCCTTCTTTATCTTTTACTTTCTTAGGATTCCGTGATCCTTTTGGCTTCCCTTGAACTTCCCTTGAGTCACGGCCGTGGCCTCACCAGAGCTGCTGGCTCGGCTTTCCGCTTCAGATCCGATCGAATTTCCCTTTTCCGATCGACTTGGCTTGTACTTGCCGCTCGAGTCGGTCTTCTTCCTCGCCACATGCATTTGGTAGCAATCTCCATCATTCGACTCAAGGTCATGTCTCCGTTCGACCAAACTTCGACTCAATTCCTCGTTTGACGCCATCTTTGAAGGCTAAACCGCCGATGATCGGACACATTTTCCACAAGATGATGCGGGGTAATCCACCTCTGAATGTACTCGAGAGTTTCATTGGTCTTCAGACATAGACTTGCAGCTCACAAACCAGCCGGTCGCTTGCAAGTTCCTTCAAAAGTCCGACGAACACTGGGACAAATCTTCCCAAGTATATATATCGCTAGGAGGTAATCGATTCAGCCATGCCCGCGTAACCTTCCAACATGAGGGGCAAATGCTTCATGGCCACCTCGTCATTCCCACCACCAATCTGAACAGCCACTCGGTAATCTTCAAGCCAAGTTTCGTGCTTGGACTCCCCAAATGAATTTGCTAACTCGCTGCCAACCTGAAATTGGGGGATCATCATGCTCGATAGCCCTCGCTAAAACACTCCGACCGTAAACATGCACTCGATCGCTAGGGTACATCCTCTCGGTCCGCCGATGGGCTCTGTTCCGTCGACCAAGGCTTGCACGATAATGGATCGCGCGTCGAAGCTCTGGTTCCTCGGGTCGACCGGAACTCTTCGCCTGCATCGAATCGACGCTCGTCATCCCGCCGCCGAGGAGCGTAAGACCCTTCCTCGGAGGGGAAATAGGAACTCGACGCTCGTCATCCCGGCCGTGTCGGTTCCATATCGATTCGCCGGTTGTCGCGTCCCTCCCGCCGCGGAGGCGATCCGGGATCGTGGAGTCGATTAAATAGTATTCGCAGCGACGGATCGATCAGGAATTTCGCTTGCGGATCGCGACACGGCTGAGTTCTCGTCCCCGCTGCTCGGAGTAAATCTCGATCTACATCAAGCCTCCCACCCGATCGAGAAGGCTGGATGGATTCGCTATACGGTTGTTGCAGCCGCTAAATTCTGAATCGGCGGCGGTATACCCGAAGTCGGCGGAAGAGTCGACGCCGACTAGCTTCAGAATTTGTTGCCGCTGCTGCCGCCGAAAGTGCTCGCTGAAGGTTCTCCAAGCGAGCGCGCTCGGCGACATTGGCCAAACGTGCCTCCTCCATGGCACGAGCCTCAGGGGTTTCTCCCGCGATGGGAGTATGCAGGGCATCCATGTTCCTCGGGCGGTTCTCTCTCGCAGAGAGTCGAGTGTCTCGGCTGATACTCTTTGTGGTCTTGTGCGGGTCACCTCCAGCGCCGCCCGCCCCCATGAGCGGCCGAGGATCTGCGGGACCGCCGACCATGAGGATTTCCGCCGCTGGATCATCGCTATCGCATTCGGATGCGTCATGAGCTACCGACAGTCGAACAGCCGTAGAGGGACTCGCTGTGCTCAATTGCCGCGACTGGCGATGGCTGTCTGGCGAGCCACCGCGTGCTTCACCCACTGCTGGAGTCTCGACCGACCAGAGCGCTTGCGCTGGCCGGAGACCGGGCGGGCGACCGATAAAGGAGTCGATCGATACGGGGTCGATGGTTGCCGCAGCAGAACGCCGCGGACACATGCGCGAAAGTGCATCGCACCGCGGACGGGGAGGGCCTCGATGTCGAGTGGAGCCTCCTGGAGCCACGTGGAGTCGTCGGCGACAAAGGTGAGAGCACCGAGACGGATCTCGCGCCCCTCAACCAAAACTCCAGCAGTCATCATGATGAAAGTACTCGGAAGTACCGCAACTTCTCCAAAAATCGCTAAAACACCTGCCCCATGGTGGGTGCCAACCGTCGTGGGTTCTAAGTCCGACAAGAGAGTGGGGGTAGGTATGGAGAGGCAAGGTCCTAGCTATGGAGAGGTTGTGAACACAAGCGATGTATGAAGTTCAGCCCTTCTGAGGAAGTAAAAGCCCCACGCCCTCGGAGCCCCGAGGCGGTCGAGTGGATTATATGTGTAGGTGTTACAAGAGTGCGAACCCCTTTGCTCGTGGAGGGGGTGGCTTATATAGAGTGCGCCAGACCCCAGCCAGCCCACATAATGGAGAGGTTAAAGTACATTAAGCTCAGGGCGCATCGTAACGCCTCATAAAGTGCCTTAACTATCATTAAGTCTATTCAATTACAGGCCGTTCATGCATGGAGTGCCTCGCCGACCTTCCGTGGTCGAGTGTATCTTCATGGTCGAGTGAGTCTCCATGGTCGAGTCCTTCTAGCCAGTCAAGTGGGTTCCTCATTGGTCGACTGGAAGGTGATCTCTTCTAAGGGTATCCTTGGGTAGGACGTTTAAGTCAGGCCTATGACCCTACCCTAGGTACATGAATCCATCACCACCCCCAGGCCCCATGAGAGGATCGTATTCCTTCCCCACTTCCTCCGTGGACTGGGCTTCCCGTTGCATCCCTTTGTCCGGGGGCTCATGTACTATTACGGCCTGGATTTCCACGACCTGGCGCCAAACTTCATCCTCAACATCTCGGCGTTTATCGTCGTGTGCGAGGCCTTCCTCTGCATCCAGCCCCACTTTGGCTTGTGGCTCAAGACCTTCAATGTCAAGCCGAAGGTGGTGAAGGGAGCTCAAGCAGAGTGCGGAGGCGCCATGTTGGGCAAGATGCCCAATGTCATCTGGCTCAAAGGGGCCTTCGCGGAGTCCGTCAAGGGGTGGCAATCGGGGTGGTTCTAAATCACCGAGCCGCGCGACCCTAAATGGGCGGCGGCCCCCGAGTTCAGATCTAGTATCCCTATGCAGCTCACCTCCTGGAAAGAGAAGGGCTTGCTCTGGGGTAGTTCGAGGAGCCGACAGACTCGATCTGTCTGCCTGCACTCGTGAACAAGAAACTTAGGCTTGTCAATGTGATCCAGGTCATGCTCGTCCGCCGGATTCTCCCTTGCCAACAACGGGCTTTTAATTTGTGGGAGTTCGATCCGGCACAGCACCAGGCCCTGAGCGGGCTCTTCGACACGACGTACAAAGCTGCCTGGAGGGTGCTGTTCAAGGGCAGAGAAGCCCCCGCATCTGCAACGGAAGACCGCGCATTCAGCACCAAGCGCCCGGCCAGCGAGGTAAGCTTTGTTATCCTCTATGGGACATTTATTTTCTTTCAGAGTTTGACTCTATGTGGGATCTAAAACTCCCAATGCCTTTGACAGGACTGGCAGAGGACATCCGGACAGGTGGACTGTCCGGTTCCCCTTCTCGAAGACCCAGCGGACGCTCGTTTAACGGGGCTGCTGGTCCCGGCACTCTATGTGGTGCCGGAGAAGAAGGCCAAGAAGAAGGCCACGGGAACTCGAAGAAGTTCCCGGCGCCAGGTGATATCGGACTCATCGTCCGATGGCTCCGAGGCGGACTCCTCCCCCGAAGACGAGGAGGAGAAAGAGGACTCTCTCCCATAGGAAGGAGAGAGGAAGAGGAAGGCTTCCCCCACAGGGGAGGCCAAAGGGTCCAAGAGGGGAAGTACTATTCCCCCGGACAGCTCCGCCAACGCCAACGTTGGCGACGAAGAGTGGCCCTCAAGGGCCAGGCCTCTGGCAAGATCGTAAGTATCCGAATTCCTGAATGATTTATAATTTCTCCTTTGTGTCACATAGTGTCCTTCTAATGCCGCACACTGCCTGCAGTCCGGCCGATGATGATCTCCCCGCTTCATCGAAGGGTCGTTTGCTCCGCCGGATGTAGATTCCATCCCGACTGCCTCCACCCCTCGTGACGCTGAGGACGCCGAGGTGGGATCCCAGGAAGGGACCCATCAGGAGGAGGCTCCGGAGGCGCCACAAGGCAGCCTCCCAGACTTTGCGCCGGACTCCACGCCAAAACCCGCAGTGGTTCCGGAGTCCGGCAGGCGGCCCCTTCGTAAGAAGGGCATGGCCATGACACCGGCAGCCTCCGTCCAACCGGAGGCGCCGGACAACTTGTTGGAGGCGCTCAACGGCTCTTCCATCGAGGAAGAACACCGCACTATTATGAGTGCGGTGATTCAGAAGGTTCAGCTCGCCAAGAGCGGGCTGACCGAAGCCTGCAGTAGCCTTCTAACATGCTTTGAGGTAAGAAGTTTAAAATATGTAATGTAATACCGCATAGACAGTAGCCCTTGATGCTCGGTTCGGTGTTCGGAAAGAAAAAATGGATGGAGGATGTAAAAAAGATATACGCAGGAGTGCTAAAAATTATGTCAATATGGGATTGCAGGCTGCGCTGCTGACCTCTGCCGCACTAACTGCGGAGGTCGGTGCTTTGAAGCAGGACCTCGAGCGGTCCGAGCAAGAGCTCGGCCTTGCCAAGAAGCAGCTCGAGGACAAAGAAGGTGAGTAACACCACTTAAAAAATTGTACCTTACAGAAAAGGGTTTTGGTTGCAATGAAAATAACAAGGATAACGTGGGTACTGCAGGGGCCACGAACGAGGTGGCGATCCTGAAGGAGGCCGTGTCCGCGTCAACGCATTATGCCATGAACGAGCGGAGCGAGAGAAGAAGTGAGGCGCTGGTCGCGGAGGTGCGGCAAGAGCCTGTGCTCTCATGGAAAAGCATGAGAGTTTGGAGCGTGACTCGAAGACTCGAGAGTCCGAGCTTGCCTCGGCTCTTGAAAGTGCCAAAGCCGCTAAGGCCGAGGCCCGCAAGGCCCTCCAGGAGGTTGAGGATGTGAAGAAAATAGCGGCAGGTAAGGCATTTTTCATGCAAAGCAAGCATGTTAATGTAAATTACCTGTTACTTACCCGAATTTGGAGCTCTCCGGGGGCGTTTGCAGATCTGCCTCACAGCATGTCTGATGCCGCCGCATTCTACCGTGGCGAGGAGGGGAGCTCAATGGAGAAGGTCTTCTGGTCTTAGTACGCTGAGGCCGGACATCCGGTGCCCCCTAGCGACCAACTGAAGGAGTTGGTCGAGCTCCACAAGGTAGCCGAGCAGGCCATGAAGGGCCCCATAGCCCGGCTGTGGCCTGGAGAGGCCATGCACTGGAGCTACTTCTGCCTCAGGCGGGCGGCTGGTGGATGCGTGCCCCTGGGTGGAGGTCATCAAGCGCTCCGCCTGTATTGAAGGTGCTCGTCGGGCCCTTGCCCGCGCAAAGGTGCAGGCAGGCTGGATGCGGAGAGACTTATCACTGACGCGCCGCCAGCGGGCAAGGAGTATCATACACCCGAGATGTACTATAAGACTGTCCTGAAGGGTGCCCGCAAGATTGCGGATGAGTGCCCCAGAGATGTAATTATTGAGTAAACTCGCAATGTGTTATCCTGTGCGCTGAAAACTTTGTTCATATGCGCTAAGCAAAGCTTATTGATTTAAAATATTACCTTCTATGTGTCCGTTTATTAAATCTGAGAGATGGCAAGTCGTCGGCTTCAGCCCCCATGCCACGAGTGCTGGGGTGTTCGGGACAAACTTAAGCACTCTTGTTCCCATTTTTGGGTCCATCTAGGGAGGCGCTCAACACAACGAACAAGGCAACCGGACTTATAATGCTTGAACACTCTCACTTAGCCATAGAATTCTATAATTTTAAATTTCGGCGAAGCCCCTAGTATTCGGAAGACCGAGTTCGGGGCGCTATCCACGCCTTGGCCGGACATTATCCGGTTCTTCGCTCGAAGCGGCATAAGTCTTTAGGGACTCGAAAAGACCTCTCGAACAGCGACCAGTCTCTCGCCTTATCATGACAGCCAGTTTTAGCTTTCCATCGAGGCGCCGCCCAGCTCAACCGGGTGCAATCGCAGATGGTTCTCCAGTGCTACCTTAGACGACGAACGGAACGTAAGGTACCAAAACATGGGGAGCCGCAAACCCAACTATTGACCCAAGACATGATTCGAGCCGATTCATATAACGCTATAAGTTTGGGGTGCCGCACTTGTGAAAGTGTTCGGACTTATCACACCATAATGCGGGGAACATAAGCCTCTGGTGTATTCGGCCGTACCAAAATATACGGGTGCAAGATGTCATTAATGAACATATATGTAAAGTAATGCAATTATAGACAAAAAGTGTTGCATTGTTTATTGAAGGAATTCTGCTATTATTGCGGAATGATACGAATATTGCGGTAAGCAAGGGATTGGACTAATTAGATGTGTCTCCCTCCAGGGGTAGGCCGCGGAATGGTGTATTTAACAAATTTAATGCTCATAATGGAGACCACCTGAGTGTTCGTCGCAGCCTTTGTCCCTCCCTGGCTGTTGCATCGTGAGTTCGGCAGGTTCGCTGCCGGACAGGGCCTCTGGTGAACGGAGTCCTGTGTATAAAAAGAAGGAAAATAAAATGAAAAGAGCGACACACTTGGGAGCCCTGGTGTGGTCGAGCCGCACTGGGCTCTGTTGTGGTCGTGCCTCCCCTATGCCCATGGTATCTCCAGAGCGTAATGATGTACGCGAGAGCTGGTCTTGCAATCATGCGAGGGCTGGGGTTAGCCACATTGCTACGCGATGCTCGGGAACGCGCTGTGGTCTTGATTGATGTTGCTCCGGCGCGTTTGGCAGATCCGGTCGCTTAACGGCCGGACTCAAAATTGCCTTAGAAGGCTGCTCAGATTGCCGCGAGAGCCGTCAGATGTTCCTCCGCTCGGAGGGAGCGTTCCGTATTTCGCTGACCGTGATGACTCCACGAGGGCCTGTCATCTTGAGCTTGAGGTATGCGTAATGCGGCATCGCTGAACTTTGCGAACGCGTTCGTCCGGCAGAGCGTGATAGCCGCCATGAACGAGACTATGTCGAAGATTAACTCCTCGCTTCGAAATTATCCGGGATCCGAAGACCACTTCCAGTGATCGAGCCTGCATAATTGGCCTCAACACCTGGCACGACGCCTTTGAAGGTCGTCTTTGTAGGTTTAATCCTTGAGGGTCTATGCCCATCTTTGCGACCGTATCCGATAAAGCAGGTTCAGCTACTTCCGCCGCCCATCAGACTCTCGTGAGGTGAAATCCATCGATTGGGTCTAAAACCACGCGCGAATCCACCATGGCGGATATTGGTCGGATGGTCTCGCCGATCGAAAGTGATCGGGTAGGAGGACCATGGATTGAACTTGGGCGATCGCTCCATCGCATATACGCCCTCGCACGCTTCCGCTCTCTCTTGGGTATATGGGTTGCGTATATCATGTTTACCGTACGCACTTGTGGGGGGAAGCCCTTCTGTCCTCTACTGTTCGGCGGCCGGGTCACTTCCTCGTCATCGCTGTGCAGCCCCTTATCATTGTTTTTGGCAATTAACTTGCCTGCCTGCTTGAATACCCAACAATCTCTGTTGGTGTGGTTAGCTGGCATTTCGGGGGTGCCATGTATCTGGCAAGAGCGGTCGAGTATTCAGTCCAAATTGGACGGACCCAGAGTGGTTTTTTGAATGGCTTCTTCCTCTCACCGGGTTTAGAGCCTTGGAATCCGGCGTTGACTGCCGTATCCTCATTGTTGTCGCCGTTAACGTGGCGTTTGTTTTTGTTTCGACGCGACCTGCCGTTGTGGTCCTTAGTATCCGGACTGCCAGCATTTTTACTGAGGTTGTTTCTGCGAGCTAGCCAGCTATCTTCTCCCGCACAGAAGCGGGTCATGAGTGATGTGAGGGCTGCCATGGATTTCGGCTTTTCCTGTCCGAGGTGCCGGGCCAGCCACTCATCGCGGATGTTATGTTTGAAGGCTGCGAGGGCCTCTACATCCGGACAGTCGATGATTTGATTTTTGTTTGTTAAGAACCGTGTCCAGAATTGCCTGGCCGATTCGTCTGGCTGCTGGATTATGTGGCTTAGGTCATCGGCGTCTGGTGGTCGCACATATTGCGGCTTCCAAGTCCTCCCAACACCCAATTGACTCTGCGGGCAAGATGTTGAACCAATGCCGAGCTGGGCCTTTAAGCTTGAGTGGGAGATACTTGATGGCGTGGAGATCGTCACCGCGAGCCATATGGATATGAAGGAGATAATCTTCGATCCAAACCGCGAGGTCTGTTGTGCCATCATAGGATTCAATGTTCACGGGTTTAAAGCCTTTAGGGATTTGATGATCCATTACTTCGTCAGTGAAGCATAGTGGGTGTGCGGCGCCTCTATATTGAGCAATATCACGACGTAGCTCAAGAGAGCGTTGTCTGCTGTGTTCGGCCCGGCCGGAGTTGCTGTATCCGGCGCGACATTATTCGTCGTGGGTCGTGGGGCGCCCACGTGATCCGTAAATAAATCTGGATTGTCTTGCCTTGTCCTCCAATATATCCCGCAAGTCCGGCGCGTTCCCTCGTGGCTTCGTACTTTTTGAGCGGTGCTGGGGTACGGTCTTGATGGAGGGCCTCGATGCCTCTCTGTCGCGACCATGGGGTGGTCGGTCTACCGTATTTGTGCGCTGGTGATGAAGGTATGTATGCTTCCTCCTCTAGTCGAGGGAGCAACTTGCGTTTTGGGTAGCTCTTGGAGGGGCGTTCGAGTTCATACTCTTCGGCCGCGAGGACCTCGGTCCATCTGTCGGCCAGCAGGTCTTGATCAGCTTGAAGCTGTTGCTGCTTTTTCTTTAGGCTATTTGCCGTGGCGATAAGCCTGCGTTTAAAACGCTCTTGTTCGACGGGATCCTCCGGCACGACGAATTCGTCCTCGTTGAGGCTTGCCTCGTCTCCGGAGGGAGGCGTGTAGTTGTCATCCTCCTCGTCTGCCGCTCTCTCGTGAGGGCTGGCTTCTGCATCCTCCTGTGCGTAATCTTGCTGGAGGGGATTGTCTTCGGCACTTTCTGGGGTGTTATTATCTCCTGTGCTGGAATCTCCATTCTTGCTGTGGCGGGATTTAGAGCGGCGCCGCTGACGTCGGCGCTTGGGCTGTTTCTTTAGGGAATCTGCCTCCGCTGCTTCTTCGCCGTCCCCATCCATTGGGTGTCCACCATGTATATGTCATATGACGAGGTGGTCTTCCAGTGCCCTGTAGGCGCTGGTTCTTGATCATCTCCGGCATCGTCATCCATACTGTCGATGTCTTGGGAGTCATAGTCTAGCATGTCGGTTAGATCGTCGACAGTGGCTACAAAGTGGGTGGTGGGTGGGTTTTGAATTTCTTCGTCGTCCGCATCCCAACCATCCTGGCCGTAGTCCGGCCAGGGCTCTCCGGATAGAGAGAGATGCTTTAGCAAATTTAGGATGTCGCCGAAGGGTGAGTGCTAAAAGATGTCCGCAGCGGTGAACTCCATGATCGGCGCCCAATCGGATTCGATTGGCAGGGGCGCAGGAGGTTCGGTGTCCGGCAGGGAGTCCGGCACCTCAGAGTCACGAGCTTTATAAGGGATGAGGTCAGTGTTCGGCTCCATCACCGTGGAAGTTGCAGCTCCCGAGGCGGTGTCCAGCCACCCGTCCTCGATCTGCACGATCGACTCCGAACTATGGGTCGGAGCGGATTCGTGTGCAGCCACCAGGGCACTGTCCGGCGGTAGAGCTAAATCATGCCCATCGTGACAGCACGACACGCTCGGCTGTGGCTCGAATCCGTCGAAGATCAAGTCTCCATGGATGTCGGCCGTGAAGTTTAGGCTTCCAAACCTGACCTGATGGCCATGGGCGTAGCTTTCGATCCGCTCCAGATGGCCAAAGTGAATTGGCCTGCAGTGCAAAGCAGCCGAACACGAAGATCTGTCCGGGGAGGAAAGTCTCACCCCTGACGGCGTTGTTGTTGATTGAAGAAGCCATCAAGCCTATTGGTGACGACATAGAGGAACTCTCAATGAAAGCACCAATGTCGGTGTCAAAACCGGCGGATCTCGGGTAGGGGGTCCCGAATCGCGTGCGCCTAGGCGGATGGTAACAGGAGACAAGGGACACGATGTTTTACCTGTGTTCAGCCCTCTCGATGGAGGTAAAACCCTATTCCTGCTTGATTGATATTGATGATATGGGTAATGCAAGAGTGGATCTACCACGAGATTAAGGAGGCTAAACCCTAGAAGCTAGCCTATGGTATGATTGTTGTAATGGTTGTTGTCCTACGGACTAAAACCCTCCAGTTTATATAGACACCGGAGAGGGCTAGGGTTACACAGAGTCGGTTACAATGGTAGGAGATCTACATATCCGTATCGCCAAGCTTGCCTTCCACGCCAAGGAAAGTCCCATCCGGACACGAGACGAAGTCTTCAATCTTGTATCTTCATAGTCTTGGAGTCCGGCTGACGATGATAGTCCGGCTGTCCGGACACCCCCTAGTTCAGGACTCCCTCAGCAAGAAAGATCAATCTAGTAGGCCAAACCAAACTGATAATTCGAAGAGACTTGCAAAGATAACTCAATCATACATAAAAGAATTCAGAGAAGATTCAAATATTATTCATAGATAAACTTGATCATAAACCCACAATTCAACGGATCTCGACAAACACACCGCAAAAAGAGTTTACATCGAATAGATCTCCACAAGAGAGGGGGAGAACATTGTATTGAGATCCAAAAAGAGAGAAGAAGCCATCTAGCTAACAACTATGGACCCGTAGGTCTGTGGTAAACTACTCACAACTCATCGGAGGGGCAAGGATGTTGATGTAGAAGCCCTCCATGGTCGATTCCCCCTCCGGCAGAGTGCCGACAAGGGCTCCAAGATGGGATCTCGCGGATACAGAAGGTTACGGTGGTGGAAATTGTGTTTCGTGTTGCCCCTGGATGTTTTCGGGGTATGTAGGTATATATAGGAGGAAGAAGTATGTTGGTGGCCGCCCGAGGGTCCCATGAGACAGGGGCACGCCTAACAGGGGGGCGCCCTCCTATCTCGTGGGAGCCTCGGCTGCTTCTTGACTTGCACTCCAAGTCCTCTGGATCACGTTCGTTCCAAAAATCACGCTCCCGAAGGTTTCATTCCATTTGGACTCCGTTTGATATTCCTTTTCTTTGAAATACTGAAACAGGCAAAAATACAGCAATATGGGCTGGGCCTCTGGTTAGTAGGTTAGTCCCAAAAATGATATAAATGTGTAAAATAAAGCCCATAAACATCCAAAAGGGGTAATATAATAACATGGAACAATAAAAAATTATAGATACGTTGGAGACGTATCACCCACCAGGGTCACTTTCCTGAAAGTTTCTTATTTTCCTAATTGTCTAAATATTCCAAAACTGACAAAAAATATTTTGCGGATTTTTTGGAGTCCGTTTACTTACCGTATCACGTGCCTCCTTATTTTCACGATTCTGGAGTGTTCTGGAAGGACTCTTTTATGTGTTCTTCCGGTGTCACAGTTTGGATAACATTGCTTTCAACATTAATGGTTGTACCTAAGACATAGTGTTTTATTCATTGCCCATTGACAACCTTCGGGTTAGTCCCTTCGACATTATTTATTTTGATAGATCCAAATCGATAGACGTCCTCGGTGACATAGGGTCCTTCCATTTGGAGAGGAGTTTTCCTGCAAAGAATCTGAAATGAGAGCTATACAAAATAACATATTCTCCTACTTTGAACTCATGCTTTTGGATTCTTTTATCATGCCATCTTTTAACTTTTTCTTTGAATAACTTAGCATTTTTATAAGCATGGGTTCTCCATCCATCTAATGAGCTAATATCAAATAACCTCTTTCCCCCAGAATGTTTAAAATCATAATTGAGTTCTTTTATTACCCAAAATGGTTTGTGTTCTAACTCAAGAGGCAAATGACAAGCTTTTCCATAAACCATTTTATATGGAGACATACCCATAGGATTTTTATAAGCCGTTCTATAAGCCCAAAGTGCATCATCTAATTTCTTAGACCAATTCTTCCGGGACCTATTGACAGTCTTTTGTAAGATTTGTTTTATTTCTCTATTGCTAAGTTCAACTTGACCACTAGACTGAGGATGATAAGGTGACACGATTCTATGATTAACATCATACTTAACAAGCAGTTTATAGAAAGCACCATGAATAAAGTGTGAACAACCATCAGTCATTAAATATCTAGGGACTCCAAACCTTGGGAAAATAACTTCCTTAAGCATTTTAATAGAGGTGTTGTGATCAGCACTACTGGTTGGAATAGCTTCTACCCACTTAGTAACATAATCAACAGCAACCAAAATATGTGTATACCCATTAGAGGAAGGAAAAGGTCCCATGAAGTCAAATCCCCAAACATCAAATGGTTCAACAACAAGTGAATAATTCATAGGCATTTCTTGACGCTTACCGATATTACCTATTATTTGGCATTCATCACATGATGAGCATCATTTACGGGCATACTTGAAGAGAGTAGGCCAATAAAAACCAGCTTGCAATACCTTATGAGCGGTTCTATCTCCCGCGTGATGTCCTCCATAAGGTTCAGAGTGGCATTTCCTTAGGATTTGTTCCGGTTCATGCTTAGGTACACAACGTCTAATAATACCATCTACTCCTTTATAAAGATGTGGGTCATCCCAAAAGTAATGTCTTAAATCATAGAAGAATTTTTTCTTTTGTTGGTGATTACCCACAAGTATAGGGGATCTATCATAGTTCTTTTGATAAGTAAGAGTGTCAAACCCAACGAGGAGCAGAAGGAAATTATAAGCGGTTTTCAGCAAGGTTTTCTCTGCAAGCACTGAAATAGTAGGTGATATATAGTTTTGTGATAAGATAAATAGTAACGAGCAAAAAGTAAATAAAGTGCAGCAAGGTGGCCCAATCCTTTATGTAGCAAAGGATAAGCCTCGAGAAACTCTAATAATGAAGAAGGAGCTCCCGAGGACACATTGGGAATTATCGCAAGCTAGTTTTCATCACGCTCATAAGATTTATGCTCCGCATTTTGATAATTTGATATGTGGGTGGACCGGTACTTGGGTACTGCCCTAACATGGACAAGCATCCCACTTATGATTAACCCCTATTGCAAGCATCCGCAACTGCAAAAAGGAGTATTAAGGTAAACCTAACCACAACATTAAACATATGGGTCCATATCAACCCCTAACGAAGCAACCATAAACTAGGGTTAAAGATTTTGTCACTCTAGCAACCCATCATCTACTTATTACTTCCCTATGCCTTCCTCTAGGCCCAAATAATGGTGAAGTGTCATGTAGTCGACGTTCACATAACACCACTAGAGGAGAGACAACATACATCTCAACAAAATATCGAACGAATACCAAATTCACATGACTACTAATAGCAAGACTTCACCCATGTCCTCAGGAACAAACGTAACTACTCACAAAGCATATTCATGTTCATAATTAGAGGGGTAGTAATATGTGTAAAGGATCTGAACATATGATCTTCCACCAAGTAAACCAAATAGCATCAACTACAAGGAGTAATTAACACTACTAGCAACCCACAGGTACGAATTTGTGGTTTTGATACAAGATTGGATACAAGAGATGAACTAGGGTTTTGAGAGGAGATGGTGCTGGTGAATCTGTTGATGGAGATTGACCCCCTCTCGATGTGAGGATCGTTGGTGATGACGTTGGTGATGATTTCCCCCTCCCGGAGGGAAGTGTCCCTGTTGGTGTCAAAACCGGCGGATCTCGGGTAGGGGGTCCCGAACTGTGCGTCTAGGCGGATGGTAACAGGAGACAAGGGACACGATGTTTTACCCAGGTTCGGGCCCTCTTGATGGAGGTAAAACCCTACGTCCTGCTTGATTAATATTGATGATATGGGTAGTACAAGAGTGGATCTACCATGAGATCAAGGAGGCTAAACCCTAGAAGCTAGCCTATGGTATGATTGTTGTAATGTATGTTGTGTCCTACGGACTAAAGCCCTCCGGTTTATATAGACACCAGAGAGGGCTAGGGTTATGCAGAGTCGGTTACAATGGTAGGAGATCTACATATCCGTATCGCCAAGCTTGCCTTCCACGCCAAGGAAAGTCCCATCCGGACACGGGACGGAGTCTTCAATCTTGCATCTTCGTAGTCTTGGAGTCCGGCGGACGATGATTGTCCGGCTGTCCGGACACCCCCTAGTCCAGGACTCCCTTAGTAGCCCCTGAACTAGGATTCAATGACGATAAGTCCGGCGCGCACAATGTTCGGCATTGCAAGGCGGGTTCCTCCTTTGAATAATCCGGAGAAGATCATGAACACCAAGATAGTGTCCGTCTCTGCAAAATAAATTCCACATTCCACCGTAGAGAGAAAAATGTACACAAGTTCCATCTGCTGACGTATTTTGCGGCATGACGTCACACCACTACCAAGCCTTTACTTGAATCGTTTTTTACTATACCACCAAAGATGTTTAGCGGCGCTTCTTGGCACGCCTTGTCGGCAGAGATCGTGTTCCCTTATTCCGGATTCTCATCAATACGCGTGGGTAACCCAACCGCGCCCGCCGCCACGCCTCTATCGAAGGTGAATCCGAACGGTCACGAGACGGCTCTTGGTATTTTCCCTTTATAAGAGGACCAAGGCTTGTTTCTTTTCTTCAATCTTCCATCGAATCTTCTCCTTGCTCCAAGTTCCAACACCCAGAGCCCCAGATTCGAGCGCTTTGGACCTTCAACATGTCCGCCCGACCTTCGAGGTCGGTGGATGCCCTCCTCCGTCACGGAGGAGGACGTGCTAAAGCTGCGGAGGCCAAGTACATGCCTTACGAGATTTCAGACAGTTGCCCGCCTAAGGGCAGGCCGCACCTACCCCGAGCCCGTGAGTATGTCGCTTCAGATCCCACCTCCGCCGGGTTTAGGCTTCTCAAGGACCCCTTCGTGAGAGGGCTCATGTTCTACTACGGGCTAGATTTTCACGACTTGTCTCCGAAGTCCATCCTCCATATTTCCGCATTCATTATCGTCTGCGAAGCCTTCCTCCGTGTCACCCCTCACTTCGGCATGTGGCTGAAGACCTTCAATGTGGAGCCGAAGATGATCGGGGGGCGTCAAGCAGAGTGCGGCGGGGCGGCCATAAGTAGGAGGGCCGATGCCCCGTGGCCCGAGGGCTCCTTCCAAGAGGAGCTCGGCTTGTGGCAGCAGGAGTGGTTCTATATCACCGCTCCGAAGGGCAGCAAGCAAAAGCCGCCGCCTTCATTCCGCCCGAGACCTCCACGACGGTTGATGTCGTGGGTCAACCAAGGACTCAATTGGGGGCCGTCAGAAGACATGCCCCTATTGCAGGGCCGGATTCGAGACCTCCAAGCGAGGGAGATCAATCTGGTTGTGGTGATGCAGGTCATGCTAACCAGGCGTCTTCTGCCCTGCAAACGCCGTCCTCTCCGGTTATGGGAGTTCAATCCGGAGGGACCACGAATTCTCCAACACTTCATGGGTATGACACCCGTGGAGATGTACAAGTTGTTCTTCGGACCGCAGGTGGCGTGTCCGGAATTGACCGAGGACGCAGGCCTAAGCTGCAATCGCCCGGATACTCAGGTAAGTGGCTCAGAGTCCGGACATTCCGTTTGTTTGGTTTTCTAAAATTCGCCTTCTAACCCACTATCCTTCATCAGGAGTGGGTAGCGCGATCGAAGCTGATAAGGTGTCCGGCCCCCCTCCCAGAGACCGCACCGGAGCCCGTGCTGGTCAGAATGCTGGAGGTCGCGCCCGTAGAAGAAGGCGATGGGGAAAATAGAGGAGCTATCACCTCGCCCAAGGGGGCGCTTGAAGAGGGGGGGGTCGAAAATCCCTCCTTCTAGGGGGAGAAGAGGACCGCCTCCGAAGACCCGGAGGCCAAAGCACCCAAGCGGGGGAAGAAATCTTCACCGGAGGGTCCTGCGTCCGGGGAGACCCCGGGCGTACAATCGTCTCTAAAGGATCAGCCCTCTAGCGAGCCGTGAGTAGAGAAAGGGGAGTTCGTTGATAAGAAAATATCCCTATTTGTGCTTCTGAGGATAACCGAAATTTTTACCTTACAGTTCGGATCTGCGGCCTTCTCAGATGAGTTCGTCTTCGGGGGATCTTCGTCCGGAGATGATGGAGAGCGAGACGCCTCCGTCTGCTGCGCCGTCGACAGGCGACGAGCCTCAAGTATCGCCACGGAGGGTATCCCGAGCCCGTGGAGCCGGAGAGTTCGGCGCCGACTAGTGTTCGGCCGGGGGAGCTGAAGGATCTGCTTGAGAGGGCGTCCATCTCAGAAGATCACCGTGCATTGATGAGCATGGTGATTGGAAGGATTTCGTCCGCCGAAAGCGGATTGCATAATGCCGTCAGGAGTTTGCCGGCGGGATTTGAGGTACGTAAGAACGACGCACCTTTTTGACAGTTTTGAACATAGAAGTGCGCCCTGTATAGATAGTAGCCCCTAAGACTCGGTAGGTTGTCGAAAGCGACAGCGTGCCGAGGATCAAAATCGCAGGTATTGAATTTCGCCTTTCCTGTGCAGGTGGCGGATAGTCTGGGGGGCTAGCCGGACTGGTGGAGCTGTCGAGTTAATGCGGCAACTTGATGTGGCGGATGCGGACATCGCGCTTGTCAACCGGCGACTTGACGAGTCGAAGGGTAAATGAATTCTCTGCAGTCACTTATTTTAAGGGAGCCAAAGCCCGCCTCTTACAATATTTATGCTGTGATGCAGACGGTGCTGCTGCTGTGGAGAGCCTTCGGGCCGAGCTTGCTCAAGCCAAGGAGCAAGCCAGAAGGAGTGATGCGGCTGCCTCGAGGGCGGCCGAGGAGTTAAAAGCCGAAAAGGCTGTACACTGCCTAAGCAGGGAAGAGATGGCCGAATTGGCCATGAAATTAAAGGATGCTACCGACCGCAATGAGGCTCTTGAAAAGGAGCGCCTATCGGAGCGAGAAGACCTGGGGAAGGCCACCGCCGAGGCCAAGGAAGCTCGTTCTGCAATGCGGGCTATGAAGGAGGAGCTGCGCCAGGCCGGAGATATTGTGGCTGGCAAGCCTTTTCTGCTGCGTCGCCAGTTTATGGATCCAAAGTATGCCCAGCTTGGCCAGCTGTGGGGTCCGGAGGATCCATATATGGACTTAGCGGCAAGTGCGGCAGATGCTGTTGTGCATTTCCGGAGTCAGAAGGATCACAAGACGGAAGAGCTATTTTGGTCTCAATTCCATAGTCCGGATCGTTCACTTCCGCTGACCGATCAGTTGGCCGAATGGGCTGAGCTGAACAGGTTGTCCGGACTTGCCATCACTGATATTGTGGCTCATGTCCGCCGAGAGGCCCAAGGCGACGAGCTATTTTGGCTTATTGCAGCAATTTCTTGGAGCGGTGCCGCATATCAAGGAGATGAAGCGGTCGGCCTGCATAGAAGGTGCGCGGATGACCCTTGCCCGTGTGAAGACACATTGGACGAGATGGATGCCACCGCTATTGCAGCCCAGTGGTTCGGACGAAAGCCGTTACCCGCCGAGCACTATTTTGGGGAAGTTATGCGTGGCGCCGGTAATAGAGTCGCAGTGTTTCGAAAAATGTCACGCTCAAATGAACGCTTTATCTTGTAAAACAATGATTATGATGTAACCGCTTATACTTGTGCGCTCCAAGTATTAAAATATCTCCTATGCGGCCGCTTATGTATACGCTTGTATAACCTGAAAGATGATAGCTCTTGCTTCAGCCCCCATGCACAAGGTGCGGGGTGTTCGCCAAAATAGCGATTTCACACTTAATCCGACGCCTCGGTCCCGTTAAGGAGGTGGTAGCGAGCAAACGAGGCAATCCAGACTATGATGCTTTATCACTTTCACTTAGCCATTGAGTTCGAGGGTGGGGCTACGATATAGCCCTCGGTGCACCGCGCTTCTCCGGATTCGAGGCGCTGTGTGCTCGACCGAAACGGTCCTTCACAAAGCGGGAATTCTAAACATTCCGTAGTCGATCGAGTGGTTGATTAGTCTCGCCAGATCATGACGATCGGTTTGGCTTTCATCGAGGCGCCGCCCATCCGAATCGGGCATAATCGCAGAGTTCTCCCGGTGCGCGTTAGCCGACGATACGGAACGAAGGCGAAAAACACAGGAGCCGGGAGACGCAACATTTGACCAAAGACATGATTCGAGCTGATGCATATAAGGCCTAATCTCGAGACGCCGAACACTCCCTAAGGTGTTCGGTCTTTATAAAATGGGCGAATAATGCCCTAAGCCCCTAGTGTCCGTGCACGGCAAGGTCCTTCGACGCGCCGATGCCAAAACATCGCTCCACTTTGGTTATAATGGGAAACCAGGGATTATAACAACAAGAGACAAGAAAAAGGTTTACGCAGGTCTTAATCAAAAGAATCCTTGCTACGGGTCTCTATCGCACGTCTGCGCGCCGGTCTCCGCGCAGCCGTTATCCTCGACGGTGTGCACGTTGTTCATCTCAGAAAAGAGAGGAACTTAGTTTGGAAAGAAATCGTGCGAAAAATATATACGAAGGAAAAAATATAAATAAATAAATAAAGCGGAGTCTATATGAGCTCATTGTTGCTTATTCGCGCAGCCCCTTGTGAAGGGGTGTGCGGCTAGGGAGCCCCTAGCTTATTTATGCCGGACTCATCTAGCCGTGTCCGGGGTCTTTAAATGACCCTCGCACTAAAATGATGCCACGTGGACCGGGCATCTTAAGTGTAAGAGTCGCGTAATGTGGTATGGCGTTGAAGCGGACAAAACCTTCTCGTCCCAAGAGTGCTTGATAGCTACTTTTAAATGGGACGATATGAAAAATTAGTTTTTCGCGTCGAAAGTTGTTCGGTGACCAACACAACTTCCAGAATAAGGAGCATGTGCACTTGGCGAAGGGCTGGCGCCACTCCTTTAAAAAAGTGCGGCTGTGTTTAATTTTAGTAAGTTCTATCCCCAACTTGCGGATTGTGTTTGGATACAGCAGGTTTAAGTCGCTGCCTCCGCCCATCGTGACTTGTGTAAATTTCAGTTAAATCGATTATAGGATCCAATATAAGGGCAGTCCATCCTGCATTTTAACGCTCGAATAATCCGGTGGTTGAAAGTGATTGGTTTTGATATCCAATCTCTATGTTCCGCTGGGTTGGACCGTGCGAGACCCATTTTAGCGGGTGTCGCATTGTTTTTCCGTATTATCACATGAAGTGAATTTACTGTCTTGACCTCTTGTGGGAAAGTCTTTTGTTTTCCGGTGTTCTGCTAGTGGGGTTTATCATCATCCTCGCTTGACGCATCGAGCCCCTTGTGTTCGGCGTTTAATCGGCCGGACTGTTTAAAAACCCAACAATCTCGGTGGGTGTGGTTTGCAGGCCTTCCAGGGGTGCTGTGGATTTGACATATCCATCCCAAAATTTTGTTTAAGTTGGATAGCTCATCGCTGTTATCCTTAAGAGGCGGTGTTTTGTTGTTTGGCCATGAGCTTTTGAATCCGGCGCCGACCGCCGTGTTTTGGGATTTTTCTTTATTCCGGCGCCGATCTTTTTCGCGCCGTGATTTTCCGCTTCCATCTCGATCTCGGATGTACTTGGGTCGCTGGTGCTGCATCTTGCTAGCCAGCTATCCTCTCCCGCAAAAGCGGTCATGAGGCTTGTTAGCGACATTGTCCTCGACATCTCTTGGCCGAGGTGTCCGGCGAGCCATTCGCCTCGGACGTTGTGTTTAAAAGCTGCTAAGGCTTCGCATCCGGACAATGACTATTTGGTTCTTTTGGTGAGGAACCTGTTTCTGAATTTATGCTACCGACTCTCCGGCTGTTGAGTTATATGACTTAGATCATCTGCATCCGGAGGGCGGACATAAGTTCCATGAAAATTTGCTCTAGATGCGTCCTCGATCTCTTCCCAACTTCCAACAGTGTTTTCTGGGAGGCTTTTGAGCCAATGACGGGCTGGCCCTTTGAGCTTGAGGGGTAAGTATTTTATGGCGGGGAGATCATCTCCTCTGGCCATGTGTATGTGTAGTATATAGTCCTCTATCCAGACTCCGGGGTCTGTTGTTCCGTCGTAGGCCTCTATGTTTATGGGTTTAAACCCTGCTGGGAATTCATGATCCAGCACCTCATTGGTGAAACATAGTGGGTGTGCGGCGCCCCTGTATTTGGGTGTACCGATGTCTTCGGACACTTGACGTGTTGTGTTGCTTCCTGGGGCCCTCTTCTTTGGCCCGTAAATGGACCATCTGTTTTCCAGGGTCATTAGTCGGCTTATGTGTGGCGCCGCTTTTAAATTTTGGCCTATCATCTGGCCGTCTATCCGACCAGGCGACCTCTTTGTTTTTGACTGTGGGGGCTCTATGGCCTCCTCGTCGAATTCTGGCAGCAGCTTGCGCTTCGGGTAGCTCTTTGATTGATGGACATTGCCGTATTTATCTGCGGTTTTTGAGCACTTTGCTCCACCTCATTCTGAGTGTGTCTTCCGCTGTTTTGAGCTTACGTTTTTCCTTCTTCAAACTTCTTGCTGTGGCGACGAGTCTTTTCTGAAGGTTTTTATTCTCCGGTGGTGTTTCCGGCGTGAGGTCGTCTGGACTGTTGTGTTCGCCGGGCCTGGACTGATTATCTGACTCGTCCTGTTCGGACGGTTGCTTGTCTGCGTGTTCGCCATCCACTGGTTTGCCCTGCTGTATTGCTGGGTCATTAGGAGCGCTGTTTTTGTCGAGGCGAGACTTAGGGCGGCGTCTGTGTCGCCGTTTTGGTTGGTTGTCGGCGGGATTATCTTCTGCAGCGCCCCATTGGTCCTCGTTATCGCTTCCTTTTGGGGTATCCACCATGTATACGTCGTGTGACGAGGTGGTCTTCCAGTGCCCTGTAGGCGCTGGTTCTTGTTCGTCTCCGGCATCGTCGTCCATACCGTCGAGGTCCTTGGAGTCGTAGTCTAGCATGTCTGTTAGATCGTCGACAGTGGCTACAAAGTGGGTGGTGGGTGGGATTTGAATTTCTTCGTCGTCCGTATCCCAACCGTCCTGGCCATAGTCCGGCCAGGTCTCTCCGGATAACGAGAGATGTTTTAGCGAATTTAGGATGTCGCCAAAGGGAGAGTGTTGGAAGATGTCCGCGTCGGTGAGTTCCATAACCGGCGCCCGATCAGATTCGATTGGCAGGGGCGCGGGAGGTCCGGAGTCCGGCAGGGAGTCCGGCACCTCGGAGTCACGAGCTTCGCAAGGGACAAGGTTAGTGTTCGGCTCCATCACTGTGGAAGTTGAAGCCCCCGAGGCGGTGTCCAGCCACCGGTCCTCGATCTGGGCAATTGGCTCTGGACTAAGGGCCGGATCGGATTCTTGTGCGGCCACCAAGGCACTGTTCGGCGGCAGAGCGAGATCATGCCCATCGTAATAGTGCAGCAAGCTTGGCTGTGGCTCGAGCCCGTCGAAGATCAAGTCCCCGCAGATGTCGGCTGTGAAGTTTAGGCCCCCGAACCTGACCTGACGGCCAGGGGCGTAGCTTTCGATCTGCTCCAGATGGCCAAGTAAATTAGCCCACAGTGCGAAGCCGCCGAATTCGAAGATCTGTCCGGGGAGAAAAGTCTCACCATGGACAGCGTTGTTGATTGAAGAAGCCATCGAGCCTATCGGTGACGCATACGAGGAACTCTCAATGAAAGCACCAATGTCGGTGTCAAACCGCGGATCTCGGTAGGGGTCCCGAACTGTGCGTCTAGGCGGATGGTAACAGGAGACAAGGGACACGATGTTTTACCTGTGTTCGGGCCCTCTTGATGGAGGTAAAACCCACGCCCCGCTTGATTAATATTGATGATATGGGTAGTACAAGAGTGGATCTACCACGAGATCAAGGAGGCTAAACCCTAGAAGCTAGCCTATGGTATGATTGTTGTAATGTATGTTGTGTCCTACGGACTAAAGCCCTCCGGTTTATATAGACATCGGAGAGGGCTAGGGTTACGCAGAGTCGGTTACAATGGTAGGAGATCTACATATCCGTATCACCAAGCTTGCCTTCCACGCCAAGGAAAGTCCCATCCGGACACGGGACGGAGTCTTCAATCTTGCATCTTCATAGTCTTGGAGTCCAGCGGACGATGATAGTCCGGCTGTCCGGACACCCCCTAGTCCAGGACTCCCTCAGTCCCCGACAGACCAACTCCGCCAGAGCCCTAGATTGATTCCGCGAAGGTTCCGCCTCGTGGCGGCGGAGTTTCGTCCCGTAATCTTGCCCACGATTTTTTCCAGGACAAAACCCTTCATATAGCAGAAGATGGACGCCGGAAGCCCACTAGGGGGCCCAAGAGATAGGGGAGCGCCCTACAGGGGGGGCGCCCCATGTCTCCTGGACAGGGTGTGGGCCCCCTAGCCTATTTCTTTTGCCCAAAAATTCTTATTAAATCTGAAAAGTTGTTTCGTGGAGTCTCATGTCTTTTGGAGTTGTGCAGAATAGGTTTCCAACGTTTGCTCCTTTTCCAGCCAGAATTCCAACTGCCGGCATTCCCCCTCTTCCTGGTAAACCTTGTAAAATAAGAGAGAATAGCCATAAGTATTGCGATATAATGTGTAATAACTGCCCATAATGCAATAAATATTGATATAAAAGCATGAAGCAAAATGGACGTATCAGTTGGTATGTGAAGCTAGGTGGTATGTATTTAGCAACAATATAATTAACATAGTCATTATGCCAAGGTGTACTATGAGAAACATTTATTGCAGCTAGTTGTTCATCAGGGAAGCTATCATTAATTGGTTCTGGGTCATCAAGAATATTTTCAAGTCTAGACAAGTTATCAGCTACGCGGTTCTCTGCTCCTTTCCCATCTGTGATATGCAAATCAAATTCTTGTAGCAGAAGAACCCACCTAATGAGTCTAGGTTTAGCATCTTTCTTTTCCATAAGATATTTATAGCGGCATGATCGGTGTGAACAATTACTTTAGAATCAACAATGTAAGATCTGAATTTATCACAAGCAAGCACCACTGCTAAGAATTCTTTTTCAGTAGTAGCATAGTTTCGTTGAGCATTGTCTAGAGTGTTACTAGCATAATGACTAACATTTAGTTTCTTACCAACTCTTTGTCCTAGAATAGCACCAACAACATAATCACTAGCATCACACATAATCTCAAAAGGCAAGTTCCAATCAGGTGCTTGAACAACATGTGCAGTAATTAAAGCTTTCTTTAGTGTTTCAAAGGCTTCCATACAATCATCATCAAACACAAAGGGAATATCTTTTTGCAAAAGATTAGTAAGAGGCCTTGAAATTTTAGAAAAGTCTTTGATAAACCTCCTATAGAAACCAGCATGACCAAGGAAACAACGAATACCTTTGATATCTTTAGGACATGGCATTTTCTCAATTGTATCAACGTTGGCTTTGTCCACCTCAATGCCTCTTTCGGAATTTTTATGGCCCAAGACAATACCTTTGTTGACCATAAAGTGGCACTTCTCCCAATTCAAGATGAGATTTGATTGTTCACATCTCTGCAAGACTCGATCAAGATTGCTTAAATAATCATCAAAAGACTTCCCATAAACAGAAAATTCATACATGAAAACCTCAACAATCTTACAAAAATCAGAGAATATAGCAGTCATACATCTTTGAAAGGTAGCAGGTGCATTACATAAACCGAAAGGCACATGTCTATAAGAAAATGTTCCAAAAGGACAAGTAAAAGTGGTCTTTTCTTGAACAGATTGTAAAACATGTATTTGTGAAAAGCCAGAGTATCCATCAAGTAAGCAAAAATGTGTGTGCTTGGATAATCTTTCTAACATTTGATCGATAAAAGGCAGAGGGTAATGATCTTTCTAGTAGTTTTATTTAATTTTCTATAATCAATTACCATTCTATACCCTGTGACAATTCTTTGTGGAATAAGCTCATTCTTATCATTAGGAACAACAGTAATACCCCCTTTCTTAGGGACACAATGAACAAGACTTACCCATCTACTATCAGCTATAAGATAGATTATACCTGCTTCCAGAAGTTTCAATATTTATGTTCTTAACACTTCTTTCATTTTCGGATTTAACAAACGTTGGTGATCAACAACGAGTTTAGCATCAGGTTCCATATTAATCTTGTGCTGACATAGAGTAGAACTAATGCCCTTAAGATCATCAAGAGTATATCCAATAGCATCCCTGTGCTTCCTTAGAACATTCAATAATCTTTCTTCTGCATGGGTTAGCACTAATAATAACAAGATATATCTTCTTTTCATCAAGATAAGCATATTTCAGTGTGTCTAGCAATTGTTTTAATTCAAACATAGGATCACCTTTAGGTGGAGGAGGACCTCCTAGAGTTTCAATAGGAAAATTTTGTTTAAGCAGAGGTTGTCGTTCAAAAAAGATTCTATCTATTTCATTTCTTTCACGCATATGCAAATAATTTTCATGGTCTAGAAAATATTATTCCAAAGGATCAGTAGCAGGCACAACAATAGAAGCAAGACCAATAATTTCATCCTTACTAGGCAAATCTTTCTTATGAGGTTGTTTACTAAACTTGGAAAAATTAAATTCATGAGATTCATCACCAAATCTAACACCGACAATTTGTTTCTCATAATCTATTTTGGCATTGATGGTGTTCTAGAAAGGTCTACCAAAAATAATGGGACAAAAGTCATCTTGTGGGTTGCTAAGAACAAGAAAATCAGTAGGGTATTTTATTTTCCCACATAAGACTTGGTGATATAGTATCTCCATTAGCAAGTTTAATAGTAACGTCTATGTCTTCTATTTCAACAGGTGCCATTTCATCTTTAATTTATTGATATATGGAGAAATTAATAGCACTCACACTAGCACCTAGGTCACATAACCCATGATAACAGTGATCTCCTATCTTAACTGAGACCTTAGGCATGCCAACAACTAGTCTATGTTTATCTTTTCCTTCAGCTTTGGCAATTCTAGAAGCTTCACTACAGAAGTAAATAACATGCCCATCAATATTATCAGCTAAGAGATCTTTAACCATAGCAACATTAGGTTCAAATCTGATTTGTTAGATGGTTTGCGTGTTCTAACATAACTTTTGTTAACCACAGTTGAAGCTTTAGCGTGTTCCTTCATCCTAATAGGGAAAGGTGAATTTTCAATATAAGGAGTGGGTACAACTGGATCAACATTGTAAATGATAGTTTCTTCTTTAGATTTTACCGGTTCTTTAGTTTCTTATTTAATTGGTGGGTGATATTTAAACCGGTTCTTTAGTCAAGTCCATATTTAGTGCTAAACTTTTGGAAAGCTTCGGTATTCATAAAAGATTTAACACAATCAAACTTAGGTTCAATACCTGACTCTTTACCTTCTTCGAGTTGCCAATCTTCAGAGTTGCGTTTAATTCTTTCTAAAAGATCCCACCAGAATTCAATAGTCTTCTTCATAAAAGAACCAGTACAAGAAGTATCGAGCATTGATTGATCATTACGAGAAAGCCGAGCATAAAAATTCTGAATAATAATTTCTCTCGAGAGCTCATGATTGGGGCATGAATATAACACTGACTTAAGCCTCCCCCAAGCTAGAACAATACTTTCTCCTTCACGAGGCCAAAAATTATATATATAATTCCGATCACGATGAACTAGATGCATAGGATACATTTTTTGATGAAATTCCAATTTCAAACGTTTCCAGTTCCAAGATCCAATATCATTGCATAGCCTATACCATTTCAATGCTTTTCCCTTCAAAGATAAAAGGAAAACCTTCTTCTTAGCTTCATCTCTGGGCAAACCTGCAAGCTTAAATAATCCACAAATTTCATCCACATATATCAAGTGCATATCAGGATGTTTGGTTCCATCTCCTGCATAAGGATTAGCTAGCAGTTGTTCTAAAATACCCAAAGGAATTTCATATTCAATATTTTCAGTAGGTGCAGTAGGTTAATGGGAAACTAATTGTGGTTCCGGTAGAGGTGAAGATACCCCGAACAAACCCCTCAAAGGATTGTTTTCCATAGTAGCAAGTGACAATAAATTTCAGCACGTAGTAATAATGTTTCCTTACCAATTTCCACTTACAAAGAGCGCTTCACTCCCCGGCAATGGCGCTCGAAAATAGCCTTGATGAACCACAAGTATATGGGGTCAATTGTAGCCTTTTCAATAAGTAAGAGTGTCGAACCCAATGAGGATTAGAAGGAAATGACAAGTGGTTTTCAGCAAGGTATTGTCTGCCAGTGCCAAAATTGTAAGTAGCGGAGTAGTTTGATAGCAAGATTTGTGACAAGCAAGTAACGATAGTAGTAACAAAAGTGCAGCAAGTTAGCCCAATCCTTTTGAGGCAAAGGACAGGCAAAAACGGTTTCTTATGATAAGGAAAGTGTTCTTGAGGGTACACGGGAATTTTATCTAGTCACTTTCATCATGTTGGCTTAATTCATGTTCGGTACTTTGATAATTTGATATGTGGGTGGACCGGTGCTTAGGTGCTATTCTTACTTGAAAAAACCTCTTACTTATGATTAACCCTCTCGCAAGCATCCGCAACTACGAGAAAAGTATTAAGAATAAATTCTAACCATAGCATTAAACTTTTGGATCCAATCGGTCCCTTACGGAATAGCGCATAAACTGGGGTTTAAGATTCTGTCACTCTCGCAACCTAGCATCTAATAACTACTCCACAATGCATTCCCTTAGGCCCAAATATGGTGAAGTGTCATGTAGTCGATGTTCACATGACACCACTAAGAGAATGGCAACATACATATCATCAAAATATCGAACACATATCAAGTTCACATGATTACTTGCAACATGATTTCTCCCATGACCTCAAGAACGAAAGTAACTACTCGCAAATGATAAACATGCTCAATCAGGGGGGTATTAAAAAGCATAATGGATCTGAACAAATAATCTTCCGCGAAATAAACCATATAGTAATCAACTGCAAGATGTAATCAACACTACTAGTCACCCACAAGCACCAATCCATAGTTTTGATACAAAGATTGAACACAAGAGATGAACTAGGGTTTGAGAGGAGTTGGTGTAGTGAATATGTTGATGAAGATATCCCTCCCCAAGATGGGAGAGTTGTTGGTGATGATGATGACGATGATTTCCCCCTCCGAGAGGGAAGTTCCCCTGGCAGAATCGCTCCGCTGGAGGGCAAATGTGCTCCTGCCCAAGTTCCTCCTCGAGGCGGCGGCGCTTCATCCCGAATGTCCTCTCCTAATTTTTGTAGGTCAAAATGACTTATATACCAGAAGATGGGCACCGGAGGTGGGCCGAGGAGGGCGGCACCCACCAGGGCGCGCCTGGGCCTCCTGGCATGCCTAGGTGGGTTGTGCCCACCTGGTGGCCCTCCTGTGGTACTTATTTGCTCCAATATTTATTAAATAATTTATTAAAATTCCTCGGGGAGTTTCAGCTCATTTGGAGTTGTGCAGAATAGGTAGCTTGACGTAGCTTTTTCAGGTCCAGATTTCCAACTGCCAGAATTCTCCCCCTTGGTGCATACCTTGCATATTATGAGAGAAAAGGCATTAGAGTTACTCCAAAAACAACATTATACAATAAAACAACATAAATAACAGTAGGAAAACATGATGCAAAATTTACATATCACTTCCATGGTTACAACTCAAGTAGAACAAGTGCTTAAGGCACAAGATGATTTGCTCAATGAGTTGAATAATAAGAACAATGATAATGCTGCTAGAGTTATGACTCGAGGTGGTAAAATAATCCAAGAACCTGTGTATCCTAAGGGCCATCCTAAGGGGGTTGAACAAGACTCTCGGGGAATTAATACTGATACACCCAGTCCTTCCAAGAAAAAGAAACAAGAATAATGATAGGACTTTGCATGCTTCTAGTGAACCTGTTATAGACACACCTGAGAATCCCAATGATGTTTCTATTTCTGATGCTGAAACACA
Organism: Aegilops speltoides; assembly: GCA_021437245.1. Lineage (NCBI taxonomy): Eukaryota > Viridiplantae > Streptophyta > Magnoliopsida > Poales > Poaceae > Aegilops > Aegilops speltoides. The sequence continues at coordinate 138,280,927 of CM038147.1, forward strand.
ATCTGGTGATGAACATGAACCTAGTGGTAATGTTAATAATGATGTTCATGTGATGCTCAACCTAGTAATAACAATGATGTAGAGATTGAACATGTTGTTGATCTTGATAACCCACAGTCAAAGAATCAACTATATGATAAGAGAGACATCATTGCAAGGAAGCACGGTAAAGAAAGAGAACCATGGGTTCAGAAACCCATGACTTTTCCTCCTAAGCCAACCAAGAAAATGGATAATGAGGATTTTGAGCGCTCTGCTGAAATGATTAGACCTATCTTTTTGCGTATGCGTTTGACTGATATGCTTAAAATGAATCCTATGCTAAGTATATGAAAGATATTGTTACAAATAAAAGAAAGATACCGGAAGCTGAAATTTCCACCATGCTTGCTAATTATACTTTTAAGGGTGGAATACCAAAGAAACTAGGAGATCCGGGAGTACCAACTATACCATGCTCCATTAAAAGAACGTACGTTAAAACTGCTTTATGTGATCTTGAATCCGGTGTTACTGTTATGCCTTTCTCTTTATATCATAGACTTGATTTTAATAAGTTGACACCTACTGAAATCTCTTTGCAAATGGTCGATAAATCAACTGCTATACCCATCGGTATTTGTGAGGATGCGCCTGTTGTGGTTGCAAACATTACTATATTAACAGACTTTGTTATTCTTGATATTCCCGAGGACGACAGTATCTCAATCATCTTTGGTAGACCCTTCCTGAATACTGCAGGGTTTGTTATTGATTGCAACAAAGGCAATGTCAATTTTCATGTTAATGATAATGAGCATATGGTACACTTGTCGAAGAAACAACCTCAAGTTCATAGTATAAATTCTATTGAAATTTTTTCAACTATTACTATTGGAGTTTTTGAATTCCCTCTTCCTACTGTCAAAAGGAAATATGATATTCTTATTGTTGGGGACATGCATATCCCCATTGAGGTAACCTAGTGTTATTTGAAAATTCTCCAGTTTCATGTTATTGGGAAGAAGTTTGTTAACAAGACTTGATCAATCTTGTTAGTGGATTCCTTTTGATGAGGATGAGATGGATGAAGATAGAAAGCACAACCTTCTGTACCCTCCTTCTACTTTATGTTATTTAGTTTAAGTGTTTTTTATGTCTGTGCCCCTCGTTCCCTAGCTCTACTCATTCATCCCCACGCTCTTAACCTTTGCTCACTTTTCCCCACTCCCTTGCCCGAAACCCTCAGAACAGGTCAGAATGGGCGTCGCTGTTGGGTCAGTGCTTTGACCGTTAACTCTGACGAATGGGGCCGCGTTGGGCAATGTAGCTATTCGACCGTTGGTATGTGGATTCGTTGGGCCGTCCCTTTCATTAAATGCCTTCGCGCGCCGCCATGACAGAAGCCTGCTATACATGTACCCAACAAGCATGCCTGCATGCGTCGATGCGCGCCGCCACGATGTGCCGACCGAGCCTGCATGCGCTGATGCGTGCCGCTGCACTGACCGAGCTGCTTTCATGCACGCCAGCCTCCACGGATGCAGTGACGGTCGCTGCCGCTGGTTCCTCTCTTCTCGCACGCTTGTCTCGTTGATTTAGAGCATCGTTTTTTATAATCAGTTGCAGCCTTTTTGATCCACTCACATCTGCACCTGTTTTGGTACGACAAATAAATTGAACAAATATCTTGTGGTGCATGCACTAGCTAGGTGGCTAAATATTTGTGGCTTCTGTAAAAAAAGAGGGGTTCGTTGTGGCTGCATGCACTAGGTGGTTACTAACAAAGCGGGCTCTCTAAGAAAACAATCAACAAATATGTAGATAGGGCCAACAAGCCCATATCACGATCACGTAGTTGAAACTAGGAAGAACTTCATAATATAATAGATAGAAAACTTAATAATAGAACTTGATAAAAGGGCCAAGAATCCCATAGCACCTCCAACATAGTTCAGTTACAACTTGACATAACATAGACTCAAAATAAAAAGAAAAATAGATAGAGGGTTTAGAACCCTAGATGCCGCATTCTCCACCTCGCTCCTCCTCTAGGAGCCCTTCACTGATCCTCGAAGGCGTTGTCGATGGGGTACAGAAGAGTGTGCATGCACAACACGGTGGGGAAGATGTTGGTGTGCTCCATGAACATGTTGTAGGTGGTGAAAGCGTTGAACTCGCAGCCACACGAAAACACCCGATCGAGGAGGTAGAAGGCATTGAATGTGTTGGTAAAGTGGGCAAGGAGAGCAACCACCACCCCGTTTTGGATGACCTCCTCGACACGGAACATCCTTGGAGATCCCCGCAGGAGGTGGTGGTAGCCGGACGCGAGGAAGAACTCGATGAAGTTCCTTGCGGTCCTCCACCTTGATATCGCCCACACACGTAGTGTGCACTCAACATACACGCCAGGTCGGTAGAGCCTCTCCGGCACGGTGGATGGGAAGTGGTAGGTTGGTCCGGTGTACTGCATGGCTGAGGATGTGCTAGAAGAAGGAGAAGTGGTCGAAGAGCAAGAAGGGCAGATGGCAGAGAGGATGGGAGATGGATGAGGCATGGCAGAGGCAGAGGGTGGCTTGAATAGCCATAGTGCTACGTGTTATTTGGCCATGGCAATAATGGGGTCAAATGTGTTCAAACCCACCGCAGCATCGGGAGTGTACACGCGTGGGAAATGGTGGTTTGAAAAAGAAGAAGAAAAGGAAGCTAATTGCAAGCATGGGAATCCGTGGTCATATATATTATATGAACAAAAAGAGACAATTTTTGAACAAAATTTTGGTCATTTTGCATTTGTATAAAACAAAAAGAACAGAGCCAACACGTTCACAAAAAATAGAGCAAACGATGCAAAAATACAGAGCCAGCACGTTCACAAAAAACAGAGCAAATGATGCAAAAAAACGACGCAATTTGACGACCCAACCAGAGCTTGGTTTCCTTTTGGGCCCAATAACAACATTTTTTTCGCAGAGTCAGTGGTGGGCGAGCAGCCGAGCACAACCAATAGGATCGCCTCTCGCGGATCGCCCCATGATCCAACGATGCAGAGCCGTCCTTGTGATCCAACGGCGTAGAGCCTGCACGCAGCCAGCCCACCTAATTCCTTCTAGAAGACTAGATCTGAGGGTTGTCGCTTGGCGCGAGGGTATGATCGGACGACTGACATTGGGAGCTAGGGTTAGGCGAAACCCCGCGGGGTATAGAGGGGTTTTGAGTTGGTCAACGAGGTTTCGAAGGCTTTGACTGAGCATATGTAATTTTAAAAAAATTGAAAAAATATGAAACCTTCGCCATTCGTCGTTTTATAAGACAAACAAACGAGGACAAATACTAAACTTGGTATGTGGTCATTTTCATGAAAAAATCCTAGCTGGCACGATCGAGGTCCAATGAGCACCATTAATTTAAAAAAATAAAAAAAAAATAAAACTAGCGCACAATGTTGTCTTATGTGGCATGTTACCAACCAAAAATCATAAACTTGGTATATGGTCATTTTCATGAGAAAACCTTCACACATATAAGCTATCATGTACATGATTTCATAGAGTTCAAGGAGAGTAGGTAGGGTTACCTTCTGTTTTTAAATTTTTTTAAAAAAATCACCAAAGCTTTATTTCAAAGTGAATAAGAAGGATCTAAAGTTATTTTTCCATTTTCATATTTCAAATGTGTTTTTAGTAGTTTTTATGTTAAAGCATATGTTTTCAAAATAAAATGTAAAAATATGAAGACTAATTCAAAAAATAGTGAGACTTCGAATCTACACTATGGAAAGTGAATATGTGTTAATAAAAAAACATTTGGCTCATTTAGAGTAGGTCCAAAAATACTTGATTACAAATGGGTTGTTTACCCTAGCCTGGGAGCTCATTTGGAGCACATTTCTCAAATTCAAATCTATTTGACCTTCTCTAAATCACTTTAAATTTTGCACACATGATCTACTACACAAACATAGATAGTTTGTCAAGGTTTTACTTGTTTTTGCATTTTCTTGAATTTATACTGTCCAGGTTTGCCAAGGTTTACATGATCTCATTTGAAGCATGCATTTGATTTCATACACAACATGTGTGATCATTGCAGCACCTAAAATCATAGTCCACAACATCTAAACATAACTAACCATAGATTCAAGACAAACAAATATACCACAGGCAAATTTAAGGACAGACAAATATAGATAGCAACTAGATTATTAGCATCAACATAGCCAACCATAACCAAATTCATGAAAACTAAATTCAGTTCAACAAACCATAACCAACGAGATTCAGTTCAACAAACCAAAAGTAACCCAATAGATAAACTTAAAGATTCAGTTCACAGCATCACATCATCGATCACATCACGCTGGAGTCAGGGCCTTCGCGAGGGCGGCATGCTGCCCCCTGATCATGTAGTCCTCCTCGCAAATCGCTACATCCTCCGCATGAGACAGAAAGTGATCGAAGCGGCCATCCCTTGGCTTTGGCTTGGTGGTGCAGTAGGGGCAGTGCCACTTCTTGGTCTTGCGGTTGTAGAAGGAAGCAACTCCCTTGGCCTTGATCTTCACCACCACCTTGGCTGTGAAGGATGCGATGTTGCCCTCGTACACTTCTTCTCCAGAATCATACTGCACACATGAATGAGTTACATTAATACATTATAGATTTATGGATACACTATGTCAAAGGAACTAAATGAACAATCTAAATTTCAAGCAGGGTTACCTCATATTGTTCATCATCACTTTCCTCTGGATCATACGGTTCATATTGGGCCAGCTTCCTCTTTCTACCCCCCCCCCAACCATCATCCTCCTGAACATACAATTACATCCATCGCTAGTAAATACGGAAGCCAATTGAAAATTTAGATATGCACACATGACACATTGATCATAGGGCTAATATACTCCCAATATACTATGATCATTGTTTTACATTTTTCCATTGTCATGCACACAAATAGAACAACAGAGCTAATATAACTACACATTGCGGACAAATTTATATACTAATGAATCAAGGGTTACTTTTGGTTATGACATTAAAATTTATATTGTGATTCATACGGTAGGATTGTGATTCTAAACATAACTAACTTCTTAATCAATGGATTCCATTTGGGCATATGGCATTCAAAACCCCAATCTGAGTAGCATTCAAAAACAAATCTAATAGGGACACAGTCTAAGGCAACAAATCTGAGTAGCATTAAAAACCCCAATCTGTGAGCACTAAAAACAAATCTAGTAAGCATGCATCTGTTCACAACATCTAGCATTTTTGCAACGAATTTATCCAAATCTGAAAACAAGTCTAAAAACCCCAATCATTGCGGCACCTAAAATCATGGTTCACAACATCTAGCATTTTTGCAACGAATTTATCCAACAAACCCTAGTCCAAAAACCCCCATCCCCCCAACCCATACAAAAAAAACCCGGCCCATCCGTCAAACAAACTACTCTAACCATCTGAACTACCATATGAATCACAATCTAACCAATGCAAATAGGGAGCAACTAACTCTACAAGGTAAGGAAGTGCAAATACCTACTGCTCCATGGCAGCCGGCACATCGGGGGTATCAGGATGGACAGCGCCACTCAACGTTGTCACCTTCTGAAGCGATGAGGCAGAGCCCGCCACATCCACAGCGGTTGCGAGTTTCCCCGCACCGCCGTGGACGCCGCCGACATCCGCGGTCACCGCTCTCTGACCCTGCAGCTCCACCACATCTCCGGCCGCTGCGCCGGTGTCGCCACGAGCATCGGCCATCTGACAGATGGAGGCGATGAAGGTGAGGAAGACGATGCGATGGCGGAGAGTGAGACGATGCAGTGGAGGCACTGGAGGAGAGTGAGACGATGCCGGTGGGGGGGAAGAAGATGATGCGGCAGGGAGGGGATTTGGGGGGAAATGGTAGGCGTGATAGAGGTGGTTGCCCCTCTTTATATGATGGGACGTTTCGGGCATGTCCATGCACACGCAGCACAAGACGATCACAAGACGCACGCGACCGCATGTCTTGCATGCGCCCACGTATACGCGGCCCCACTCGTCTGAGTTAACGGTCAAAGGAAGTGACTCGATGAGAATGTCCGTTATAACCTGTTCTGAGGGTTTCGGGCATGGGAGTGCGGGAAAGTGAGCCAAAGTTAACCGACTGGGGATGAATGAGCAGAGCTAAGGAACCAGGGGCACAGAAATAAAAAACCCTTAGTTTAAATAAAGTAAAAATAGTATTTTCCGTCTTTTTTCTGAATTATCCGTGCAATAAAAAATACCCCAAAAATAAAAGTTCTCCAAATGCCCTGAAAATCGAGTATGATTTTTTTGTATAACATTTGAGAATTTCTAGCACTCAGAACACACTAGGGGGACCCACTGTTTGGTCACAAGGGGGGGGGGCGCCCTACACCCCTGGGCGCGCCCCCTGCCTCATGGGCCCCACGTGGCTCCCCTCCACTTATTCCAGCACCCACACAGTTCGTCTTCCTCCAGAAAAAATCATCCCATAGCTCAAACTCGTGTCCTTGCTCGTTTTGCTGCCATTTTCGATCTACTTGCTCAAAGCTCCATTCACAAAACTACTTTGGGGGATTGTTCTTCGGTATGTGACTCCTCCAATGGTCCAATTAGTTTTTTCTAGTGTTTTATTTATTGCAAATTTTTGCTGCTAAGGTGACCCTATTCTTGAGCTTGCATGTCAAATTTATATGGTCCAAAGTAGTTTTAATGCATGATATAGTCTCTAGGCAATTGTGGGAGTAGTTGCTATCAATCTTGTTGAGTTTGGTTCACTTTTATTTTGAGTCACTAAAAAATTCAGAAATTTTCAGTGAAAGAAAATGTTGAAGAGATTGTTGAGAGGCTCCTCGAGCCGAAGTTCGAAAGAAAAGCAGGATGAAGAGAATAAAAAGCCCAAGTACAACCTTCCCCGCACCGCGGAGGTTCGATCGTGTGAATGGCCTTGTGATGCATTCTTGAGGGCTGCTGGAATTTATGAAGACTTTTACTATCTGGCTGAGAATGCAGGCATCACCGACTTCATCCACGACAAGTGTGACCCAGTACCTCCTACTCACTAATATTTTCGTGCAGAACTTCCATTTTCATGCTAGGAGATCACCACCTTTGGTAGATTTTTATTCATATGATGAGTTTAAGGAGATGTCACTCTATGATTTTTGTGTGGTTTGCAAGTTGCCTTTTGAGGGCAGCGTCGAGGAACCACATCCTAGTGATGTGGAGGAATTTATTGATAAAATTGTTGTAGGGGAAACGAGAAAAGTGTCAGATGCAAGAACTACTAGTATACATTTTCCTGTTCTATGTTACTATGCAATATTTGCTAGTAGCTGTTTAATTGGTCGCGGGAACAATGGGGGCCTCAGTGCTCCTGACCTTGCCATTTTGCGCCATGCTTTACTTCGTGATAGAACTTTTAGTTTAGGCGCTATGGTTGCTAAACGGTTGAGTCTAAACCGTACAAAGGGCCCCATTTTTGGAGGTATCTTTGCTTCACGTCTTGCTAAATATTTTGAGATACCTATTAGGCATTATGAGAAAGAGGAAAAAGTGCTGCCCACTATTTTCTTAGACTATAAAAGTATGGTAGCACATGATTTCATTGGTAATGATAAGGAGAAGATACTTATGTATAACTTAGTATTTAGTAAAACTACTTGTCAGATTATTGCCTTGCCTGCACTGTCTTTTTTTAACATACATTCAGGCACATACCTCATCCTTCCCGATGACATTTATGCATACTGGGAGCGGACACGGTCCCCAGAGCCTGAGCCTAAACCATCTCCTGATCCATATCAGGAGTTTATTTATTAGTGGGAGCTGCAGGAACTCACTAACCAGTGGCACCCCGAGGATCCTCCTCAGTACACCGGAGAGGACCACTTTGATCCATGGGAATAGACCAACTTAGGCCAAAATCCTAATCTTGGGGGAGTACGTATTTCTCATCGACATTACATTCATGTTCACACATTCATTCTAGTTGTCGGTGTTCATACTTTTTCATTGTACTGTCCATGCTAGTTTATTTTCTTTTCTTGCTTTCTTCTTGTGTGTTTGAAAAACTTTGAGAAAAACCAAAAATAATTAGTTGTAGCTTTTAGCTAGTTTACTTTCCATGCTTGTAGTACTAGTAATTAAAAGAAAACCAAAAAAGATCTCTCGTTCTTCTTTTGCTTGTTGGGAGCTTTCCCGTGTAAATAGTTTTTCTCGTTCTTTGAATTTATTTTATTTGGGGGTCGAGAGGACAAGACCATGATGAAAATGATGAGTGGCTCTCATATGCATTATTGTTGATCTAACAAAGAGCCCATATTACCTTGTCTTCTCTTTTGAATTAAATGTTTGCAGATTCCACCTTAGTCCAATGCACGCACACTATTATTATTATCCACACTGTTCGGTCGTGCAAGTGAAAGGCAATAATGACGATATATGATGAAATGATTGAGATGAGGAAAAGCTGGTATGAACTCAACCTATCTTGTTTTTGTAAATATGATTAGTTCATCATTCCTGATTCAGCCTATTATGAATGAACATGTTTGCAATCACAATCAGAGATTATAGTTACTCATGCCATGCTTAATTAGCTAGGAGTCTATAATGGTTTACCTTGCATGCTAACATGCTATTAAAATGGTTGTGATGTGGTATGATAGGGTGGTATCCTTCTTTGAATGATTCGAGTGGCTTGGCTTGGCACATGTTCACGCATGTAGTTGAAACAAAATCAACATAGCCTCCATGATATTTATGTTCATTGTGATTTATATCCTACTCATGCTTGCACTCATTATTGGTTAATCCTAATGCATGTTTATGACAGTGTCACTCTCTAGTTGGTCGCTTCCCAGTCTCTTTCTAGCATTCACCTGTACTAAGTGGGAATACTGCTTGTGCATCCACTTCCATAAACCCCAAAGTTGTTCCATATGAGTCCACCATATATACCTATATGCAGTATTTACTTCCCGTTCCAAGTAACTTTGCATGTGCCAAACTCTAAACCTTCAAATGAAATTCTATTTTGTATGCTCGAATAGCTCATGTATCAACTAGGGTTGCCTATATCTTCCATGCTAGGTGGGTTATTCTCATAATGAGTGGGCTCCGCTCATCATTTACGAGAAAATGGCCGGTAACCGGGATGCCTAGTCCCATGCTCAAATCAAATCAAAATAATTGCAAACAAAACTCCCCCAGGATTGTTGTTAGTTGGACGGTACCCGTTGTTTCGGACCAGCCGTGGAATGTGCTTGTTGGTGGTGGGGGAGTATAAACTTTACCATTCTGTTTGGGAACCGCCTATAATGTATGTAACATGGAAGATATCGAGATCTCTTGGTTGTTATGTTGACAATGAAAGTATACCGCTCAAAATATTATTTATCTTTGTTTCAAAACTCGAGCTTTGGCACCTCTACAAATCCCTGCATCCCTCTGCGAAGGGCCTATATATTTACTTTTATGTTGAGTCATCATCCTCTTATAAAAAGCACCAGTTGGAGAACACCACTTTCATTTGTATGCATTGTTATTAATTGATATTGAGTATGACTATGACTGGATCTCTTTTGCCATGAATTACAATGTCTAGTCAGTCCTTGATCTTCAGGGGTGCTCTGCATTTATGTTCTGCGGTCTCAGAAAGGGCTAGCGAGATACCATCTTGTAATATCATATCATGATTGTTTTGAGAAAGTGTTGTCATCCGAGATTTATTATTATTACTCGCTAGTTGATTATGCCATGGATACGAGTAAATGTGAGACCTAAGTGTTATTGTGAATATGCTTAGTTCATGATCTTTGCTCAAAACTTGAATGCTGGTTTTACATATTTGCAACAACAAGATCAAACAGAGTTTGTAAAAGTTTTATTTATCACTTTCAATTTGACAACTGAATTCCTTAAGGACAAGCAAAGGTTTAAGCTTGGGGGACTTGATACATCTCCAAATGGACTAAAAATAAATGGACTGGCTGACATGTGGGCCAGTAGGTCGAAGCCTAAGAAGGCGTTGGATTTACATCCAATGACCGGCATTCTTCTTCAATTTCTCGTCTTCTTCCCCCAGCGCTACTGGAACCGCCTGCTCCAGCCTTCGGCGTCCAGCGGCGTTGTTTTGCACTCCTCAGGGAAACTCTACCCCGCCGATGGCCAGGCCATCCCTCCACTCCGCACCACCTGTTATTCTCTGCCGAGTGTAGGCCCACCCCGCACCCGAACCAGTCAAGTTTCCCACCCCTCTCCGTCTGCGACTCCACTGCCACGCCTTCCCCATGTCCAGGTCATTCCAGTCTGGGGCCTTGCCGTCGTCCACTGCCTCGGTGCGCTCGGTGCGGCGTGGTCAACATACGAGAGTCATCGGAAGAGGACTATACGTGGAGAGCCTGACGGCTGTGACCCACGAGGTCCATGGTCGCATGCAAGGAAAGTTCCTCCTTATTATGCACTGTACGTGCACAGTACGTGGGAAGGGCTTCTGTATTTCTCGAAAAAAACACTCCCCCCGCTGACAGGTCGGACCCACCAACTATATCTTCGCACGCAAGGAAGTACCTCCTTATTGCGCACCAAAAAATGAATACCCCCTGCTAGCTGGGACCCACCATAGTGGGTGGCTGACTTGTGGGCCTACTAAGTTGACGAGGACAGAGGGCTTTGTCAACTTAGTCAATATGAATGATTCTAGCTCCAGTGAACGTACGATGTCCATCCAACGGTCATAGTGCTTCTTCAACCTCTGGTCTTCTTGCTCCAGCCGCCCAAAGCAGCGCTGGTCGTGCCGCGTGCTCCTACCTCTCGTGGCCGGCTATTATGCCGCGGAGGCCTCACCGCCCCCTACTACTCCCACTGCTGGCCCAGGGTAACCCTCTACTCACCCACACCCCCTGTTATTCTGCGGCGACGGCAGCATCACGCCGCAGTCGAACCAGTGAACCCTCGTACTCCTCTCCGCGTGGGCATCCACTGCTGCGTCTTCCCCGGCTCCGCGTCGTCCCCTTCCTAGGCCTCGTCGTCGTCCACCGCCTTGGTGCTCTCAGCGCGGCGTGGTCAATGTGATCAACGACCGACTTCCATCGGAAGAGTACTGTATGTGGAGAGGCTGACAGCTGGGTCCACGGCCACAGCCTAGTTTTTTTTGTGATTTTCCAAGTAAGTCGCTTTGTCAGGCCTATTGGGCTGCAAATCTTTCAAGACGAGGAGAGCTTCATTCGGCTGGCCGAGAAAATGGCCTATCAATAATGAGAAATGGGTTGTACATTTTTAAAATACATCAAACCGGCAATTAGTTTCAAATATCTTTTTTTCATTTCGAGATTTTAAATTACATTAATTTTTATGCGTGGAGAATTTGTTGGATTTTATATTGATATACATTTATTTTTGAAATCAGTTTGAATGTGAGTCGAAATTTCGGGATTAAAAATAGTTCTGACAAAGACCAAATATGCAAAATTTCTTATAATTTTTTAACCGTGGCCACAATATGGGCTGTAATGCTAACAAAAAGAATATGGGCTCCAAAAAAGCTTAAGAATTAGCAAATGGGCTATAAATTATTAGAAATAATGGTAGATGGGTTGTATGCTGTTTTCCACAGATTTGAGGCTTTCCTAAAAAAAGGTTGACGCATAAGCAGTGACTGTTGGATGTCCATCGAACGGCCGTCGTGCTTCTTCAGTCTCTGCTCTTCCTGCTCCAGCCGCTCAAACAAGCGCCGGCGGGACTGCCTGCTCCCTCCTTCCCGCGGCCGGCTGTGCTGCCGCGCAGGCCTCACCGCCCCATCATACTCCCATCGCTGGCCTAGCCATCCCTCTACTCACCCACACCTGCTGTTATTCTCCGGCGACGGCAGACAAACTAGTAAACTCTCGTATAGTCGTACTCCCCTCCGCGTGGGAAACAACTGCTGAGTCTTCCCTGCCTCCGTGTCGTTCCCTTCCTAGGACTCGCCGTCGTCCACCGCCCTGGTGCTCTCGGCGCGGCCTGGTCAACGTGGTCAACGACCGACATGCATCTGAAGTGGACTGTACGTGGGGAGGCCGACAACTGGGTCCATGGCCGCACGCAAGGAAATGCCTCCTTATTACGCGCAAAATAATGATTCCTCCATGTGACATCAGGTACCCACCGAAAGGGCCTCTGTATTTCACGAAAAAAACGTTACCGCCGCTGACAGCTTGGACCCACCAGCTATATCTTTGCACACAAGGAAGTGCCTCCTTATTACGCACAAAAAAATGAATACTCCCCCTGTTAGCTGGGACCCAGTATAGTGGCAGGCTGACTTGTGGGCCTACTAAGTTGACGGGGACGGAGGGCTTTGTCAACTTAGTCAACGATTCTAGCTCCAGTGACCGTACGATGTCCATCCAACGGCCCTAGCGCTTCTTCAACCTCTGGTCTTCTTGCTCTAGCCGCCCAAACCAGCGCCGGTCATGCCTCGTGCTCCTGCCTCCCGTGGCCGGCTGCGATGCGGCGGAGGCCTCACTGCCCCCTACTACTCCCACCGCTGGCCAGGCCATCCCTCTACTCGCCCACACCCCCTGTTATTCTGCGGTGACGGCAGCCTCACACCGCGGCGAACCAGTGAACCCTCATACTCCTCTCGCGTGCGGCATCCATCGCGCGTTTTTCCGGCTCGCGTCATCCCCTTCCCAGGCCTCGCCGTCCACCGCCCTGGTGCTCTCGGCGCGGGGTGGTTAACATGGTCAAGGAACGGCTTCCATCGGACGTGGACTGTACATGGAGAGGCTGACAGCTGGGTCCATGGCCGCAACAAGGAAGTGCCTCCTTATTACGTGCAAAATAATTATTCCTCCACCTGACAGCGGGGACCCACCGGACGGGCCACCATATTTTGTGAAAAAACGTTTCCCCCTGACTGCTAGGACCCACCAGCTACATCTTCGCAGGCAAGGAAGTGCCTAACAGTCGGGACCCACCTGGTCGAAGCGTACGTAGCATTGTCATTCTGGTCGTGAACGTACGTACATATATATTGGTGGACGAGAGGCGCACGCGTGTCGTAGTAAGCGCGCGACGTAGCATGTACACGCACGCATACAGCCGCCGTGGTGCAAGAAAGAAAATACGGCCACGTATGTGTACATACGGGCGGGGTCTCGAACGCCTACTCGCGCATACGTACGGCGAGGGCTCGTGTTCATGGGGAGGCAACGGAATGCATCGTGTTCATGGGGAGGCAACGGAATGCGTCGTGTTCATGGGGAGGCAACGAAATGCGTCATCTATATCGGGAGGCAACGGAATGCATGGGAGCCAACCGGCTGGGTTGGAACGAATGCGGGGTCGTGTTCATCGGGAGGGCTTGGACGGAACAGGCGATGGAAACGAGGCCTGGCGTACCGCACAACGGAGGAAACGGACCTCCCACGTCGAACGGGTCTGTTGATCGAGAGGGTCTAGCGTACCGCAAAACGGAGGAAACGGACCTCCTACAGTCGAAACGGGGGTCCTGTTGATCGGGAGGGGTGTGGTGTACCGCAAAACAGAGGAAACGGACCTCCTACGGTCGAAATGGGGGTCCTGTTGATCGGGAGGGGTGTGGCGTACCACAAAACGGATGAAACGGACCTCCTACGGCCGAAACGGGGGTCCTGTTGATTGGGAGGGGTGTGGCGTACCGCAAAAGGGGACTCCACCGGATACTGTTCATCTCCACCGTCGACCTTCTCCAGCCTCCACGGGCTCCTGTTCATCCAGCCTCCACCGCACGCTACTCCACCGGCCATCGCTCAACCACCCTCCACGGCCACCCTCCACCGTCTCATCGCTCATCCAGCCCTCCACACCACGGGGTCCTGTTCGACCACCCCTCCACAGGCACCCCTCCACCGTCTACTGTTCAGCCAGCCCTCCACACCACGGGGTCATGTTTATCCAGAGGCAACGCCAACCGCTCACTGTTCATCCAACCCCCCCTCCCCCCCCCCCGCAACACTCACTGTTCATCCAATCGATCAACTTCAGTTAGCAGTAGTAGCGAAGGAATTGCTTGATCGGGTTTAGTTAATAGCCATCGATCGATCGCTCGGGTTCAGTAACGTGTAGCCTACAGTGCAATCGCTCGGGTTCAGTTAGAGCCCAAAGCCTCGCTCGGGTTCAGTTAGATCCAACGCCTCGCACACACGCGCGTACGTGTACAGAGAAACACACATCGCTCGGCCGCCGACCTCCCACCGTATCCGGGAACTCCCCGAAATTTTCCTCCCCCTCGCTTCTACCATGGTTTTTTCCGTCATGGACGGCCCAAAGAATGTCATGCAGCTGCGTCTCCAACCCGCCCAGGACGAAAAGCCCATTTTCTGTCATGATTTTTTGTCATAGAAGTAGGAGCCCACCACATCTATGATGATACCGGGTTTTGTCACAATTATCGTCATAGAAGTGTCATATGTATGACAGAAAAAAATTCGTTCGGCCCAAAATGTCACGGATGTGTCTTTTTTTGTAGTGAAGTAGAGATACTTTGACTACACATAAAACTTATATGTAAACTAGAAAGGATCGTAGGGAGTATATTGTATGTTCAAAAGCGAAACGAACATTGAATACCCTTTATATATGATTTCGTGATGCTATGATCACCGTTTCAACATTTTGAATCCGCCTTAGGTATCACACATGCACCCACTCGTTCTATCTTAGTTTCATCTCAGGGTCCGGAGATCGATTGAAAGAGGACTAGGGTGGATACAGTACGGTCGTTTCACTTTTGAACATACAATATACTCCCTCCGATCCCCGTAGACCCCCCCCCCCCGAGGTCATTTCTATAATAGAAACTCACCAAACCTTTATCTCCTTGCACGACACAAACTTGATCTCTCAACATCAATCGATGTTGTGAAGATGTGTCAGGGCATGAACCGAATGGGATGTCTAAACTAAGATGGTAAGCAACACGTAGTGGAGGCAAAGTGAAACTTTAAACGAACCGTTTGTCTGTATGCATGTCGGACAAATTACCACATTGGAAATACAAGCATGGTCTAGGCCCACATGCCAATGATACTCGGCAGAATTTTCAAATGAGGCATGCGGGAGGATGGACTCGACCGGAGGGCGGCATGATCGATGGAGAAGAGGGTTGGAGAGGAATGAGAAATAAGCAATGCCACATGATTATACTTGAACGGCTCAAATAAACAATAAGTTGTCTCGTTTTCCCTTCTGTCTTGGTCATGGAGTAAGATACTCCCTCCATTTTTTATTTACTCAGCATATTAGGTTTGACTGAAGTCAAACTTCATAAAATTTGACCAATTTTTTAGAAAAAATATGAACATTTACAATAGCAAATCTATATGATGTGAAAGTATATTCAATAATGAATCTAATGGTATTGATTTGTTATTGTGTTTGTCTATAAACTTTATCAAAGCTTACAAAGTTTGACTCTGAGCAAAGCTAAAATGCGGAGTAAATAAAAATAGAGGGAGTATGCATGGACTAGTATAGTTACTACTGCCGGAACATGGTAAGTTGGACCCCTAAATGCGGGCACGGACCGGGCACACCTCAATTATTCCTTCAAACAGTCAGACACCTACAATAGCACAGTAGTGCAGGATGCTGCTAACGCGACACTACGATTAAAGACCCTTCGAGAAACTGTGTGCAATGCAATAATCGCAAATGGTGGTGTAAGAAAACCGTCAAAAATGTGCAAAATGTTTGCGATGACGGATGCATCAAACACGGTTCAGATTTTAGTTGCGTGTGCGATGCAGGGCAAACAGTTCAGTTCAATTAACAATTTGCGATGAGGAGTAACCAAAGAAATGGGCAGCCAGATGAAGGCCTGTGCGATACACAGCATACGGTTCACTCGGATGAACTGTTTGTGATTAGGCAACACAAAAGAAATGGTCAGCCAGATCAAGTTGTGTGCGATATACATCATGCGGTTCACTCGGATGAACTGTTTCTGTTGAGACAAGATAACATAAACGGTTCAATATAACAAGATGTGTGTGATACACAGCAAACAGGTATGTAATCAGAAATATGTGCGAAGACCGATAATAACACAAACGGTTGCTGCTAATATGATGTGTGTGTTGTGCGATGGGATTGCATACAGAACAACAACATATTTATACACACACACTTATAAGGACATGGTTGCATAACCAAATTAAACATCCAATTACATAGGTGGCTACTACAACATGGCATTTGCACACACCAAAGTAAACTATTACATGCATACTTTCATAGGTGGCTACTACACACATGACACTTCCACACACAAATAAAGTAAACTATATATTACATGCATGATTAACTAGCATAAATGATCATCTGATCATCATCTACTGCTTGTGACGCTTGCTCTGCTTGTGGCTCGATCCAGGCTGGTCGATTTGGGTAACGAGGCACTTCCTCATGTCAACGATCCATCTGTGCATCTCGTAGCATGTGTACACGCCCTTGGCCATGAACCTGAGGTGAGGTTCATCTAGTCCCCGCATCCATGCCCTGTGCCAGGATACGGGACTTGTTCTCTGGGCACCCTACATCATCTTTTCGTAGTAGGGGTCGATGATGGCCGAGGCGAGTTCGACCAGGGAGCCCTTCTTCATGCTGCCCCAGACCCTGTAGTGGTCACGGATTTCGACAAGGTTCTGGCAGGCCAAGCCCGTAACACTGAGCACTTTTACATCGTCGGTGGTTTCCACCATGGAGAACTTGTAGTCGGTGCTGTTGACAAACTTGTTGAAATGTTCAGAAGGCTCTCTGTCCATGCAGTAGTGGCAGATGAGGACATGATGGCGCATGCACAACTGGGCAACGGCAACCTTCTGATCTATGTCGGGACGACCGGCGGTGTACTGGAGGTCGATGCCGACCACCTTGTACTTGTCTCTAGCAAGAAACTGGTCAACGGTGTTGATGTAGTCGTCCACCACGGCCGGGTCGATGGTGTACACCACCGAGAGATCCATCTCCCTCATGTGGGTCTCCACTTTATGCTTGCTGAACTCCATTGGAGCGCTGCTAGACATCCTCTCTGTATGTGTCATCGTGGGTGTGCTTGTTGTGTTCTGAGGCGCGATCGAAAGATTGAAGAGACTAAGATAATGGCCGAGGGAATTAAAGGGGAGGTCGGACGGCCTGGAATATACACGCCCTAATGGTAGTTCTAATTCGCAGCGCGTAACTCCATCATGTCGCATGTAACTGCATTGCGTGGCAACGCGCGCGACACAACTGCATGCATATGGCACCCCCGACGTGATCGTGCGCGGGCCTAACCGCTGGCAGAGCACGCGTGGAGGGAAGCGAGCAGAGTGCTCCGTGGTCGCCTCGACAGCGAGCAACCATATATATGCATATAGCAGTTGAAAACGCAAGGAAAAGCTGTTCACAACCCAAGCACGCCGACGGACGCGAGCAGAACATGCAGCGACGCCTAACGGCGAGCACAGCGCGGTGCGGTGCCTAACAGCGAGCAGAGCTTGCCGAGGGACGCGAGCAGAGGCCGGCGCCGTGTGTGTTGTGGGCAAACGCTTGCTGGTATATAACCTCAAATTTAACCAACAAAATGATAAGGCATGTTACAAAAATTATATAACTGGAAA
Source organism: Aegilops speltoides (assembly GCA_021437245.1). Lineage (NCBI taxonomy): Eukaryota > Viridiplantae > Streptophyta > Magnoliopsida > Poales > Poaceae > Aegilops > Aegilops speltoides. Next base: position 138,298,556 of record CM038147.1, read on the forward strand.
CTATGTTCAAATACGAATCCGATGATATAATCTTTTGTGACATGCATTCGTATTTTATTTAAATCCTACTTGTAAACTAGGACGGGCGTATAGTAGTTAATTAAATCACAAACTTTTTGTTATTAAACGTATGTGTACATGTCCTTTCATACTTCTCTCGCACGTCTTGTCACCCCATTGCCGTAGACGGTTCGAGCGCAAGCTTGAGTAGCACGCGGGGGCGTTCTTTTGGCCTAACGGTGTTGAGCCCATTCCCGTGCAACCACGCAGGTTCCCGCGCAAGCTTCCTGCCAGACTCGGTGAAATCCCCCAAAATCCCAATGCTTATCAGCCTACTATATAAACCCTCACGGCCGGCGAGTCCTGCATCGCATTTTCCCCTCCCTCCATGTAGCTTATCTCGTCCGCTTCTCCCAAAATCGGCAATGGCACCGGACCGTCGTCATTGCTCAGCCACTCCGCCGTCATCATAACACAACTCCAGCTGGGAGGCTACACCGCGGCGGCAGCGCAGTCCCCGACGTAGTGTAGTGCGCGTGGCACCCCAGTTGGGTGTGCACGGAACACGCAACACATGCTCGGACGCCGGTGCCCGTTGGCAGCTGTTGACAGCAACCGTTGCTGCCATAGCTCGGCTAAAAGCCAGGGCCATCGCCCACTCCGCTGCCGCGGCCCGAAGGAGGGACGTGGCCGTCGTGGCCGCCATCCCACTACCGGCCACCATGGCCATCACCCGCTCCGCCACTGCGGCCCGAAGGCAGGAGATGGTGGTCGTGGCTGCCAACCCACATCGTTCGCCGTGGCTGCTAGCCCACCATAGACCGCCGGGATCATCACCCACTCCGCGACCACCGCTCGCAGTAGGGAGGCAGAAGTGGAGGCCCGTACGTGCGGTAGCAACCTTGCGTGCTACATCGAGTTCCTGCGGGACAAGGAGGAGCGCCTCGTCAAGCACGCAAAGAGCCTTACCACCACCATGGCTACGGCACACGCCGACGTAGAGGCGAGGAATCAGAAGATCTACAAGCAGTCTGAATGCTTCGAGAGGGGTCGTCTGAAGCGGCAGAGGGTGTTCGAGGTGAGCGTCGCTGAAGGTGTAGCAGCGGCAGGCACCATATTGTAGTTATCCAGCTCGTCGGTAGGCTCCTCCTCCTCTTCCTCTTACTGAGCATGCTCGGCAGAGGAGAGGCTACCGGAAGTAGTACAAAGCCCCTCCGTAGTAGTATTTGCAGGCTATTTTGTTCAGTTCATCTGACTATAGATGTGGTGGAACTATACAACGTACTTAAAGATAGCTAGTATATATAGTTGAACTAGCTATTTCAGTACGTGGTTGGCAACAATTGGGGAAAACTTTGGTTGGTTCAGCTATAAAGTTGAACTGAATGTATAAATTAAGCACGACTGCTTAATCTATGAATGCAATCTATGCTTAATTACTGAATTTTAGTTGCAAAAATTAGATAGTGCTAGTGATTTTTAGCTGCATATTTTGACAAATCACAGTGTTACAAGGATTGACAAATGGCAATGTTACTAGATCAACAAATGTCAATCCTTCTAGTTTGACAAATGGCAATATACCCAATATGAAAGATGCAAATCTTACCAAATTGTCTGTACGTGGTTGCACACGGATCATCCGGGAAAACCGTTTGCGTTGAAGGGAGGTAGAAATCCTACTTGCCAAATTTTCTCTTGGCTTAGCGTCGAAGTCTCGCTTTGCATACCTTATTCAGTCTAAACCGTTTGCGTTGAAGAGATGCACAAATCTTGTGCAGCAAATTTTCCCTTGGCTTACTACGGAAGACCATAGCTCTCACTTTGCATACAGGTGTTCTATCTAAAACGTTTGCGATGAAGAGCTGCACAAATCCTGCTCGGCACATTTCCCCTTGGCTTACTGGGAAGTTGTCAGTGTACATACGGGTGTTCTATCTAAAATGTTTGTGATGTTCGAGTGGCGGCTAGTTGTTTCAAAATGCCTTTGTTGACTGTTATTTGCGTGCGCCTTCTCTCAAAATGGACAAGAAAATTACCACAACATGTCGGGTGCCATTCCATGATAGCATGCCAAGTTTCATAAATTTCGGACGAGTTCTGGGTTTATTAGAATTTAAAAACAAAGTATATCAACATTTTGCCGGCAGTCAATAGTGTTGGTATTTGAAATTCATTCCCATTTCTTGCATGGGACCAAAGCATGCACCCAAGGACACATATTTGATTTTTCAACCAATTTATATGCAATGGAGCATGTGCATGTAGTTCAAATTTGAATTATGCACATAAAATGCCTGGAAAACCCAGTTAATATATAAAAATGTCCAAACGAACCCCGAAAAATTCCAAAATTGAACACAACACTCTTGTTGTTCTATGTTGACAATAGAAATTTTTTGAAAGCAATAACAGGCAATGGGTATCATTTCATCCCCAAAGGTGGCACGATCCCTACCGAAACCATCAAGCTTGTTGTCAGAAGCTCTGGTTTGTGAGAAGCTTATAACCAAACCTGCCCCAAATTGGACAAAAAAATTACAATGGCATGTCGGGTTGCCATTCCATGGTAGCATGCCAGGTTTCATGAATTTTAGACGAGTTTTGGATTTACTAGAATTTAAAAACCAGGTATCTCAATGTTTGCGGTCGAGTGACGATGGCAGGGTGTTTGACATTCATTCCCATTTCTTGCATGGGACCTAAGCATGCAACCAAGGACACATATTTGAATTTTCAACCAATTTATATGCATTAGATCATGTGCATGTAGTTCCAATTTGAATTATGCACATAAATGCATTGAAAACTCAACTAATGCATAAGAAATGTGCTAAGAACCCGAAAAATTCCAAAATTTAACACAACACTCATGTTGTTCTATGTTGACACTAGAGAAAAAATTCAAATCATGAAGAGGCAACGGCTATCATTTCGTCCAGAAAGGTGAAACTTTCCCTATCGAAACCATCAAGCTTGTTGTGAGAAGCTCTGATTTGTGAGAAGCTTATACCCAAACCTGCCCCTAATGGGACAAAAAATTTATGACGACATGTTGATGCCGCACCATGATAGCATGCCATGTTTCATGAATTACAGACGAGTTTTGGATTTACTAGAATTTAAAAATCAGGTCTCTCAATGTTTGTGGCCGAGTGACGGTGGCAGGGTGTTTGACATTCATTCCCATTTCTTGCGTGGGACCTAAGCATGCAACCAAGGACACATATTTGAATTTTCAACCAATTTATATGCATTAGCGCATGTGCATGTAGTTCAAATTTGAATTATGCACATAAATGCATTGAAAGGTCAATTAATGCATAAAAATGTCCAAACAAACCCCAAAAAAATCCAAAATTTAACACAACACTCTTGTTGTTCCATGTTGACACTAGAGCAAAAATTGAAATCAAGAAGAGGCAACAGATATCGTTTCATCCAGAAAGGTGAAATGTTCCCTACCGTAACCATGAGGCTTGTTGTGAGAAGCTTATACCCCAACCTGCCCCAAATGGGGCAATATTTTTACCACTGCATGTTGCTGCCGTTCCATGGTAGCATCTCAAGTTTCATGAATTTCAGACGATTTTTCAATTTACTAGAATTTTAAAACCATGTATCTCAATGTTAGCGGCCGAGCGACGGTGGCAAAGGTGTTTGACATTCATTCCCATTTCTTGCATGGGACCTAAGGTTGCAACCAAGGACACACATTTGATTTTTCAACCCACTTATATGCACTGGAGCATGTGCATGTAGTTCAAATTTGAATTATGCACATGAATGCATAGAAAACTCAGTTAATGTATAAAATGTCCACGCGAACCCCGAAATATCCCAAAAAACTGCAAACACTCATGTTGTTCTATGTTGACACGAGAAAATGTTTGAAAGTAAGAAGATGCAACAAATATAGTTTCGTCCCCCATGGTGGCACGTTCCCTAATGAAACCATCATGCTTGTTGTGAGAGAAGCTCTGGTTTGCGAGAAGCTTATACCATAACCTGGCCCAAGTGGGACAATATATTTTTACCCCAGCATCTTGATGCCATTCCATGATAGCATGCCAAGGTTCATGAATTTCAGACGAGTTTTGTATTTACTAGAATTACAAAAGCAAGCACCTCAACATTTACCGGAGAGCCACGATGCCGTGGTGTTTGAAATTCATCCACATTTCTTGAATGGGACGTAAGCATCAAACCATGGACACATATATCATTTTACAACCCATTTTGGTGCACCGGACCATCTGCATGTGGTTTAATTTTGAATTGTTCATCTGAAATGCCCAGAAAACCAAGTTACCGTATAAAAATGTCCAAACAAACCCTAAATAATTCCAAATTTTTTGACGACACACCTATAGTTGCATGTTCACTACATATAGAAGTTCTAGCAATTCAAACACCATCCTTTGCAGACGTGACCCCACTATGTAATTCAAATCAAGATGAAAAATCAAGTAGATCCCACACAGTTTATTATAACCAACCATGTGAGATGCAGTACAAAATATCCTGGAGCACCGTCGGTGTATAGTACGCCTATGGCTTACACGAGAAGGTTCGTCGGCTACAGACGACAACCGGCATGTCAAGCGCACTAGCTCGTTCCCCAAATATCATTTCACTGTTTAATCATCGCCAGTGAAAGATGGGGACATGGACCCGTGTCTCGAGGGCAACTTCAGCGGCCCACTCCGGCGAGAGCATGACCGAAGCCGCCAGGCGCATGCTAACAAGCTTCGTGAGGGCGACCAGAATCTGCGATCGGGCGGCCAAGGCAGCCCAAATGGCCGCTGTTGCTTCTCAGGCAGCAGCAGCAACATCTGCCTCAGGGATAGCAACTAGCAAGAGCGGCACAGCACCTGTCCATTCTGTAGCGGCGGCCTTAGCCCTGATGGAGGCCGCCCACGCCCAGCACGTGGCGGTCACCGCACAAATCGAAAGAAACTTCTCCGACAACGACCGGCAACCCACGACCAAAGAGTTGGCAATCACCAAGAGCGTTCGAGCAGCTGTCCATTCCTGCATGGCATAGCTTGCCACGACGGAGCCCGCCAAATCCCAGATGGCGGCCGCCCACGCCCAGCTCATGGCGGCCTTTTCAAAAGAGATGGCGGACGCGGATGGCGAGATGCTTGTCGAGTATGGTGCGATGGATGCCATGGAGCCCCTTCCTCAGTCGATCATCGTGCGTGAGCTGGACATGGAGGATGCGGCGGAGATCGATGAGCACCAGCCATAGTAGTACTCTTTATTTTGTTTAATTAAGATCGCTGGTCTTTAATTTGTTAGAGAATGTTTAGGCCAGCTAGCTCTTTTTAATTGTTGAACTTGCTCGATTAAGAAGTGTGGGTGTGTTGTAGTCTCCTTTGTGTACCCAAATTATGCAATGACGTGGATGAGCACTATAACTAGGGAAATTGGAACCAAAATTTTTTGACATCCAAACTCATCGCACATGGGTTAAGCTATCTGAATCATTTGTGATGTTCACATATCGTACACAGCTCTGACTAAGGGACCATGTCTGATGACACTTTGCGCACCAGTTTTTCGCTGAAGCGATTCCAAATTTTCGGCTTCCGTGAAAATGTCTACCTCCCCGCCCCCTCCCCCTTACCAAAAGCCACATTTCCCCTGTTTCCGCCTTCCTTTCCAAGTTGGAACCTTCACTCCTTGCTTGCAGCACAGTCTCCCTTGCCGATGATCCTCCTTCACGCTGCTCGGCCTCGCCTATCCAGGCAGGTAATCCACACCCGACCCCCATCATCCTCCTCCTTCCACATCCCACATGCCCTGACTGCCGGCATGAGCGTGACACCCCCCACCCAAATCACCGACCCCTCCACCAAATAAGCGCCGCCCTAAGCCATGGTGCATGCAGTATAGCTAGGATCTCAAGGAGCATTTGGCAGCGGAGAAGCAAATCGCCGCTGCATGCGTGGATGAGGTCGCGATGGCTGCCATTCGTGCCGACCCCCATATCTTGGAGGAGCACCTTACCATTCGCTAGCTATGCCGGTTAAGCATGCTCGGTTTACCCGTTGTGTCTACTGCTCCTGCCTTTCCTTAACAAATTCTAGTGAATTGTGCTATGTACTTTTACCATGCAATCTGTTGCTCTAGTGTATATGTTCTATATGTCATGCAATGTGGTTCTCACTTATTAACTATTTAGTTAATTAGTTGTCGTGTTCAGTTAACTATTTGGTTCAATTCTGCAAATGTGATGTTCAATTCTTTAGGGTGCAATTTTGTGGTGTCTTCCATGTGAGAAATAAATCAATTTTTTCTTTACAAAATACATGAGAAACAAACCCAATTGCTATATTTCCAAGTTGTCAAGCATTCTTGGTTTGGTTAACTGTTTGATCTTCTAATATGTTATACATTGTGTAATGTGGTGCTCAATTAACGTTTGGTTCATTTGTTGTGGTGTTTAGTTAACTGTTTGGTTCCATTCAGCAATGTGATGTTCAATTGTTGTGGGTGCATTCTAGTATTGTATACCATGTGAGAAATAAATTGAATTTGGCTATACTAAATACATGAGAAACAAATACAATTGCTATATTCCAAGTTGTTAGGCATGCTTGGTTTGGTTAACTCTCTGATCTTCTATTACGAGTATGTTATATTGTGCAATGTGGTGCTCAGTTAATGTTTGGTTCATTTGTTGTGGTGTTTAGTTAACTGCTTGGTTCAATTCTGCAATGCAATATCCAATTGTCGTGGGTAGAATTTTGTATTGTTGTGCATGTGAGGAATAATCAAATTTGGCTGCACTTAATACATGGGAAACATATACAATTCTATATTTCCTAGTTCTTAATGATGCTTGGTTTGGATAACTGGGTTTTCCATGTGGCTTGGATTAATCTGATGAATCTACAATGTGCTTATTTTTCATCAACATATTTTACTAGTAACATGCAGACCCTCACTTAACCTGGTCACTAACTACCTTATATGTGTTGCAGGGAAGCAATGGGAAGCACTCAGGTTTACAATCGAGGTTTGCACATGCATGGTCCTTTGTCTAATAGCACATTATTGTGCAATTACAGGAACCATTCTAATACTTAGGTTTTCAACAATTTGGTCTTGCACATGTAGGTCCTGCTGTCAGAGATTTTGACCCACTGTTCGACCCTTTTTGCATATGGGGAAATTAGTTGTCCATGAATATCAGTCAAGTCAAGAAACTCAGAAAGGTGGTTAGGATAAAGAAATTAGCGACAAAAACCAACAAGATCTTTGTCTACACAATGAAGAAGACATCAATTCACTACAGGATGGTACTAACTATTATACCTTGTCTTTTTTATTCCTTTGCCCCATTTCCAATATAGATAAGATATTTATGCACATCCTTGTTTTCAGGCCTTTCCAAAACATTTCACTGATGATTACCTCTCAAACCACCTTTATGGTCAGGAGGTGAGGAAAGTATTCATACAACACCCACGGTTCAATATTGAAGTGTTCCTGAAGAGGATGAAGGATGGACGGTCAATCATCCACGGGCACTGGCCTAAAGTTGCAAAGACCTTCAACATCAATGAAGGCTCAATATTCGCCTTCCGCTTCAGCAGTTTTCCCAATGAGATGCGTATGTCTATGTACCGTCTATGATGCTAATTTCAAAAGGTTCTAGATGTTGCATGTGAAACTTGGTGCTGGTGCAGTTGTGTAATGGGGTAGCTGAGTGCTGAAGCTATATCATGTTGTACTCTGATGTATTTCAATTATGAAATCCTGCTTCCTTAATATGGGAATGAAATATATTATGTGTTTAATATGAATGTCAATTAGATTAATAAATGTATTATTAATAATAGGGCAATTAGCCTGCTAATGGCGAATTAGCCCGCTAATTGGTTTTAGCTATTGCAAACGGTTACTGATAAAATACCGTGGGCGACGACCTAAGGCAACACACACAGTTTGTAGGAATAAACCGTGTTGGATCGATGAACAATCACACACAACATTCTCTTCAAAACTGTTTGCGTTAGGCCACCTGCGCAAACGTTTACCGCATAAAACTGTGTGTGATGGATAGACTTTGCCACACAGTTTCTTCTACGCACCATGTGTGATATATTCAATAACGCAAATGATAAAATTATTAATATTGTGTGCGATGGGAATGCCATCACAAACGATTTAACGGGGAAACTTGTGTGTGATGTACCTACAAATGGAAATGTTTTCCTTGCAGCTACTATGTGGGATGTATATACAAACGGAAACGTTTAGCGGGGACTGACTGGGTGGGATGTACTTACGATTGCAAACGATTTCGCCTGTATAATTGTATTTTTAAGCACTACTATATATATAACCGTATTTGCTCACTTGTCGATCGCACACGACCTCATTTTGCCGAGCGTGTGTGCTAGGAGGGCATATCCCCGACGGTTTCTGGGTCGTGTGGGAAGGACCCCCCTATCGCCCACGCTCACTAGGTGACGGTTCCGAATGCCGTCGCGGAAAGGGGTTAAAACCATTTGTATAGCACCGACGCATACTAGTGGCACACCATCTGGCTACTTAATCAAGTGTTACGCTTAATTAGTTGAAAGTGAAAAGGGTGGTATCGTACCCAAAACCACCTTTCTGCGAAGGAGACTAGAAGGACTCGTGAACATATAGGGCAAGTGGAAATCAAACAAAGCACCCATTTGGATGTTCCCGATGTCTATACTACGGCTCAACAGGCAACCCAAGTTTTCTATCTATTGTAGGCATGCCAAAGTGATCCAAATCTCAATGGTTCGGATGTCATTTATGAAGTGCCACCACGTGTTAGACCACCTCCCCCCAATGAAGAGGATTATGAACCTCACATTAACCCGGACACATATGAAGGTCAATTCTTCCAAAAACATGTATTTCCAATAAACGCTTCAAGAAACGCTCTACTTCACACCAGAAAATTGAAGTAGACAGCGACAGTGAACCCGACTTCACCACTGAGGCTGAAAAAGAAGAGCCTGATCAAGAAGAGGTTATTGTTGTGGATGACTTGTCAATGCTTGACCGATTACGTAAAGGTGGCCTTCCACATGTTGATGCCGCTGAACCCGATGAGCACTTCATTGATGATAGTGATGATGATGATGCATTTATTGATCTTGGAGCATTTATTGAACCCGAAGATCAAGATTATTATTAGATATTCAATTTTTTTATGTTGTACTTGATTTATATAGTTACTTATATGATTGTATGATTTATATAGTTACTTGTATAATTTTCTTACTTTGTATGATTGTTTGTTATACATAGTGCCATGGTCTTGATATTCGTTCCCGTCGGTCCTCGCCCGTTTTATGATTCGGATGTGGTATATTCTCTTTTATAACTATTTGTTGAATTTTGCATTTATGACAATTATGGCCATCAAGTTGACATATAAATATTTTAATCTAGGAGGTATGTGAACCAGGAATTGCAGCCAACCCTTTTGTCGTGAAGTTAAATTTAGTTGAAAAAGAAAATGAGTATTTGAAAGAAAAAATTAAAAGAATTGAAGAAGAGAAGATGGAATTGGAGTTGTATGTTGCTGATGTCATCGATGATCACAAGATGAAGATGAATGCAATGCACTTGAAGATGGATGCAATGCGCTTGAAGATTAAGAAGATTAGAAAATATGCCATTGATAATGAGGCTTGATATCATTATGCCGTTGGATCAATTGTTACCTTAGTTGCGATCTTCCTCGCATTTGTTGTGATGAGGGTAAGTTTTCTCTAGTGTTTCCCTTAACAAATGCATAATTAGCTTATTTTTCTCCTAAATGGAATAATTACCTAAGTTAGATAAAAAAATGAGCTATACTTACGTAAGTTGGCTCAAAAATGGCATCATCATCTAGGTTAGCACAAAAATGACCTATACTTGCCTTATTTTCCTCCAAATTGACATAGTAAGCTAAGTTGGCTAAAAAATGTCGGAATTACGTATGTTAGCTCTAACACGACACAAATAAGGAATAAGAAGAAGAAAAACAAGAAAGAGGAGAATAAGAAAGAATAGAAGAATAAAGAGAAGAAAAAGAAAGAATAAAAGAAGAATGAGAATGAGGAGGAAAGGGATAAAAAGATAGAAGAGAAGAAGAAAGATGAGAAAAGAAGAAGAAGAAAATTCTTCTTCTTCTTTCTTCTAGTCTTCTTCTTCTTCTTCTTCTTCTTCCTCTTCTTCTTGTTCTTGTTCTTGTTCTTCTTCTTCTTCTTCTTCTTCTTCTTCTTCTACTTCTTCTAGTCTTCTTCTTCTTCTAGTCATCTTCTTCTTATTATTATTCTTCTTCTAACTTTCTTACTCCCATTTTTGTAGGTTTGATTCACTTCATGGAAGCAGCACTGGTGGACTGTTGTTTAGTACTTGTTTTCATTTATATTGCTGAACAATGTGAAACCATGCATGTAAATATGGATGAACTCCGTGAAACTATGTATGCATTAGATCTTTTAATACCCTATGTGTTCTGTTACATTGATGGACTGCTAGATGTTTGATACATGGGCTATGTTTGATCTTGAAACTATATATATCATATATATCTTTTGAAAGTGCAGGGATATAACAGAAAACAGAAAAAACAGCAACAATACAGGCACTTTGTCATCTGCTGGCAGACGGCAAAGAGGTTTGTCGTCCGCCAGCAAATGGCAAAGCTGCCACATGGCAGCTACCTGTGCAACATGGGGCACACTGGGCTGGCCTATTTGGTTGGTTTGCCGTCTGCTGGCAGACGACAAAGATGCCAAGGTCTTTGCCGTCTGCCAGCAGACGGCATAGCAGGCCACATGGCAGCTGCCTGGGGGCACCTAGGGGCTGGTCTTTGCCATCTGCCAGCAGACGGCAAAGCATGTCGTTAACCCCTTAACGGACCTAACCCTACTGTCTGTCGTCCAAGCTCTTTGCCGTCTGCTGGCGGACGGCAAAGATCTTTGCCCCTTTGCCGTCTGCCAGGAGACGGCAATGTGACCTTTGTCGTAGTTCGTTCGGCCGAACGTGGTGCCATCTGCTGGCTGACAGCAAAGGCCTTTGCCGTCCGCCATGCATGCCTTTTGCCGTCAGCCATGGCTGACGGAAAAGTACCTGATTCCTGTAGTGTATGTTACTAAATTTGTGCATGTACACGCCTGTTAGTATCAATTTGCTATCATCCAAACACTATCGCTATGTTGTTGCAGTTATATTTACCTTCCTCTTAAAATGTTCAATTTGTTATTTATGGTACATGAGTAAGAACTTGTAGCGTTGTTGTAGTTAATTATAGCTTCTGATGTTTCAGAATTTGGTTGTTGTCTCAGTAGCAATTAATTCATTTGCAGATTGATCTTTTTGAGAAGATATGTCATAATTAACTTGTTTCTTCAGTTTATCAAAATAAGTATTGGTGATTTTCTATGTTGCTATAAACCCATTTTCCCTACAATTGTTACTGATCTAGTTTTAAATATTATAGGATGAACGGAAGTGTTCTTACTTGGAGTGGGTTGATCAAGAGTGGCCACAGTCTTTGAAGATGTGCCTAGCAAAGCTGTGGAGCATGTATGAGGAAGAGAATAGAGGTAGGCTTAGAGAAAGTGTTGTCAACGCTGAAGAATATTTGAAGATGCGGGATAAAAAGAGGAAGGTGGAGAATGAGCTCAGATTTTTTAAATCAGACTCTGCTAAGGCGGTGTTGGCGAAGGAGGAGGCACATTCCCAGTTGGCCAGAGCAAAATAGGTTCTTACTGAATTGAAAGCAGAGGTAGATAAGACCATCCTGGATGATCTCGATTAGGGAAATGAATATATTGTTCTAATAATTGTTCTTACAAAGTTGAACTAGCTATATGTTGTACTGTGCTATTTTCAAGTAGCTATTGTACTGTGATGTTAAAATATATCTATGTGCCTGATATGAAATTGGCAAACAGCTGTTCGATATAAAATGTGAATTTGCGTAATACTGGAATTATTAATTGTAAAATGATAAACCTGCTAAATGGGTCATGGAACTTTGCAAATGGTTCTAGCAGTAAAAGTGCTTGTGATGGATAGCCCAATGCCACACAGTTTTCTTCATCAAATCGTGTGTGATGTAGTTGATAAAAGCAAACATTTAACCAAGGCAGAGCGTGTGTGATAGTTACACCTATCACACACGGGCCTACACATAAATCTGTGTGGGATGTACATATGAACGGAAACATTTTCCCTGGATTGACTGTGTGGGATGTACATACGAACGGAAATGTTTTCCCTGGATTGACTGTGTGGGATGTACATACGAACGGAAACATTTACCCTAGATTGACTGTGTGGGATGTACATAAGAACGGAAACATATTCCTTGGATTGACTGTGTGTGATATACATACGAATGGAAATGTTTTTCTAGGATTCACCATGTGGGATGTACATACGAAAGGAAACAATTGGGTTTCGATGCCTCGCCCGATCGCACACGAGCTCATTTTTCCCCAGCCTGTGTGCCAAGAGGGCCTATCCCTGACGGTTTCTAGGTCGCGTGGGAAGGACCCCCCCCCTATCGCCCACACTCACTTGGCGATGGTTCCAAATGTCGTCGCGCAAAGGGGTTAAAAACCATTTGTATAGCACTAACACGTACCAATGGTTGGTTCCTGATTTTAGAGAATTTATAGAGGCACAGTTAGGCCAAATGGAGCCACGTGGGCCCCTCAAGCCACCAGGTCACGCCCACACCCTGGGTGCGCCCTAGTGCCTCATGGGCCACTGCTCCATCTTCTCGTCCCCTCCCGAAGCTTTCAAGGTCTCTTGTGTCCAGAAAAAAATCTGCAAAAAGTTTCGTGGCATTTGGACTTTATTTGGTACTGATATTCTGAAAAAACAAAAACAGGGAAAAAATAGCAGCTGGAAACGGGCACTAAGTTAATAGGTTAGTCCCAAAAATGATATATAATTGCTTGTAAATGAACATAAAAAATCCAAGATTGATACTATAATAGCATGGAATAATCAAAAAATATAGATACATTGGATACATATCAAGCATCCCCATGCTTAATTCCTACTCATGCTCGAGTAGGTAAATGATAAAAACAGAATTTTTGGTGTGGAATGCTACCTATCACATCCATCATATAATTTTATTCTTTGTGATATGGAGATTTGGACTTGAGTGTTTCAAAGCAATAGTCTATAGTTTGACATGAAAATATAAATACTGAAGCATACCAACAAGCAACCATGTCTTTCAAAATATCAACGCTAAAGAAAGTTATCCCTAGGCCATTATGCTCAGTCATTGATCCAGAAACACACTCAATATTAGCTACACCCAATGCACAAATATGACAATAGTGCTCTCCAATTAGTGCTTTATATGAGAAGATGGAGACTCAAAACAAAAATAAAAATGCATAAAAGTAAAATAGATAGGCCCTTTGTAGAGGGAATCAGAGATTTGCGGAGGTGCCAGAGCTCAAAGTTTAAAACAAAGAGAAAATTTATTTTCAGAGGCATGCTTTTCCTGTCAACAATACGAATGAAAGTTCCCAACATATTCCATGGTAGACATATTATAGGCGATTCCCAAACATAAAATAAAGTTCATTTCCTTTCCACCATTCTTTCACAAACCATGGCTACCCGTATCCGCGGGTGCCCTCCATACCAACAACTTTCCAAGGAATTTATTATATTAGTTCATTTTGATTCCTATTACCTTGCCATTTTCTCGTGCGATGACAAGTGAATAAACACTCGTCGTCAGAATAATCCACCTAACATGAAAGATATTAGCCACCCCTGTCGCATCATGAGTGGTACGGGCACACAAAATGAAAAATTATTTTGAATGGTTAGAGTTGGTACATGCAAATTTACTTGGAACAACATGTAAATACCGCTTATAGGTAGATATGGTGGACTCATTTGGAACAAATTTGGGTTTAAGGAGTTGGATGCACAGGCAGTATTTCCGCTTAGTAAAAGTGAAGTCTATCAAATAGATTGAGAAGCAACCAACCGAAAAACGAAACGGTCATAAACATGCATTGAGAATAACTAACACTGAATAATGCACCATAAGTACGATGTAACTTCGTTGCATAACTATTGACTTTACGTTCATGCATAGGGAATCACAAACCTTAACACCAATATTCTTACTAAATCACAATTACTCACTAGCATGACCCACATATTATCATCTCCATGTCGCAAAACTATTGCAAGGAATCAATCTTATCATATCCAATGATCTATATGATTTTTATATCCCTCATGGATATTCATCATATTGGGACCAAATTCATATCTTGTGCAAATTACCATTACTATTATTAACTCTCAAAAAGATATAAGTGAAGCATGAGAATTCATCTATTTCTTTAAAATATGATCACCGCCGTGCTCAAAAAGATATAAGTGAAGCACTAGAGCAACTGCCTAGCTCAAAAGATATAAGTGAAGCACATAGAGTATTCTAACAAATCACGAATAATGTGTGTGTCTCTCAAAAAGGTGTGTTCAGTAGAGATGATCATGAAAAACTAAAAAGAAAACAAAGCAAAGACTCATATAATACACGACGCTCCAAGCAAAACTCATATCATGTGAAGAATAAAAATATAGCTCCAAGTAAAATTACGGTAGAAGAAAGGCATCCCCCAAGCTTAGCGGCTTGGGAGTCCTTGAATATTACCTTGGGGTGCCTCGGGCATCCCCAAGCTTAGGCTCTTGTCACTCCTTATTCCTTCATCCCTCGTGATCTCACCCAAAACTTGAAAACTTCAATCACACAAAATTAACAAAACCTTTGTGAGATCTGTTAGTATAATAAAACAAATCACTACTTTAAGTACTGTTGCAAACCCATTCACAATTTATTTTTGCATTATAACTATTGTATTATAACTTCTCCATGGCTTATACCCCACAATGCAATCCATAGTTCCATTAAACAAGCAAAACAATGCATAAAAAACTGAATCTGTCAAAATAGAATAGTCTGTAACAATTCGAACAATGGCCATACTTATGTAACTCCGAAACTTGTGAAAAAATTAGGACTACGTGGGCAATTTGTATATCAATTATGTGTAAAAATTCAGAATTTTATCATGCTCCAACAAATCTCAACAATTCTGCTACTGGACACAAAAGTTTTTGTTTTTGCACAGAATCAAAGCAACTATCATCCAAATCATCCCAAAGGGTTTTCTTGGCACAAACACTAAATTAAACACAGAAAACACAATTATAACATTAGCATAATTATGTGCATTCAAGAAAACAGAAAAATGATAACTATTGGGTTATCTCCCAACAAGCTCTTTCTTTATAGCCATTAAGATAGGCTTGAGATTTTATTGATGCTCACATGAAAGATAATAACTGAAACACAAAGAGAGCATCATAGAACATGTGACAAACATAGTTAAGTGTAACATACTTCCTATGCATAGGAATTTTATAAGCAAACAAATTATTGAGACAAGAAATATCTTGCATGTGTAAGGGAGAGGAGTAAAACATTGACAATCTTAACATAACGAGAGGTAATTTAGTAACATGAAAATTTCTACAACCATATTTTCCTCTCTCATAATAATTACATGTAGGATCATTGTAATGCCCCGGATTCGATGCGCCAGGTGTCCGCCAGTTATTCGCCGTTGTTGCCATGTCATTTGCTTGCGTGTTGCATTTTGCCATGTCATCATATGCATTTCATATCATGTCATCATGTGCATTTCATTTTGCATACGTGTTCATCTCATGCATCCGAGCATTTTCCCCGTTGTCCATTTTGCAATCCGGCACTCCTATGTCCCCCGCGTCCCCCTTTCGTCTCCTGTTGTGTGCGGGTGTTAAAATTTCTCGGAATGGCCCGAGGTTTGCCAAGCGGCCTTGGTATAGCACCGGTAGACCGCCTGTCAAGTTTCGTGCCATTTGGAGGTCGTCTAATACTCCAACGGTTAACCGGGTAACCTCGAAAGCCTCTTTTGTTTGCAGCCCAACACCGCTTCCAAAGTGGCCCAAAACCCAGCAAACTCCCCTCCATGCTCTCGGTCGTTCGATCACGATCGCGTGGCCGAAAACCGCACCTCATTTGGACTCTCCTAGCTCCCTCTACCTATAAAAACGTCCCCCCCTCTCCATTTTCGGATCTATTTCCCCCCGAAACCCTAGCAACTCCCCCTCCGCGCCGCCGGACATGTCCGCCGACGGCCGGACACGTCCAGCCGCCGCCCCGCGCCCAATCCGGCTGCCACATGTCCACTCCGCCGCCTCCCCCCGCCGCCGCCCGCCCGAGCCAGCAGGCCCTCTCGAGCCCATCGGGCCGGGTCGGTGCCGCCCAGCGCCGCCGCTGGATCCCCGCGCCCCTTGTTGGCGAAGCTCTGCCCGCCCGCGTGCTTTGCCGCCGCCGCCTGCCGCCCGCGCCTCCCGGCCCCTCCGCCGCGGCCGGCCGCCTCGCTCTCACGCCACGCCCGCCGCCGCCCTCGGTGCCGTCTCCTGCGCCCGCGCGAGAGGCACCACCGCCATCGCCCGACCCGCTTCGTCTCTCCGCCCCGGCAACTCCGTCCGCCGCGCCGGTGCCCCGCCGGCCCCGGAAACCGGTAGATCCGGCGACCCCGCGCCCAGATCCGCCCGTCCCCGGTGCTGGCGCCCCTCCTCCGCCTCGTCGGCACTTGCTCCGGCCGCCTCTTCTTCAACTCCGGCGAGACCCGAAGGTTGACTTTCCCCCACCTCAAAAACTGCCAAGTCCCAGGATTTTTGCACAACATGCCATATTCATTGCATCACATCTTTGCATCCGTAGCTCCATTTCGTGCGTGTAATATGTCAAATTGTTCATCTCGATGAGTACTTCATTTCATTCCATTGCATCATTCCCATTTGAGCTCATCTTGATGCCCGAAATGCTGCTGGAAGAGTGCATGTTGATGTTAATCTGATGAAACTGTTATAACTTGCTCTTTATCATTTTTTGCCATGATTGATGTGTGCATCCTATGAGTATGAGCTCTACATGAATGTTGATCTATGCCATGCCATCTTTCCAGGGGTGCCAACCATGTATTTTTGTGAGTTGTGTGCTGAGTGTATCAAGCTTGTTAAGTAGGGTAGTTGCTGTTGCTGTTTTCCTGACAGATTCTGTTATATTTTGTTGCTATGTTAACATGCTTCTACTAATCATTCTATGCATAATCTGGAGATGCTCTATAAACATGTTTTGATCTACATGTCATGCTCTATCCATTCATGCCCTTGGTTGCAATTATAGCCTGCTGGAACATGTTCATTTCTTGCTCCAAAGTTGCTTGAAAATGTTGTTGTCAGCCTGTTTACATCAAGTTCACTTGTTCCCATGTGTTTTTCTAGTGATCCATGTACCCTATGACCTTGCTCTTGCCATGCTTAGCTTCATAAACATGCCTTCTTACTGTTGGTTGCCTTGCCATGCCATGTATTGCTCTGTGGTGAGTGGTTCAAGCTCACGAACATGCCAACTTATTGTTGTTCCTGCCATGTATGAATCTGTAATATAACTTGCCATGTTTACATGGGTGCTATCATATTTTCCGTGCCCTTTTGGCTCATGGTCAGTACGGGTCTTTTGATCTATGCAATTAGTAGATTCATGCCATGCCTTTGTTTGCCATGATAAGTTTCTGTAACATGTTGTTTGCTTGCTCTAAACATTGCAACCTGATGTTGTTTCTGCAAAAGTCTGAAACTTTTATTATTTGCAATATCTCCATGTGTTTTTGAGCATGTTCTAATGATTTCTGGAGATAGCTCAGTGTTCATGTTTTGTTGTGATTTACCTATACTTCATGCCCATGCCTTTTGTTATTATGTTGGGGTGTTGTAGCATATTGTTTTGATGCTTGTAAGATGCCTAGTTGCTGTTATGGACAGATTGTTGCTATGACTTGTATAGTGTGCATGTGTTGAACCGTTGCTCCGTTTTGAGTGTGCTCTATATGAAACTTGCTTGATTTTGCATGTTGTTTTATATTATCATGTTGCATCCTTGTTTTGGTGTGTTTGCTTGATGTTTTGGTGCATTTTGCATCAATGCCATGTTTAACTGTTTTGCTCATATCTTCTAGGCCGTAGCTCCGAATCTAATGAACTTTATATGTAACTTGACTAGAATTTCGTGTAGATCATCTTGGTGCATCTTAACTTGCTGTTTAACAACTTGAACATAATGTTTATTCAGTTCTGGACCAATTTCGAAATTTGCATATGAGGACTTACCAGAATTGTTATATGTTGTTCCCGGCCTCATTTAAACTTGCCTTGATGTGTTGTTCTTGTTTGCATCATCTCTTGCCATGAGTAGCTTCATGTAGCTTGGTCATGCATCATGTCTTGTTCATGTGTGGTGTGTTTACCATGTTGTGTGCTCCTTCTTGTTAGTTCCTATTTCGTTGCGATCGTGAGGATTCGTTCGTCTACGATTGGTTCGGCTTCATCCGTTCTTCTTCTTCGTGGATTCGTCTTCTTCATGGACTCGTTCTTCTTCCTAGCAGGATTTCAGGCAAGATGACCGCTACCCTGGATCTCACTACTATCATTGCTATGCTAGTTGCTTCGTTCTATCGCTATGCTGTGCTACCTATTACCTGTTTATCAAGCCATCCCATATTGCCATGAACCTCTAACCTTTGACTCCTTTCCTATGCAAACCATTGTTTGGCTATGTTACCGCTTTGCTCAGCCCCTCTTATAGCGTTGCTAGTTGCAGGTGAAGTTGAAGATTTCTCCATGGTGGACAGGGTTTATGTTGGGATATCACAATATCTCTTATATTATTAATGCATCTATATACTTGGTAAAGGGTGGAAGGCTCGGCCTTATGCCTGGTGTTTTGTTCCACTCTTGCCGCCCTAGTTTCCGTCATACCGGTGTTATGTTCCCGGATTTTGCGTTCCTAACGTGGTCGGGTGATTTATGGGACCCCCCTGACAGTTCGCTTTGAATAAAACTTGTCCAGCAAGGCCCAACATTGACTTTTACCATTTGCCTCACCACCACCTACTTTTCCCTTGGGAGTCGCTCTCTCGAGGGTCATCTTTATTATAGCCCCCCCGGGCCAATGCTTGTCTAAGTGTTGGTCCAAACCAGAGCCACTTGCGGTGCCGCCCCTAGGCAACTTGGGGTATCGTCGGTTGCCGTACGTAGTGTTCATCCGGTGTTGCCCTGAGAACGAGATATGTGCAGCTCCTATCGGGATTGTCGGCGCATCGGGCGGCTTTGCTGGTCTTGTTTTACCATTGTCGAAATGTCTTGATGTACCGGGATTCCGAGACTGATCGGGTCTTCTGGGAGAAGGTCTATTCTTCGTTGATCGCGAGAGCTTGTCATGGGCTAAGTTGGGACACCCCTGCAGGGTATAAACTTTCGAGAGCCGTGCCCGCGGTTATGTGGCAGATGGGAATTTGTTAATGTCCGGTTGTAGACAACTTGACACCATATCCGAATTAAAACGCATCAACCGTGTGTGTAGCCGTGATGGTCTCTTCTCGGCGGAGTCCGGGAAGTGAACACGGTTTCTGGGTTATGTTTGATGTAAGTAGGAGTTCAGGATCACCTCTTGATCATTGCTAGTTGACGACCATTCCTTTGTTTCTCTTGTCGCTCTTATTTGCGTATGTTAGCCACCATATTATTCTTAGTCGCTGCTGCAACCTCACCACTTTACCCCTTCCTTTCCCATTAAGCTGTGCTAGTCTTGATACCCATGGTAATGGGATTGCTGAGTCCTCGTGACTCACCAGATACTTCCAAAACCATTTTGCAGGTGCCTATGAAACCATGCAGGTGACGCAACCAAGCTCAAGGAGGAGCTTGATGAAGATCTTGCCCTTTGTGTTGTTTCGTTCTAGTTGATCAGTAGTGGAGCCCAGTTGGGGTCGATCGGGGACCTTTGTCGCATTTGGGGTTCTTCTTTTATTTTGGTTCCGTAGTCGGACCTTGATTGTATCTGGATGATGTAATGCTTTATTCATGTAATTGTGTGAAGTGGCGATTGTAAGCCAACTATGTATCTCTTTCCCTTATGTAATACATGGGTTGTGTGAAGATTACCTCACTTGCGACATTGCTTTCAATGCAGTTATGCCTCTAAGTCGTGCTTCGACACGTGGGAGATATAGCCGTATCGAGGGCGTTACAATCATAATCAAATTCAACAATATAGCTATCATATAAAAATTTCTCTTCATGATACATATGCATAAAAGTTCTATAATCTTCCAATATGGTGGGATTAACATCAACTAAAGTTTTTTTTTGAAATGATCAACTAAAGTCATGACCTCTCCAATCCCACCTTTATCAAAAATTCATAAGATTGAACACTCTCCAAATATGCGGGATTATTTTTACCTAAAGCTGACGCTCTTCCAAACCAACTTTCAATATTGTTACAAACACTATTATCAATAACATATTCATCATGAGGCCGAAATAAATTTTCAAGATCATAAAAAGCATTATCACCCCAACCATGATCATTGCAATAAGTAGTGGATATGGCAAAATCATCATCCCCAAGCTTGTAGTTTTTCATATTATTTGCACAATTGACATTCATAGAATTTATAATAACTTCATTGCAATCATGCTTTTCATTCGAGGAGCTATCGTGAATCACCATATAAATTTCCTCACAATTCTTTGATTCACGAATTTCAAGCAAAACTTCATGAAGATAATCTAGTTGACTCAACTCACTAGCAATTGGTTCATCATAATTGGATCCTTTAAAAAGATTAGCAAGAGGATGAAGATCCATCTTAAATTTTCTTATTTATTTTTTGGTTATTAAGTGTTGACATAAAGGCAAAAGCAAGCAAACAAGCAAACGAAAAATATTTTTGTATTTTTTGCGAAAACTTTAAGAAGTGGGGGAGATGAAAACGAGAGGCAAATGGAAAATAATGTAAATGCAAGGAGATGAAAGTTTATGCGTAGGTAGTAGATAGATGTTCATGATGTCTCCCCGGAAACGGCGCCAGAAATTCTTCCTGCTACTTGTGAACTGTGTTGGGATTTCTCTGAAGAGGAGAGGATGATGCAGTATAGTGGAAATAAGTATTTCCCACAGTTAAGAACCAAGGTTATCAATCCAGTAGGAGAACCAGGCAACACCTCGTTAGCAGCACCTACACACAATCAACAAATCCTTGCAACCCAATGCGAACAGGGGTTGTCAGTCCCTTGACGGTAACGAGCAAGATTAAATTGTATAGTTTTTGATAGATAGATCGAACAAAAATGCAAAATAAAATAAATAAAGGAAAATTATACCAAGGTATTTTTAGTTTTAACAGATGATAAAAGATAGACCCGGCGGCCATAGTTTTCACTAGATGCTTCTCTTGAAAATAACATAAAGTGGGTAAACAAATTACTGTTGGGCAATTCATAGAAAATCAAATAATTATGACAATATCCAAGGTAATGATCATGTATGTAGCTATCACGTCCGAGACAAGTAGACCGAAACGATTCTGCATCTACTACTATTACTCCACACATCAACCGCTATCCAGCATGCATCTAGAGTATTAAGTTCATAAAGAACGGTGTAACGCCTTAAGCAAGTTGACATGATGTAGACAAAGTAAACTCACGCATGAATAAACCCATCTTATTATCCTTAATGGCAATGATACAAATACGTGTCATGTGCCTTTCTGTCACTTGGATTGAGCACCTCAAGATCGAACCCATTACAAAGCACCTCTCCCATTGCAAGAAAAATCAATCTAGTTGGCAAACCAAATCAATAGATCAGAGATAAATATGAAGCTATAACAATCATGCATAAAAGAGTTCAGAGAAAACTCAAATAATATTCATGGATAATCTGATCATAAACTCACAATTCGTCGGATCCCAACAAACACACCGCCAAAAGTGATTACATCGAATAGAAGTCCCAGAACATTGAGGGGAATATTGTATTGAAGATCAGAGAGAGAGAGAGAGAGAGAGAGAGCCATCTAGCTACTAACTATGGAACTGTAAGTCTGTGGTAAACTACTCACACATCATCGGAAGGGCAACAATGCTGATGTAGAGCCCCTCCGTTATCAAATCCCCCTCCGGCAGAGTGCTGGAAAAGGCCTCCAGATGGGATCTCGTGGTTCTGGAACTTGCTGTGGCAAAAAAAGAATTTTGGCTGGCTCTGTGTTGGTTCCCTATTTTAGAGAATTTATAGAGGCGGAGTTAGGTCAAACGGAACCACATGGGCCCCACGAGCCACCAGGGTGCGCCCACCCTCCTGGGCGCGCCCTGGTGCCTCGTGGGTCGTTGCTCCATCTTCTTGTCCCCTCCCGAAGCTTATAGGGTCTCTTTTGTCCAGAAAAAAAATCTCCAAAATGTTTCATGGCATTTGGCTTCGTTTGGTACTGATATTCTGAAAAACCAAAAACAAACAAAAAATAGCACTGGCACTAGGCACTAAGTTAATAGGTTAGTCCCAAAAAATGATATATAATTGCTTGTAAATGAATATAAAACATCCAAGATTGATACTATAATAGCATGGAACGATAAAAAAGTTATAGATACGTTGGAGACATATCACTTACAAATATGATCATTCATGACATAATCTCATATGTGCATTACGTCTGTGATAAGTAGACCATTAATCCAACAACATCTACTACTATTACTCCACACCAAGACCGCTATTCAACATGCATCTCAAAGTATTAAGTTTACAAGTAATAGAGCAACGCGGCAAGCAAGATGAAATAGTGTAGACACGGTCTAGCAATAAGATGAAACCCCTTCGTTTTACCCTTAGCAGTAATACTACAAATGTATGTCTTGTCCCCATTCTGCCACTGGGATATAGAACACCACAAGATTGAACCCACTACTATGCACCACTCCCTCTGAAGATCTACCAATCAATATTTGCCAGATAAGACAAATAGATACATAGCAACTCAATTATATAACAAAGAAACTTCAAAAAAGGGGAACATGGTATTGAAGATCCAAAAAGAAAGGGAACCATCTAGCTACTACCATGAACTCGTAGGTCCTGAAGGAACTACTCACACATGGTCATGGAGGCAACAAGCTTGATGTAGAGGCCTCCTTCGATGGCTTCCCCCTCCGATAGAACTCTAGAATAGGGCTCTAGATGCAATCTCTTCGGAACAAAGCCTTGCAGTGGTGATAAAATTATTCTGCAGGTACGATAGTTGGTTTGTGTAGTTATAGGGAGTCATGGCATTGGAATAGGGTCAAGGCGGTAATGAGAACCCACAAGTATATGGGGCCAGTTGTATCCTTTTTGCTAAATAAGAGTGTCGAGCCCAACAAGGAGCTAAAAGTAGAATTAATATTCTCTCGATTTCTATCAACTTCTGATACAACTCTACGCATAATAAAAGTTTGCTTTACCTAGAACTAGAAATGAAACTACTTTGCGAGAATAAAAAAGATAGTTTTGCCAGATAATGTGTTGCACCTCTATTTTGGAAAACAATGAGAAAGGATTGTCCCTGAGCAATTGAATATGGCACGGTAGTGATACTCATCATACTAACTGGGGAGAGGCTCAAGTTAACATACTCTCCGTACTTGGATCATATGTTCTTTTGATTAGGACTCTAGCAAGCATCTGCAGCTATCAAAGATCCATTAAGGTAAAACCCAACCACAAAATTAAGTTAAAAGTCAATTTTTATCCCGTATGCAACAACTCATGAACTAGGTTTTAGTCTTCCATCACTCCCGCAACCCACTATAAGCAAATCATTAACAAATTACAACACCCTGCAGCGGGAACCCCACAGGCTTGCTGCTACTTCTGAGCTGTGT
Organism: Aegilops speltoides; assembly: GCA_021437245.1. Taxonomy (NCBI): domain Eukaryota; kingdom Viridiplantae; phylum Streptophyta; class Magnoliopsida; order Poales; family Poaceae; genus Aegilops; species Aegilops speltoides. Next base: position 138,322,424 of record CM038147.1, read on the forward strand.
TAAGATTTTCCCAAAGAGAAGAGGATGATGCAATACAGTAGAGATAACTATTTCCCTTAGTTGTGAAACCAATGTTATCAATCCAGTAGGAGAACCAAGCAACGACTAGTCAACAACACCTGCACACAAATAACAAACACTTGCAACCCAACGTGAACAAGGGGTTGTCAATCCCTTGACGGTTACGAGCAAGATTAAATTGCATAGTTTTTGATAGATAGATTGGACAAAAATACAAAATAAAATAAATAAAATAAAAATGTAGCAAAGTATTTTTTTGTTTTAATATATGATAGAAAATAGACCCGGGGACATAGTTTTCACTAGAGGCTTCTCTCATAAAAATAGCATACGATGGGTAAACAAATTATTGTTGGGCAATTGACAGAAAAGCAAATAATTATGAAGATATCCAAGGCAATGACCATGTATATAGGCATCACGTCCGAGACAATTAGACCGAAGCGATTCTGCATCTACTACTATTACTCCACACATCGACCATTGTCTAGCATGCAACTAGTGTATTAAGTTCATGGAAGAACAGAGTAATGCCTTAAGCAAGATGACATGATGTAGACAAGATAAACTCACATATGAAATAAATCCCATATTTTTACCCTTAATAGCAACGATACATGTGTGCCATGTCCCTTTTTGTCACTGTGATTGAGCACCGCAAGATCGAACCCATTACAAAGCATCTCTTCCGATGGTAAGGTAAATCAATCTAGTTGACCAAACCAAACCAATAAATCGAAGAAGAAATACGAGGCTATAAAAATCATGCAAAAAGAGTTCAGGGAAAACTCAAATAATATTCATGGATAGATCTAATCATAAACTCACAAATTCATCATATCCCAACAAACACATCACAAAAAGTCATTACATCGAATAGATCTCCAAGAACACCGAGGAGAACATTATATTAAAGAGCAAATAGAGAAGAAGTCATCTAGATACTAACTATGGACCCATAGGTCTGTGGTAAACTATTCACGCATCATCGGAGGGTGCTACTTCTTGAGCTTGCGTTGGTTTTTCGCTTGAAGAGGAAAGGCTGATGCAGCAAAGTAGAGATAAGTATTTCCCTCAGTTAGAGAACCAAGGTATCAATCTAGTAGGAGGTACAAGCAAGTCCCCAATCTATGCACCTGCACAAACAATCAAACACTTGCACACAACGCGATAAAGGGGTTGTCAATCCCTTCACGATCAATTGCAAAAGTGAGATCTGATAGAGATAGGTATGAAAGATTGCTAAAACGTAAAAGTAAATAGAAGTAAATAAAACTCAGCGAGGTATTTTTGGACTTTTGATATATAGATTTGAAATATATAAAGGAAAATAGACCCTGGGGCCATAGGTTTCACCAGAGGCATCTCTCTTGAAGGCAAATAATACGGTGGGTGAACAAATTATTGTGAAGCAATTGATAGAAAAGTGCAAAGTTATGACGATATCCAAGGCAATGATATGCATATAGGCATCACGTCCGTGTCAAGTAGACCGACTCCTGCCTGCATCTACTATTATTACTCCACACATTGACCGCTATCCAGCATGCATCTAGAGTATTAAGTTCATATAGAACAGAGTAACGCCTTAAGTAAGATGACATGATGTAGAGGGATAAACTCAAGCAATATGATGAAAACCCCATATTTTTATCCTTGATGGCAACAGTAAAATACGTGCCTCGCTACCCCTACTTTGTCATTGGGTGAGGACACCGCAAGATTGAACCCAAAACAAAGCACCTCTCCCATTGCAAGAAAAACCAATCTAGTTGGCCAAACCAAACCGATAATTCAAAGAGAAATACAAAGATATCAAATCATGCATATAATAATTTAGAGAAGATTCAAATAATATGCATAGATAATTTGATCATAAATCCACAATTCATTGGATCTCGACAAACACACCGCAATAGGAGTTTACATCGGATAGATCTCCAAGAACATCGAGGATAACATGGTATTGAGAATCAAAGAGAGAGAAGAAGCCATCTAGCTACTAGCTATGGACCCATAGGTCTGAGGTAAACTACTCACGCTTCATCGGAGGGGCAATAGGGTTGATGTAGATGCCTTTCGTGATCGAATCCCCTCTAGCAGAGTACCGGAAAAGGCCTCCAGGTGGGATCTCATGAGGTCAGAGACCTGCGGTGGCGGAAAAGTATTTTCATGGATGCTTCTGAGGGTTTTGGAATATATGTGAATTTATAGGACGAAGAAGCAGGTCGGTGGACTCCCGAGGGGGCCACAAGGCAGGCCCCCCTAGGGCGCACCCTCCACCCTTGGCGTCGCCTCAGGACTCTTCTGACTTGGTTCTCAAGTGCTACATGTGTCTTCTGGTCCAAGAAAAACCATCATAGAGTTTTATTCCGTTTGGACTCTGTTTGATATTCTTTTCTGCAAAACTAAAAAACAAGGAAAAAACATAAACTAGCACTGGGCTCTAGGTTAATAGGTTAGTCCCAAAAATAATAAAATAACATTAATGCATATAAAAGATCCAGAATAGATAATATAATAGCATGGGACAATCAAAAATTATAGATACGTTGGAGACGTATCAAGCATCCCTAAGCTTAATTCATGCTCGTCCTCAAGTAGGTAAATGATAAAAACAGAATTTTTGATGTGGAATGCTACCTAACTTATTTATCAATGCAATCTCTTTTATTTGGCATGAATATTCAGATCCGTATCAAAACAAAATTTCATTGACACAAAGACAATAATTCATAAAGCATACTAGAAAGCAAATCATTAAGCTTCAAAAATAACATGGCTAAAGAAAGTTATCCCTACGAAATCATAGTCTTGTTATGCTCCCTCTTCTCTGCACACAGTATAAATAATGCCCACCTCATTGTCAACCAAGCAATTATTTCATACTTTTTAATGCGCTTCAGCTTTTTCAATTCTTCATGCAATATATGAGCATGAGCCATTGACATAGCACTATGGGTGGAATAGAAGGTGGTAACAGACAAAATAAGGGAGAAAGTCTCACATCAACTAGGAAAATCAATAGACTATGAAGATGTCTATCAATTGATATCAATGTGAGTGAGTAGGGATTGTCATGTAACGGATGCACTAGAGCTATAAGTGTATGAAAGCTCAAAAGAATACTAGTGGGTGTGCATCAACTTGCTTGCTCATGAAGACCTAGGGCATTTGAGGAAGCCCATTGTTGGAATATACTAGCCAAGTTCTATAACAAAAAAATCCTATTAGTAATATATGAAAGTGACAAAATAGGAGACTCTTTATCATGAAGAACATGGTGCTACTTTGAAGCACAAGTGTGGAAAAGGATAGTAACATTGTCCCTTCTCTCTTTTTCTCTCATTTTTTTTGGTGGGCTTCTTTGGCCTCTCATTTTTATTTGGGCTTCTTTGGCCTCTTTTATTTTAATAACCTCACATGGGTAAACGTTCTAATAATGATGATCATCACACTTTTATTTACTTACAACTCAAAATTACAACTCGATACTAGAACAAAGGTATGACTCTATATGGATGCCTCCGGTGGTGTACCGGGATGTCCAATGATCAAGAGTGATATGTATAAAAAAATATGAATGGTGGCCAAGCCACAAATATTATGCCAACTACATGATCATGCAAAGCAATATGACAATGATGGTATGTGTAATAATAAACGGAACGATGGAGTTACATGGCAATATATCTCGGAATGGCTATGAAAATGCCATAATAGGTAGGTATGGTGGCTGTTTTGAGGAAGGGTAAAAAGTGGGTTTAATGCACCGGCAAAAGTTGTGCGGTACTAGAGTGGCTAGCAAAGGTGGAAGGGTGAGAGTGCGTATAATCCATGGACTCAACATTAGTCATAAAGAACTCACATACTTATTGCAAAAAAAATTAGCCCTCGAAGCAAAGTACTACTACGCATTCTCCTAGGTGAGAGGTTGGTAGGAGTTAACCATCGCACGCTCCCGAATTTCATGCAAAGGAAAACAATCAAGAATAAATTGCGCTCCAAATTCGTCACATAACTAGAAGACCATACGTGCATGCTACGGGTATCACAAACCTTAACATAATTATTTCTTTGACACCACAATTTACTACTAGCATGACTCTAATATCACCATCTTCATATCTCAAAACAAATGGAAGGAATCAAACTTCTCATGTATCCAATGCTCTATATGAAAGTATTTATTATATCCCTCTTGGAAGCCCATCATATTAGGACTAAATTCATAACCAAAGCAAATTACTATGCTGTTTAGAGGGACTCTCAAAATAATATAAGTGAAGCAAGAGAGTTCAATAATTTCTATAAAACAAAGCCACCACCGTGCTCTAAAAAGATATAAGTGAAGCACTAGAGCAAAATTGCCTAGCTCAAAAGATATAAGTGAAGCACATCGAGTATTCTAATAAATCAAGATTCATGTGTGTCCCTCTCAAAAGGTGTGTACAGCAAGGATGATTGTGGAGAAATAAAAAGCAAAGACTCATATCATACAAGACGCTCCAAGCAAAACACATATCATGTGGTGAATAAAAATATAGCCTCAAGTAAATTTACCGATAGATGAAGACGAAAGAGGGGATGCCTTCTGGGGCATCCCCAAGCTTAGGCACTTGGTTGTCCTTGAATATTACCTTGGGGTTCCTTGGGCTTCCTCAAGCTTAGACTCTTGCCACTCATTATTCCATAGTCCATCAAATCTTTACCCAAAACTTGAAAACTTCACAACAGAAAACTCATGAGATCCGTTAGTATAAGAAAATAAATCACCACTTTCGGTACTGTTGTGAACTCATTCTTTATTTATATTGGTGTAATATCTACTGTATTACAACTTCTTCATGGTTCATACCCCCCAATACTACCCATAGATTCATCAAAATAAGCAAACAACACATGAAAAACAGAATCTGTTTAAAACAGAACAGTCTATAGTAATCAGGAAACTTCATATACTTCTGTAAGTCAAAAAATTCTGAAAAAATAGGAAAACCTGATAAATTTTTATATCAATCTTGTGTAAAAATTTAGATAAAAAGCAAGCTTTTTTCAAAAATGAAAACTGTTTTACTGGGCGCAAAAGTTTCTATTTTTCAGCAAGATCAAATCAACAATCACCGTAAGCCATACCAAAGGTCTTACTTGGCACAAACACTAACTAAAACATAAAAACACATCTAACCATAGGCAAGATGAAAAATTTATTGAGAAACAAAACCAAAAAAAGCAAGAACAAAAATAAAATTGGGTTGCCTCCCAACAAGCACTATCGTTTAACGCCCCTAGCTAGGCATAATGCAATAGATCTAGGTATTGTCATCGAATTCACTCTTAATCAAATATTCCAAAACTCTTCTTAGCAAACCTATCCTTTCCTTTATTTACCTCCTAGTAGGTGAACTTAACTTATGGAAACAACTTTGATTAGTAATTTTGACATTCATAAACCCGTAAACTGGATCATCACCATATATATCATCACATAAAATATGTATCGCGTTCTTAACGGGTTGCTTATTCATATCTTCCAACCAATCATCACTAAACCCTACAAAAATTCCACTTGTTATCCAATCAAATTTATCATAAGTATCAAGGTATAAAGTTTGGGTAATTTCTGAATAGGGAACTCTCCTCCTAAGATTTTCACTGTAAGATTGATAATCTCTAGATTCCAAACTACGAAAAGTTTCTTTATCATGGAGAATTTCTTCAATCGGAGGGCGTTCAAAATGTTTGTTATAGAAAGCAAAAATTTCCCTAGTCTCTTGTATTATAAAATCAAATTCCCGCATAAGAATGATAGTGGCAATCTTTTTAGCCTTAGGATGATTAATATTAGGAAGCTCATAAAATACCTTTTGCAAAGCCGGATGGTTGTGCACAAATTTTCTTTCTAGTTTCTCAACAAGCATGACAATGGCATCCGCATAGAAATTTGTATCAAGAAGAATAGATCTCTTACTAATAGGCATTACACCTGTACAATCAAAGAATTCCTGAATAACACACTTCCGAATAATATTACCGGTTCCCACATGAAAAGTTTTTGCCTTATAATTAGGGTTTTTTTTAGTTTCATGATCCAAAGAATAAGCATCAAGTTTTTCCTCGAGATTCATGCTAGCAATATACTCAATAGTTTCAATGATAACCTCCCAGACTCAGACATGATAGCAACAAACCGATCTAGCAAACGAGCAAACAAAAAGAAAATGAAAAGACGAACGGAAGAAGGGCGAATAAAAAGGCAAATCTTTTTGTGTTTTTCTGAAAATTGTTTTAGAAGTGGGGGAAAGGAAAACGAGAGGCAAATGGCAAATAATGAAATGCAAGATATGAGATTTTATGGTGGGTGATAATCCCCAAGTGCAAGGAATCATCGTAGCAATTTCCAAATATGGAAGTGATAAACGTGGAGTGTCGAACCCACAAAGATCTAAAGGTAAGATCAATATTCTCTCAAGTCCTATCTGCCACTAATACGACTCTACGTACACCGAATGTTGCTTCCATCTAGAAACGAGAAATAGAACTATGTTGTGGGTTTGAAGAGGATGACTTTGCATGATATCTGAGAACTAAAATATAAAAGTAGGTGTTGTTAATATAAAGTTAGAATATATTACTATATATTATAAATAGCGAGTGTGGAATAATGATGGGTCGGTGTGTGGAATTATCCTAAGCAATTGTTAACAAGATCGGTAATCATTATTGCAATTTCAGATGAGGGAGAGGCATAAGCTAGCATACTTTCTCTTCTTTGATCATATGCACTTATGATTGGAACTCTAGTAAGCATCCGCAACTACTAAAGATCATTAGGGTAAAACCCAACCATAGCATTAAAGCATCAAGTCCCCTTTATCCCATACACAACAACCCCCTTACTCGGGTTTAAGCTTCTGTCACTCTAGCAACCGACTATAAGCGAATCATGAATGTATTGCAACACCCTACAGCGGGAATCCTTCACGTGTGCGCGGCACGAAAGGCACCATAGGACAACACCAAAATAAAACATACAACTCAAACCAATCTATATCATCAATCAACCCAATGGTCAAAAGAAATCTACTCAAAACATAATAGGATGGCAACAAATCATTGGATCATAATATGTGGCATAAAGCACCATGTTCAAGTAGGGGATTACAGCGGGGTGCGGGAGAGTGGACCGCGTAAAAGAGATGAGGATGGTGATGAAGATGGTGATGTTGATGAAGACGATCACCATGCCGATGGTTCCCCTGATGGCACTCCAGCACCACCAAGAGAGAGGGGGAAAGGTTCTCCCCTTGTGCTTCCTCCTCCATGGCCTCCCCCTAGATGGGGAGAGGTTCTCCCTCTGGTCCTTGGCCTCCATGGCGATGATGGCGCCTCCGGGATCCTCCTCAATGGCTTCTGGTGATGATGGGCCCTCCGGCAGGGTGCCAGAGAGGGCCTAGATTGTTTTTTCGTGGCTACAGAGGCTTACGGCGGAGGAACTCCTGATCTAGGTTTGCGTCTGATGTTTCTGTCATTTATAGAAGAGGTTGGCGTTCGGGACAAGTCAAGGGGGCCCACGGGGAGTCCACAAGACAGGGGGTGCACCCTAGGGGGGCGCCCCCACCCTTGTGGTGGCCTCGGGACTCCCCTCTGGTAGCTTTTCATTCTAGTATTTTTTATATTTTCCAAAAAAATCTCCGTTGATTTTCAGCGTGTCCCGATAACTTTTATTTTTGCACAAAAACAACACCACGGTAGTTCTGCTAAAAACAGCGTCAGTCCGGGTTAGTTCTAATCAAATCATACTAAAATCATGTAAAAATATTGTAAACATGGCATGAATACTTCATAAATTATAGACATTGGAGATGTATCAGCATCCCCAAGCTTAATTCCTGCTCGTCCTCGAGTAGGTAAATGATAAAAGAAATAATTTATGAAGTGTGAATGCTATCAAGTGCACAAGTTTGATCAATGATAATTTCAATCACCTTTTCAAGCATCATTATATATCATAACATTAGCTCAACTCATAAAAATTATCATGATCAAGTAATAAGCTATTCACATGTTAAAGTATAGATCACAAAATTCCTTGAAAGCTAACAAAGTATGTTCTTAGTCATCAAACAATTGCAATTCATCTTGTTTTTAGGAAGGGTCTATGTAAGAGCTTTGATTCAGCAAATATCACATACTCAACTATCATAAAGTCTTCCATGATTGCTAACACTCACGTGATTTTTATGGGTTCAAAGTTTCAATCGGACACAGAGAAAGATAAGGGCCTATAGTTTCGCCCCCCGATCTTTTACCTCAAGGGTAATGTCAACAATAATACTTTATGAAAACCTACATTCGAGTGGATATATATATATATATATATATATATATATATATATATATATATATATGGATCCAACACATAGTTCTTGCCAAAGGAAAAAGTGTAAAAAGGAAAGGTGATGATCAGCATGACTCTTGTATAAGGGTAGAAGATAAAAGTAAAAGATAGGCCCTTCGCAGAGGGAAGCAAAGGTTGTCATGCGCTTTTATGGTTGGATGCACAAAATCTTAATGCAAAAGAATGTCACTTTATATTGCCGCTTGTGATAAAAACCTTTAGTATGCAGTCCGTCGCTTTTATTTCTTCCGTATCACAAGTTCGTATAAAGCTTGTTTTCTTCACACTAATAGATCATACATATTCAGAGAGCATTTTTTATTGCTTGCACCGATGACAACTTACTTGAAGGATCTTACTCAATCCATAGGTAGGTATGATGGGCTCTCATGGCAAAACTGGTTTAAGGGACGTTTGGAAGCACAAGTAGTATCTCAACTTGGTGCAAAGAATTTGGCGAGCATGAGAGGGAAAGGCAAGCTCAACATGTTGGAGGATCTATGACAATATAACTTCTATTTGGATATAAGAAAACATAACCAATTATGTTGTCTTCCTTGTCAAACATCAACTTTTTAGCATGTCATATTTTAATAAGTGCTCACAGTTACAAAAGATGTCCAAGATAGTATATTTATATGTGCAATCTCTCTTCCTTCAATATTCTTTCATGAATTGCTCAAGTGACCAATGTTGTGTTTGCTAATTTTCAATAAATTTACCACCTATACTTATTATGTGTGAAGTCATTACTCCCCATGGTATAAGCATATGAAACATATATAATTTCAGATCTATGATATTCAATTCATTCGACCATTTACTCATAGGATATAGGTGAAGCACGTGAGTAAATGACATACTGCTCCAAAAAGATATAAGTGAAGGACAATGAGTAGTCAAATAATTAACTAGCCATGGGAGGACTCCCTCTCATTCAAGATTTTCAGATCCAATGATTTTATTCAAACAGCAAGTAAAATGGAAATATGCTCCAAGCAAAACACATATCATGTGACGAATAAAAATATAGATCCGAGTAAGGTATACCGATGGTTTTGAAGACAAAAGAGGGGATGCCTTTCGAAGCATCCCCAAGCTTAGGCGCTTGATTATTCCTTGAATATTACCTTGGGGTGCCTTGGGCATCCCCAATATTAGGGTATTTCCACTCCTTATTCTCCTCATATCGATATCTCACCCAAAACTTGGAAACTTCAATCACACAAAACTTAACGGAACTTCGTGAGATGGGTTAGTATGATGAAGAGCAAATCATTCACTTTGGTACTGTCAAGACAAGATTCATAATTGTTCTCACACAAAGCCTACTGTACCATATCATTTCTACAATTTATATTGAGCAATATAAGCCATAGAAATTAGAAAACAAGCAAACTATGCATTGAAAACAGAATCTGCCAGAAACAGAACAGTCTGTAATGATCTGAACAACAACCATACTTCTGCTACTACAAAGATTCTGAAAAAATAGGACAACCTAGGAAATTTTTATATCAATCTTCTGTAAAAAAAATTCAGATCAAAAGCACTCTTCTGTGATTTTTAAAAATTCTGGCAATGAGCGCAAAAGTTTCTATTTTTCAGCAAGATCAAATTAACTATCACCGTAAGCTATCCCGAAGGTCTTACTTGGCACTTTATTGAAACAAAAGCTATAAAACATGATTACTGCAGTAGATTAATCATGTGAACACACAAAACAGTAATGATAAATATTGGATTGTCTCCCAACAAGCGCTTTTCTCTAACACCTTTTTTGCGAGGCATGTTATTATAATGATACTCTTCCAAGCCCAATTTCGATGACAGTCTTATTCATACTCCAAAAGATATAAGTGAAGTTCATGGAGCATTCTATAATTAATATAGATTAATCAATATTCAAGATCAAAATATATAAGTGAAGCACATGAAGCATTTATAAAACCATACTCAAAAGATTTAAGTGAAGCACAAAGTGCATTCTATAAAGTCATACTCAAAAGATTTAAGTGAAGCACAAGAAGCATTCTATAAATCAGTGAAGGACTATCTCATACTAGTATGGTTCATAAAGGAAAAGAAAGGAAAAATAAACTCAAAAGACACATAACATGTGAACAAAACAAAAACTAAGGTATACCGATAATTGTTGAGGAATAAAGATGGGATGCCAACCGGGGCATCCCCAAGCTTAGATGCTTGAGTATCCTTGAAATATTTACTTGGGGTGCCTTGGGAATCCCCAAGCTTGAACTCTTTCCTCTCTTTATTCTTCTCATATTGATAGCTCCTCAATCTTCGAACACTTCATCCACACAACACTTAACAAAACCCTCGTGAGATCCGTTAGTATAATAAAGAAAATCACTACCTTTAGGTACTGTTGTAAACTCATTCCAATTTCATATTAGCACCATATCTACTGTATTCCAACTTGACCATGGTTCATACCCCCTGATACTACCCATAGATTCATCAAAATAAGTGAAGAACACATAGAAAACAGAATCTGTCAAAAACAGGACAGTCTGTAGTAATCTAGAAACTTCATATACTTCTGTAACTCCAAAAATTCTAAACTATTAGGACAATCTAAAAAAGTTGTATAGAAGTATTGTGCAAAAAGTTTCAGAAGCGTTTGACATTCCAGTAAAAAATGTAAATTCATGCGCTACAGCCAAAGTTTTTGTTTTTGCACCGAACATAGCAAACAAGCAATCTAGACATCCTAAAACTAAATCGTGGCACCTTATATTTATAATACAATGGATATATACAAGGGGATTATTTTTGAGAAACTTCCATGAAAAAATCTACATTGTTTCCATGAGCATGAACACAAGTGTTCAAGGTCGACCCTCACTTCTCCAATGCATAACCTTCCAATCACTTCTCTTTTGAAAACGTTTTTAGGCATAAGAGACAAGTAATTTTTTTGTATTTTGCATTTTTTTTTTAATTTTTTTTGTTTGTTTCACCCACAACTAAAGAAAAAAAACAAAAGTGAAAACAGAATCTACTTAGTGAAGAAAGCAAACAAGCATACAAGAAAATATTAACCCCACGCTATTGCTCCCCGGCAACGGCGCCAGAAAAGAGCTTGATAATCCCCAAGTGCAAGGAATCATCATAGCAATTTCCAAATATGGAAGTGATAAGTATGGGGTGTCGAACCACAAAGAGCTAAAGGTAAGATCAATATTCTCTCAAGTCCTATCTACCACTAATATGACTCTACGTACACCGAACATTTGCTTCCATCTAGAAATGAGAAATAAAACTATGTTGTGGGTATGAAGAGGATAACTTTGCATGATACCGGGGAACTAAAGTATAAAAGTAGGTGATGTTAATATAAAGTTAGAATATATTACTATATATTGTAAATAGCGAGTGTGGAATAATGATGGGTGAAAGATCGGGGATGTCGCCTAGAGGGGGGTGAATAGGCGTTTTAAAATAATTACGGTTAAGGCTTGAACAAATGCGGAATAAACCTAGCGGTTAATTTGTCAAGCACAAAACCTAAAACAACTAGGCTCACCTATGTGCACCAACAACTTATGCTAAGCAATATAAGCAACTATGCGATAGCAAGATATATGACAAAGAACAATATGACTATCACAAAGTAAAGTGCATAAGTAAAGGGGCTCGGGTAAGAGATAACCGAGGCACGCAGAGACGACGATGTATCCGGAAGTTCACACCCTTGCGGATGCTAATCTCCGTTTGGAGCGGTGTGGAGGCACAATGCTCCCCAAGAAGCCACTAGGGCCACCGTAATCTCCTCATGCCCTGGCACAATGCAAGATGTCGTGATTCCACTAAGGGACCCTTGAGGGCGGTCACCGAACCCGTACAAATGGCGACCCTTGGGGGCGGTCACCGAACCCGTACACTTTGGCAACCCTTGGGGGCGGTCACCGGTACCCGTCAAAATGCTCGGGGCGATCTCCACAACCTAATTGGAGACCCCGACGCTTGCCCGGAGCTTTACACCACAATGATTGAGCTCCAAACACCACCAACTGACTAGGGGGCCCAAGCACCCAAGATAAACAAGCTCAAGGGCACCAAGAACCCAAGAGTAATAAGCTTCTCAACTTGTAACTTCCACGTATCACGTGGAGAACTCAAACCAATGCACCAAATGCAATGGCAAGGGCAGACGGAGTGCCCAAGTCCTTCTCTCCCAAATCCCACCAAAGCAACTAATGCTAGGGAGGAAAATGAGAGGAAGAACGAAGGAAGAACACGAAGAACTCCAAGATCTAGATCCAAGGGGTTCCCCTCACTTAGAGAAGAAAGTGATTGGTGGAAATGTGGATCTAGATCTCCTCTCTCTCTTTTCCCCAAAAAACTAGCAAGACTCCATGGAGGGATTGAGAGATAGCAAGCTCGGAGAAGGTCAACAATGGGGGAAGAACACGAGCTCAAAGGATAAGGTTCAATGGGGAAGAAGACCCCCTTTTATAGGACCTCCCGAATCCAACCGTTATGTGCTCAGGTCGTGCACAAGCGGTACTACCGCTTGGAGGAGCGGTACTACCGCTTAGCACGCTCAAAACAGCCCAATCGAGAGAGAAATCACGAGTTTTTGGTCCGGGCGGTACTACCGCTTAGGAGCCACGGTAGTACCGTTCTAGAGCGGTAGTAAAAAATTACATCCGCTCTAGTCGCGGTAGTACCGCTGCAGCCTTCACCAAAACAGCCACAACTTTTGCAAACGGACTCCGAATTCAACGAAACCAAGTTCGTTGGAAAGCTAACGACAAGGGCTAACACAATCTTGATAGAAATACCAATAATAAGCAAATGAGAAAAGGCCCAAAAGAAAAAGGTGAGAACCCTTCCTCGAAGAAGACCGGTAAAACCTCCAACACCGAAAACATCATAGAAGACGCATGCAAACTCCGTTTTTGATGAACTCAAGCTTGTCATCAAGATGACCATAAGCTCTAAGACTCACAAAGAGAATCAAACAAGAACCAAGAAACATGATGCAAGGATGCAATGGTTTGAGCTCTCTACGAATGATACAATCAAGCAACTCATCGAGAGCCCCCCTTGATAGTACGGCAATCGATCCTATAACCCGGTCTCCCACAACTACCATGAGACCGGTTAAATAGAAAACCTATCAAGGGCAAACCTTTGCCTTGCACATGGTCCACTTGAGCTAGATGATGACGATCTTCACTCCCTCAAGTTGGACCACCTTTCTTGATTGTGTTGGCTCGATGAAGACTAGATGATTGCTCCCCCATAGTCCACTATGGGTGAGCCACTGTAGGATCGGAAGTATGTCTAGAGGGGGGGTGATTAGACTACTTGACAATTTAAAAGTTTAGCCTTTGATTAGGACAAGTTTTTAGCAAGTTCACAATGATGAGCAAGTCAAGTATCACCCTACACATGCAATTCTAGAGTAGTGGCAGCGGAAAGTAAATTGCACATGTAGTAAATAAGAGGTGGAGAAGAGCAAACGCAGTTTGGAGACACGGAGATTTTTCTCGTGGTTCCGATAGGTGGTGCTATCGTCAATCCACGTTGATGGAGACTTCAACCCACGGAGGGTAACGGCTGCGAGAGTCCACGGAGGGCTCCACCCACGAAGGGTCCACGAAGAAGCAACCTTGTCTATGCCATCATGGCTTACGCCCACGGAGGACTAGCCTTACTCGGGGTAGATCTTCACGAAGTAGGCGATCTCCTTGCCCTTACAAACTTCTTGGTTCAACTCCACATCTTGACGGAGGCTCCCAAGCGACACCTAACCAATCTAGGAGGCACCACCCTCCAAAAGGTAATAGATGGTGTTGGTGATGATGAACTCCTTGCTCTTGTGCTTCAAATGATAATCTCCCCAACACTCAACTCTCCTCACTGATTTGGCTGTGGTGGAGGAAGGGATTGAGTGGAAAGCAACTTGGGAAGGCTAGAAATCAAGTTTCATATGGTGGGAGTGGAGCAACTTGATCTCAACACAAGGGTAGGTAGTTTTCTTCTCAGAAATGTAAGGTAGGAGTGGTGGTTCTTTCTGATGGCTCTCTCCACGAATGAAGAGGAGGTGGAGGGGTATTTATAGCCTCCACACAAAATCCAACCGTTACACACATTTGACCAATCTCGGTCGGACCGAAGTTGACAACTCGGTGAGACCGAAAGTTCAAATCTTGTGAGCGTTGGGATTTTCGTGGGACCGAAAATACAATCTCGGTTAGTCCGATTCTTCCAAAGTCTAGGGTTTGCCAATCTCGGTGGGACCGACTTTCTCATCTCGGTGACACCGATTTGAGTACAGAAGGTTACAGAAGCTTGGCAACACCAATTTCGGTAAGACCGAGTTTGGAATCGGAAAATCCGAAATTACTAGGGTTTGGCTATATGGCTGAGGTGGTTCATCTCGGTGTGACTGAGTTTATGGAATCGGTGGGACCGAGATTACTTATGAGTTTATGTTGGAATGAAAGATTGCTGATAGTTTGAGAGATAAATCACTAAGCACTTTGAGCAACCAGATCATCATCATAACCTCATCCCCTTTTAATAGTATTGGCTTTCCTATGGACTCAATGTGATCTTGGATCACTAAACCAAAAATGGAGTCTTGAGCTTTTGCCAATGTTTTCCTTAGCATTTTGAGGGGTCCACATCATCAGTCATTGCCATACCCATATCACTGAACTTTCTGAAATATTCTCAAGAAGTAATTAGTTCAATGATATATATGTTGTTATTAATTACCAAAACCACCCGGGGATTAGTTGCACTTTCAATCTCCCCCTTTTTGGTAATTGATGACAACATATAGATCAAAGCTTCGACAAATGATATAATCAATGAATGACATCGTCGCTTTGAGAAGTATGTGATAAGCAAGAGCTCCCCCTAAATTTGTGCATTATTTAAGATTTGCGTTTGAATGCAAATGCACAATCGATTAGGATCATGGGTCACTCTTCCATGTCACATACATCTTGGTGGAGCGCACAAAATGATAAGAATGAATAGCATGCACCCAATCACCAAGACATGAGTAAATGATCATACAAGATATGAATAGAATATGATAAGCATTAAGCACACATTAAGCATAGTATGATCAAGCACTCATCAAGATAGAGCAAACGTAGTATCAAACACACGAAATGTCTCAAAGAACTCAAAAGTATCTCAAGGAAAACCGCAAACGAAAGAGAGCAAAAACGAGCACTCTCTCTCTCGAAGTCCTATGATCTATACAATTTCTCCCCCTTTGGCAACAAGTTACCAAAAAGTTCAAAAAGTATAGACCTAATCGTCACTAGGGACTCTGCTGCCGGCTCCTGTCTGCGTCGATGGAGTGGAGATAGCTGCATCTGCAAAAGCTTCTGCTGAAGTCTGTGGAGCTGGAGGAGTGGACACTGGAGCTGGAGCTGGAACCGACGGAGCTGTAGGAGGTGCTGATGTAGTAGCCCTGGGGTCTGTCACTGGAATAGCAGCTGATCTGGGCTTTGTGGGCACTGCAGCAGGATGCTCATAGTCATCCTGGACTAGATCATCTTCCATCTCCTTCATGAGCTCTGCCTTCTCCCTCTTGGCTTCCTCAATGTCTGCCTCAAGCTTGTTGATGGTGACTGCACTTGATCCACTTGACATCCAGAGCATGGAACTTATCTTCAACTATCCTCTCAAGACTCTCCTGAGACTGCACTATGCTGGCCAAGCGTAGTTCAATCCTCTGAGTGGCTTCAAGAAGTTGTTCTCCAACGCTCTTGGGCTTTGCTGCTGCTTCCTTCTCAGCTTTAGCTTGTTTGGCAGCTTCAGACTTAGCATGTCCTTCAACAGATGTGGGAGCATCCTCAGTCATCACAACTTCATTATCTTCATGTTCAGGCTGCAGTGGCAAGTGGGGTCTATCCAACAGGTAGGTGTCCGTGCCAAACTTGGCATTGATGAGCATCTGAATGTGCGGAGCAAACCCACATGACCTCTTCTGGTCTGCTGCTGTCCTCTTGATAGTCTCAACTATCAGGTCCATCACCTTAAAAGGTGTCTTCTGATCCAGAATGTGCAGCATGTTGATAGAATAGCCTCTTATCATGCGGTGGTCTCCTGACTTGGGCATCAAAGTATGCCTCAGAATGGTGTTAGTGGTTGGGAGACCTGCCTGAAGATGATATACTGATCCAAGCTTCCATATCTCAACATCCTTGTCTGGTACCTCATTGTACATGTTCTTCATAGACTCATGATTCTTCTTTGGAATGCCATACACATCTACATCATCATCTCTTGATTTGGAGCATTCAGCAACTCTCCATTCTTCTACAGTTGAAGAGAATCTACGGCCTTCATCATCCATACAATTCGCCATCTGGATAGAAATGTGTTGTGGCATAGAACGCATGATCATTTCATCATTCCAAGCGATCAACCGACCAACAAACTCAGCAACTCCACATGCGGTGAAGCTCTCATGCACATGTGGGAAGTAGTCTCTGTGCTCTTCACTTTGTCGATGTATTCCCAGTCTACATATCTGGTGTCAAGAACAATTGGCTTCTTGTCCATGAGCACTGTCTCATAGAAATCTTGTTGCTCTCGGTGTGGAACCTTGAGTCAACAGCTGTCCTTCTCTGGTGGCATATGGATCAACTTGCCTCCATAGCTCGAGACCTTTGTCCTTCCTTTCCTTCATATTTTCAGCTCGAGGATGAGCATCATTATGAATCGGCAATTTCGTGCGAGCTTGACAAAACATGTGCCTCTTCATCGATTCAGATGGGTGGCACATTGTCCTTCTTCTTCTCTCAAGCGGTATATTTCTTCTTTTTCTTTGGCTTGGCAGCAGGTTTGGCTTGGGCTGCCTTTGCTGGAGCTGATGGCTTAGATTTTGTGGGTGCTCCTGCCTCGATGGCATCTCCCATCAACTTTTGCTTCGAGGAGGCTGGGGTGCTTCCTCATCGAGTCATCGTCGACTTCTTCATGAACTAGCCTCTTCCTCTTGGAAGTTTTCTTGATCTTGCTGGAGGTTTCTTCTTCCATGCTCAGCTTCTTTGCAACTGTGGATTTCTTCTCTTTGCTGGTGCCTTTCTTTGTTTGTTGCCCTTGATAGCCCTTGGCAACCACTTTCCTCTTAGGCTTGGAAGTAATCTCCTCCTCAGCAACAAAGTCAAAGTCTTCCTCATCAGAATTCCTCTTCTTCCTGGCCCTAGTGGCAGCAGCAGGCAAACCACTTGGAGTGCTCCTCTCTCCTTCATCAGAAAAACTGCTGGCTTCAGGACTTGTGACTGCCTCTGGAATCTCAACTGGTGATTCAGATCTGTTCTGGCTGTCACTTGCATCAGACATGACTGACAACCTGTGAATGGAATAGGTATAGGTAGAATAGAAGAGTTATCACAAACTGCAGAGAATTTTGCAAAATAAATGAGTTCAAACTTCAGTTTTAGGTTTTCACATAATGCATTTCGGTCGACCGAGTCTAAAATTCGTGAATCAAGTGTCTAAACAGACCATTCACACCACTTTCGGTTGGACGAAATGGGTTTCGTCTAGCCGAGAGCACTAGGGTTTCATGAGTCTCATTTCGGTCTTACCGATTTGCACAACTTCGGTTTAACGAAAAGTGCGGTGCAATGGCGAGAGGCCAAATCGGTCATCCGAGAATGTAGAATCGGTCACACCGAGATGTGTTCGTGAAACCTAACCCTAAAATTTTCACTCGAATTTTGTTCTAAGATCTAATCTGCTGGATAGGAAGATTTCAAACTTGGCAAGAAACTAGGCAAAACCTATCGTGCATTGAATCAGAGGTTGAAGCACGAGAGGATGAAACTCACCCAAGTTGGTGGAGTTTCACTACTGGCGCAACGGCGCGATGAGATTGACCGTTGACGGCGATGGAGACCAGCGGCGAGGGCTGAGCGACAGCGGAGACGATCCGGAGACCACGGCGACGGCAGCGAAGGGTTTGGGGCGAGGCGTTTGAAGGAATAATCAACGCTGCTGCCTCGGGTATATATACCCTTCGGCTGTCGGTGGGACCGAGATGGAAAACTTCGGTGGGACCGAGATGGTTAAGCGCAAGCGATTACACACATCGGTCACGCCGAGATTTGTAACTTCGGTTTCACCGAGGTGAAAACCTAGATCAATCCAAGTGATTTGGTGCGTCCGATTTGAGTATATTGGTTTGACCGAAAGTACTTAGAAGGTTTTGGAATTTAGGCTTTTGACGGATCGGTGGCTCGAGTGCTCCTCACTCGGTCCGTCGAAAAAGTCTTGTTCAAAGTTTGTGATATAAGCATGAATAGAGTTTGAGACAAGAAAGCATGGATAGCTAGGGGAGGAACTTAGGCATTCTTGTCCATCCATTTGGTCAAAAAGAAAAAAAATCCAAAAGACCAAAGCAACAAATGGATGTCCTCGAATGGATAAAATCATGCATCCAACATGCTCACACAATAAGATAGCAAATGAAATATGTGTCAAACATGCACAAACAAAACTCTAGCTATAAGCACACAATTTGGCGATGACTAGGTCATCTATATATGAGTATATTGACTTAGGAGTCAAATGAGAACATTTGATCATAGGTCATACTCATCGTTTAAGCACAAGTGGGGTTACCACTTTTCCATAAAGCATTAATGTGTTCACATCATTTGAAGATGCTTTAGCTCATTTCTTTAGAGCAAAGCTCCCCCTTGATGTGAGAACCCCTTTTAAAGGGTCAAACTAACCTTGGGTTGTCGTTGAAGACTTCATGTAGATGTTGAAGATGTGGATGCTCAATGTTGATGAAGATTACCAAGAGTTGAGAGCAATCCTTTGGATTCGGGCACTTTCAATACCTACATGGGTTAGTCCCACAAGGAACAAACAAGGATATCCATGGACATAGATTGAAGTACACAATAGATGATGTCCATGAATGCAATGATTACCTTGTCCCTTGACTTACCAACATGAGGGTTTGTGACTCCATGAACTAGTGCAAGATGTGGAAGTTGATTGCACAAGCTCTTTGCCAAAATGAATGTGAGTGAAGTATATTGGCGGAGTCACCCTCAAGAACTCTCTAGTTCTTCTTCTTCGGGATCCACATCATCTTGATGGGAATCCTTGGGGTAGTAGTTGAGCTTGTCGAAGTAGAACTTGAAGTTGCCTTGGGAACCCACTTGACCATGACCTTGGGTGCTTCAATGAATGCATCAATCTCCTCTTGAAGCTTGTCCTTGCCTTTTAGCTTGTGGTCTTGTGGTGGAAGGTCATCTTGAGCTTGTTCCACATTGGAAGAAGTAGGATCATACTTCTCCTTTTGAGAAACAAACTTTGGAGTGGGATATTGACCTTCTTCCCATTCAACACCCTCGGCGTTGAACTTTCGCTCAAAACCAATTCCTTGATTCTTCCGGTGTCTTCCTTGTTTGCGAACAATTTCCTCAAAGCTCTTGCTTCCGCAAGACTCTTGTAGACACCTTTCTATAATCCCTTTCAATAAACTACTTTCTTGCTCAAGTGAAACTTGGCTTGAAACATTGTTAGTGGAATCAAGAGAATTACTAGAAGTAACAATATTGGATTTAGCATGATTATTGTTACTACTAGATGAAGAATTTTTCTTATGCTTGTCATGCTTAGTTTTAATAGGTGGCAAGAAATTAGACAAGAGAAGTCGTTTGGCAAGATATGAAGAACTCTTCTTTCGAAGATCGTCATTGATAGCTTTTAGAAACTCATGTTCTTGCTCTAGATTGAGCTTCTCGAAGCGTAGCTTCTCATGAGATCTTAGGAGCTCTCTATGATCTTCTTGAGTTGTTTCATGAGCTAACTTAAGAGTGTTTAGTTCTTTAGTTAGACGCTCAATCTCCTTCATAGCATTGTCATTCGACTCTTCTCGACTATAAAGACTATTAGCATGTTCATCATTACTAAGCTCACTAGATTTATCATGTAAAAGCTCATCTTCACCAAGCAAGTCATCCTCATCACTATCAAAGTCAATAAACTCAGGGTGTGATACCTTGGGGCCTTTTGCCATGAAGCATCTTCCAATTCCCTCATTTGGTGAATCAAATATGTCATAGGAGTTGAAGTTGGAGGATACGAGAGCAAGACCGGCAACACCTTCATCTTGACTATATTCGGAGTTGGAGTGATAGCTTCTTTCGGAGTGATTGTCGGAGTCGGAGCCGGAAACCCATTCACCAACATGAGCTTGATGTTTTCTTCTTGTGTAGCTCCTTGATGACTTGTCTTTCCTTTCCGAATCCTTGCTTCTCCGAGAGGATCTTCGCTCATAACGATCATCTCTACTCCTTCTCTCTTTTCGAGGCGACTCTTCTCTTGAGCTTCTTCTTCTTGGAGATTCTTCTCTTCTCTTGTGGGGAGTCGAACACTCATTTGAGTAGTGTCCGGGTCTTCCACAATTGTAGCAGTTTCGATCACGACTAGAAGATCTCTTTTCATCATATGATCTAGACTTTGAGCTTCTTTCCTTGCTTCTACTCTTGTAGAATTTGTTGAAGTTCTTCACCATTAGGCTTATCTCTTCATTGGAAACTAGCTTGTCACTTGAGGTTGTGGGAGCTTCAACTGCAGCTTTGTAAGCACCACTTGACTTGTTGTGAAGCTCTTCCTTATCTTTAAGTGTCATCTCATGAGCAACAATCCTTCCAATGACTTGATGAGGCTTGAGATCTTTGTAGTTTGGCATCATTTGGATCAAAGTGCACACGGTGTCATACTTTCCATCCAAAGCTCTGAGAATCTTCTTGATGATGAATCGGTCGGTCATTTCTTCGCTTCCTAAGCCTGCCATCTCATTGGTGATGAGAGCAAGCCTAGAGTACATTTCAGCGACTCCTTCACCTTCCTTCATCTTGAACTTGTCAAGTTGACCTTGAAGAACATCTAGCTTTGATTCCTTCACGGACTCGGTACCTTCGTGCATTTCGACCAAAGTATCCCAAATCTCTTTTGCATTCTCAAGACGGCTGATCTTGTTGAACTCCTCGGGACACAAAGCATTGAAGAGAATGTCACAAGCTTGAGCATTGTTCTGTAACATCCGCAACTCATCCGCAGTAGCTTCGCGATCCGGAACTTTTCCTTCCTCGAAGAACTCACCTTGCAAGCCAACACAAATAATGCCCCATGCGGCAGGGTTATGTCCAAGAATATGCATTTTCATTTTGTGCTTCCAACTAGCAAAGTTTGAACCATCAAAGTAAGGACCTCTACGAAAATTACCCTCACTAGACGCCATACTCTCCTAGGTTGTGAAACCAAGCTTATGGAATCCAATGCAATGAAAACCAATCCAATGGAGACCAAAGCTCTGATAC
Source organism: Aegilops speltoides (assembly GCA_021437245.1). Lineage (NCBI taxonomy): Eukaryota > Viridiplantae > Streptophyta > Magnoliopsida > Poales > Poaceae > Aegilops > Aegilops speltoides. The sequence continues at coordinate 138,344,195 of CM038147.1, forward strand.
CACTTGTAGGATCGGAAGTATGTCTAGAGGGGGGGTGATTAGACTACTTGACAATTTAAAAGTTTAGCCTTTGATTAGGACAAGTTTTTAGCAAGTTCACAATGATGAGCAAGTCAAGTATCACCCTACACATGCAATTCTAGAGTAGTGGCAGCGGAAAGTAAATTGCACATGTAGTAAATAAGAGGTGGAGAAGAGCAAACGCAGTTTGGAGACATGGAGATTTTTCTCGTGGTTCCGATAGGTGGTGCTATCGTCAATCCACGTTGATGGAGACTTCAACCCACGGAGGGTAACGGCTGCGAGAGTCCACGGAGGGCTCCACCCACGAAGGGTCCACGAAGAAGCAACCTTGTCTATGCCATCATGGCTTACGCCCACGGAGGACTAGCCTTACTCGGGGTAGATCTTCACGAAGTAGGCGATCTCCTTGCCCTTACAAACTTCTTGGTTCAACTCCACATCTTGACGGAGGCTCCCAAGCGACACCTAACCAATCTAGGAGGCACCACCCTCCAAAAGGTAATAGATGGTGTTGGTGATGATGAACTCCTTGCTCTTGTGCTTCAAATGGTAATCTCCCCAACACTCAACTCTCCTCACTGATTTGGCTGTGGTGGAGGAAGGGATTGAGTGGAAAGCAACTTGGGAAGGCTAGAAATCAAGTTTCATATGGTGGGAGTGGAGCAACTTGATCTCAACACAAGGGTAGGTAGTTTTCTTCTCAGAAATGTAAGGTAGGAGTGGTGGTTCTTTCGATGGCTCTCTCCACGAATGAAGAGGAGGTGGAGGGGTATTTATAGCCTCCACACAAAATCCAACCGTTACACACATTTGACCAATCTCGGTCAGACCGAAGTTGACAACTCGGTGAGACCGAAAGTTCAAATCTTGTGAACGTTGGGATTTTCGGTGGGACCGAAAATACAATCTCGGTTAGTCCGATTCTTCCAAAGTCTAGTGTTTGCCAATCTCGGTGGGACCGACTTTCTCATCTCGGTGACACCGATTTGAGTCTGACGTATTCTGAAGCTTGGCAACACCAATTTCGTAAGACCGAGTTTGGAATCGGAAAATCCGAAATTACTAGGGTTTGGCTATATGGTGAGGTGGTTCATCTCGGTGACTGAGTTTATGGAATCGGTGGGACCGAGATTACTTATGAGTTTATGTTGGAATGAAAGATTGCTGATAGTTTGAGAGATAAATCACTAAGCACTTTGAGCAACCAGATCATCATCATAACCTCATCCCCTTTTAATAGTATTGGCTTTCCTATGGACTCAATGTGATCTTGGATCACTAAACCAAAAATGGAGTCTTGAGCTTTTGCCAATGTTTTCCTTAGCATTTTGAGGGGTCCACATCATCAGTCATTGCCATACCCATATCACTGAACTTTCTGAAATATTCTCAAGAAGTAATTAGTTCAATGATATATATGTTGTTATTAATTACCAAAACCACCCGGGGATTAGTTGCACTTTCAGCCACTCTTCGGCTCATCTTCACAAGTTCATTGACACCACAATGGATGGAAAGATTCAAGCACTTGATCTCTTCGTGATGCTCCACTTGAACTTGCACACGACAATCTTGATGACGATCACCACTTGATGTCATCCTTTCCATGGGTTGTATGATATCTTCCTCTTGATGCAAGCCCATGGATACGTACCTAACCCCACATAGAAGTCTCACATAGACCATGGGTTAGTACACAAAGTGCAATGGACAATGCTTACCATACCATGGGATCACTTGATCCCTCTCGGTACATCTTCTACGCTTTGTGAGTTAATCAACTTGATTCACTATTGACTTAGTCTTGATCAACCTTGAATCTTTGAAACTCTCTTCATTTGGATGATGTATTGAAGGTAAACATGAATGATCACACAACCTTCTTCTTCAAGACATGCTTGCAATAAGCTCAACACTCGCATGACCAATCTTTGGATAATTCCTTAATAGCACCTTGGTCAACTCATAAACTCCTTGAAACCAACACATGGACTTCAAGAAAAGCCTATGGACAAATCCTTCAAATATAACTCAAGACAACCATTAGTCCATAGAGATTGTCATCAATTACCAAAACCAAACATGGGGGCACCGCATGTTCTTTCAATGGGTCTGTGTGCGGAATTATCCTAGGAAATTGTTAACAAGATCGGTAATCATTAGTGCAATTTCATATGAGGGAGAGGTATAAGCTAACATACTTTCTCTTCTTGGATCATATGCACTTATGATTGGAACTCTAGCAAGCATCCGTAACTGCTAAAGATCATTAAGGTAAAACCCAACCATAGCATTAAAGCATCAAGTCCCCTTTATCCCATACACAACAACCGCCTTACTCGGGTTTAAGCTTCTGTCACTCTAGCAACCCACTATAAGCGAATCATGAACGTATTGCAACACCCTACAGCGGGAATCCTTCACGTGTACGTGGCACGAAAGGCACCATAGGACACCACCAAAATAAAACATACAACTCAAACCAATTTAAGTCATCAATCAACCCAAAGGACAAAATAACTCTACTGAAAACATCATAGGATATCAACACATCATTGGATCATAATATGTGGCATAAAGCACCCTATTCAAGTAGGCGATTATAGCGGGGTGCGGGAGAGTGGACCGCGTAAAAGAGATGAGGATGGTGATGAAGATGGTGATGTTGATGAAGACGATCACCGCGGCGATGGTTCCCCAGATGGCACTCCGGCACCGAGAGAGAGGGGGAGAGGTTCTCTCCCTTGTGCTTCCTCCTCCATGGCCTCCCCCTAGATAGGGAGAGGTTCTCCCTCTGGTCCTTGGCCTCCATGGCGATGATGGCCCTTTCAGGATCCTCCTCCATGGCCTCTGGTGATGATGACCCCTCTGCCAGGGTGCCAGAGAGGGCCTAGATTGGTTTTTCGTGGCTTCAGAGGCTTACGGCAGCGGAACTCTTGAAATAGGTTTACGTCTGATGTTTCTGGCATTTGTAGAAGCGGTTGGCGTCTGGGACAAGTCAAGGGGGGCCACAGGGAGTCCACAAGACAGGGGGCGCACCCTAGGGGGGCGCCCCCCACACTTGTGGTGGCCTCAGGAGTCCCCTCCAGTAGCTTTTCGTTCCAGTATTTTTTATATTTTCCAAAAAAATTCTTCGTTGATTTTCAGCGTGTCCCGATAACTTTTATTTCTGCACTAAAACAACACCACGGTAGTTCTGCTGCAAACAGCGTCAGTCCGGGTTAGTTCTAATCAAATCATACCAAAATCATGTAAAAATATGGTAAACATGGCATAAATACTTCATAAATTACAGATACGTTGGAGACGTATCAGTGGGTACTTGGTAGGCTTGATGTATACCTCCCCGGCAATGGTGCTAGAAATTATTCCTGCTACTTTTTTGGGCTTGCGTTGGTTTTTCCCTTAAAGAGGAAAGGGTGATGCAGCAAAGTAGAGATAAGTATTTCCCTTAGTTAGAGAACCATGGTATCAATCCAGTAGGAGGTACAAGCAAGTCCCCAATCTATGCACCTACACAAACAATCAAACACTTGCACCCAACGCGATAAAGGGGTTGTCAATCCCTTCACTGTCAATTGCAAAGGTGAGATCTGATAGAGATAGGTATGAAAGATTGCTAAAACGTAAAAGTAAATAAAACTCAGTGAGGTACTTTTGGTATTTTTGATATATAGATCTGAAATATATAAAGGAAAATAGACCCGGGGCCATAGGTTTAACTAGAGGCTTCTCTCTTGAAGGCAAATAATACGGTGGGTGAACAAATTACTGTCGAGCAATTGATAGAAAAGCGCAAAGTTATGACGATATCCAAGGCAATGATTATGCATATAGGCATCACGTCCGTGTCAAGTAGACCAACTCCTGCCTGCATCTACTATTATTACTCCACACATCGACCTCTATCCAGCATGCATCTAGAGTATTAAGTTCATAAAGAACGGAGTAATGCCTTAAGTAAGATGACATGATGTAGATGGATAAATCAAGCAATATAATGAAAACCCCATGTTTTTATACTTGATTGTAACAATACAATACATGCCTCACTACCCCTACTTTGTCACTAGGTGAGGACACCACAAGATTGAACCCAAAACAAAGCACCTCTCCCTTTGCAAGAAAAACCAATCTAGTTGGCCAAACCAAACCAATAATCTGAAGATAAATACAAAGATATCTAATCATGCATATAAGAATTCAGAGAAGATTCAAATAATATTCATAGATAATATAATCATAAATCCACAATTCATCGGATCTCGACAAACACACTGCAAAATAAGTTTACATCGGATAGATCTCCAAGAACATCGAGGGGAACATGGTATTGATAATCAAAGAGAGAGAGAGAGAAGAAGCCATCTAGCTACTAGCTATGAACACGTAGGTCTGAGGTAAACTACTCACGCTTCATCAGAGGGGCAATAGGGTTAATGTAGATGCCCTCCGTGATCGAATCCCCCTCCAACAGAGTACCGAAAAAGGCCTCCAGATGGGATCTCACGAGGTCAAAGACTTGGGGCGGCGGAAAAGTATTTTCGTGGATGCTTCTGAGGGTTTTGAATATATGTGAATTTATAGGACGAAGAAGTATGTCGGTAGACTCCTGAGGGGGCCACAAGGCAGCCCCCCTAGGGCACGCCCTCCACCCTTGCCATTGCCTCGGGACTCTTCTGACTTGGTTCTCAAGTCCTACGAGTGTCTTCTGGTCCAAGAAAAATCACGTAGAGTTTTATTCCGTTTGGACTCTGTTTGATATTCCTTTTCTACGAAACTCAAAAACAAGGAAAAAGCATAAACTGGCACTCGGCTCTAGGTTAATAGGTTAGTCCCAAAAATAATATAATATAGCATATTAATGCATATGAAACATCCAAAATAGATAATATAATAGCATGGAACAATCAAAAATTATAGATACGTTGGGGATGTATTAGAGGGCAGCAAGGATGATGAAGAGCCCCGTTCGTGATCGAATCCCCCTCCGGTAGAGTGCCGGAAAAGGTCCCAAGATGGGATCTCGTCGTCTAGAACTTGCGGCTGCGAAAAAAGTATTTTGTGGACTCCTCTATTGATTTCACAATTTTAGAGAATTTATAGAGGCGGCGACTCCAAATCAACCTTTGACAACCCTAAGAAGGCGACGGCTCTGCCTTGAAGAAACAATCAGCAAAAAACCCTCAATGATTTTTAGGCCAAGAGGGATATATAGGCTAAGGGGTGTAGGGAGGCGAGCCAGAGGGGGCCCACGTGGGCCAGACCTTGCGCCGCGGTTCAAGGCCACATGGTGTCTGTGGGCCACCCTTGGCTCCTCCTTCTGCCTCAGTGCCTCTTTTCTCCTGAAATTTCACGACATTTTGGGGGGACCTTTTCTACATAAACATAGATACACTAGGAAATTCTGCTAAGAACAATGTCAATCATGTTAGTTGTTGTTCAAATTATGCAAATTAGATGACAAGAACATAGCAAATGTGTTCAGAAAAGTAGATATATTTGTAAAATAGCAAAGTGTTCAGCGAATTTTTTATATATTTTTCCGAGTCTAGAGAGTCGCCACCACCGTCTCTTCATTTCGGCGGCACGTTATGAGTTGATTCCTCCATTTGGGAGGGTTCCTCGCCGCTGCCATGGACACCATCACCATCACAACCATCATGCTTCCCCCCATCCGTGCAAGTGGTCCACTACATACACCTGTGAAGGATGTAAACTAGATGGTGCCTACCATGTAATGCTCCTTCTTCATTAGGATTTTCTTCTCCAGTTCAACTATTATTTTTTACTCTATCATTGATATATCCGTGCTATGGTTAATTCTAATGACTAAACCTAATAAATATAATTCAAATCTGAATTATTTGTGTTATCATGATTTTTATATGGTTGTACCATATGTGCGAGCTGTTTCTCCTAATATAAATCCAAACCGGTGAACCCAAGGGTGACACATCTGGATATCTATGGCGAAAACTATAATCTGAGGACCATACACGCCCACAAAGTGCTAATCTTTTTCTTTGATGGTGTCGAAAAAGTACCATCTTACTTGTCTTGAATTACCCAATGTTTGTGGTTCCTTGTCGGGGTAGAACAACACATAGAGAACAAAATCCTATAAAGGTATGGCTGACTACAAAAGGACCACATGTCTACAAAAGAAACAGAACATCAACTTAGGATTGTTGGCTCATTTAGAATTGTAATGTTCCATGAGTGACATCATCCACGTGACATCACAATATATATTTTATGCCTATTCATTTGCAAATTCAGATAATGCATTTAGTGCCCCTTGTGGGTTTGGATGATTAATGACAATACATCAAAGGTACTAATTCGTTCGTGAGTATACACAAATGAAATTCTCTGAGGGTTTGGTTTGGCTAATGGGTTATGACCCTTAAAAAATTGACAACATTGAAGTCTTCGGGATGCCAGAAAGTTGTTGTGTAGACTCTTGTTTAATAGTTTCTCTATTCATCATTTGAGTCCAAGGCAAACTGTACTATTAAGTGGGGTCTAAGTGAATGCAATATAAAGTATTCGCTAGTGTGCTCAATCAAACCTAATTCTTAAGAGAGTGAAGACTTGGAATATCCTTTTAGTCGAATCATTTAACTTTGGTGTTGAAGTAAAGTCTTCGGGACACCAAGGTTAGAAGTCTTCAGTGAGGACTTGGAAAACTTATCGGCCAAGTTATCCTAGTTTGTTGTGCTTTGAAATCCGACCATTAACCACATATCTTGTGTACGTCGGTGAGTGTGCTCCCAATGATCATATCAACCCCTTTTCTCGCTGGCTATAAATTGTCCCCTATCTCAACCATTTGTGGTTGGCTGATCTGCATGATTAGAAAATCGTTGTTTGATCAACCCCCCTTGCACCGATTTTTAGATAAATCCTAGGTGAGGAAAAAAACCATGCCCTAAAATGAACTATGATTGAGTATCACCAAAGAACTTGATTCAAGTCTAACTTGCAGCTGTTACTCTTGAGGATTGTGCATCCTCTTCCTCTAAATGGCCAGGAATCGTTCAAGAGCATCAAGAGTGTGGGTTCCCCGAAAACAAGTCTTTAATTACCGGCTCGAAGATCACCTCAAGATCTATCACGAGTGATTGAGGGAGTTCCAAGGAACCTTTTTCTAGGAGAACAAGGCGAAGACTTGTGAGTATTCAGAGTTGTGGCTCAGCCTCTCCAAACCCAGATGTAAAAATGTGCCAACGGTTTGATCTGGGATACACAAATCAATGTCTCTTTGTCAAGCAATGGGTTCTGATACTCTCTCAACTTTACTTTCTGTAATCTGGTGAGTTCCTAAGAATTACCGCTTTCTTCCTTCTCTCTGGTTGTCACAAAGACTTCTCAGTACTTTCATTATGTTCCATTATTTAGATTTTCGCTAACTATTGTACTATGTTTACTCTTTGAAGACTTTGTTTCTGCCTGCAGTTAGATTTATTACTCGCATCGAAAGCATGTTTGTCTTATGTTCATGTGATAGCATGTTTACTTTTGTTCTGTTCACTTTGTACTTTGCTTGCCCCTTAGTTTATCTAGTTCTTCAACTAGATCTCCTCTGAACTGTGTATTCTTCTTTTTATCAAAGTATTTCATATTTTAGAAGAAAATTTTAAAATCTCCCATTTAGCCTCCATCTGGTCGATACAACTGATCCTATAGTATTCTTGTTCACCATGCCAACACTTTTGCTAAGTGTTGGGGAACGTAGTAATTTCAAAAAATTTCCTACGCACACGCAAGATCATGGTGATGCATAGCAACGAGAGGGGAGAGTGTTGTCTACATACCCTTGTAGACCAAGCGAAGCGATCTGGCGTAGAGGAAGTAGTCGTACGTTCTCCTCGCGATCCGACCGATCCCAGCGCCGTTACTCCGGCGCCTCCGAGTTCTTGACACACGTACAGCTCGGTGATGCTCCTCAGGCTCCGATCCAGCAAAGCTTCGGGGAGAGAGAGTTTCGTCAGCACGACGGTGTGGTGACGATCTTGATGTTCTACCGACGCAGGGCTTCGCCTAAGCACCGCTACGATATGACCGAGGTGGAATATGGTGGAGGGGGGCACCGCACACGGCTAAGGAACGATCTCAAGGATCAACTTGTGTGTCTTAGGGTGCCCCCCTGCCCCCGTATATAAAGGAGCAACGGGGAGGGCCGGCCGGCCCTAGAGAGGCGCGCCAAGGGAGGGGGAGTCCTCCTCCTAGTGGGAGTAGGACTCCCCTTTCCTAGTCCAACTAGGAGGGAGAAGGGGGAAGGAAGGAGAGGGAGAGGAAGAGGGAAAGGGGGGCCACCCCCCTCCTTGTCCAATTCGGACTCCTCATGGGGCGCCACCTCCTGGCGCAGCCCTCTCTCTCCCCTCATGGCCCATTAAGGCCCATTACTTCCCCGGGGGGTTCCGGTAACCCCTCCGGCACTCCGGTATTATCCGAAACCACTCGGAACCATTCCGATGTCCGAACATAGCTGTCCAATATATCAATCTTTACGTCTCGACCATTCCGAGACTCCTCGTCGTGTCCGTGATCACATCCGGGACTCCGAACTCCTTCGGTACATCAAAATACACAAACTCATAATATAACCGTCATCGAAACCTTAAGCGTGCGGACCCTACGGTTCGAGAACAATGTAGACATGACTGAGACACGTCTCCGGTCAATAACCAATAGCGGGACCTGGATGCCCATATTGGTTCCTACATATTCTCGAAGATCTTTATCGGTCGACCGCATAACAACATCGCTTGTTCCTTTGTCATCGGTATGTTACTTGCCCGAGATTCGATCGTCGGTATCCAATACCTAGTTCAATCTCGTTACGGCAAGTCTCTTTACTCGTTCCGTAATACATCATCTCACAACTAACTCATTAGTTGTAATGCTTGCAACGCTTAAGTGATGTGCATTACCGAGAGGGCCAGAGATACCTCTCCGACGATCGGAGTGACAAATCCTAATCTCGAAATCGCCAACCCAACATCGCCTTTGGAGACACCTGTAGTACTCCTTTATAATCACCCGATTCACGTTGTGACGTTTGGTAGTACCCAAAGTGTTCCTCCGGAAAACGGGAGTTGCATAATCTCATAGTTATAGGAACATGTATAAGTCATGGATAAAAGCAGTAGCAACATATTAAACGATCGGGTGCTAAGCTAATGGAATGGGTCATGTCAATCAGATCATTCAACTAATGATGTGACATTGTTAATCAAATGACAACTCCTTTGTCTATGGTTAGGAAACTTAACCATCTTTGATTAACAAGCTAGTCAAGTAGAGGCATACTAGTGACACTCTGTTTGTCTATATATTCACACATGTATTATGTTTCCGGTTAATACAATTCTAGCATGAATAATAAACATTTATCATGATATGAGGAAATAAATAATAACTTTATTATTGCCTCTAGGGCATATTTCCTTCAGTTTCCCACTTGCACTAGAGTCAATAATCTAGATTACACAGTAATGATTCTAACACCCATGGAGTCTTGGTGTTGATCATGTTTTGCTCGTGGAAGAGGCTTAGTCAACGGGTCTGCAACATTCAGATCCGTATGTATCTTGCAAATCTCTATGTCTCCCACGGACTAGATCCGGATGGAATTGAAGCGTCTCTTGATGTGCTTGGTCCTCTTGTGAAATCTGGATTCTTCGCTAAGGCAATCGCTCAATATTGTCACGAAGATTTTCATTGGACCCGATGCACTAGGTATGACACCTAGATCGGATATGAACTCCTTCATCCAGACTCCTTCATTGGCTGCTTCCGAAGCAGCTATGTATTCCGCTTCACATGTAGATCCCGCCACGACGCTTTGTTTTGAACTGCACCAACTGACAGCTCCACCGTTTAATGTAAACACTTATCCGGTTTGCGATTTAGAATCGTCCGGATCAGTGTCAAAGCTTGCATCAACGTAACCATTTACGATGAGCTCTTTGTCACCTCCATATACGAGAAACATATCCTTAGTCCTTTTCGGTACCGGGATGTTCTTGACCGCTGTCGATGATCCACTCTGGATTACTTTGGTACCTCCCTGCTAAGCTAATAGCAAGGCACACATCAGGTCTAGTACACAGCATTGCATACATGATAGAGCCTATGGCTGAAGCATAGGGAACATCTTTCATTTTCTCTCTATCTTCTGCGGTGGTCGGGAATTGAGTCTTACTCAACTTTACACCTTGTAACACAGGCAAGAACCCTTTCTTTGCTTGATCCATTTTGAACTTCTTCAAAACTTTGTCAAGGTATGTGCTTTGTGAAAGTCCAATTAAGCGTCTTGATCTATCTCTATAGATTTTGATGCCCAATATGTAAGCAGCTTCACCGAGGTCCTTCATTGAAAAACTCTTATTCAAGTACCCCTTTATGCTATCCAGAAATTCTATATCATTTCCGATTAGTAATATGTCATCTACATACAATATCGAAATGCTCTGAGCTCCCACTCACTTTCTTGTAAATCTGAGGCTTCTCCAAAAGTCTGTATAAACCCAAATGCTTTGATCACACTATCAAAGCGTTTATTCCAACTCGAGATGCTTGCACCAATCCATAAATGGATCGCTGGAGCTTGCACACTTTGTTAGCTCCTTTGGATCGATAAAACCTTCGGTTGCATCATATACAACTCTTCTTCGAAATCCATTCAGAATGCAGTTTTACATCCATTTGCCAAATTTCATAATCATAAAATGCGGCAATTGCTAACATGATTAGGACAGACTTAAGCATCGCTACTGGTGAGAAGGTCTCATCGTAGTCAATCCCTTGAACTTGTCGAAAACCCTTTGCGACAAGTCGAGCTTTGTAAACGATAACATTACCGTTGGCGTCGGTCTTCTTCTTGAAGATCCACTTGTTTTCTATTGCTTGCCGACCCTCGGGCAAGTCAACCAAAGTCCACACTTTGTTTTCATACATGGATCCCATCTCAGATTTCATGGCCTCAAGCCATTTTGTGGAATCTGGGCTCACCATCACTTCTTCATAGTTCGTAGGTTCATCATGATCTAGTAGCATGACTTCCAGAACAGGATTACCGTACCACTCTGGTGTGGATCTTACTCTGGTTGATCTACGAGGTTCTGTAGTACCTTGATCTGAAGTTTCATGATCAACATCATCAACTTCCTCACTATTTGGTGTAGATGTCGCAGAAACCGGTTTACGTGATAAACTACTTTCAATAAGGGAGAAGGTACAGATTACCTCATCAAGTTCTACTTTCCTCCCACTCACTTCTTTCGAGAGAAACTCCTTCTCTAGAAAGGATCCATTTTTAGCAACAAATGTCTTGCCTTCGGATCTGTGATAGAAGGTGTACCCAACTGTCTCCTTTGGGTATCCTATGAAGACACATTTCTCCGATTTGGGTTCGAGCTTATCAGGTTGAAGCTTTTTCACATAAGCATCGCATCCCCAAACTTTAAGAAACGACAACTTTGGTTTCTTCCTAAACCATAGTTCATAAGGTGTCGTCTCAACGGATTTTGACGGTGTTCTATTCAGCGTGAATGCGGCCGTCTCAAGAGCATATCCCCAAAGCGATAGCGGTAAATCTGTAAGAGACATCATAGATCGCACCATATCTAGTAAGGTGCGACACGACGTTCGGACACACCATTGCGCTGTGGTGTTCGGGTGGCGTGAGTTCTTGAAACTATTCGCATTGTTTCAAATGTAGACCAAACTCATAACTCAAATATTCTCCTCCACGATCGGATCGTAGAAACTTTATTTTCTTATTACGATGATTTTCAACTTCACTCTGAAATTCTTTGAACTTTTCAAATGTTTCAGACTTGTGTTTCATTAAGTAGATATACCCATATCTGCTTAAATCATCTGTGAAGGTGAGAAAATAACGATATCCGCCACGAGCCTCAACATTCATCGGACCACATACATCGTATGTATGATTTCCAACAAATCTGTTGCTCTCTCCATAGTACCGGAGAAGCGGGTTTTAGTCATCTTGCCCATGAGGCACGGTTCATAAGTGCCAAGTGATTCATAATCAAGTGACTCCAAAAGTCCATCAATATGGAGTTTCTTCATGCGCTTTATACCGATATGACCTAAGCGGCACTGCCACAAATAAGTTGCACTATCATTATCAACTCTGCATCTTTTGGCTTCAACATTATGAATATGTGTATCACTACTATCGAGATTCATTAAAATAGACCACTCTTCAAGGGTGCATGACCATAAAAGATATTACTCATATAAATAGAACAACCATTATTCTCTCGATTTAAATGAATAACCGTCTCGCATCAAACAAGATCCAGATATAATGTTCATGCTCAACGCGGCACCAAATAACAATTATTTAGGTCTAAAACTAATCCCGAAGGTAGATGTAGAGGTAGCGTGCCGACCGCGATCACATCGACTTTGGAACCATTTCCCACGCGCATCGTCACCTCGTCCTTTGCCGGTGTTAAGCAATCCGTAGTCCCTGTTTGAGTTGCAAATATTAGCAGCAGAACCAGTATCAAATACCAGTGCTCTTGTGAGCTCTAGTAAGGTATACATCAATAACATGTATATCACATATACCTTTGTTCGCCTTGCCATCCTTCTTATCCGCCAAATACTTGGGGCAGTTCCGCTTCAAAGTGACCGGTCGCTTGCGGTAGAAGCACTCGTTTCAGGTTTAGGTCCAGACTTGGGTTTCTTCTCTGAGCACAACTTGCTTGCTGTTCTTCTTGAAGTTCCTTCTTCTTCCCTTTGCCTTACTTCTTGAAACTAGTGGTCTTATTGACCATCAACACTTGATGCTCCTTCTTGATTTCTACCTCCGCAGCCTTTAGCATTGCGAAGAGCTCGGGCATAGTCTTTACTAACCCTTGCATATTATAGTTCATCACGAAGCCTTTGTAGCTAGGTGGCGGTGATTGAAGAATTCATCAATGACACAATCATCCGGAAGATTAACTCCCAGTTGACTCAAGTGATTGTAATACCGGACATTTTGAGTATGTGCTCACCGATGACCCATTCTCTTCCATCTTGCAGCTATAGAACTTATTGGAGACTTCAGATCTCTCAATCCGGGCATTCTGTTGGAATATTAACTTCAACTCTGGAACATTTCATATGCTCCATGACGTTCAAAACGTCGTTGAAGACCCGGTTCTAAGCCGTAAAGCATGGCACCTTGAACTATAGAGTAATCATCGGCTTTGCTCGCCAGACGTTCTTAACGTCGTCGGTTACATCGCGAAGGTTCGGCACCCAGCGGTGCTTCGAGGACATAACTCTTACGTGCAGCAATGAGGATAATCCTCGAGATTACGGACCCGATCCGTGTAATTGCTACCATCATCTTTCAACTTTGCTTTCTCAAGGAACGCATTAAAATTCAACGGAACAACAGCACGAGCCATCTATCTACAAACAAACATAGATAAGCAAGATACTATCAGGTACTAAGTTCATGATAAATTTAAGTTCAATTAATCATATTACTTAAGAACTCCCACTTAGAAAGACATCTCTCTAGTCATCTAAGTGATCACGTGATCCAAATCAACTAAACCATAACCGATCATCACGTGAGATGGAGTAGTTTTCAATGGTGAACATCACTATGTTGATCATATCTACTATATGATTCACGCTCGACCTTTCGGTCTCCGTGTTCGAGGCCATATCTGCATATGCTAGGCTCGTCAAGTATAACTGAGTATTCTGCGTGTGCAAAACTGGCTTGCACCCGTTGTAGATGGACGAGAGCTTATCACACCGATCATCACGTGGTGTCTCGGCACGACGAACTTTGGCAGCGGTGCATACCGTGGAGAACACTACTTGATAATTTTAGTGAGAGATCATCTTAAAATGCTACCGTCAATCAAAGCAAGATAAGATGCATAAAGGATAAACATCACATGCAATCAATATAAGTGATATGATATGGCCATCAACATCTCGTGCTTGTGATCTCCATCTCGAAGCACCATCGTGATAACCATCGTCACGGCGCGACACCTTGATCTCCATCGTAGCATCGTTGTCGTTTCGCCATCTATTGCTTCTCGACTATCGCTACCGCTTAGTGATAAAGTAAAGCAATTACAGATGCGTTGCATTTCATACAATAAGCGACAACCATATGGCTCTGCCGATTGCCGATAACCGGTTACAAAACATGATCATCTCATACAATAAAATATAGCATCACGTCTTGACCATATCACATCACAACATGCCCTGCAAAAACAAGTTAGACATCCTCTACTTTGTTGTTGCAAATTTTACGTGGCTGCTACGGGCTTAGCAAGAACCGTTCTTACCTACGCATCAAAACCACAACGATAGTTTGTCAAATAGACTCTGTTTTAACCTTCACAAGGACGGGCGTAGCCACACTCAGTTCAACTAAAGTGAGAGAGACAGACACCCGCCGGTCACCTTTAAGCACGAGTGCTCGTAGCAGTGAAACCAGTCTCGCGTAAGCGTACGCGTAATGTCGGTCCGGGCCGCTTCATCTCACAATACCGCTGAACCAAACTATGACATGCTGGTAGGCAGTATGACTTATATCGTCCACAACTCACTTGTGTTCTACTCGTGCAAAACATCAAACCATAAAAACCTAGGCTCGATGCCCTTTGTTGGGGAACGAGTAATTTCAAAAAATTCCTACGCACACGCAAGATCATGGTGATGCATAGCAACGAGAGGGAGAGTGTTGTCTACATACCCTTGTAGACCAAGCGAAGCGATCTGGCGTAGAGGAAGTAGTCGACGTTCTCCTCGCGATCCGACCGATCCCAGCGCCGTTACTCCGGCGCCTCCGAGTTCTTGACACACGTACAGCTCGGTGACGCTCCTCGGGCTCCGATCCAGCAAAGCTCCGAGGAGAGAGAGTTTCGTCAGCACGACGGTGTGGTGACGATCTTGATGTTCTACCGACGCTGGGCTTCGTCTAAGCACCGCTACGATATGACCGAGGTGGAATATGGTGGAGGGGGGCACCGCACACGGCTAAGGAACGATCTCAAGGATCAACTTGTGTGTCTTAGGGTGCCCCCCTGCCCCCATATATAAAGGAGCAAGGGGGAGGGCCGGCCGGCCCTAGAGAGGCGCGCCAAGGGAGGGGGAGTCCTCCTCCTAGTGGGAGTAGGACTCCCTTTCCTAGTCCAACTAGGAGGGGAAGGGGAAGGAAGGAGAGGAGAGGAGAGGAAAGGGGCGCGCCCCCCCTGTGTCCAGTCGGACTCCTCATGGGCGCCACCTCTGGCGCAGCCCTCTCTCTCCCTCATGGCCCATTAAGGCCCATTACTTCCCGGGGTTCCAGTAACCCCTCCGGCACTCCGGTATTATCCGAAACCACTCGGAACCATTCCGATGTCCGAACATAGCTGTCCAATATATCAATCTTTACATCTCGACCATTCCGAGACTCCTCGTCGTGTCCGTGATCACATCCGGGACTCCGAACTCCTTCGGTACATCAAAATACACAAACTCATAAAATATAATCGTCATCGAAACCTTAAGCGTGCGGACCCTACGGTTCGAGAACAATGTAGACATGACTGAGACACGTCTCCGGTCAATAACCAATAGCGGGACCTGGATGCCCATATTGGTTCCTACATATTCTACGAAGATCTTTATCGGTCAGACCGCATAACAACATACGTTGGTTCCCTTTGTCATCGGTATGTTACTTGCCCGAGATTCGATCGTCGGTATCCAATACCTAGTTCAATCTCGTTACGCAAGTCTCTTTACTCGTTCCGTAATACATCATCTCACAACTAACTCATTAGTTGTAATGCTTGCAAGGCTTAAGTGATGTGCATTACCGGAGGGCCAGAGATACCTCTCCGACGATCGGAGTGACAAATCCTAATCTCGAAATCGCCAACCCAACATCGCCTTTGGAGACACTGTAGTACTCCTTTATAATCACCCGATTCGTTGTGCCGTTTGGTAGTACCCAAAGTGTTCCTCCGCAAGCGGAGTTGCATAATCTCATAGTTATAGGAACATGTATAAGTCATGGATAAAAGCAGTAGCAACATATTAAACGATCGGGTGCTAAGCTAATGGAATGGGTCATGTCAATCAGATCATTCAACTAATGATGTGACCTTGTTAATCAAATGACAACTCCTTTGTCTATGGTTAGGAAACTTAACCATCTTTGATTAACAAGCTAGTCAAGTAGGGGCATACTAGTGACACTCTGTTTGTCTATATATTCACACATGTATTATGTTTCCAGTTAATACAATTCTAGCATGAATAATAAACATTTATCATGATATGAGGAAATAAATAATAACTTTATTATTGCCTCTAGGGCATATTTCCTTCACTAAGTTCCTAGTTAGAAAGAAAATCATGTGGTATAATCCGAAGGAAATGCAAGTTTTCTCAATTAAAGTATTTTTTGCCTTTTTTCTTTAAGAAAGGAAATATACTCGGTCTGCATGCACAAGCTTTTGCCACATGTGCCTTCCTGTTTAGTCAATGTTGGCTAATGATCGGATAAAAAGGCCTCTTCACTGAGCAGGGCATTTTGGAGTCCGAGCTCCATGAAGGCCTGAATTTTGAAAAGATCAATATTTAAACATTTCAATTTGGAAAAAAATCTAAAAAAACACATGTATACAAGGATGTAATGTGTATGAGTAAAATTTCAGGATGAAATACCTTGAACTGTGAGCTGCAAAAAGAAGCAGAATCATGGATTTTGAGGATGAATGGTATATATGCTAAAAAATCACAGATTTGCTTTTTTTGTAGCTCTCATTTTGTCTCTAGGTATATGTGTATTTTTTTCATTTTTTTTAACAGGAAAGTTTGAGTTTTGAATTTTTCAAACTAAGGCGTCCATGGAGCTCTGCCTCCATTTCGCATTTTCGCTCTTCACTGACTGAATTAGATTTGTAATTTTAAGAAAAAAATAGGATAATGTTGTGGTGCACAACTGGCCCTTCATTTTTTGCTCTGAGTCACACTAAGAGAATAGACTAGGACAGGACAATGCTTTTAGCTCAGGATCAAACTATTGGTGGACTAAAGTGTCACACTGTGGAGGTTCATTGTCTGCACAACACAAGTACGAAGTGTCTCTAAAAAACAAAAGTGTTGAGTATAATCTTTATTAGGAAAGACGAGATACACTAGGATTTGTTCTGGCTTGTCTTGTACTCCAAGTAGATGATTGTACTCCTATATATATGCCCACGAGGCTCAAGCAATACAACGACTATTCCACCAATCCCTCTCTCTCCCTTCTAACATGGTATCTATCGCAAGTCGATCCTAAATCCCAGCCGCCGCTTCAACTTTTTGCGCCGCCCGGGCGGTCGGCCTCCATGACCGCCGCCGGGGGCCGCGCCGCCCGTACCTAGGGTTCGTCTGCCGGCCGTGTTGGCCGGCTACCCTAGAGAGTCTTTTTTCCCGATCCTTTGATCTGGGTTTTCTCTCTCTCGCCGGTCGCTTTGATCGGCGTCTACTTTTTGGTTTTCCGGTCTTTGTGATCCGGTTTGCGTCGCCCACCGTCACCGTCGACCCCGTGCGCCTCTACTCCGACTTTGGCGTCGACTACACTGGCGTCTTCACCGACCCGGCGGCCTCGCGCGTCGTCCGCGCTTCTACCCGCCGGTCGCCCCGACCCAGCGGCCTCGCGTCATGCGGCGGCCCTTCACCGCCGTCGTTCGCGTGCCCGCCCATTCGTCGATCTCGCCGCCGTCACCGCCTGCTCCGACCGGGACTCCTGCATCACCCCGACCCGGCGGCCTCGCGCCATGCGGCGGCCAATCATAGCCGCCCTGCCGCCGCCGCCGCCGGCTTCATCTCGGACTCCGCCGCCACCACGCCTTCACCGAAGCGGCGTCGCGACTACGCGCGATCGCTTGATCACCCGCTTCGCCGCGTGATCCGCCTCATCTCGCCCGCGCGACCGACCTGGCCCGTCGATTACGCGCGCATCCGCAGTCCCGTGAAGATCGCCCCGAGTTCAGCGCGCCTCTCCACCGATCGAGCATCGGGCTGCCGCTGCGTCTCCCCGTCGGGACGCAGCGCCGCCGCGCCGTGGTTCTTCTCCCGGCTGCACCGACCCGCGTCACCGCTGCGTCGCCCCCGAACCGTAGTGCCGCTGCCGCGGTCCACCGCCGCCGGGCCGTCCGCTCCATGCCGTCTCCGTGGCTGCACCGACCCTTGCACCGCCGCTGCGTCGCCGCCGGGCAGAAGCGAAGCGTGGCACGCGTCCACACCGCCCCCGAGGCCATCCCGCGGTTGCACCGACTTCGCGAACCGTCGTTGCGTCGCCCCTTCGGCCGCAGATCGCGCCCGCATTCCCGCCGCCGCCCGAGGTCTTCGCGTCGCCCGACCGCTTTGCCTCCGCTGCGTCGCCCCTTAGGGCCCAGCGCGCCGCGGCCCGCGGTCCACTCGGCCGTCACCCCGCGTCGACCTCACGTGGTATTCGCCGCGCCATCTTCCTTGGCGTGGGAACGCCACCGTCCGCGCCGGTCTTCGTCACGCTGTCAGGGTTCTTCGCCTACTTCGAGCACCACCGCCGCACTCCTAACCTAGCCGCCGCCGCCGCCGTCAGGCCGCCGCTGCCGCTCTTCTTTGGCCGCCGCCGCCGCTACCTTTGTAGCCGCCGCCGCCGCCAATCCACCCCCTTCGTCTTTGTCCAGCACCAGCTCGTCGCCAGCGTCGCCGTCATCTACCCCGACCGCTTCATCTACTCCGACAACCGCGGGCGACATTGGTGTAACGCCCCGGATTCGGTGCGCCAGGTGTCTGCCAGTTATTCGCCGTCGTTGCCATGTCATTTGCTTGCGTGTTGCATTTTATCATGTCGTCATGTGCATCTCATTTCTCATACGTGTTCGTTTCATGCATCCGAGCATTTTCCCCGTTGTCCGTTTTGCCATCCGGCACTCCTATGTCATCCAGCATTCCCCTTTTGTCTCTCATTGTGAGCGGGTGTTAAACTTTCTCGGAATGGCCCGAGGTTTGCCAAGCAGCCTTGGTATAGCACCGGTAGACTGCCTGTCAAGTTCCGTGCCATTTGGAGGTTGTTTGATACTCCAACGGTTAACCGCGCATCCCGAAACCCCTTCTTTTGTGCAGCCCAACACCCCTTCCAAAGTGGCCCAAAACCCATCTAAGTCTCTTCCATGCTCTCGGTCGTTCGATCACGATCGCGTGGCCGAAAACCGCACTCCATTTGGAGTCTCCTAGCTCCCTCTACCTATAAATATGCCCTCCCCGTTCAAATTCGCGGATGATTTCCCCCTAACCCTAGCCCCGCTCCCCTCGCGCCGCCGGACACGTCCAACTCCGGCCGGACATGTCCAGCCTCCACGTCGCCCGGACCAATCCCGGGCGACACGTCACCGCCGCCGCTCCGGCCCGATGGCGTCGCGCCACATCGCCACGCCCGCGCCCCACTTCGCGCTGCCCTCGAGGCCCATCTCGAGACCGCCGGCCCGAGGCATCCGCCGCGCAGCCCATCACTACTAGGGAAAAGGCTAGCAGCAGCGCTGGTTTCGAGCTAGCAGCAGCAGCTGGTGGCAGCGCTACTAATAAGGCGCCACAGATAACTCATAGTAGTAGCGCGGCCCCAACCAGCGCTACTATTGTTGAGCGATATCGCAGCGCTTTTTAGGAACGCGCTACTATTAGCTAGTCAGTAGCGATTTCCTCATCCAACGCTCTGCTATCTCTTTCATCATTTTCCATTTCAACTCTCCTTCAGATGCTAGAAACTAGGTACTATCTTTCATCAAATTCATAAACCATTACTAGATGCGGTAGTACTTTTTCGTTTCAAATTACTCGTCGTGGTTTTAGTTCAAACCACGACGAGTAATTTGGAAACGAAAGGAGTACTAAGATAACAATTTCATGCACAGCCAACATGCATCCTCAAGCAGTACATGCATGGTCATATCAACGGCCATCATCATATGTAGTTTTAGATGATATCGACGACGATCATCATATGTAGTTCTAGATGATATAGCCACACACACATATGTAGTTCTAGATGATATAGCCACACAACTAAATCAACTAGCCTACTAAATCAACTAAATCAAAATGTTCTAAGTCAACTAAATCAACTAGCCTACTAAGTCAACTAAAGCAATATGTTCTAAGTCAACTAAATCAACTAAATCAAAATGTTCTAAGTCAACTAAATTAACTAAATGAATTAGCCTACTAAATCAACTAAATCAAAATGTTCTAAGTCAACTAAATAAACTAACCTACTAAGTCAACTAAATCAAAATATTCTAAGGCAACTAAATCAACTAGCCTACTAAATCAATTAAATCAAAATGTTCTACTAAGTCAACTAAATTATATCAACTAAATCAAAATGTTGCATATGAGCAGGAGGGAGAAGGAGGCGACTCGAGGAGGAGAAGTGAGTAGGATGGAGGAGGAAGGCGGAGGAGGAGGGGCAGCCAGCGGCCATTGAGGGAGAACGGAGGAGGAAGGCGGAGCGAGGAGGAGGCCGCCAGCGAGTGGAGAGGAGGACGGAGGAGGAGGCCGTGCACCGAGTCCAGCAAGGAGGAGGAGGTGGCCGGCCTGCCAGACGGAGGAGCGGCGACGGGGCTTGAGCGCTTGAGCTGGAGGAGAGGGTGACGGCCGGGCGCGCGCAGATAGAATTTGTGGCTGTGTGTGTGAGTGGATCCGAAGGAGGAGATCGGGGAGATGGATGGCTTAGCAAGATGGCGCTCTTGACAAAATGCGCTCATTGCTAAGCTATCTAGCAGCAGCGCTTTTCAAGATAAAGCGCCATTGCTATATGTCAAGATGCAAAAATACACATTGATCATCAACGATCTTTTTGTGTACAATCTGATTCGACAATATGAGTCCTCACCGGTTTAGGAACAGTGAAGACTCATATTGCAGCCACAAATTCTACACATAGAGTTCAATGAAGATCAAGTGCTTGTCAAAGTGTGGGAAGTAACATATTTAAGGTGGTATAAACTCTCTTCACGGAGCGAGGTGGGACTAAATTTTTGTAGGAAACTTAGCGATGGCGCTTATGCAGGAAAGGCGCTGCTACTATGCTAAGTAGCGATAGCAGCGTCGTGCTAACGCGTTGCTGCTATAACTAGCCTCATGGCGGCCTCGTAGAATTATAGCAGCAGCGTCTTTGGGTGGACGCGCATCGCTATATTTGAATCAGCAAGCGAGTTTACGTGGACGCGCATCTGCTAGTTAGCAGCAGCGAGTTATTTTGAGGCGCTGTTGGTGATAAGATTCTGTATAGGCTTTTCCTAGTAGTGCATCGGGGCCGGGTCGGCCCGCGCCGCCGCCTCGCCGCCCGCCCCGACGCGCCTCCCGACTCTCTTTGTCGGCCGCCCTCGGCGCCCGAACCCCGCCGCCGGCCGCGCCGCGCCCTCCGCCGCCGCCTCCCGGCCTCCCGCGCCACCGCGGAGCACCACCGCGAGACGCCTCAAGCGTCCGTCGCCCCATGCCCAAGCTTCGAGCTGCGCGCCGTCGTCCTCGGCGCCCAGATCCGGCCAGGGGACGGCCGGATCCGCCCTTCCCCGGCTTCCCCGATCTCTTCTTCCTCTCCGGCCGCCTTCTACCGCAACTCCGGCGAAGTTCCGGCGAGATCCGCCGCCGCATCGATATCCGTGCAGACCCAGAGGTTGACCCGTTTTCCACTAAGTCCCAAAATTACTTACATTATCATGACATGTTCATTGCATCATAACTCTATGCATACTGGTCCATTTCGTGCGTGTAATATGTCAAATTGTTCGCCTCGACGAGTACTTCATTTCATTCCATTGCATAATTTTCATTTGAGCTCATCTTGATGCCCGAAATGTTGTTGGAAGAGTGCATGTTGATGTTAATCTGCTGGAACTGTTATAACATGCTCATTTGTCATTTTTGCCATGTTTGATGTGTGCATCCTATGAGGTTGATGTCTACATGTGTTTTGATCTATGCCATGCCATATTTCCAAAGGTTCAATCCATGTATTTTTGTGACTTGTGTACTGAGTGCATCGTGCTTGTTAAGTAGGGTACTTCTTTATTCTTTGTTTTCTGACCGATTCTGTTATATTTTGTTGCTATGTAAACCTGCTGCTACTAGTCATTTCGTGCATTATTCTGGAGATGTTCACTAAGGATGTTTTGTTATACATGTCTTGCTCTATCCATTCATGCCCCTGGTTGCATTTATAGTCTGTTGTATCTTGTTGTTATCTTGCTCCAAACTTGCTAAATAATGTTGCTGTCAACCTGTTAACATGAAGTTCAGTTTTGGCCATGTGCTTTTCTAGTGATCCATGTACCCTATGAACTTGTTCTTGCCATGCTTAGCTTCGTAAACATGTCTTCTTACTGTTGGTTGCCTTTCCAAGCCATGTATTGCTCTGTGGTGAATGGTTCAAGCTCACCAATAAGCCTACTTATTTTTTTCCTGCCATGTATGAATCTGTCATATAACTTGCTATGTTTACATGGGTGCCATCATATTTTCTGTGCCCTTTTGGCTCATGGTCAGTAAGGGACTTTTGTTCTATGCCATTAGTAGATTCATGCCATGCCTTTGTTTGCCATGATAAGTTCCTGTAACATGTTGTTTGATAGCTCTAAACATTGCAACCTGATGTTGAAACTGTCATAATTTGCAATCTTTCTATGTCATTTTGAGCATGTTCTAGTCCTTTCTGGAGATAGCTCAGTGTTCATGTTTTGTCATGCTTTACCTGTACTTCATGCCCATGCCTTTTGTTTTCTCGTTGAGATGTTGTAGCTTGTTGTTTTGATGCTTGCAATTTGCCTAGTTGTTGTTTTGGACAGATTGTTGTTATGACTTGTATACTGTATGTGTTGAACCGTTGCTCCGTTTTGAGCGTGCTCTATATGAAACTTGCTTGATTTTGCATGTTGTTTCATATTATCATGTTGCATCCGTGTTTTGAGGTGTTTGCTTGATGTTTGTATGCATTTTGCATCAATGCCATGTTTAACTTGTTTTGCTCATATCTTCTAGGCCGTAGCTCCGAACTAAATGAACTTTATATGTAACTTGACTAGAATCTCGTGTAGATCATCTTGGTGCATCTTAACTTGCTATTTAACAACTTGAACATAATGTTTATTCAGATCTGGACCAACTTTGAAACTTGCATATGAGGACTTACCGGAATTGTTATATGTTGTTTCCGGCCTCATTTAAACTTGCCTTGACGTGTTGTTCTTGTTTGCATCATCTCTTGCCATGAGTAGCCTCATCTAGCTTTGTCATGCATCATGCTTGGTTGTGCATCATGTCTTGTCTATGTGTGGTGTGTTTACCATGTTGTGTGCTTCTTCTCGATAGTTCCCATTTCGTTGCGATCGTGAGGATGCGTTCGTCTACGTGTGGTTCGTCTTCGTGGCTTCATCTTCTTCATGGACTCATTCTTCTTCCTAGCGGGATTTCAGGCAAGATGACCGCTACCCTGGATCTCACTACTATCATTGCTATGCTAGTTGCTTCGTTCTATCGCTATGCTGCGTTTACCTATCATTTGATCTTCAAGCCTCCCAATTGCCATGAACCTCTAACCTTTGACACCATTCCTAGCAAACCATTGCTTGGCTATGTTACCACTTTGCTCAGCCCCTCTTATAGCGTTGTTAGTTGCAGGTGAAGATGAAGTTTACTCCATGGTGGACAGGGTTATGTTGGGATATCACAATATCTCTTATTTAATTAATGCATCTATATACTTGGTAAAGGGTGGAAGGCTCGGCCTTATGCCTGGTGTTTTGTTCCACTCTTGCCGCCCTAGTTTCCGTCATACCGGTGTTATGTTCCCGGATTTTGCATTCCTTACGCGGTCGGGTGATTTATGGGACCCCCCTGACAGTTCACTTTGAATAAAACTCCTCCAGCAAGGCCCAACCTTGGTTTTACCATTTGCTTCACCACCACCTACTTTTCCCTTGGGAGTCGCTCTCTCGAGGGTCATCTTTATTTTAGCCCCCCCGGGCCAATGCTTGTCTAAGTGTTGGTCCAAACTAGAGCACCGTGCGGGACCATCCCTTGGCAACTTGGGTTACGTCGGTACCCGTACGCTTAGCTTATCCGATGTTGCCCTGAGAACGAGATATGTGCAGCTCCTATCGGGATGTCGGCGCATCGGGCGGTCTTGCTGGTCTTGTTTTACCATTGTCGAAATGTCTTGTAAACTGGGATTCCGAGATTGATCGGGTCTTCCTGGGAGAAGGTATATCCTTCGTTGATCGCGAGAGCTTATCATGGGCTAAGTTGGGAGACACCTGCAGGGTTTAAACTTTCGAGAGTCGTGCCCGCGGTTATGTGGCAGATGGGAATTTGTTAATGTCCGGTTGTAGATAACTTGACACTAGATCCAAATTAAAACGCATCAACCGCGTGTGTAGCCGTGATGGTCTCTTCTCGGCGGAGTCCGGGAAGTGAACACGGTTTCTGGGTTATGTTTGACGTAAGTAGCTGTTCAGGATCACCTCTTGATCATTGCTAGTTGACGTCCGTTCCTTTGCTTCTCTTCTCGCTCTCATTTGCGTATGTTAGCCACCATATCATGCTTAGTCGCTGCTGCAACCTCACCACTTTACCCCTTCCTTTCCCATTAAGCTTTGCTAGTCTTGATACCCATGGTAATGGGATTCTTTGAGTCCTCGTGGCTCCTGATTACTACAACAACAGATTGCTTGGTACAGGTTTTGCGATGATCATGACGCGAGAGCGATGCTTACTTGTTTTGGAGTTCTTCTTCTGCTTCTTCTTCGATCAGGGGATAGGTTCCAGGTCGGCAGCCTGGGCTAGCAGGGTGGATGTCGTTTGAGTTTCTGTTTGTGTTCCATCCGTAGTCGGATGTTGATCTCTTGTAAGATGATGTTGTATTCGTGTGGCATTGTATGCCTTATGTATGTATCCCCATCTATTATGTAATGTTGATGTAATGATATCCACCTTGCAAAAGCGTTTCAATATGCGGGTCTATCCTTGGTGGGACCTTCGAGTTCTTTTGGATAGGGTCGCATATTGGGCGTGACAAGTTGGTATCAGAGCCTCGACCGACCTAGGAGCTTCCTTGATTGATCGTGTAGTTTGGTCGTTGTCGAGTCTAGAAGAAAACTATTTTCGGAGTCTAGTTATATCGGAGAGTAGGAATTCTTTTTACTCCTCGGCCCCTTCATCGCTCTGGTGAGGAATCTTGACGTAGGTGTTTTGAATTACTCCTCTTCCCTTTCAAATTTTTCTTTAGGATCTCGCGGTTAGTTTTTGTTCGTTGTCCATCCTCTTTTGTCCGGCGCATTCCTCGTCAAGCTGACTCGAACCTCTTTGTCTTTCGCGAGATCAATCCTCAGTTCTTCCTCCAACGTCGTTGTTTTTCCCCATCCGAAGTTGTCTTTCTTTTTCCCACCCACCCACCCTTTTCTTCTCGGAACCGGAGTCCGTAATCGAGTATCCATCTTACTCATGCGAAGTCTTTGTTTCTTTCCTCAATGATTTCAACCGGTGTTTTCTCTTCAAGTTATTCGTCGGTTCTACCTTCCAAGTTGCCTTTGTTTTCCCGCCCTCCCACCCCTTTTCTTCCTAGAGTCCGAGTCTCTATTCGAGCATCAATTTCATTCGTGTGGAGTCTCTTCAGTCTTTTGTCAATTATTTCAACCTGTGAATTCTCGTCTCGTTCGTCATTCTTCATCTCTTTTCCGGTGGACTCAATTCAAGTTTTTCGGGTTGATCATATTCTTTCCTTCAGCTCAAGTATTTCCCTTTGATCGTTCGTCTCTCGCCATTTAATCATCCCGGAGTTCGGAAGACATCTCAGGAGATTCGTCTGTGTTCGAATTAATTAGAGGTTGTCACCTCATTCAAATATTTTAATTGTTCCGGTGCATCATCTATCTTTTCTCTTCAGTGGGCCCTAACCCACAGGTCTTTTCCCAGGATCTTACCTGACTCTTCTAATTTCCTCGGAGTTATTCTCAAATTCTTTTCAAGTGTGACGTAAGAATGAATTTCATCAGTCACATGCCTTTTCCAAGATCTATTTCAAATCATTTCATTGTTGGCTCAACCTCTTCGCTTTTCATTCTTCTGGAGTATCTCAGTAATTTAGGTGGTGTTTCTCGTCGTCTTTCTCAGCTTTGAAGATCGAAGAGTTTTTCCTCTAAATCTTGTCCGTTCTCTCGAAGATTCGTGGTTCTAGCTTCAAGTTATCGTCTCGAATTATTCCATTTGTCAGTTATTCTTTTTTTACCCAATCCGGAGCATTTCAGGAGTTGCTTTCTCTCTCGATCATCCGGAGGCCATCTTTTCGGAAGATTTCTTCATTCTAAGTTTTCAGATTCGTTCTCCAATTATTCTTTATCTGTGCCCCTTCGTTCGTCTCAATATTCTTCCGGTGCTTCGCTCAAGTGTTCTTTAATCAGCTCATGATCTCTTTGTTCTTTTGCATCTAAATCCCCATCAAGCATATTTGTTCTTCTAATTCTTCCGGTGATTCATTCTCTTTTATCAGTCATTTTCGAATTTTTACGGTGGTTCATTCAAGATTCTTTTTCTTTGATTATCATATTAATCCATTCGTTCTTTTCAATCCTACCGGTGGTTCCATCAATACCTTCTCAAGTTTGCGATATGTCACTTCTCAATTCCTTTTCAATAAGAATAAGTAGTATGCAAAATCCATTGCTAGTCATCAATTCATTTTGATGAAGGATAAGCATACAATAAACCTTATTCTTATTTCCTCCAAGTGATAAATCCCTTCTTTCGTAGTTTGTTCTTGATGAATAAACTCTAGTTCCAAGTGATTTCATATTTTCTTTTTTCGGAGTTCAAATTTCCTCGGCCATCTCGTCGGAACCTTCATCTAAATCATCGCAAGGCTCATCTTATTCTTTCATCCTTCATTCTATCTCATCATCCTTTTGTCACCGGAGTTCTTCATGGTGGTTCTTCATGATTTAGTTCATTCTTCAAGTGTTCATCAAGATTCTTGTCGATGGAGTTCAAGTATCTTTTCTTCTCACATCTCGAAGTGCAATTAATTCTCCGTATTCTTTTGAACTGGAGTTTTGCATTTCTTCGTTATTCCTAGATTTTGAAGCATTTGGTTGTGGCATAATTTCACCTCAAGTTTTGAGTTATTTTTGATAAGCCCACAACAAGCTTATTCTTTCATTGTTGATTTTCTCAACAACTCCGTTTAAACCTTCCTTCTAAAGATGCTTTCAATTTCATTCGTGGCACAAGTTGTCATTGTCTTCTCCGTTCTTTTCAATCAACTCTTTCAATCCTTTCCGGAGGTTTTGTGTGATGTCTTCATCAAGTATCATTCCATCCTCTCAAGCGCGTGTTCTAATCCTTCCATTTTCAGCCGGAGTGCTGCCTAAATTCTTTCAGACTTATTCGTTTCTTTTCTCATTCTAACCACTTCGGTTAGAACGAGTGGTTTCATAGTCTATCTGTTTCCGTGAGCTTTCGATTCTCGTCATTCTCGTCGTTCCTCTCTTCTTCTCCAGTGCTCTCGACTTTGTTCATCTTTCCTCTTGAGTTCTTGTTTCACCTCATCCCTTTTCCCTTCCGTCTCAGTCCTAAGATCTCGGGACGAGATCTCTTGTTAGTGGAGGAGTGTTGTAACGCCCCGGATTCGATGCGCCAGGTGTCTGCCAGTTATTCGCCGTCGTTGCCATGTCATTTGCTTGCGTGTTGTATTTTATCATGTCGTCATGTGCATCTCATTTCGCATTCGTGTTCGTTTCATGCATCCGAGCATTTTCCCCGTTGTCCGTTTTGCAATCCGGCACTCCTATGTCATCCGGCATTCCCCTTTTGTCTCTCATTGTGAGCGGGTGTTAAACTTTCTCGGAATGGCCCGAGGTTTGCCAAGCGGCCTTGGTATAGCACCGGTAGACCGCATGTCAAGTTTCGTGCCATTTGGAGGTTGTTTGATACTCCAATGGTTAACCACGCAGCCCGAAACCCCTTCTTTTGTGCAGCCCAACACCACTTCCAAAGTGGCCCAAAACCCATCTAAGTCTCTTCCATGCTCTCGGTCGTTCGATCACGATCGCGTGGCCGAAAACCGCACTCCTTTTGGAGTCTCCTAGCTCCCTCTACCTATAAATATGCCCTCCGCGTCCAAATTCGCGGATGATTTCCCCCTAACCCTAGCCCCGCTCCCCTCGCGCCGACGGACACGTCCAACTCCGGCCGGACATGTCCAGCCTCCACGTCGCCCGGACCAATCCCGGGGCGACACGTCACCCCACCGCCACTCCCGGCCAGTGGCGTCGCGCCACGTCGCCCCGCCGCCGCGCCCACGCCGCGCGGCCCTCGAGGCCCATCTCGGACCCGCCGGGCCCAAGGCATCCGCCGCGCAGCCACCGGGGCGGGTCGGCCCAGCGCCGCCGCCTCGCCTGCCGCCCGTGGCGCGCCTCCCGAGCTCCGCTGGCGCGCGCCTCGGCGCCGAGCCCCGCGCCAAGGCCAGCGCCCGCGCCCCGCCGCCGCCTCCGGCCTCCCGCGCCACCATTGCCTCTCGACGTCCGTCGTCCCACGCCTTAAGCTTCCCTGAGCCGCGCCGTTCGTCCTCCGGCGCCCAGATCCGGCAGGGACGGCGGATCCGCCTTCCCGGCTTCCCCGATCTCTTCTTCCTCTCCGGCCGCCTTCTACCGCAACTCCGGCGAAGTTCCGGTGAGATCCGCTGCCGCATCGATATCCGTGCAGACCCAGAGGTTGACCCGTTTTCCACTGTCCCGAAATTACTTACATTATCATGCCATGTTCATCGCATCATAACTCTGTGCATACTGGTCCGTTTCGTGTATGTAATACATCAAATTGTTTGCCTCGACTAGTACTTCATTTCATTCCATTGCATCATTTTCATTCGAGCTCATCTTGATGCCCGAAATGTTGTTGGAAGAGTGCATGTTGATGTTAATCTGCTGGAACTGTTATAACATGCTCATTTGTCATTTTTGCCATGTTTGATGTGTGCATCCTATGAGGTTGATGTCTACATGTGTTTTGATCTATGCCATGCCATATTTCCAAAGGTGCAATCCATGTATTTTTGTGACTTGTGTACTAAGTGCATCGGGCTTGTTAAGTAGGGTACTTGCTGTTGTTGTTTTCCTGACTGATTCTGTTATATTTTGTTGCTATGTAAACCTGCTGCTACTAGTCATTTCGTGCATTATTCTGGAGATGTTCGCTAAGGATGTTTTGTTATACATGTCTTGCTCTATCCATTCATGCCCTGGTTACATTTATAGCCTGTTGTATCTTGTTGTTATCTTGCTCCAAACTTGCTAAATAATGTTGCTGTCAACCTGTTAACATGAAGTTCAGTTTTGGCCATGTGCTTTTCTAGTGATCCATGTACCCTATGAACTTTTTCTTGCCATGATTAGCTTTTTAAACATGTCTTCTTACTGTTGGTTGCCTTGCCATGCCATGTATTGCTCTGTGGTGAGTGGTTCAAGCTCACCAACAAGCCTACTTATTGTTGTTCCTGCCATGTATGAATCTGTCATATAACTTGCTATGTTTACATGGGTGCCATCATATTTTCTGTGCCCTTTTGGCTCATGGTCAGTAAGGGACTTTTGTTCTATGCCATTAGTAGATTCATGCCATGCCTTTGTTTGCCATGATAAGTTCCTGTAACATGTTGTTTGATAGCTCTAAACATTGCAACCTGATGTTATTTCTGCTAAGCCTGAAACTGTTATAATTTGCAATCTTTCTATGTCATTTTGAGCATGTTCTAGTCCTTTCTGGAGATAGCTCAGTGTTCATGTTTTGTCATGCTTTACCTGTACTTCATGCCCATGCCTTTTGTTTTCTCGTTGAGATGCTATAGCTTGTTGTTTTGATGCTTGCAATATGCCTAGTTGCTGTTTTGGACAGATTGTTGCTATGACTTGTATAGAGTGTATGTGTTGAACCGTTGCTCCGTTTTGAGCGTGCTCTATATGAAACTTGCTTGATTTTGCATGTTGTTTCATATTATCATGTTGCATCCGTGTTTTGAGGTGTTTGCTTGATGTTTGTATGCATTTTTCATCAATGCCATGTTTAACTTGTTTTGTTCATATCTTCTAGGCCGTAGCTCCGAACTAAATGAACTTTATATGTAACTTGACTAGAATCTCGTGTAGATCATCTTGGTGCATCTTAACTTGCTATTTAACAACTTGAACATAATGTTTATTCAGATCTGGACCAACTTTGAAACTTGCATATGATGACTTACCGGAATTGTTATATGTTGTTTCCGGCCTCATTTAAACTTGCCTTGATGTGTTGTTCTTGTTTGCATCATCTCTTGCCATGAGTAGCCTCATCTAGCTTTGTCATGCATCATGCTTGGTTGTGCATCATGTCTTGTCTATGTGTGGTGTGTTTACCATGTTGTGTGCTTCTTCTCGATAGTTCCTGTTTCGTTGCGATCGTGAGGATGCGTTCGTCTACGTGTGGTTCGTCTTCGTGGCTTCATCTTCTTCATGGACTCGTTCTTCTTCCTAGCGGGATTTCAGGCAAGATGACGGCTACCCTGGATCTCACTACTATCATTGCTATGCTAGTTGCTTCGTTCTATCGCTATGCTGTGTTTACCTATCATTTGCTCTTCAAGCCTCCCAATTGCCATGAACCTCTAACCTTTGACACCATTCCTAGCAAACCATTGCTTGGCTATGTTACCGCTTTGCTCGACCCCTCTTATAGCGTTGTTAGTTGTAGGTGAAGATGAAGTTTACTCCATGGTGGACAGGGTTATGTTGGGATATCACAATATCTCTTATTTAATTAATGCATCTATATACTTGGTACAGGGTGGAAGGCTCGGCCTTATGCCTGGTGTTTTGTTCCACTCTTGCCTCCCTAGTTTCCGTCATACCGGTGTTATGTTCCCGGATTTTGCGTTCCTTACGCGGTCGGGTGATTTTATGGGACCCCCTGACAGTTCGCTTTGAATAAAACTCCTCCAGCAAGGCCCAACCTTGGTTTTACCATTTGCTTCACCACCACCTACTTTTCCCTTGGGAGTCGCTCTCTCAAGGGTCATCTTTATTTTAGCCCCCCCCCAGGCCAATGCTTGTCTAAGTGTTGGTCCAAACTAGAGCACCGTGCGGGACCATCCCTTGGCAACTTGGGTTACGTCGGTACCCGTACGCTTAGCTTATCCGGTGTTGCCCTGAGAACGAGATATGTGCAGCTCCTATCGGGATGTCGGCGCATCGGGCGGTCTTGCTGGTCTTGTTTTACCATCATCGAAATGTCTTGTAAACCGGGATTCCAAGATTGGTCGGGTCTTCCTGGGAGAAGGTATATCCTTCGTTGATCGTGAGAGCTTATCATGGGCTAAGTTGGGACACCCCTGCAGGGTTTAAACATTCGAGAGTCGTGCCCGCGGTTATGTGGCAGATGGGAATTTGTTAATGTCCGGTTGTAGATAACTTGACACCATATCCGAATTAAAACGCAGCAACCGTGTGTATAGTCGTGATGGTCTCTTCTCGGTGGAGTCCGGGAAGTGAACACGGTTTCTGGGTTATGTTTGACGTAAGTAGGTGTTCAGGATCACCTCTTGATCATTGCTAGTTGACGTCCGTTCCTTTGCTTCTCTTCTCGCTCTCATTTGCGTATGTTAGCCACCATATCATGCTTAGTCGCTACTGCAACCTCACCACTTTAACCCTTCCTTTCCCATTAAGCTTTGCTAGTCTTGATACCCATGGTAATGGGATTGCTGAGTCCTCGTGGCTCACAGATTACTACAACAACAGTTGCAGGTACAGGTTTTGCGATGATCATGACGCGAGAGCGATGCTTACTTGTTTTGGAGTTCTTCTTCTGCTTCTTCCTCGATCAGGGGATAGGTTCCAGGTCGGCAGCCTGGGCTAGCAGGGTGGATGTCATTTGAGTTTCTGTTTGTGTTCCATCCGTAGTCGGATGTTGATCTCTTGTAAGATGATGTTGTATTCGTGTGGCATTGTATGCCTTATGTATGTATCCCCATCTATTATGTAATGTTGATGTAATGATATCCACCTTGCAAAAGCGTTTCAATATGCGGGTCTATCCTTGGTGGGACCTTCGAGTTCCTTTTGGATAGGGTCGCATATTGGGCGTGACAATTGGCCCCGCGCCGATTGGCGCCACAACCGTCGTCGAGTCCTTCTCTGCTGGCCTCTCCGACCTCTCCGACTTCTCCGACATGGCGTACAGCTCGTGCAGGTCCTAGTCTCCGCATGCCCGGTGCTGGCAACACCGCCGCGTGCCTTCATCCACGACATGTTCCCGGGCCTGGCAAGCCTGGTGCGGCGCTTCGTCAACTTCGTCTTCGTCCGTCTACGCATGGCCGGTGCTGGCAACACCGGTGCATGCCTTCGTCTACGATGTGTCCCCGGGCTTGGCAAACCCGCCGCGACGCGTCGTCAACAACATCTTCTTCCCGGCGCACCACTACTTCGACACCACTGCGCCCATGACTAACTCGGCGCCACCTTGCGCCCGCGGCTCCACGGCGACTTCCTCGACACCGGCCACCCTGACTCGACATCGATAACGGCATTCTTCGCACGGCTACCTCGACCACGGCTCCACCACCCACGCTCTCGGCTACCTCGACAACGGCACAAAGGGCTACCGCCTGCTTGAGCAACCTCGTCGGTTTTCACTCCAGCCACGACTCCGTGATGCGTCGACCGTTACGACTGTGAGGGGGTGTCCACGGCTTACCTTCGGATTCTTCTCCAGTCTCACCGTCTGCGTCGCTACCGTTGTGACTGCGGGGGGATGTTG
This sequence comes from Aegilops speltoides, assembly GCA_021437245.1. Taxonomy (NCBI): domain Eukaryota; kingdom Viridiplantae; phylum Streptophyta; class Magnoliopsida; order Poales; family Poaceae; genus Aegilops; species Aegilops speltoides. The sequence goes on from CM038147.1 coordinate 138,377,084, forward strand.
AGTATAATCTTTATTAGAAAAGACGAGATAGATTAGGATTTGTTCTGGCTTGTCTTATACTCCAAGTAGATGATTGTACTCATATATATATGCCCACGAGGCTCAAGCAATACAACGACTATTCCACCAATCCCTCTCTATCCCTTCTAACAACAAGTATGATGTGCACTTCAGTGTGTATGATATTGCAGGATAGCGGTAAATTTTGCAGCTCCTTTCACTGAAACCGGAAGATTAAATTGAAAGCACCTAAGTGTCACCGCAGCACAATAGCCCTCGTGGGTCGTGGCGCCCGAATACGGTCAAAAGACATCTGATGCCAAACGATAATCTCTGAATGTTTAGATCCAGGCCCCTCCAAGCGGCCTGTAGATGTAGAGACAATCAATACGTACCATGCAGGAAGCGATAAAAGTGCAGGTGAAACGCACCTAATAAAGGAAGTAATCGCACTGTATCACAGCCCAACACATCAGCAACTACCTCTGCTACACACACAGACACACACCCAAATAGCCTTTACCGGCAAACTGCAAGCGTGGCTGCAGTGTTCAGGAACAGTCGGCGTCGACGCAAATCGGGACGCTTTCCGAGCGTAAAACGGGGTCGGACAGCTGAATGACAAGGGCGAGCATGCAGAAGGATGCCCCAGCTGCCCGTTCTCGGAACGCCATGCCATTGCCACGCATCTTCATCAGCGATCCTCCAACAGCGCAGGCGGCCCTCGGCTCAGCGATCCCACTACCAATGGCTTCCACGAGTAATGAAGAAGCAGGACAGGGCACTGTATCCCTCCTATAGCTCACTGCAGCTACGGCATGTGTGGCGCCTTTGCAGCATGATTGTTGACCAACCCCTCGGCGTAACCCCACCCTCATGATCAATGGGAGAATTTCCGCCAGTACGGCTCGGATCACGGCATGGCGCCGTTCGGACTGTCGAATTCGTTACCGATTTACTGAAAGGATGAGATGCATGCAGTGCTCACTTGACAAACACACAGTCTATGCTATCCTCTTGTGTTTCTTTGCATAAGATTGATGGAGCGTGCACTCAACAGCGGCGGCGTATGGTAATTTACGAAGTTCCATTTGATGCCTTGCCCGAAAAAAGAAAGAAAGGAAGAAAGAAATATGGGAGAAAAGGTTGTGAGAGTGTGTGGTTCACGGGGTGGTTCCATTTGATGCCCTAACAAGAGCCATCAAATCAGTCAAGCGCTGTGCTTGGCACAGGGCATGGCCCCTGACAAGTAACGCGCAACCTTCTCCCCCCGGCCAACACCTGCCAATCGCAGCGGACATGAGCACCCGCCACTGTCCGGCGACCACATACGAGCAGAGCTCCCTGTAATAAAACGACGGTCAGTGCACGCAGGGGGACACAAGCGTCACCTCGCCACTACGCTTATCATCCTGCTAACTTCCTCGCCCTCGACGTCTTTACAGAGGGGAATGCACATGGAAAAGGCAGAATTATTGGGGCATCAAGCCTGATGATGATCCTTTTCTTCCTTTCTTACGGCCATTGGGCCTGTGACTGATGGATTCCTCACCAAGCAGCAAAGGTGGCAGCCAGCCAGCAGCGGTGCATGGGGTTCGGTCGCGGTGACAGGGAAAAGGGGGAGAGATAGGGGAGAGATCTGCCTAGAAAATAACAGCCGTCGCGTCAGGAAAGTTGTGGGGGATGGGATCTTCTTCCCCGTCTTGGCAGGTTGGAGGATGATGAAAGCTGCTGACTGCCTTGCCCCGCCCAATTATTTGAATGGATCGGAGATGACCGGTTGACTGGGTTCAGGGGTAGGTGGTGTCCATGCACAGGGCTCAGGGGCTAGCCTAAAACCCACATGCACTTGGCCAACCTACCATGGTAGGCTTTTTTTTCTTGTTCATTCACTTTGTACCGAGGCACCCAGCATGTTTCTTGTTCAGGAGCTATGTGTCTGCACAGTGAGCTGGAAATGAAGCTATCAATCTCTTCTCTTTAGGCACAGAGTCAATAGACTAAAATTCATGATGCAACTTTTTTTTGCGGGATTCATGATGCAACTATTCATGACACCCTCAGAGAAGAACAGATGACCCTCCTACCCCGGTGTTTCTTTCATTCGAGCTCCGTCAAGCAATGCCATGGTTCTTTTTCCCTCCGAGTTTAGAAGTATGACCATTTATAACCTATGTGAAAAATGTTCATCCGTATACTTCATCTCATAATTTGCTTGTGTGATTCTTTTCACGATTTTTAGGACATTCTAGAAACAAATTTCTTCTTCTAGAATCTAGACAACGACAAATACTCCGAGACATTTTTTCCGAAAAGGGGGAACTCCCCGGCCTTTGCATCAGAACGATGCATACGGCCAACTTATTAACCAAAAAAGAGATAGTGTCAACAAGGTTCCAAGGTCTCCAAAACAATAAAAAAGCAAAGCAAGCTCACACATAGCCATGAAGGGCTAGAAACATCGACTAGCCAAGATAAGAAGCCACAACCAGCTGGCTATCAAAGGATAAGTAAACTAGATGCCTATCCTATTACAAGACCGCCATCCAAACCGGTTGAAGATATCCCGAGCTACCATCTCCCAGCGGAAAGATCCAGTAACCAAATGCTCCCTGGCCTCCGTCGGAGTGAGTAGCGACCACGAACGGATCCGTGCCGTAGTTCGGAATATAACCTGCAAAAAGTGGATACATGATATTCTGTTAAAAACCAAATCATTTCTGCAAGTCCAGATAGTCCACAGCAACGCGCAAACCCCAACCTGAATGTGTTTCGCTAAGTCAGGATGAATCCCATTCAGCCATGTCCCAAATAACGCGTTAACAGAATTCGGTGGTTTGATGTTAAAAGCAATGTGAACCGTCGGCCAAAGGACTTTGGCCAACGTCAACGGGCAATCAAAAAAGAGGTGTTTTATAGTCTCATCCCGATCACAAAAACTACACCTAGTAGGTCCTGTCTAATTACGCTTTTATTAAATTGTCCTTGGTTAAAATAATTTGTTTGTGGACAAACCACATAAACACTTTTATTTTCAAAAGAACTTTGACATCCCAAACATGCTTGGAAGTAGGAATGGAGTTCAAATTAATAACATCAAAATACTCCGAGACATGATGGGTTCATGTAACCTTGACCAAAAAACCTTTGCCGCCACAAAGCCCTCGTCCTCATCGACTGACTCCAGTAGTGCCACTAAGAGGAATGGGAGACATATCATGGGGCCAAAGTACCAGCAAATGTCGGAGAAAGCCGAAAAAACCAAAAAAATTCATAGTAAAATCGAGAAAACCAGGCAAAAACCTAAAAAGATTAAAAAGAAAAATTCTCCCACACCCGCCGCCGGACACGTGGCGGCGTTGGAGCACTCCCCATGCTTCCTCGTGGATGTCCCTCGGAAACCAGTTCAGAGATTACGCTCTAACTAGTTGCTCGCATACTTTAATCGCCTCAAACGAGAACAGGAAAGGGCATCCATGTGGTCTCTGGCAGGCTGGAAAAATGTCTCATCTTTTTCTAACATTGTTGAGTTCAATTACTGTTCAAAAGGAACACAAAAACAAATTGCCTTATACGGTTTCAGGATCCACACACACACACACACACACACACACACACACACACACAAACCAAGCAAAAACAAACTAACAACCGAAGTATATCCTATTTGATGCTTAAGGCACCAAATATCCCCCTTTTAAACTAACGGGTCTGCCCATGTAGCTGGGTTCGTTTTGGTTTTGGCAACTTTAAACGTAATTCCTATTGATTTTCCCGCCGTGTTTTCTCAATTTCCTTTTCCTGTGTTTCCCCAGGAAAAACTTGGTTTAGTTTTTTGTTTATTTAAAAAGATGAACATTTTTATTATTTATGTACATTTCACTTGAGTACAGTTTCCAAATTCGTGAATAATTTCTTAAAAATTCATGCATTGTTTTTGAAATTTATGCACATTTTACCAATTCATGAATTTTTTTTAAATTGTGAATACTTAACAATTTTCAAATATTTTATTTTTTTAATCCATTAATATTTTCAAGTCCTAGAACACTTTTTAATCCATGAACATTGTTGAGTTCAATTCCTGTTCAAAAGGAACACAAAAACAAATTGCCTTATACGGTTTCAGGATCCACACACACACACACACACACACACACACACACACACACACACACACACACACACACACACACAAACCAAGCAAAAACAAACTAACAACCGAAGTATATCCTATTTGATGCTTAAGGCACAAAATATCTCCCATTTAAACTAACGGCTCTGCCCATGTAGGTGGGTTCGTTTTGGTTTTGGCAACTTTAAACGTAATTCCTATTGATTCTCCCGCCATGTTTTCTCAATTTCCTTTTCCTGTGTTTCCCCAGGAAAAACTTGGTTTAGTTTTTTGTTTATTTAAAAAACATGAACATTTTTATTATTTATGTACATTTCACTTGATTACAGTTTCCAAATTCGTGAATAATTTCTTGAAAATTGATGCATTGTTTTTGAAATTTATGCACATTTTACCAATTCATGAATATTTTTTAAAATTGTGAATACTTATCAATTTTCAAATATTTTAATTTTTTTAATCCATTAATATTTTCAAGTCCTAGAACACTTTTTAATCCATGAATATTTTTTGATTTCACACATCCATACAAAACTAATCCCAAAAATCAGGTTATTTTCCTGATCAACAGCAGAAGAATGAGCGGAAAAAAAAAAGCAAGCCGACCAGCGAGCCATCAAGGCTTCATCAACCACGGCCCAGTATGCGTCATAAAGGTTTTTCGGCGCCTTGGGGGTAAAATAATAGCCGATTTCCTATTTGCCGCATGCTGCGGCAAATCGTCCAGGTAACGCTCCAATATTGAGCAAATTTCGCCGGCCTATTTAATACCTGTACGCAAGCTACTAGTTAACGAGCGCTACTTCGGGAGCCTCGAAACGATCAGCGCCCTTTGGCGCACTCTCAGCCATTCATCATGCCCGGGTTTTTTCGTGAAAAAAAGTTCGTCAAAACCTATCAACATGGGATCTAGTTTTGAAGATCTCGACACGAGGAATCCAACGGTGAAAGCGGTTCGAGATTTGGACGCACAATTTAAGAGATAAAACGTTTTAAATAAATGAATCTACGGAAAGAGGGAAAACTCTCAGGTGTGATAAGTGGCACACATGCAACACGCCACTTGTCCCAACCCAGGAAGATTGGAATGATCTTTGCAACGAGTACTCCTCTACTAGTGATTTCGAGCTTTCTATTTCCAGTTTTCGACACGTTCTACAGGTTCCAAGCCGGTTTTCCGGTTTGGTTACCTTCTAAAAGGTCCTAGAAACGTTTTTCTTTCCTTTTTGTGTTTCTCTTTCGTTTTTTCATTTCTTTTTCCCGTGTTCTTTACTGTTTTCTTCTTCTCTTTTCTTTTCTTTGATGTTTCATTTATTTTTCAAGTTTATTTTTCATTTTCAACAAATGTTCGGAATTTAAAACATGTTCGTATTCTACAAAAATTGTAGACTATTGCATAAAATGTTACAGTTTTTTCAAATTTTGTTCACAAATTAGAACAATGTTTAGAATTTTTCAAAAAAATATCCGCTTGTTTGGAAAAAAATATTCGGAAATGTTTAGAATTTCAAATTTCCAACAACGATCACATTTGAAATGTTCAAAAATTCATAAAATATTCACTAATTTCAAAAAAAATCCCATTTCCAAACTTTGTTCACAAATTTAAAAATAAAATCATGTTTCCAAAATATGTTCACAAATTCAGAAAATGTAGGGAATGTCATAAAATGTTCGCATTTTCTAAAACTAAAAAAATTGTGTTTTTGTAAAGAATGTTTGGGCTTTTTAAAAATTGATCCAAATTTTTTAAAAAATGTTCCCTCTAACAAATTTTGTTCACAAATTCAAAATATGCACTCCTTTTAAAAAATCACATATTCAATAAATGTTTTAACATGTTTTAAATTTATTCTCAAATTCAAATATTGTCCACATTTTTCAAAAGAAGATCTTGTTTATCAAGAATTGTTCGGAACTAAAAATACTCAGAATTTTCAGAAAATGTTGTGGAAAAAGATCAAATAATATTCCGATTTGCCACTGCTATTAAGTCTTAAACATTCTCGCATCATGTTGGTCACATGTCGTTAGAACTCGTGTGGCTAGCTACATGACTCCATGATTCCTGCGGAGCATGCTGCACTTTTTGCCTTTTTCCACCTGTCATCCGCGGTTGCTACTTCATAGGCTGACCTGGCCCGGGGACTCACCCTGTGCGAAATGCGGACTGTTTACCGCAGTAAGCGGCACATTGGAGGTCTCGAATAGTAGCTATCAGCAGCCCAGGTATTTTCCAAATTAAAGACATTTGTGGGCTGGCAAATTCTCCGGGCCAATACCATCATGACAACCTAGGTATTTTGCAAATAAAAAGTTCAAGTCCACCATATTGTTGAACTTGGACAAGCTCTCTCTGTCGAGAGCCCGTACTGGGTGCTTCAGGCACCAGGGAAGCTCCCTGGTGCCCACACGCCGGTGCTAGTGGGCCAGTCCATGTACATGTCGACATTTGCGAAAAAACAGGAAAATCCAAAAAAATGGAAAAAACTCTAGAACTTAAAATATTCATGGATTTTGAAAAAAAAAAGTTCATCAATTTGAAAAAGGTTCATCAATATTGAAAAGAGTTTGTCAAATTTTAAAAAGTTCATCAAATTTGGCAAAAGTTCATCAATTTTTAAAAAAATCATCAAATTTGAATAAAGTTCATCAAAATTGGAAAAATGTTCATGGTTTCCTAAAAAAGAGCACAAACTTGCAAAAAGATTCATTGATTTGAAAAAAGAGTTAATTGGGTTTTAAACAAAGTTAATCAAATTTCAAATAAAGTTCATTGATTTGAAGAAAAAATCCACGTATTTGCAAACAATTCATCAAACCAGGAAGAAGGAAGAGGAAAAACAGAAAATAAAAAAGGAAAAAGGGAAAAGGGGAAACAATAAAAGGAAAAAGGAAAAAAATGAATCATACCATATCTTGCTGGGTGGCATGCTGGTTACACCAGTGTAACTATATGCGGGAGGTCGCTGGTCCGTATCTCAATCGCTGCGCTTGTTTTTGCGGATTAAAACACAACTAGATGGGTTGGCCCAGCGCGTCTCGAACAAGAAAGAAGGCATACTAAGATGTGTGTTGTACCACAGTATATGACACAATTTGTCGCAATTTTTTTGACTATGATATAGCTCAAAATTTCACAATTTTTTCAAAGAAACAAATTATAATTTCGAAAAAAAATGTTTGCAAAGGTTTCTAAAAAATTGCAACTTTGAAAAATGTTGGCAAAATGTACACAAATCTTTCCTACTTATAAAGATCAGAGCTGGTGTTGAGTTCACATATGAGATCAACGACCTTCACCAATAAAAAAATGCACCCTTACACACACACATGTAGTACTAACACTTTCAGAAGCATAAATAAACAAATGCACTATACAGATATGTGGGACGTAAAACAAATAAACAAATACGCTCCAAATTTCATGTGAGATGAACTCTTAAAGAATGCACAAATAAAAATGAAAAAAATGTGACTCCAACTCAAAAATATACTCTTGTTTTTAGTTTCTCTTTTCAACCAAGCTCTTCCAATTCTATATCACGAAACAAGAGAGTGAACAAATTGTAATTCCAAACCGACAGTAAACCTTACCCTTCTACTATGTGCAGTCAACTTACTTTATTTACTTGGGTGCAGCTACAAATGCCTATGTTTCTGGCTTGCTCCGGCGGCGGGTGCGTGCTCCCCAGTCCCTGGTTGAGCTCTGGTGTGGTGCTGGATAGGGGGCGCGCCGGGTGGTGCCTAGGTGTGGTCACACCTGGGCAGGCTCTCGGCATGGTGCCGGGTGGCTCCAGTCTGCAGTGACGTGGTGGCGGTTCAACTCGGGTGTGAGTGGCGCCGGGGATGCTAGACCTAATGCTTCTGGTGCTGCAGGTGATCGGTCTACCTTGATCAATCGGCGCTTTGGATGTGTGTTCTCAACACGGCGAGAGCCGTGCTCTCACCGGAGCCAGCGACGGTGACGCTTGTGGGCGCCACAAAAACCTTCTTGAATGTGTTGTTGTAATGTTGAGCTTGCCATCATAGTCGCGACTTCAGGGAAATCCAGGTTCCAAGTCCTCCTGGAATGGATGATGGTGGTGATATATGCGTCGCATCCCTTCTTGAAGGCATCGTCTAAAGTCCGATGGTTGTTTTGTTGTGTGGCTGCTCGCTATGGGGTTGTTGGTGGTTGTGGTGCCACCGGATTGGGGTCAACGGTGGGTGTGAGGTGGTGGAGTGGGATGGTGGTGCTCTATCAACGTGGTTTTGGCTCGATCATGCCTTGGAGTGGTCTGATTTTCATCCGAAGTCGGGTTAGCGGGGGCGTTATCCTCTTTGGATCACCTCGTTCTTGTATGACACCCTACCTCTCCACGGTGTTGTTCGGTGGCGATGAGACGACCAACGTTCAAGGCTCTTTCTCCTTGCTTGGTTAGATGAAGATGGAAGTTAAAGTCCTCCCCCTTGCTAATTTTACTGATGAGTTTGGTGATGGGGGTTGGTGGTGGGACCTTCCATGGCTGTCGTTGTGGTGCTGCGAGCTTCGTGCTCTTGGCGTTGTCTTGGTTCATCTTTGCTCATTGATGCTGAAAGATGCCTCCTCAACCTGCTAATCATTCCCGAATTTTCATGGCGGAGCTCCTAGTCAAGGTTCGTGCTTGTCACTCGTTGATTATGGATGCTCCTCTGTTGCGCCGTAGTGTTTGGTACGCATGCCGGTGCGATGCGTTATGTCGCTTGCCAAGTCATGGTATTGCGATCCTTCGATGACTCCCCTCATCTAATTGTGCCTTCGTGGTTGTCCTTGGTCTTCTTGTATGGTTTTCGACCCGGTTTTCCTCATAAGCTGGATCGATCTTATGGCATTAAGGCCACTTTGAAATATATTCAGGTGGGGAGTCTCCCCCCCCCCCCCCGGGTGACCATTTCATAAAAAACATTCAAAATGTTGTGTCTTGCAAAGAACCTACTATGAATGCTTAAGATTCTTAAAAGTCTTTAGTCATATTCTCACTATATTTAATCACGAATCACGTGCAAAGGCCGCAGAACATCAACGTATTTTGACGACTTTCTAAGCCAGTGATCTAAGGCATCTTGAAGGCGGACCCGTAAACATTCCGCAACCGTCTGGACAGCGTTGTCCGCACCACGAGAACCATCGAACGCTGACATGTATCGATCCGCAGGGCTGTCCGGACGCGATTTCTCTCGCAAATTCGAGACAAAACTGTGGGAGGTCTGCGGGAGTCCAGACACCCAAAACATAGGACTCCGACACCTCTGGCTAACCCAATCCTCTGTCCCGGTCCCATTTCCTTCCACTCCACTCCTTCTCCCTCTTGCTTTGCATCCGCACCCTCCACCTCCGTCGCCGCTGTTCTTCGTCTTCGATCGTCATAGAGGCATTGCCGAACATCCGCAACCAGCACTAACACGCCCGCTAGTCGTTTCGACGGAGCTATCCGTCCTGGAGCCGTTTGTACCCAGGTACACTCCGCCCCCTGTCGACGATCTCCATGGCGGACACCACGCCAGGCAAGTGTTCGACCAAATGTCATTGAGCTTATTTTCAAATGCTATGTCATTTTTTAGAGTAGATAGGATTGTGAGCTACTCGACCATAGAAGATGAGTTGTTGTTGTTAGAAATATGCCCTAGAGGCAATAATAAAAGTATTATTATATTTCAATGTTCATGATAATTGTCTTTTGTTCATGCTATAAATGTATTATCCGGAAATCGTAATACACGTGTGAACACTTAGACCACAATATGTCCCTAGTGAGCCTCTAGTTGACTAGCTCGTTGTGATCAACAGATAGTCATGGTTTCCTGACTATGGACATTGGATGTCGTTGATAACGGGATCACATCATTAGGAGAATGATGTGATGGACAAGACCCAATCCTAAGCATAGCATAAAAGATCGTGTAGTTCATTTGCTAGAGCTTTGCCAATGTCAAGTATCTCTTCCTTCGACCATGAGATCATGTAACTCCGGATACCGTAGAAGTGCCTTGGGTGTATCAAGCGTCACTGGCGAATCGGGTGACTATAAAGGTGCATTACGGTATCTTGAAAGTGCTGTTGGGTTGACACGGATCGAGACTTGGATTTGTCACTCCGTATGACGGAGAGGTATCTCTGGGCCCACTCGGTAATGCATCATCATAATGAGCTCAAGGTGACCAAGGTGTTGCCACGGATCATGCATTACGATGCGAGTAAAGTGACTTGCCGGTAACGAGACCGAACAAGGTATTGGGATACCAACGATCGAGTCTCGGGCAAGTAACGCACCGATTGACAAAGGAATTGCATACGTGGTTTGATCGGATCCTCGACATCGTGGTTCAACCGATGAAATCATCGAGGAGCATGTGGGAGACAACATGGGTATCAGACCCGCTGTTGGTTATTGCCCGAGAGTCGTCTCGGTCATGTCGCATGTCTCCCGAACCCGTAGGGTCTACACACTTAAGGTTCGGTGGCGCTAGGGTTAGTAGGAAGACTAGTATGTGACTACGAATGTTGTTGAGTCCGTATGAGATCCCGGACGCCACGAGGAGTTTTGAATGGTTCGGAGGTAAAGAATAATATATAGGAAGTGGTATTTCGCCATCGGGAAAGTTTGGGGTCTCCCAGAATGTCTGGGACCACGGAAGGGTCCCGAGGTCCACCGGTGGGGCCACCTATCCGGAGGGCCCCATGGGCTGAAGTGGGAGGAACCAGCCCATAGTGGGCTGGTGCGCCCCTAGGCCCACCCTGCGCCTAGGGTTGAAACCCTAGGGGTGGGGCGCCCACTTGGCTTGGGGGCACTCCACCCCTGGCCCCCCCCGCCCTTGGAGATTGGATCTCAGGCGGGCGCCAGGGGCCTATATAAAGGGGGGGGAGGGGCTGCTGTACCCATCTCCAAGGCGCAGCCCTCCCTCCCCAACACCTCTCCTCCGCAAGCGCTTGGCGAAGCCTCAGCCGAGATCTTCTGCACCAACACCACCACGCCGTCGTCTTTGCCGTTGGAGCGAGCTTCCTCAACCTCTCCTTCCCCTTGCTGGATCAAGAAGGAGGATCGTCTCCCGTCCGCACGTGTGTTGAACGCGGAGGTGCTGTCCGTTCAAGACTTGGTCATCGGTGATTCGAATCACGTCGAGTACGACTCCATCATCACCTTGCAAGCTTCCGCACGCGATCTACAAGTGGTATGTAGATGCAAACTCTCTCCGTTACTCGTTGCTTAGATAAACTCATAGATGGATCTTGGTGAAGCCGAGGAAAAATTTTAATTTTCTGCAGCGTTCCCCAACAAAGTGGCATCATGAGCTAGGTCTATGCGTAGTTCTCTAATGCACGAGTAGAACACAATTTGTTGTGGGCGTGGATCTTGTCAACTTACTTGCCTCTACTAGTCTTTTCTTGCTTCAACGGTATTGTGGGATGAAGCGGCCGGACCAACCTTACACGCGCTTACGTGAGACCGGTTCCACCGATTGACATGCACTAGTTTCATAAGGTGGCTGGCGGGTGTCTGTCTCTCCCACTTTACTTGGAGCGGATTCGATGAACAGGGCCCTTATGAAGGGTAAATAGAAGTTGACAAAATCACGTTGTGGTGATTCGTAGGTAAGAAAACGTTCTTGCTAGAACCCAATCGCAGCCACGTAAAAGATGCAACAACAATTAGAGGACGTCTAACTTGTTTTTGCAGCGATTGATCATGTGATGTGATATGGCCAGAAGTTGTGATGAATGATGAATTGTGATGTATGAGATCATGTTCTTGTAATAGGATTCACGACTTGCATGTCGATGAGTATGACAACCGGCAGGAGCCATAGGAGTTGTCTTTATTTTTTGTATGACCTGCGTGTCATTGAAGAACGCCATGTAAACTACTTTACTTTATTGCTAAACGCGTTAGTCATAGAAGTAGAAGTAGTCGTTGGCGTGACAACTTCATGAAGACACGATGATGGAGATCATGGTGTCAAGCCGGTGACAAGATGATCATGGAGCCCCGAAGATGGAGATCAATGGAGCTTTATGATATTGGCCATATCATGTCACAACTATATAATTGCATGTGATGTTTATTATGTTTATGCATCTTGTTTACTTAGGACGACGGTAGTAAATAAGATGATCCTTACAAAATTTCAAGAAGTGTTCTCCCTAAGCGTGCACCGTTGCTACAGTTCGTCGCTTCTAAGCACCATGTGATGATCGGGTGTGATGGATTCTTACGTTCACATACAACGGGTGTAAGACAGTTTTACACAATGAAAACACTTAGGGTTAACTTGACGAGCCTAGCATGTGCGGACATGGCCTCGGAACACGGAGACCGAAAGGTCGAACACGAGTCGTATGGAAGATCGATCAACATGAAGATGTTCACCGACGATGACTAGTCCGTCTCACGTGATGATCGGACACGGGCTAGTCGACTCGGATCGTGTAACACTTAGATGACTAGAGGATGTCTAATCTAAGTGGGAGTTCATAATTTGATTAGAACTTTATTATCATGAACTTAGTCTAAAACCTTTGCAAATATGTCTTGTAGATCAATGGCCAACGCTAATGTCAACATGAACTTCAACGCTTCCTAGAAAACCAAGCTGAAAGATGATGGCAGCAACTATACGGATCGGGTCCGGAACACGAGATCATCCTCATAGCTGCCAGAAGCAATATGTCCTAGAAGGACCGCTAGGTGACGCTCCGTCCGCAGAACCAAGGCGTTATGAGCGCTTGGCAAGCTCGTCGATGATTACTCCCTCGTTCGGTGCGGCATGCTTTACTGACTTAGAACCGGGGCCCCAAAAGCGTTTTGAGCATCACGGAGCATATGAGATGTTCAAGAGCTGAAACTAGTTTTCCAAGCTCATGCTCGGTCGAGAGATATGATGTCTCCGACAAGTTCTATAGTTGTAAGATGGAGGAAAACAGTTTTGTCGGTGAGCACATCCGAAGATGTCCGGGTTGCACAACCGTATGACCCAAATTGAACATTAACCTCCCAGATGAGGCGGTCATTGACAGAATCCTCCGATCGCTCCCACCAAGCTACAAAAGCTTTGTGATGAACTACAACATGCGGGGATGGTAAAGACCATTCTGAAGTGTTCTCGATCTTTGAAGTCGCAGAGGCTGAAATCAAGAAAGAACATCAAGTGTTGATGGTCAATAAGACCACTAAGTTCAAGAAGGGCAAGGGTAAGAAGAACTTCAAGAAGGACGGCAAAGATGTTGCCGCGCCTGTAAGCCTGCTTCTTGGGAAGAAGTCAAAGAATGGACCCAAGCACGAGACCGAGTGCTTTTATTGCAAGGGAAGGGTCCGAAGCGGAACTGCCCCAAATACTTAGCGGATAAGAAGGCCGCAACACCAAAGGTATATTTGATATACATGTAATTGATGTGTACCTTACCAAGACTCGTAGTAACTCCCGGTATTTGATACCGTGCCATTGCTCATATTTGTAACTCACAGCAGGAGCTGCGGAATAAACGGGCTGGCGAAGGGACGAGGTGACGCGCGGCGTCGGGAATGGTTCAGAGTCGATGTGATCGCCGTCGACACGCTGCCTCTACATTTACCCACGGGATTAGTTTTGAACCTTAATAATTGTTATTTAGTGCCATGTTTGAGCATGAACATTGTATCTGGATCTCATTTAATACGATATGGCTACTCATTTAAGTCGAGAATAATGGTTGTTCGATTTATATGAGAGATATGTTTTATGGTCATGCTCCGATGGTCAATGGTTTATTCTTAATGAATCTCGGCGTAATATTACACATGTTCATAGTGTGGATGCCAAAAGATGTAAAGTTGATAATGATAGTCCCACATACTTGTGGCATCGCCGCCTTGGTCACATTGGTGTCAAGCGCATGAAGAAGCTCCATCTTGATGGACTTTTAGAGTCTCTTGATTATGAATCGTTTGACACATGTGAACCTTGCCTCTTAGGCAAAATGACCAAGACTTCGTTCTCGGAACAATGGGCGAGCAACCAACTTGTTGGAAATCATACATACCGATGTGTGCGGTCCAATGAGCGTTGAGGCTCATGAAGGATATCGTTATGTTCTCACTCTCACCGATGACTTGAGTAGATATGGGTATGTCTACTTAATGAAACACAAGTCTGAGACCTTTGAAAAGTTCAAGGAATTTCAGAGTGAGGTGGAGAATCAACGTGACCGAAAGATAAAGTTCCTACGATCAGATCGTGGAGGAGAATACTTAAGTCACGAATTTGGTACACACTTAAGGAAATGTGGAATCGTTTCACAACTCACGCCGCTGGAACACCTCGGTAAACGGTGTATCCGAACGTCGTAATCGCACTCTATTGGATATGGTGCGGTCTATGATGTCTCTTACCGATTTACCGCTATCATTTTGGGGATACGCTCTAGGGACAGCTACATTCACTTTAAATAGGGCACCGTCCAAATCCGTTGAGACGACACCGTATGAATTATGGTTTGGGAAGAAACCTAAGCTGTCGTTTCTAAAAGTTTGGGGATGCGATGCTTATGTCAAGAAACTTCAACCTGAAAAGCTCGAACCCAAGTCGGAAAAATGCGTATTCATAGGATACCCTAAGGAAACTGTCGTGTATACCTTCTACTTAAGATCCGAAGGCAAGATCTTTGTTGCCAAGAACGGATGCTTTCGGAAAAGAGTTTCTCTCGAAAGAAGTAAGTGGGAGGAAAGTAGAACTCGATGAAGTACTACCTCTCGAGCGGGAAAGTGGTGCAGCGCAGAAACCGTTCTGTGATGCCCACACCAATCAAGAGGAAAACAATGATGATGATCGAGGTACCGGATCAAGTTGCTCTTGAACTTCGAGGTCCACAAGGACACGTTCCGCACTGAGTGGTACGGCAACCCTGTCCCGGAAATCATGTTGTTAGACAACGGTGAACCTTGAACTATGAAGAAGCGATGGCGGGCCCGGATTCCAACAAATGGCTTGAAGCCATGAAACCGAGATAGAATCCATGTATGAAAACAAAGTATGGACTTTGACAGACTTGCCGATGATCGCGAGCGATAGAAAACAAATGGATTTTTAAGAAGAAGACGGACGCGGATGGTAATGTTACCATCTATAAAGCTCGACTTGTCGCTAAGGGTTATCGACAAGTTCAAGGGATTGACTACGACGAGACATTCTCTCCGTAGCGAAGTGAAGTCCGTCCGAATCATGTTAGCAATTGCCGCATACTATGATTATGAGATATGGCGGATGGACGTCAAAACAGCATTCCTTAACGGACATCTTAAGGAAGAGCTGTATATGATGCAGCCGGAAGGTTTTGCCGATCCTCGAACGCTAACAAAGTATGCAAGCTCCAATGATCCATTTATGGACTGGTGCAAGCATCTCGGAGTTGGAACATTCGCTTTGATGAGATGATCAAAGCGTTTGGGTTTATCTTGAGACTTATGGAGAAGCTGCGTTTACAAGAAAGTGAGTGGGAGCTCAGAGCATTTCTCCTATTATATGTAGATGACATACTCTTGATGGGAAATGATACGATTCTTCCGACGATATTAAGGCCTACTTGAATAAGTGTTTTTCAATGAAGGACCTTGGAGAAGCTGCTTATATATTAGGCATCAAGATCTATAGAGATAGATCGAGGCGCCTCATAGGTCTTTCACAAAGCACATACCTTGATAAGATTTTGAAGAGGTTCAAAATGGATCAGTCCAAGAAGGGTTCTTGCCTATGTTACAAGGTGTGAGATTGAGCTCGGCTCGACCACCGACCACGACAAAAGATAAAGACGAGATGAGTGTCATCCCTATGCTTCACCATAGGATCTATTATGTATGCCATGTTGTGCACTGCACCGATGTAAACCTTGCCGTAAGTTTGGTAGCAAGATACCAAAGTAATCCCGCAAGGAACACCTGGACAGCGGTCAAGAATA
This sequence comes from Aegilops speltoides, assembly GCA_021437245.1. Lineage (NCBI taxonomy): Eukaryota > Viridiplantae > Streptophyta > Magnoliopsida > Poales > Poaceae > Aegilops > Aegilops speltoides. The sequence continues at coordinate 138,393,166 of CM038147.1, forward strand.
TCTGAAGTACCGAAAAGGACAAAGGACATGTTTTCGTTTATGGAGGAGACGAAGAGCTCGTCAGAAGGGTTACGCCGACGCTTAGCTTCGACTCAGATCCGATGACTCAAGTCACAAACCGGATACGTGTATATGTTGAATGGTGGAGCGATGAGTGGTGCAACCGCAAGCGAGCGTCGTGGCGGGATCTACGTGTGAAGCGGAGTACATGGCAGCCTCGGAGGCAGCGCATGAAGCGATTTGGGTGAAGGAGTTCATCACCGACCTAGAGTCATACCCAATGCGTCGGGGCCGATCAAACTCTTCTCGTGACAACACTGGAGCTATTGCCCTTGCCAAGGAGCCCGGGTTTCACAAGAAGACCGAGCACATCAAGCGTCGTTTCAACTCCATCCGTGAAAATGTTCAAGATGGAGACATAGAGATTTGCAAAGTGCACACGGATCCGAATGTCGCAGATCCGTTGACTAAACCTCTCTCGCGTGCAAAACATGATCAACACCAGAACTCTATGGGTGTTCGATTCATCACAATGCAACTAGATTGGTGACTCTAGTGCAAGTGGGAGACTGTTGGAAATATGCCCTAGAGGCAATAATAAAAGTATTATTATATTTCAATGTTCATGATAATTGTCTTTTGTTCATGCTATAACTGTATTATCCGAAAATCGTAATACACGTGTGAACACTTAGACCACAATATGTCCCTAGTGAGCCTCTAGTTGACTAGCTCGCTGTGATCAACAGATAGTCATGGTTTCCTGACTATGGACATTGGATGTCATTGATAACGGGATCACATCATTAGGAGAATGATGTGATGGACAAGACCCAATCCTAAGCATAGCATAAAAGATCGTGTAGTTCATTTGCTAGAGCTTTGCCAATGTCAAGTATCTCTTCCTTCGACCATGAGATCGTGTAACTCCCGGATACCGTAGAAGTGCCTTGGGTGTATCAAACGTCACAACGTAACTGGGTGACTATAAAGGTGCATTACAGGTATCTTCGAAAGTGCCTGTTGGGTTGACACGGATCGAGGCGGGATTTGTCACTCCGTATTACGGAGAGGTATCTCTGGGCCCACTCGGTAATGCATCATCATAATGAGCTCAAGGTGACCAAGGTGTTGTACGGGATCATGCATTACTGATGCGAGTAAAGTGACTTGCGTAACGAGACCGAACAAGGTATTGGGATACCGACGATCGAGTCTCGGGCAAGTAACGCATCGATTGACAAAGGAATTGCATCTGAGGTTTGATCGAATCCTCGACATCGTGGTTCAACCGATGAAATCATCGAGGAGCATGTGGGAGCCAACATGGGTATCCAGACCCGCTGTTGGTTATTGCCCGAGAGTCGTCTCGGTCATGTCTACATGTCTCCCGAACACGTAGGGTCTACACACTTAAGGTTCGGTGGCGCTAGGGTTAGTAGGAAGACTAGTATGTGACTACGAATGTTGTTCGAGTCCCGGATGAGATCTGGGCGTCACGAGGAGTTTCGGAATGGTCCGGAGGTAAAGAATAATATATAGGAAGTGGTATTTCGCCATCGGGAAAGTTTGTGGTCTCCAGTAATGTCTGGGACCACCGGAAGGGTCCGGGGTCCACCGGTGGGGCCACCTATCCCGGAGGGCCCCATGGGCTGAAGTGGGAGGAACCAGCCCATAGTGGGCTGGTGTGCCCCTAGGCCCACCCCGCGCCTAGGGTTGAAACCCTAGGGGTGGGCGCCCACTTGGCTTGGGGGCACTCCACCCTTGGCCGCCGCCCCTTGGAGATTGGATCTCCAGGGGCGCGCGCCTGGGGCCTATATAAAGGGGGAGGAAGGGGCTGCTGTACCCATCTCCAAGGCGCAGCCCTCCCTCCCAACACCTCTCCTCCTCCGCAAGCGCTTGGCGAAGCCACAGCCGCTTGATCTTCTTTGCACCAACACCACCACACCGTCTTTGCCGTTGAGCGAAGCTTCCTCAACCTCTCCTTCCCCTTGCCGGATCAAGAAGGAGGAGACGTCTCCGTCCGCACGTGTGTTGAACGCGGAGGTCTGTCCGTTCAAAGACTTGGTCATCGGTGATTCGAATCACGTCGAGTACGACTCCATCATCACCTTGCAAGCTTCCGCACGTGATCTACAAGTGGTATGTAGATGCAAACTCTCTCCCGTTACTCGTTGCTTAGATAAACTCATAGATGGATCTTGGTGAAGCCGTAGGAAAAATTTTAATTTTCTGCAACGTTCTCCAACAGTTGTGTGATGCGTGGCTGACCGTATCCATGGATTTCATAGGCAGGACCAAAGGGCCGCCCTTTTGGGAGCAAGTGCATGAAAACTTTCATGCAGGAAAGCACATTGCGTCCTACGACATGTACATCATTCAACGATGCAACGTGTGGTCGTTGTCGCTGGCACACTATCCAGGTCAGGTCATCAAGTTTTGCAACTTGGTTAGTCAGCTCGAGGCAAGGTGGCCATTGCACACGGAAATGGAGAAGATGGTAAGTTTTACTTCCTCTTGCTTAACTTGTTGATTGATTCATTCACGCAATGTTGGTCTACCTATTATATGTAGCCCGCACGCGCCGTCGTGGTGTACCACAAGCCAGAGGGACGGCCATTTACGTGCATACACTGTTGGATGAAGCTGAAGAGGAAGTATGTGTGGGAGGACATGATCCGTTCATGAAAAATTTGTTGGACATCCGGGATCTAGTCGAATTTGATACCTTGTTGTACTAGACTTAAATTGCATGCTATGTGCTATTTTCTATCCGAACTGTGATGAATATTGGTCGGTTTGTATGAATTTCGTCCGCTTTGTTAAAATGCGGTTTGAAATGTATGCGGCTAGCGTTGGACGGATGCGGGAGGATTTTTGCGGGTTGTCGTTGGAGATGCCCTAACTCCTCATATTTTATAGTTTCGTAGCAACGCACCGGCATTGCGCTAGTATTGAAAAATATTAGAGAATAAAAGAAATCACAAACTAGAAAACATATTCTTTGAATATGAAAAATATTAGAGAATTAGAATACCGTTCATAATTCGAAACAAATTGAGAATATGGAATTTTTTATCATATTAAAAAATGTCCAGGAACTCAAAAAGTGTTTATAAAATCAAAAGGTAATCATGAATTATCATTTTTAAAATTCAAACAATTTTCAATACTTCGAAATATTTCAAGAATCTGAAAAAAAATAACATGTTTAAAACTCATTCAAAATTTGTAAAAATGTTCGGGAATTAGAAAGAAATGCTCACAAATCTGGGTAAAAACTTAAGGAGTTCGAAAAAAAATCAAAAGCTCAAAAGTGTTCGCAAATTTGACAAACGTTCACGAACTCAATATGTTTTTAATTTAAATAAAAATCATGGATTCGGAACATGTTCATGAATTTGAAAAAAGATTATGAACTCGTAAAAAAAAGTGCACGAACTGTAAAATGTTGGCGAATTAAAGAAATGTTCGTGAATTTGAAATAAAATATTCATGAGTTTTACAAATGTTAGTGAACTTGAATAAATATTTACACACTCTGAAAATCTTCAGGAAGTCAAAATTTATTCGTGAATTTTAAAAATTATACCCTGATATAAAATATATTGACAAATATGAAGGATGGTCAGAAATTTTTAAAAAATGTTTACTAATTTGAAGTAAAATGTTCAACATATTTTAAAAATTGACCCTGTATGGAAATATGCCCGTTGCTTATTCAAAAGTATACATCAGATAGGTATAAAATTTTCATGTGTGTTAAAAATAAGCTAATAAGGAAAATTTAAAATTGAAAAAGGAAACAAGAAAATAGTGAAAGAAGAAAATAAAAAAAATAAAAAAATAAGTAAAGGCTATTGAAAGTTTAAAAGAAACACAAAAAGGGGATATAAAAAGATAAAGAAACAATGAAAACGGAAACCTAAATAGAAAGAAAAATGATCTAGACGCTAGACCATTCCTGGAACGACATTGTAAAAAAGAGAAAACAGCTTAAGTTTCCGCCAAAAAAAAGGGCTTAAGTTTCTTTTTGAATGGTTTGAATTGCTTACCACATGTGTCACGTGGTAAAAAAAAGACGGCTTAAGTTTGACAGAGGGAACGCACACGATTTTTTGTTTTGTTTACTCAGCCAGTCAGCCTGCCTAGAAATCACCTATAGGCAAGCAATAGTTATTGCTGATTACAAGCGATACATATCATTTCTGGAACCTATTGGCCACAGCTTTCCTTTTGCTGCGGAAGTCGGCAGTCATACAGCTTAGACTTACTTTATTCTCTTATACATAGCTTGTGCGGTGTACAAAGTGAGTGTAACATGGACATCGTGCTCGCTCATATCTAACGCAAACAACCAGAATCGAGTTCCATCACACAAAGCTCAGTTTTCGGACGATACTTGCATACCCAAACAAGCATTACTCTTTGGAATCTCCCTCCTTTTTTCTCCCAGAAGGAGGAGCTCCCCGTACTATTGACAGACCCTTGCTCGCCAATTTTGCGCAAAGGACACGCGTCTCAGTCACTACTCCCTCCATTCTCAAATATAAGTCTTTTTAGAGATTTTAACAAGGAACTACATACGGAGCAAAATGAGTGAATTTACACTCTAAAATATGTCTGCATACATCTGTATGTTGTAGTCTATTTGAAATGGCTAGAAAGACTTATATTTAGGAACGGAGGGAGTAGTTTCTAATTTAAATAATTGAATATGCACACCATCTTCATGCATGGCTCATTCTTCTGACAAATTATTCAGGCTAGTGGTTCAAGCTCATGGAAGAACTGAAGAAGCAACCAAACCTCGCATTAGAAAAATCAATATGTGTATGGTTTATATTAGTTCACGTGGACATAAGATACAACCAGATAATGAGCTATTGAACTCACCGACAAAATTGCCCTGAACAAATGTGAGATTACAACCAATGACATACGCCTTAATATTCTTGCCGAAGTTGTTCTTGATCTCGTCTTTATTGTGTCACCATAGCTTTCGACAACAATGGAAAACATAGGGAAATCCAGCCACTTAAGTACTTACAAGACATGTAAAAGAACTAACCTCGTTTAATTGGCACAACACTACACCACCACGTACGACGAAGATTCGCAAATGGGCAAGCATATATTGGGAAGCGCACCAGCATGATCCGGGCAAGCAGCCAGTCCATATCGTGAGACCATGCCGATGATCTTGCTCACAAAATCTCGAAAGAAGAGGTTGTTGAACAAGACGATGTTTTCCCTGACCATGCCTATTGAACAATCCACAAAGGGTCTCTGGTTCTGTACGAGTGTGTCCCTGTGCATGATCTCCTTGCACATGGAGGCATGAAATAAACCGGACACCCAATGGTGGCGTTGTTCAACCTACTTCCTGATTTCACGCCGACGATGATCTCTTTGGCCGCATTCCCGAAGCGTGCTGGACCCCGACATGGGTGGCCGCTCGACCGACACAAGCACGGTCATAGGCTCCTCCTCCATCAGCCTGTCATCGTCTACCTCGTCCATCATGGGCTCAGACTCCCCCACCTCCTCCTCCACGGGCTCGACCTTCTCCCATCGACAACATAGATTAATACAGACGAGAAAAAACATTGCCGTTGGGAATGGGCAAGGGCCCTCCGGAGTGAGACCTGCAAAGCAAAGGGAAAGGGCAACGAGAGTGCGTCAGGTCCAAATTACGCGTAAAACAATAAACTTATAGGAAAATGTAAAGACTGAAACGCCCAAGACACAAGGAAAAGACTGTAACGTCCAAGACACACCGAGGCCCCGACAAAGGCAAACCGACATAACGGCTCCAACAGAAGAGCCAGGTTGCTAGGATGCTTGGGCAATCATCTCCCCAGGCAGCCCAACTGGTTGAACGACCCTTCGCACAACCGGCTGGGCGAACATCCAGGTAGTCGGAACGACCGGGCAAGTGCGCCTCCCGACAGCACAGCCGGCTAAAAGACCCTCCACACAATCGGTTGGGCCCACCATGCGGACGTGTGAGCCCGGCTCACACAAAACAACGCCTGGCCAGACGACACAATGCACGGTGACTGGCTCGCGTGCGAGCCTGTGTGCATCATGTGCCTCGCCCCACGCGCGAGTCGACGCTGCGACCGCGATGCATGCCCCGCATGTTGCGACCAAACCAACCCGGCACGGGGGCCGTACGCGCCAGTAAGCGGCCTTTGCTGAGCCGTCGCGCGCGGGACAGCGCGACAAACCTCACTCGCTGGGGTGACGACCACCGCCCAATGAGGGTGGCCCCATGCGCGCCCCCGTGGTCCACTCGTCATGGACCGCCTGCGTCCGAGCTATCCGGGCAGATCGGACAGCTCGAAGAGGCCTTGAGTAGCCCCCGCGGCATGCTAGCCAAAGCCTGACAGTACATAGGCTCTCTGAGCCCGCGAGACGCGACCGGACCAACCCGGCGCGGGGTGTACACACCGACAGGCAGGGCCAGCTGGACCGTCGTGCATGGGACAACGCAACAGGCCCTGTTTGCGGGCGTGACGGCTATCGCCCAATGACGGTGGCCCCGAATGCGCCCCCGTGGTCCACCCATCATGGACTGCCTGGCCGAGTCACCCGGGTCCGAGCTGTCTGGGAAGATCAGACGACTCAGAGCCGCCTGTGGTCCACCCATCATGGACTGCCTGGCCGAGTCACACTCGTCCGAGCCGTCCGGGAAGATCAGACGACTCAGAGCCGCCCCGCGACAGCCACCGCCGGGGAGTAATGTCTGTGTGCATTGCTCGATGCAGAGGCGGGCTTGCTCCACCTTTTTTTAAAGGCAAAATGTGAGTCGCCTCGCTCCCTCCCCTCCCCCCTTCCCCGCACCGCCCCGCTCGGGCGACTCGGTGGGCGAACCCTAGTCGCATCGTCGGTCGTTCTCCCCCTTCCTACCCTCCTCGCCGCCGCTTGAGGCAGCCGTCGGGCAAGCCCGGGGTACTGCCAAGGATGGTGGCGGCGGGGCTTCCGGCTGCCTTGCCTCGGGGGGCTTTTGGATCTGGAGCAGTGGCTCCCTGGCGAGGCGTCGTCGGCTTTGCGACGAGCGGCGATGCGAACGATGGATCCGGGCTCCTAGCCGCGCGGGCGGCGGGATTCCGGTGGACGAGGGCAGCGGTGATGGCTTTACGTCGCCGCCGTCGCGAGATCCGCGCCCTCCTTCCCCTGTTTTCGTCTGAGCCTTCTGGTCGGGCTATGCTTCCCTGGGTCACCGACCCTCGGTCAGGAGGTGCTGCTGGTGGCGGGGATCTGCTCCGGGTGAAATCCCTAGCCGGCCATGGCCGGCCTCGCTGACGGCGACGCCCGTAGGCGCCATTCACCTCCTTGTAGGCATCGGTATGGGCTGATTCTCCCACTCCCCCCCTCCCTAGGTCTCCCAGGCAAAAGTCCAAACTTTGTTGGGCGGCGGCGGCGCCCTCGACGTCGTTTCCTTCTTGAAGACGCCGCTTTGGGAGCCTTGTGGTCAGGTGGCGCTTGTGGGTGGTGGGTGGCGACAGCAGTGTGGCCCTCCTGTCCTAGAGTGAACCCCTCCTTCGGTGTTGGATGCGTGCGGCGGCGATGTTCTGCTCAAGGCGAGCATCCGACGTCTCGTTGGGGATGCTCTGACCCTCTATGTGGCCATCTTTCGGCGGCATCCATCCCATCTTGCGACGGTGTGGCGCCTTCGATCCAAGCGAGGAGGTAGTGGCCTTCTTCGAAGATGGTGTTTCGGATGTGCCTTGCCGGGGCCCGTAGGTACATGGCGACGGCATGCCCCGCCGGTGTCGGCCCTCTCTCCTTTGAGCCAGTGTGTTATTGTTCCTGGTGCAGCTTCCTCGAAGTAGGACCTTGGCGTCTTCGGCTTCGCCCACGGTTCATATTCTTCAGTTGCCGTAGCGTGTGAGGAGTAGTTTGGTGGTGTTCATCGTCTATGTATCTTACCGTCGTGTTGTTCTTTCCTTCTTTTGCCCGAGGGCATATGCTTGTAATCCTGGCCTATTGATGGCTTTGTTAATTTAAAGCCGGGTTAGGCTTGAGCCCCGTCTCGGACTCGGCTGATGCCTTTTCTCTAAAAAAAATGTGAGATCTGAAATTGGGGACCAGACGACCAGGTGTTTAGTGATTGTCAAAAATAAACAAAGAGAAATAAATCGAGCGATGTATGGGACATTGGATGGAGATCCGGTCGACATAATTGGTAACTGGAATATAGCAATCTGGTCACCTGTACAGTAGAAGCTCACGGACACGTAGTGGATTCCAAGCAGAGAACCTCCTCCAAGTATCTAAGCACAGTCTCCCTCACGCAGCTGTGCAAACACTTCACCACGACCCCTATTTAAGCTTCCTCTCATGGCGTGGACAATCGTAGCACCCAGAACCAAGCTAGATAAAATCCTCTGCCCTGCCTTGGAGGCTCAACTCGACCATGCCGTCGCCGATCCTACCGGCCAAGGAGGTGGAGGAGGTGGTCACCGCCAACGAAGAGGTGACAGACATCATCGTCCAGAGGGTGCCGTACTGGGACCCTCCGACGGTCCGGGCGCTGGACACGAGCGAGCTGACCACCTGGTCCCTCTACCGCGCCCTCATCGGCGAGTTCACCGCCTCCCTCATCCTCCTCTACGTGAGCATCGCCACCGTCATCGGGTACAAGAACCAGTCCTCCGCCGCCGACGAGCGGTGCACCGGCGTCGGCTACCTCGGCGTCGCCTGGTCCTTCGGCGCCACCGTCTCCGTCCTCGTCTACTCCACCAGCGGCGTCTCAGGCACGCACGCGCACATACACATCTCCGCAACAACATACAGGTATGTGCAAGTTGTTGCGGCGATTAATTATCGCCTCCCGTGATGCAGGTGGGCACATAAACCCGGCAGTGACGTTCGCGCTGTTCATCGCCGGGAAGGTGACGCTGGTGCGCTCGGTGCTGTACGTGGCGGCGCAGTGCCTCGGCGCCGTCGTCGGCGTGGGCATCGTGAAGGGGATCATGAAGCACCCCTACGACGACTTCGGCGGCGGCGCCAACGCGGTGGCCGGGGGGTACTCGCTCGGCGCGGCCCTCGGCGCGGAGATCTTCGGCACCTTCGTCCTCGCCTACACCGTCTTCTCCGCCACCGACCCCAAGCGCACCGCCCGCGACGCCTTCGTCCCCGTACGTCCATCGCTCTCCTTCTCCTTCTCCTCTCAGCTAGCTCGCCGTGGTCACGGCCGGCGTCATCTGATGATCTGTCGTTAATTGCAGCTGGTGGCGGCGCTCCCGATCGGGCTGGCGGTGTTCGTGGTGCACCTGGCGACCATCCCGATCACCGGCACGGGCATCAACCCGGCGAGGAGCCTGGGCGCCGCCGTCCTGTACAACCAGCACAAAACCTGGAAGCAACACGTACGTGAGATCCATGCACCATGTATTAAATTCGTATACAAGATTCCTGTAGCCATTGCTTTTGTTCGGATGAGATTGAAGTGCTCCGCTGATCTGCTGCAGTGGATCTTCTGGGTCGGGCCCTTCACCGGCGCGGCCTTGGCGGCGTTCTACCACAAGATCGTGCTGCGCGACGAGGCCGTGGTGAAGGAGTCGCTAGAAAAGCTGGGCTCGTTCAAGAGGAGCGGCTCGACCGCTTGAAGGTCGAGGAGAGGAGACCATGCTCCACGCATGCATACACAGTACAGTAGTACTCCCTCCGTTCCTAAATATAAGTCTTTTTAGAGATTTCACTATGGACTACGTACGGAGCAAAATGAGTGAATCTACACTCTAAAATATGTCTATATACATCCGTATGTAGTTTGTAGTGGAATCTCTAAAAGGACTTATATTTAGGAACGGAGGGAGTATTTTTCATCGGTGTAATGAGGATCGAAAATGTTGTTGGTTGGTTTTTACTGCTTCTCTCGGCTCTGTAATGTACGGAATCTTGCTCTAGTGTCGTTGGTCAATTAAGCGTGTCTTGACGTGCGCTGTTCGTCATGATGCCTATCAACTGGTCCATTCGGAACGAGCGAAATGCTCAGATTTTCCGGAAGAAATCAATGCCACCTCCAATCATCGTTGCAAACATCAAGAGTGATGCTGATCTTTGGAAAATCACGGGAGCTAAACATTTGAGTGATATCTTACCGGGGGAGTAGTCCCTGTTCATAATATCTGGTTATTTTTTCGCTTCAAAACATTGTCGTGCTATCCTTGATTAATAGACGAGCCAAAAAACTTGTCTTCATTTCACAAATAAATAAATAAATAAATAACACAAGATTCGTGCGAACTTTTATGGGGTGTATACTGTCCTGAAGCAAAAATCATAACACGATATATACCAAAGCAAAAATATTTTACCCGTTAGACTTTGAAGGTTGATGATCCACCATCTGGACGTTGAAAGCCTCTCTACCCTTGCATCCACCCTTCATTTTGTTTTAAACTTGGGCAATCTTAGCGACCATATATATCTATATGCGCTCTGGTGTCACAGCCAATGCTTAAATTCGAAGACAAACATGCAGACGATTTTTTGCTAATGATCCGGAACACAATAAATATGCAACCAATTCCATTAATATTGAGAGTGTTTTCCCAACAAGAATTTTCATCGACAGTGGTCTCCCACATGTCGTCCGTGCACGCACAACCCGGGAAGCTGCTGCTCCATTCTGCACCCACCAGATCTGCCACTTATGTCGCCATGTACGGCTCTTCTCAATTACTCGTACGTTACGTATTCCGTTCATATTTTCGTAAGTATACTCTATCTCATGGGAGAGTAGACATAAACCTTGGATACACTGGTTCATCGTTGATTTCACTAGTACTCCCTCCGTTTCTTTTTAGTTTGCATATAAGATTTGGTCAAAGTCAAACTTAGTAAAGTTTGACCGATTTTATAAAAAAAAATATCAACATCTATAATACGAAAGTGATATAGTATGAAAATTAATTTCATGATGCATCAACAATGTTCAATCTTTTTATCTCACATATAAATATTTCCCTGGATTTTTTTTAATAAATGTCGACTCAAAATGTGTGGTCATAGATCCGGTGATTTCTCTTATGATTAATGGACCACGAGAGATGGATAGATCATCATGACTGTATATAAAATTGTCAGATCTGATATGATATACAGATCTTCATAATTGTATGTAGCTAAATTATTGTCGACGGATTTATACGTTGAAGGTCGATAGATCGCCGGTAGCTCTCGGTAGGCTACAAAAGAAGAAAAGATAAGTCAGAAATACACGGAAGTTCACATGGACGAATTCAATGTGCCGGAGAATATTCGCCATGGTGTGGTTCGTCGAGTTTGTGTCAAATGTTGACCGGGGGGGGGGGGGACAGGAATCGACGTCGAGCGGCTGATTTTGCGGTGTTAATAGGAGTGCCCATAGTTATACCCTCAAGAGTAGGCAAGTTCGGCAAATCTTGCTAACAAAACTTGGTGTCTCATCATGTTGTGATTGCTTTTTTTTCAGTAGATCGATCAAGTGCCTCAAATTACTCCAATCTTCGTAGTTGCACCTACGTGTGTCACAATCGACAAATCTTCTTCATTGCTGCCTCTAAATAAATCACAAATGGTCATTGATTCGACAGGCCCTCATGATACCAACTTATAGAAGATTGGGCACTCGCCATAACAACTTTACATTATTCAAGAGTTGAGATCTTATATATACTACAAACAATTAATCTTCACGTTGACATATATATATACTACAAACAGCAACGCAACATGCTCACAATCTCAAGCTTAGTGGCATATACTCATCTAATATCACATACACATCAACTTAATTGTGATCCGACCATTTCGTAGCGGGGCGCTACCACTTTTTCGTGGTGGATAAAGATCACCTCCACAAAAATGTTTTGGCCACCTCATTATTGTTATTACTGCTTAGTGGGTTGTGATGGTCGTGTCGATCCCACTAGGAATCAAATTACATGATTGATGTTATGTATGTCTTATTAAGACAACTTATTGTGTACGGGTCGGGTTACGTTTCGACTTGTTGTTGTAGTGTATGCGGCTAGGATGTGGTTGCTGCATGGTTCAAACATGTTGTATCCTTGGCTTCCAATATAATGTGAGGGGAACCACACTTGTAATCCATGATGACTAGGTAGCTACTAGCACACCGATCGACACCAGGGGGATTGCGCCCGTGCGGCCAATGTTGTGATATCAGGGGGAGGAGCGCTTGTAGTCATGTCCCAAGGAATTAGCAAGTTAGCCAAACCTCGTTAATATATTTCGGTCGTCATCATGTTGTGATTGCTTGTTCCTCAATAGATCGACCACATGGCTCAAATTACTCTAACACTACATAGGTCTAACTAATAGACCTTTGAAGTGGCACCTACCTAAGTGTGTCACAATCGACGAAACTTCACACCTCTGGTGCGTCTAAATCAATCACAAATGGTCATTGATCCAGTGGACCCTTATGATACCAACTTATAGAAGATCGAACAACTCACCATATGAACTTAATTCCAATTCAAACATTTCCTGGCGGGACGCTACCACTTATGCATGGTCGAATAAAGATCACCTCCACATAATGTCGCTTCATTATTGTTATTCTTCTCCAAAATAGTCATACTGGTTAGTGGGTTGGGATGGTCGTGTCTAACCCAATAGGGATCAGATATCACATGTTTGACGTTATGTATGTCTCATTAAGAGGTATTGTTCGTTTGGTGGATAACACTTTCCTAGATATGGTGTTCGTCGATTTTGAAGCTTCGCGACTTCATTCTTCAGAAGACGCTGCGTAAATGTGTGTGTGTGCCCCAATGTTCTTCTCGCTATTTGTAAACCAAACCATACCATCATTTTATGTGGCACCGAGCTACACTACTTCCAACTGTTGTAAACAGCACAATACTACCTATCTATGATGATATGTACATATGTGATATAGTTAAGTACAAATAAGAATCTACTGGTTATGATATGTTTATGTATAATTATAAAGATCCATCGCTATATAGGTCCACTAGATTAATAGCTATATTTGCTCCAACTTCAAAATTTTCCGGTATATCTATATTGTTGTGATTTTAGTTCTCCAACCACATCAGTGTCATCATTCCTGATCTTGTGACATCCAATGCTTCGCCGACCATCTTGTGAATCAAATAAATTCCTTAGAAACTTATTATAGACTACCGCTTCTATTGTGCTCAAGTGATAACTAGTGGATCTGGACCCGGTCAGATTGTAGAACAAATAATTTTAGAACCGATTGCGTGCATTGCTGTGACTTGTGACCATCCAATGCTATGGCAAATATGTTGACTCTGAACTACTGGTCTCCAATGTAACATGGATGCAGTTATGACATATTATTATTGACATAGATATTTTACCTAACTACCTGAGATATGTCTAACACAAACCGAAGGATTTTTGGGTAACTGTGATTATGCAGCTAGTAATGGTCACAAGAACAATAAACCACTCTTTTCTCAATCCCAAAAAGAGAAAGAAAGAACAATACACCAGGCAACAAAGCACTTATTAGAATTGACATGTAGTGATGAAGCTTCGCCTATTTTAATCCCACAAACAAGTTTGAAAAATAAATAGGAATTCCATTATTTTTCTTTTATTTATTGTCCTTCATATAGAGATAATAATGGGACGAAATTGACCCGCTATCCAAAGCGACACGTACGCATGACACGCTTCTGCTCTACCCAATAACCAACCAGTGAATGGATGGTTAGGGCATCTCCAACGGCAACCCACAAATTTCCTCTTGCATCCGTATCCACGGACATCTGTCCGCGAACAAGGGGGGGGGGGCAGTCCGCGGATATGGTTGCATGAGGACGACATCCAATCGTAGCCGCATACATTTTATAAACGCCGGATTTCATTGAAACTAGGATAATTTGTACACAAAAACTGACGATATTTCGTCCGGTGAACTAAAAACCTAAAATAAAACCCTAAACTATCATATACTTGACGGTGACCTCGTAGGCCATGCCGGGTTGGCCGGCGACTGATAACCCACAAGTATAGGGGATAGTTGTAGCCTCTTTAGATAAGTAAGAGTGTCGAACCCAACGAGGAGCTAAAGGTAGAACAAATATTCTCTCAAGTCCTATCGGCCACTGATATGACTCTACGCACGCTTGACGTTCGCTTTACCTAGAACAAGTATGAAACTAGAAGTACTTTGTAGGTGTGATAGGATAGGCTTGCAAGAAAGTAAAGAACACGTAAATATAAACTAGGGGCTGTTTAGATAAAGACACAACTAAAGTAAATATAACGAGTGTGGAAAAGTGGTGGTAAGAGTTGTGAAATTATCCCTAGGCAATTGACTACGTTACTAGACCGATAATCACTATTGCAATTCTATTTGAGGGAGAGGCATAAGCTAACATACTTTCTCTACTTGGATCATATGCACTTATTGAAAGTGCTAAGTGGCACTTATGCTTTATTTTGGTGTGATGACAATGTGGTTAGTTGAACTAATATCGGTTGCTAAAGTTTATCTCAGGTTATTGGTTCTAAGTGCCCGCGATGGAGATGTGCGACCCCCCCATTTCAAAAAGGACAAAGGCGTTGTCTTTCGACGCTCAAGGTTTGGTTTTGGTTTACTTGAGTCGAGGAAAGACCGCACTATCAAGAGGGGTCTGTGGATAAATGTCGTGGGAATGCCATTGCCGAGCCTCACTCTCTTACCCTTCCCACTCCGAGCACCTAATAAGAGCCTAGTGTGTATGTCGTGGTACTCAGAAGTTGCAACAGAAGTTATTGGGTACACTGCGCGACGGGTTCTGCTGACCCCGCGGCGCACGGGTATCGCAGAACTCTCTGGGTACCCCCTGCACACAGGTCTTTTGACCCCGCGGCGCACGGGTGGCGTGATTGTTCTGAGTACCCGTGCGCACGGGCTAACTTAGCCTGCGGCAAGACGGGGTCCAACGGCGTAAATCCCCACCAGCCCCTCGCACACTATATAAAGGCCCTTCTTCCACCTCCAACCCTTAACCCTAATGTCTTGTTGAGCTCCACCATTGCTACACCCCTTTTTGCTCAATACTCTCAATCCCTCCACCCAAACTTGTTGAAACTTTGGGGATTGGGAGAGCAAGACCCGATCTACATCTTGACCAAACCAAATCGTGTTCCCCGCAACATTTCTTCCCTATTGACTTGTTACTCTTGGAGCTTGGGCTCCTAGGCGGCTAGAGGTTCCTCCGGAAGCTTCCTTGCTTGTGGTGTGCTCCGGAGAAGTTTGTAAAGGTGTGGTGGTTGCCTTCAAGACCAACCCCGAGTGATTCGAGGCTCATCCGCTGGGGTGACTCAAGGAGAATACGGTGAGCCTTTGGTGGCGCTCCGCAAGCTTTGGCTCCGCACCGCTCCAAACGGAGATTAGCTCTTCCCAAGGAAGAGTGAACTTGAGTTAAAATCTGCGCCCTCGCCTCACTTGTGGTTAATCCTTTCCCGCACCTTTCCTTGTTGTTGTATGCTTGTTGGCTTGCTAAGTAGTTTGTTGCCTAGCATATTTATCTTGGAGCTTACTTGTCATATAGGTTGCATTCACCTAGTTGCATATCTAGTGAACTCTTTTATCCGCTAAGCCTTAAAATCTACAAGAAAGATTAAAATTTGTAGTCTCCTATTCACCCCCCCCCTCTAGTCGACCGTATCGATCCTTTCAATTGGTATCAGAGCCTCGTGCTCTAATATAAGGTTTTACAGCCTTAGAGGATATGGTCGATCTAGGGAATGAGGGAGGTGGCTTACCCGTTGCGGAGGATGGTCAAAACCAACCCCCCACCGCGACCGAGCCACTTGGTGCTCCTGTCGTTGCCCCCGCCACTCCTCCTAACCCGAATGTCCCCTTGACCGCGGCCGGTCTTCTTTCAATGTTTGCGGACCTCAAAGTCTCTATGATGAAAGAGGTTCGGGCCTCAGTCAAGGAGGAAATTGATGCCCGCTTAAAGCCATCAACGTCCGCATCAAACTCGTTTAATCCAAATGAAGTTCATGATGCGATGACTCGAGGGAACCTCTTGCTTCTCCGGCTCGTACTCAAGTTCCCAAGTACAATGCCGTGGAACCCTTTACTCTCCTCAACCCTTGCAAAGATCCCCAAGATTAATCCTGTTGGGCCTCCGCCCTTTGAAAGCTAATGCCTTTGCTAAGTGGAAGCTAGATATGGAGTCTCACATGCAAAGGCTTCAACTCAATTGTGGTGGATTGTGGTCAATGGATTCAACCCCAAGGACCCAATGAATCTCACTCCAAGAGAAGCAGTTGACGATCAACTCAATGCTACCAAGACACAACATGCTTCGCAACGCCTGTGGATCAAGACTATAGTGATTCCATTGCTCGCTCAAAACCGCAAAGGAAATTTGGATTGCCTTGAGGAGGCTCTTGAAGGAGATGAAGCAACCAAGATCTCGGTTGGCCTTGCTCAAACAAGAAGTCAATCTCTTTGTGAGGAATGAGGGTGAGTCCGCAGAAGAGGTTTACCAAGGTTGAAGTCTCTTGTGCTCAACTTGAGAACCTTTGGGTGCACTTGGGCAAATGATGACTTCATCAAGGACAAGTTCATAGATGCTATGGTTCTCACGGAACATACCATGGTCATGATGGTTCATCAATGTCCGGACTATCACAAGCTGACTTCGGCTCAAGTTGTTTCCACCTTCTCTACCCATGTTCTTTTGGAAACCAAGTCCAAGAAAACATTCGCAATAGCTCAAGCAACCAAGAACTCCAATCTTGCCTTGAAGGCCAAGAAAGTTGTGAGCCAACCCTCGAGGGAGGAAGAAGTGAGTGAAGAGATTGGTGAGGAGGATAATGACACCTCGTGTCCGGCAAATGATTTTGCGGAAGACTTGGCTCTCTTAGTCAAAAAGTACTCCGGGACCATGGCAAACAAAGGAAGAAATCTTCAAGGAAGATCTTTTGGACGAAGGAAATGCTACAATTGCGATAGCCCAAGACACTTTGTTCATGATTGTCCCTATGAGAGACGTGAAAACAAGTCCGAGAAGCTTGTGCTTAAGAAGAAGAAGTTCACCAAGTTTGCAAAGAGGAAGGATGACAAGGCTCTTGTTCATGAAGAATACATGTCTGGAGATGAAGATGACGGTGATGATGATCAAGTGGGCATGGCCGCCTTTGCCATGCATGCCACTACCTCCTCCACCACCGGCCTCTTCGACTCTCCAAACGAGGACAAGCCATTCACTCATCGGTGCCTCATGGCCAAAGAGGTAAAAACAAAGTCCGAACCCAAGAAACCCGACAACTACACTCCCAATGTATCATGTGAGATAGTGGAGGATGAGTGTGAGGAGGGTGTGGATAATGATGAGGAATCCTTAATGGCTTTCATGAAAACTCTTCATGGTGAAGCTCGTGCTCGTTTTGGCGTTCTCCTTAAGTCACTTGCCGAACGTGATGACTTTATTGAGAATGTTGAGAACCTCCTTATAGAGGAAAAAGAGAGAGTGGATCTCCTCGAGCACGAACTTAATGAAGAGAGTGTCATGAGAGCATCACTTGAGGAAGCCTTATCTGCTCATCAAATTGACTTTGTTAAAACCAACGATGCTTTGCAACTTGCTCTTGAGAATAAAGATGCTATTAACGTTAGAGTTGAAAAGCTTCTAGTTGACCATACAAAACTTGTTGAGGAGCATGAGTTCCTTGTGATTAGTTCCAAGGTTGTCAAAGGTGACCTCATTGCCCTCACCGAGTCCTATGCCCAACTAAAAGCTACAACCATTAAGGCTCTCACTTGCGCACCTCATATTGAGTTAAATGATGATGCTTGTATTGCTAACTTTGCTCATGATTGCACTTTCCTTCAAGAGGAAAATAAGAAGTTGAAAGCTCAAATTGAGAAAGGGCTTGTGTCATGCATCCAAGGGGAGAAAAATGTAAACAACCTCTTGAGCAACCAAAAGGAGTGTGTTGCCAATGAGGGAGTTGGGTTTAATCCCGCATCCAAGAGTGGTAAGAAAAAGAAGAAGAAGACCAACAAGAAAATCGATCCGACTCCTTCCCTTCCCCAAAAGGTAGTGTTTGTGCATGAAGGGCACAATGAGAAGGAGAAGGAATTAAAGGGTGTTGGGAATGGAAAGGTCATTAGGGACAAGGCCATTCCCAAGAATTTTGCCAGCAAGAACAATCCATCATACATTCTCATGAGAGGAGATGATGGCCATACCTTTGCAAAATTTGTTGGAACTAACTATGATGATTATGCTTGGACTATTTGGGTTCCCAAGATCCTTGTTGCTAACTCACCAGGACCCATTGCAAAATGGGTACCTATAACCAAAGCTTGATTATTGTAGGACTATGTCTCCGGTGGAACTCAATGGGTGATCGACAGTGGATGCACAAATCATATGACCGGAGAAAGGGAGATGCTCGTGGAGTTCGTTGATTCACTCAAGGCCTCTTCGAACATCTCCTTCGGTGACAATAGCAAGGGCAAGGTATTAGGTTTGGGCAAGGTGGTAATCTCTAATGATTCATCTCTTTCAAATGTCATGCTTGTCCAATCCCTTCACTACAATTTACTTTCAACTATTCAATTGGCTCGTGCCGGATATGATTCACATTTTGGTGAATTCCATGTGACCGTCTTTAAGAGAAGCAATCTCAAAGTGGTCTTCGTTGGGCATGTTGAAGACAACCTTTACGTGGTTGATTTCTCGAAAGAGAAAACTCATCTTGCAACATGCCTAATGGCCAAGGCCGACGTGGGGTGGCTATGGCATCGTAGACTAGCCCACGGGCATGAGAAATTTACAAGCTCTCTTAAAGGGGGAGCACATTCTTGGACTAACCAATGTGTCTTTTGCCAAAGATCGTCCTTGTAGTGCTTGCATTGCCGGAAAGCTTCATGAAAAAGCTCACAAGGTGAAGACTATCATCACCACCTTGAGGCCCCTCGAGCTTATCCATTTGGATCTTTTTGGGCCTCCCACATATGATAGTTTGGGAGGAAGGAGATATTGCCTTGTCATTGTTGATGACTTCACAAGATATACTTGGGTGTTCTTTCTCAAGACTAAAGATGAAACTCAAGAAACCTTCATCAACTTTGCCAAAGAAGCTCAACATCAACATAACTGTGAGATCAAGGCAATCCGGAGTGACAATGGCACCGAGTTCAAAAACTATACAATGGATGATTTCTTGAGTGAAGAGGGGATAAAGCACCAATATGCCTCACCATATACTCCCCAACAAAATGGGGTTATGGAGAGGAAGAATCGACTCTTATTGAGATGGCTAGGACCATGCTTGATGAGTACAAATCACCATACAAGCTTTGGGCGAAGCCATCAACACCGTGCTATGCTTCAAACCGGCTTTATCTTCGCAAGCTCAAGAACAAGACCCTTATGAGCTCCTAATCGAGAAAGCCCAACGCCAAATACTTTCGGTATTCGGTGTAAGTGTTTCATTTAAAACAAAAAATCCCGGTTAGCTAAATTTGAGTCTAGAACTTATGAGGGCACATTTGTTGGATATGCATCAAACTCTCATGCTTACCGAGTTCTCAATAAATCCACCGGATGCATTGAGGAAACGGTAAATGTGGAGTTTGATGAAGATAACGGCTCCCGCATGGAGCAAATTGTTCCTAGTGTTGTAGGTGATGAGGCTCCTTCACAAGCTATAAGGACAATGGGGATAGGCCACATTCTCCCACAAGAAACACCCCATGTACAAGTAGAAGAAGAAGGAGTAAGAGCCCCTCTTGAGGATTCTCCACAAGGGAAGTCATCACCAACGCCACTTGTCCAAGATGCTTCGGGAAATAATGAACATATCCAAGAACAAGATCAAGACCATCATATTCCTGAGCAAGATCAAGAGCAAACTCGTCCGAATAATGAAGAACCAATCGTTGAGGCTCAAGATCAACCTCAAAGTCATGATCATGATCAAGATCAACCCCAACCACATGTGTCTTCATCGACATCACTTCCTACAGAGCAAGAACCTGTGGTTGCAAATATAAGAGTGTCCCCAAGGTTAAAGCAATCTCAAGGGCAAGCCTCCTCATCAAGTCCAAAACCAAGTGAAGAAGAGCTTGACCGCAAAGAGCAAAAAGTGGCCGCCAAGCTGAAACATCTTCAACACCTCACCGAGAACATCTACGGAAGCATCAAAAGGGGTAACTACTCGTGAGACGTTTGGCAAACTTTTGTGAACATCACTCGTTTGTCTCTTGTGTTGAACCCTTAAGGTGGAAGATGCACTTGACGATCCGGATTGGATAGATGCCATGCATGAAGAACTCAACAACTTCACACGCAACAAAGTATGGACCCTTGTAGAAAGACCCAAGGAATTTCATAATGTCATTGGAACAAAGTGGATTTTCAAGAACAAACAAGATGAATATGGACAAGTAATAAGGAACAAGGCAAGGTTAGTGGCACAAGGTTTCACCCAAGTTGAAGGTTTGGACTTTGGTGAAACTTTTGCCCCGTTGCCAAATCTCGAATCCATTCAGATCTTACTTGCTTATGCCTCTCATCATGATTTCAAATTATATCAAATGGATGTTAAGAGCCCTTTTCTTAATGGTCCTCTTAAGGAGTTAGTGTATGTCAAGCAACCTCCCGGTTTTGAAGACCCCGATCATCCCTCTCACGTTTATGAACTCCATAAGGCACTCTATGGACTCAAACAAGCACCTCGTGCTTGGTATGATCACCTTACGGCGTTCCTAAGCGAGAAAGGGTTCTAGATTGGGGTAATAGATTCCACTCTCTTTACAAAGAGGGTAAAAGGAGAGTTGTTTGTCTGCCAAATATATGTTGATGATATTATCTTTGGGTCAACTAACCAAGCTATTAACGTTGAGTTTGAGAATCTTATGACTAAGGAATTTGCGATGAGCATGATGGGAGAGTTGAAGTTCTTTCTCGGTTTTCGAGTGAAGCAATTAAGAGGCGGAACCTTCATCAATCAATCTCGTTATATCCAAGACATGCTCAAGAGATTCAAAATGCAAGATATCCATCCAAAGAAGACACCCATGGCCACAAATGGTCAAATTCATCTTGATCCAAATGGTAAAGAAGTGGATCAAAAGGTATATCGCTCTATGATTGGTTCCCTGCTTTACCTTTGTGCATCTAGGCCAGATATTATGTTGAGTGTGTGTATGTGTGCAAGATTTCAATCTGCTCCTAAGGAGAGCCACTATTCGGCAGTGAAAAGGATCCTTCGATATTTGGTTCATACCCCAAACTTAGGCCTTTGGTATCCCAAGGGATCTTCATTTGAGTTAATGGGTTACTCGGATTCGGATTGGGTCGGAGACAAGGTTGATCGCAAGTCCACCTCTGGTTCATGTCAATTTTTAGTAAGGTCGTTGGTAAGTTGGTCTTCAAAGAAGCAAAATTGTATATCTCTCTCCACAGCCGAAGCCGAGTATATTGCTGCCGGGAGTTGTTGTGCCCAATTATTATGGATGAGGCAAACTTTGATGGATTATGGTGTCAAATGTGACAAAGTGCCTCTTTGGTGTGACAATGAGAGTGCCATCAAGATAGCCGAGAATCCGGTTCAACATAGCAAGACCAAGCATATTGAGATTCGTCATCATTTCATTAGAGAACATGTGGCCAAGGGAAACATTGAGTTACTCCATGTCAACACCGAGAATCAACTTGCAGACATTTTCACCAAGCCCCTTGATGAAGCAAGATTCCGGGAGTTAAGGCATGAGCTAAATATCGTGGATATTAGTAACTTCAGATGAAACTCTTGCTCATACACACATACTCATGTACTATCTTGCTTAGATGTAGGCACATGTCTAGGGGGAGCTAGCTCAACCCATGAGCTATCTTATCCTGGAAGTGCATAAATCAAACTCAATCTTTCACATTAGCCACTTTAGGTGGTACTTGTGCTTCAAAGATGAGTATTGGTCTTGGGCCCAAGGTTCATATCTTCGCGGTGCCATACCAAGTAAACTCAAACATGGTGGCCTTGGCCACCGCCCTTGCTTGAGGGTTGTGTCCGTGTTTGTTTCGCCTGTGTGGTGTGTTGTTTCTTTTCTTTTTTGTGTGTTTTGTTCTTCTTACTTCTCTTTTGGTACAAGTGCTCCACATATTCCCTTTCCATAGTGATAGGTCTTTCCTCGCGGCGTATTCAGAAATATCGACCGAGTGCTTTGTGAAGTAGGGGTAAGAGTTTACACTCAGCCCTGTATTTAAAACAAATCCACTCATGTCAAAGTTCCTGAGTACCCCGTGCGCACGGGCCTGTACCGTGCACACGGGGCCTCCGTGCCCACGGGCTCTGTACCGTGCGCACGGGACCCCCGTGCGCATGGAGATCTCTTAGCCCTGCGCGCACGGGTCTGCTGGTTTCTGGTCCTGAAGGTGGGGCGTGGGGAGGCTCGGGCTCTTTTCCACCCATTCGCCTCCACTCCCTGAAAGCCTCCAGCGCCCGCCGCTGTCAAGGCCCCTCGCGGAGCTCCTCCGGCTTTGTCGGGTTCTTCCTCGGTGGATCTGCATCCAGATGGGGTACCTCTCGGCTGGTCCTGCCTCCTTGGTCTTTTTTCCTTGTGTTTCTTTCTTTTCTCTAGCTTTAGGTTTTCTTTGCTCCCTAGATTCGTTTGGCCTCAAATGTTGGTAGATAGAAGTCTAGTGCTTAGATCCTATGGTCCCTCCGCTTCACCCACTCCCGGAGTTCATTACGTAGTGGCTGCTGCTGGGAGACCCCTGTCCACGGAGTGTTTGACCCCAGGCAAGACGGGGCCCCGTGTCCACGGTCCTGCATCAGGCAAGATGGGACCCCGTGCCCACGGGTCTAAACCAGGTGCACGGGCTATCCAGAACTTTTGCCTAGATTTTTGTCTATCCCTTGCCATTCATCTTGCACTTGTACTCATTTGTGGTTCGTGCTTTGTGTTGTTGGGTGTTTGCGTGTGTTTTCAGACTCACCGACAAGAGGTCTCGAGCTTCACGCAAGCTTGAGAAAAAGAGGATCGAGGACTTCACCATTGCTCGCCGTCACCGTCTCAAGGCATGGGTCGTGGTCCGGTCCGTCAGGCCGCTGAGGAGTCTGGACTAGGGGTGTCCGGACAACCGGACTATCAATATCCGCCGGACTCCTGGATCACGAAGATAGAAGATTGAAGACTCGGCTCGTGTCCGGAAGGTACTTTCTTGGCGTGGAAGGCAAGCTTGGCAATGCGGATATGTAGATCTCCTACCATTGTAACCGACTGTAACCCTAGCCTCTCCGGTGTCTATATAAACCGGAGGGCTTTAGTCCGTGAGGACACAACATTACATCTCAACAATCATACCATAGGCTAGCTTTTAGGGTTTAGCCTCCTTGATCTCGTGGTAGATCCACTCTTGTACTACCCATATCATCAATATTAATCAAGCAGACGAGGGTATTACCTCCATCGAGAGGGCCCGAACTCAGGTAAAAACATTGTGTCCTCGTCTCTTGTTACCATCCGCTTAGACGCACAGTTCGGGACCCCTACCCGAGATCCGCCGGTTTTGACACCGACATTGGTGCTTTCATTGAGAGTTCCTCCGGTCGCCACCGATAGGTCCGATGGCATCTTCAACCATCAACGCTGTCTGTGGTGAGACTTTTCTCCCGGACAGATCTTCGATTCGGGCGGTTTTGCATGCGGGCCAATCCTCTTGGCCATCCGGAGCAGATCGAAGCTACGCCCGCCGTCAGTCGATTCGAGCTTAAACTTCACGGCCGATGACCGCGGAGACTTGATCTTCCACGGACTCGAGCCACGACCAAGCGAGCCGCACTGTGACGATAGGCATGATCTAGCTCGCCACGGACAAGGTTCGTGGTCAGATTTCGATCGCGCCCGCCATTAGCCCGGAGCCGACTGCCCATGTCAAGGGCCGGTGGATAGACGTCGCCCTGGGGGCTTCAACATCCACGGCGATGGAGCCGAATACCAATCTTGTCCTCTCCGAAACTCGTGATCCCGAGGCGCCGGACTCCTTGCCGGACTCCGAGCCTCCCGCACCCCTACCAATTAAACCGGATTGGGCGCCGGTTATGGAATTCACCGCTGCGGACATCTTCCAGCACTCGCCTTTTGGCGATATACTGAATTCTCTGAAGCATCTCTTGCTATCAGGAGGATCCTGGCCGGACTATGGCCAGGATGGTTGGAGTTCGGACGACGAAGAAATTCAGAGCCCACCCACCATCCACTTTGTAGCCACTGTCGAGGATCTAACCGACATGCTAGACTACGACTCCGGCGATATCGACGCTTATGGACGACGATGCCGAGATTTATCAGACCCAGCACCATGTGGCATCGAAGGCCACCTCGCCATATGACGCCTATATGGTGGACACCCCAAAAGAAGGATGGCGAAAAAGCAGTGGAGGAAGATTCTTTAAAGAAGCAGCCCAGACGCCGGCGTCAGCGGCGCCGCTCTAAAAACCCCCACAACAAGAATATAGATTCTGGCACAGAAATAACAATACCCCTGAGAGTGCCGAACACAAACCCTCCAAAGAAGACCCAACAGCAGAGGATGTGTAGCAAGCCCTCCCGAAGGGCGGCGAAGAAAAGGTCGAGGATCATAACTATATACCTCCCTCCAAAGACTAAACAAGATCAATGACGCATTTAACTCGAGGAGCCCGTCAACAAGAGCTTTTCAAGCGCAGCTCATCGCTACAGCAAGAAGCCTGAAGAAGGAAAACGGAAGCTCAACACAGCGGAAGACGCGCTCCGAATAAGATGGAGCAAAGTCCTCAAAACCGCAGATACACACGGCAACGGCCACCAATCGAGGAGCTACCCGAAGCGCAAGCTACTCCCAGAATTCGACGAGGAGGCCATAAAGCCCCCACCGTCCAATGGCCCTGCCAGGTCCATCTACGGACCCAAAAAGAAAGCCCCAAGAAGCAAAGAAACACGTCAAGTGTCCGACGATAGCGGCACATGCAAGTACAGGGGCGCCGCACACCCACTATGCTTCACCGACGAGGTGCTGGATCATGAATTCCCAGCAGGGTTTAAACCCATAAACATAGAAGCCTACGATGGAACAACAGACCCTGGAGTCTGGATAGAAGACTATATATTACATATGCATATGGCCAGAGGAGACGATCTCCACGCCATAAAATATCTACCCCTCAAGCTCAAAGGGACAGCCCGTCATTGGCTCAAAAGCCTCCCTGAAAATACTGTTGGAAGTTGGGAAGAGCTCGAGGAAGCGTTTAGAGCAAATTTTCAAGGGACTTATGTCCGGCCTCCGGATGCAGATGACCTAAGTCACATAACTCAACAGCCCGGAGAGTCGCCATGAAATTCGGAACATGTTCCTTACTAAAAGAACCAAATAGTCGATCGTCCGGACGCCAAGCCTTAGCAGCTTTTAAGCACAATGTCCGAGACGAATGGCTCGCCAGACACCTCGGTCAAGAGAAACCGAGGACAATGACCGCATTAACAAGCCTCATGACCCGCTTCAGGCAGAGAGGATAGCTGGCTGGCAAGAAGCAACACCAACACCCAAGTACATCCGAGAAAAGAGATGGAATGGAAAATCACGGCAGAAAAGAGCAAAGCGCCGAATAAAGAGAAAAGCCCAAAGAGCACGGCAGTCAACGCCGGATTTAAAAGCTCACGGCCAACTAATAAAGCTCAACCACTCAAGGACGACAATGACGAACCTGTCTAACCTACACAAAATTCGGGTCGACATGTCAAATCCACAAGACCCGGAAGGCCCGCAAATCACACCCACAGGATTGTTGGGTTTTCAAACAGTCCGCCGACTAAACGCCGAACACAAGGCTCGACGATCAAGCAAAGAAGATAAACCCGCAAGGTGGCACCGGAAAACAAAAGACTTTCCCACAAGAAGTCAAAGCAAGAACTCACTTCACGTGAGAACACGGAAGAACAAAGGCGGCACTTTCTAAAAGAGCTTCAGACGGTCCAACCCAAAGAGACCGCAGAGATCGGATATCAAACCAATCACTTTCGACCACCGACTACCTGGCTGCTCAAACGCGGACGGACTCCCGATATTGAATCCGATAATAGACGGACTACAATTCACAAACGCCCCGATGGACGGAGGCGATGACTTAAACCTCGCTATATTCAAACACAATCCGTCGGATGGGGATAGACCCTACTAAAATTCGACACAGCCGCACTTCCTTCAAAGGAGTAACGCTCGCCCTTACGCCAAGTGCATGTGCTCGATATTACTAGAGGTCATGTTCGACCGCCGAGCAACCTCGACGCGAGAAGCTAATTTTCCATATCGCCCCATTTAAAAGTGAATATCAAGCATCGTTGGGACGTAAAGCTTTTATCCGCTTCAATGCCATACCACATTACGCTGTCTCTTACACTCAAAATGCCCGCCCCATGGCACCATTTCAGCAAAGGGTCATTTAAAGACCCCGGACTCGGATAGACGAATCCGACTCAACAGTTAGGGCTCCCTAGCCGCATACCCTTCTCACGAGGGGCTGCGCGCACAACCAACCATTGTTTCATATAAACCTTGATTTAATTACTTATATTCATTCTTTTGTACATTTTTTGCACAAGCTGTTTCTACAACTAAACGTTCCTCTTTTTCTACAGATGAACAACGTGCTTACCCGTCCAGGATAATGGCGCAATGGAGACACAGGCGCAGACGTGCAGTAGGGACCCGTTGCAAGGATTCTTTTCAGATTAAGACCCTGTGTAGACCTTTTTTATCACTGTCTCTTGTTGTTACTCTCCTTGGCTTCCTTCTATAGCCAAACGGAGCTCGCGCCTTGG
This sequence comes from Aegilops speltoides, assembly GCA_021437245.1. Classification (NCBI taxonomy): domain Eukaryota; kingdom Viridiplantae; phylum Streptophyta; class Magnoliopsida; order Poales; family Poaceae; genus Aegilops; species Aegilops speltoides. The sequence goes on from CM038147.1 coordinate 138,420,002, forward strand.
CATCGGGCGCGTCGAAGACCATGCCCATACCGGACACTAGGGGCTTAGGCATAATTCGCCCATTATTATAAAGCCCGAACACCTTCGGAGTGTTCGCGCCTCGAAGTTAGGCATTATATGCATCAGCTCCGAATCATGTCTTTGGTCAAATGTTGGGTTTGCCCGCCCCGTGTTTTGCTGCTTTACGCTCAGATCATCGGCTAACGCGGCACCAGGAGAACTATCGCGATTGTGCCCCAGTTGGCCGGGCGAGCACCTCAAGAGAGAAAGCCAAAACCGATCGTCATGATACAAATGAGAGTCCGTCACCACTTGATCGACCATTGGAATGTTTAGAATTTCGCTGACGAAGGACCGCTTCCGGTCAGCACATACGCACCCGAATCCGGAGCTGTGCGGTGTCATCAGGGCTATATCGTAGCCCCACCCTCGAGCTCCATTAGCTAAGTGAAAGAAATAAAGCATCATAGTCCGATTGCCTCGTTCGCTACGCTACCACCTCCTTATAACAGACCGAGACGTCGGATTAAGTGTGAAAAGTGCTATTTTGCAAACACCCCAAAGACCTTGTGCAAGGGGTGAAGTCAAGATCGCATCTTCAAAGTTATACACAAGTATACGCAAACGGCCGACAGAGAAGTTTTACTACTTGGAAGCACAAGTATAAAAAGCATTCATACTATAATCATTGATCTACAAGTCAATGCGCTCAATTGAACGTTACATTCTTTGAGCATCGCGAATCTATTATACGAGCACCACGCATAACTTCCCGAAATAATGCTCGGCAGAAGCCGGTTCCCATCCAACCCTGGCAAGAACAGCGGTGGCATCCATCTCCGGACATCGCGCTTTACACGGGCTGAGCCATCCGCGCCCCGATGCAGGCCGACCGCTTCATCTCCTTGATATGCGGCACCGCCCCAAGGAACCGCCGCAGAGGCCAAAGTAGCTCGTCGCTTGGACCTCTCGCCATACATGAGCCACGATGTCACCATAGCCAGCCCGACAGTCTATTCAGTTCGCCCACTCGGCCAACCTCGTCTCGGCGGAAGAGGGCGATCCGGACTGTGGAATTGAGTCCAATATAACTCTTCCGCCTCATGATCCCCCGCTCCAAGAAGCTTAATGGCATCGGCCCGACTCGCAGCCAAGTCCATATACGGATCCTCCGAACTCCACAACCGCCAAATTGAGCGCATTTGGCATCCATAAACCGGCGACGATAAGAAACGGCTTGCCACCGTGATTTCTCCGGCTTGGCGCAGCTCCTCCTTCATAGCCCGCATTGCGTAACGGCATCCTTGGCTTCGGCGGTGGCCTTCTTCAGTCTTCCCGCCCGATAAGTGCTCCTTTTCAAGAGCCTCATTGCGGTCGGTAGCATCCTTTAATTTCTTGGCCAATTGGCCACCTCCGCCTCGCTTAGGCAAAGCGCGCCTTCTCGGCCTTCAACTCTTCGCCGCCCTCGCAGCAACACGCCACTCTTCGGCTTGCTCCTTAGCGAGCAAGTTCGCCCAAGGCTCTCCACAGCAGCAAAGACTATCTCAGATATTAAAGATATAACTTATCGAGGCGGCTTGGACCCACTCAATAAAGCAGCTGCGGAGAATTTATTTACCTTGCGACTCGTCAAGTCGTTGATTGACAAGGGCGATGTCAAGATCCGCCACGCCAAGTTGTCGACTTAATTCGACAAACTCACTAGTCCGGCTGGCCTCGACTATCCGCCACCAGATCGAGCGGCGGTATTCATTGCTCGAGACGTTGAGATTTGATCCTCGACGCCGCCGTTTTTGACAACCCGCCGAGTCTCGTGGGCTACTATGTATGTGGCGCATTTTTATATATGCAAAACTGTTAAAAGACAAAGGTGCATCATTTTCGATACCCCAAATCCTGCCAAGAAGCTCGTGGGCAGACACGCATCCGCTTTCCGGACGAATCCTTCGACCACCATACGACACGCGCCGTGATCTTCAAATGGACGCCCTCTCAAGCAAACTCTTCGATTCTCCCACGGACTCGTGGGTGTTGAACTCTTTGGCCCTCCGGACTCGGGACGCCCCGTGATTTACACTTGGGCTCGCTTCGCCTCATCTGGCAGCGCGCACGGAGGCGACGCTTCCATCATCTCCGGAAGAAGATCCCCCGAGGATGAACTCATTTGAGACGGCTGCAGATCCGAACTACGATATAAATATTGCGGTTACCTGCAGAAGTGCAAACGAAGGTATTTCCTTATTAAACTTCCTCTTTCATACTCACGGCTCGTTGGAGGGCTGGTCCTTGGGCGATGATTGCGCGTCCGGATTCTCTCCGGACGCCGGACCCCTCGGTGGGGATTTCTTCCCACGCTTAGGGGCTTTGACCTCCGGATCTTCGGAGGCGGTCCTCTTCTCCCTCTGAAGGGAGGGATCCTTGGTTCCCTCCTCTTCAGTCGCCTCTTTGGACGGCGTATTAGCTCCTTTATCTCCTCGTCGCCTCTCGTGGGCGCAACCTCCAACATTCTCGACCAAAGACGGGCTCCAAGCGGTCTCTCGGAGGGGGGCCGGACACCTTATCAGCCTTGATCGCGCCACCCATTCCTCAGTAAAGAATAAAAAGGGTCCGGAGATGATCTTTGAAAGGCATACAAATAGAATGTCCGAGCTCGAGCTACTTACCCGAGTATCCGGCGATCGCGGCTTAGGCTCGCCCTCGGCGAATCCGACACGCCACTGCGGTCCAAGAACAGCTTGTACATCTCCGTGGGTGTCGCGCCCATAAAATTTGGAGAATACGAGGTCCCTCCGGATTGAACTCCCATAGATGGAGAGGACGACGCTTGCAAGGTAGGAGGTGCTCGATTAGCATGACTTGCATCACCTTGACCAGGTCGATCTCCCTTGTTTGGAGGTCTCGAACCGCCTGCGAAGGCGGGCACGCCCTGGACGGCCCCAGCTGAGCTCCTTGGTCGACCCACGACATTAGTTGCCGTGGAGGTCCCGGCGGAAGGAGGCGGCGGCTTTTGCTTGTCGCCCTTGGAGCAGTGATGTAAAACCACCTGCCGCCACAATCCCTTCCTCTTGAAGGAACCTTCGAGCCATGGGGCATCGACCTTCTTGCTTATGGTCGCTTCACCGCACTCCGCTTGACGCCCGATCCTCTTCGCTCCACCTTGAATGTTTTCAGCCACAGTGAAGTGGGGATGACGCGGAGGAAGGCTTCGCAGACAATAATGAATGCGGAGATATGGAGGATGGACTCGAGCCAAATCGTGGAAGTCCAGCCCGTAGTAGAAAAGGAACCTCTCACAAAGGGATCCGCTGGAAGCCTAATCTCGACGGAGGTGAGATGCGAAAACGACGCGCTTGCCGGGCCTTGGTTGGCACGGCCTGCCCTGGGCAGCAACTTGTGCGAAACTTCAGAGGCCGTGTACTTGGCCTCCCGCAACTTCATTATGTCCTCCTCCGTGGACGGAGGAGGGCATCCACCGCCCTAGAGGTCGGAGCCGACATTGTTCAGATCCAAGCGCCGAATCAAGCTCGGGTGTTGGAACTAGGAGCAGAGGAAAGATTCGATGCGAGATTGAAGAACAAGGACAGGCCTTGGTCCTCTTATAAAGGGGAAGAAATACCAAGGGCCGTCTCCGTGACCGCTTGAGATTCCCTTCGATAGAGGACGCGTGGCGACGGAACGGTTGGGTTACCCACGCACGTATTGATGAGGATCCCGAATAAAAGGGAACACGATCTCGCTCGACAGACGTGCCAAGGAAACCGCTTCGCTAAACGTGCTGAGGCGGAATAATAAAAACGATTCGAACGAGGGCTTGGCTGCGGTGTGATGTCACACCGCATAATACATCAGCGGATTGGGCTAAGTGTATATTTTATCCTCTCTACGTTGGAGTGTGGAATTTATTTTGCAGAGTCGAACACTATCCTGGTGTTCATTATCTTCTCCGGATTATTCAAGGGAGGAACCCGCCTTGCAATGCCGAACATTATGCACGCCGGACTTATCGTCATTGAAGACCGGTTCAGGGCTACTTAGGGAGTCTCGACTAGGGGTGTCCGGACAGCCGGACTATCAATATCCGCCGGACTCCCTGCACTCACGAAGATAGAAGATTGAAGACTCGGCTCGTGTCAGGAAGGTACTTTCCTTGGCGTGGAAGGCAAGCTTGGCAATGCGGATATGTAGATCTCCTACCATTGTAACCGACTCTGTGTAACCCTAGCCTCTCCAAAGGTCTATATAAACCGGAGGGCTTTAGTCCGTAGGACACAACATTACATCTCAACAATCATACCATAGGCTAGCTTTTAGGTTTAGCCTCCTTGATCTCGTGGTAGATCCACTCTTGTACTACCCATATCATCAATATTAATCAAGCAGGACGTAGGGTATTACCTCCATCAAGAGGGCCTGAACCTGGGTAAAAACATTGTGTCCCTCGTCTCTTGTTACCATCCGCTTAGACGCACAGTTCGGGACCCCCTACCCGAGATCCGCCGGTTTTGACACCGACAGCCGTGTTCGATGTGCTGCCTCAAAGCGGCCCGTTGTAGAGGCTTCCGATAATTCTGAGGAAGAATATGACTCGCAAGATGATGTTTACTACGCCAATCCCAATAATGATGATGAGATAGAAGAAGAAGATGATCGTGGTGAGGAAGGTGAAGAAGAGGATGAGGAGTCTAGTCCGGAGCAAGCCATTCCGGGCGGGCGTGACCTCCGGAATTTTCCTCTTGTCAAGTGGACCAAGCCAGAGATCTGGGTTGAGAGACAGAGCCATCCTTATGTTGTTGCCACTGGTATGGGAGTGGATCCCCGGTTCAAGAATGAGTTTCAAAGAAGGGTCTATCATGAGCTTCTTATGACCAAGTCCAAGAAGTTTGCCCTCACAAGCAAGTCAACACCGAGAGTTTGCATGACAATGACCATCAGATCCCGTGTGTACTCCGCTCTTGGACGACTGGTCCGATTCCGTTTGTCACTTTCAACCACCCCTATAATGAAGATCTAGTGATGCGTTCTTTGCCACTCTGACTTCTCCAATGATTTCGCTTGCACCTCACCGATGTTCGAACGCATCGATTGCTCAGCTCCTATGGCAAAGTTCTCCGAGATCATTCGCTACCCGCTCATGGATGAAGAGACCGCTTTTGATGAGTTTGGCGTTGTTCGGGAAAGTGGGCAGCGACTAAAGATGAGATTGCCTTTGCTTACAAACAAGAGAAGTCATTTGTCATCGGGTCAATCAAAGACCTCTTGCCCTCTATGATACCATGCGCCATATCCCGAGGTATACCCTCACCCAAAGGCCGGGATTCCCATAACATTCGGAGCTCCATGCTTGATGTCTTTGTGTATCTTCATCGGAAGAAGAAAGTGGATGTTCGGACTTCATGTACTACGAGCTGTGTCGGGTGTACAAGAGAACAAGTCCTTGATCTATGCTCATTTCCTCTGTGCATTAATTGAGACCGTCTGTCCAAAGAAAGTACATTGCCGCCTTCAAGACTTCGCTCCCAAGCGCAACTCCAACTGGACCCTGCTGCTCCTGCTCCCTATGTGCCTATCAAGAAGGGGCGCAACCCTAGGCCCGAGGATCGTGCTACCTACACCCGTGCATGTCCTCTCATCGCACGGATCCTCGTGGTCGGGCCAAGTCTGCTGGTTCCGAGGCCATCTTTGCCAAGGAGAGAAGAAGTCACTGTTCAAGACCTTGAGCAACATGTTCAAGATGTGTCGGTACATTCAGCATCGTCAGATCAAGGAAATCAACAAGGAGAAGCTTGTTCGGTGTGAGCAGAAGGCAGCAAGGGCTGCTGCTGGTGAGGAGGTCGGTCCAGGTTCAGGGGACGTCGATAGTGAGGCCACTGCTCGGTCTTTCCCAATGGCCGTGTGGCGTTTTGATGATGATGATGATGCCTCGAGTGCTCCTCCTCTTGTCTAATGGGTCTCGTGTCACCATTTGTCTCCTTTTTGTTGTCTTGATGACAAAGGGGGAGAAGTGGTGTGTGGTGTGCGTTCGTGGGTGTGTTGAGATCTCAAGCCTCGTGTTTCTCGCTGTTGGTTGGTTTTAGTTGGCTTGAGATACTCTTATTTACCTTCTGTCTGTGTGGTTGTGAGACTCTAGCTTTATTATTGAACCTTGCCATTATCTTCTTATGCTTATTGGGTCTCACATTATTTGCTCTCCACACTGTGTCATGAGTTATAGGCACCGTTATAGGTTTATTTTGTTGAAACTCATGACGGTTCAATAATGATCTTGGTTGAACCTCCTATGGGTGTTCTAGATGCATTCTTGTTTTCGGGCACACATATAGGGGGAGCTATCATGATCATTATTTGTTCCATGGCTTTCTATCTATTTATTCTCTATGCCATGCTCTAACCACGTTGTCATCAATGCATCAAAAAGGGGGAGATTGAAAGTGCTAAGTGGCACTTATGCTTTATTTTGGTGTGATGACAATGTGGTTAGTTGAACTAATAACGATTGCTAAAGTTTATCTTAGGTTATTGGTTCTAAGTGCCGGCGATGGAGATGTGTGACCCCCCCCCCCCATTTCAAAAAGGACAAAGGCGTTGTCTTTCGACGCTTCGAAGGTTTAGTTTTGGTTTACTTCGAGTCGTAGGAAAGACCGCACTATCAAGAGGGGTCTGTGTGGATAAATGTCGTGTGGGAATGCCATTGCCGAGCCTCACTCTCTTACCCTTCCCACTCCGAGCACCTAATAAGAGCCTAGTGTGTATGCCGTGGTACTCAGAAAGTTGCAACAGAAAGTTACTGGGCACCCCGTGCGCACGGGGTCGGTTGACCCCCGTGCGCATGGGGTACTGCGTAACTCTCTGGGTACCCTGCAAGACGGGTCTTTTGTCCCCGTCGGCGCACGGGTATCGCAGAATCTGGGTACCCGTGCAAGACGAGGTCTTATGACCCCCGTGCGCACGGGGTGGCGTGATTGTCTCTGAGTACCCCGTGCGCACGGGGCTGACTTAGCCCATGCGCACGGGGTCCAACGGGCAGAAATCCCCACCAGCCCCTACACACTATATAAAGGCCCTTCTTCCATCTCCAACCCTTAACCCTAATGTCTTGTTGAGCTCCACCATTGCTACACCCCTTTTTGCTCAATACTCTCAATCCCTCCACCCAAACTTGTTGAAACTTTGGGGATTGGGAGAGCAAGACCCGATCTACATCTTGACCAAACCAAATCGTGTTCCCCGCAACATTTCTTCCCATTGACTTGTTACTCTTGGATCTTGGGCTCCTAGGCGGCTAGAGGTTCCTCTGGAAGCTTCCTTGCTTGTGGTGTGCTCCGGAGAAGTTTGTAAAGGTGTGGTGGTCGCCTTCAAGACCAACCTCGAGTGATTCGAGGCTCATCCGTTGGGGGTGACTCGAAGGAGAATACGGTGAGCCTTCGGTGGCATTCCGCAAGCTTTGGCTCCGGCACCCCTCCAAACGGAGATTATCTCTTCCCCAAGGAAGAGTGAACTTCGGGTTAAAATCTGCGTCCTCGTCTCACTTGTGGTTAATCCTTTCCCGCACCTTTCCTTGTTGTTGTATGCTTGTTGGCTTGCTAAGTAGTTTATTGCCTAGCATATTTATCTTGGAGCTTACTTGTCATATAGGTTGCATTCACCTAGTTGCATATCTAGTGAACTCTTTTATCCGCTAAGCCTTAAAATCTACAAGAAAGATTAAAATTTGTAGTCTCCTATTCACCCCCCCCCCCTCTAGTCGACCGTATCGATCCTTTCACTTATGATTGGAACTCTAGCAAGCATCCGCAACTACTAAAGATTCATTAAGGTAAAACCCAACCATAGCATTAAAGCATCAAGTTCCCTTTATCCCATACGCAAACAACCTACTTACTCGGTCTCAGGCTTCACACCACGCCACCCACCATAAGCAAATCATAAACATATTGCAAACCCTACAGCGGGAATCCCTCACGCTTGCTTGACACAGAGGGCACAATAGGATAGCACCAATAACAAAATACGCAACTCAAACCAATCATAGCAATTCATCAATCACCGATAGGACAACGAAAATCTACTCAGACATCATAGGATGGCAACACATCATTGGGTAATAATATGAAGCATAAAGCACCATGTTCAAGTAGAGGGTACAGCGGGTTGTGGGAGAGTGGACCGCTGGATATAGAAGGGGGAAGGTGATGGAGATGTTGGTGAAGATGATGGAGGTGTTGGTGAAGATCACGGTGATGATGATGGCCTGGCGCATTCCGCGCCATCGAAGCAAGGGAGAGAGCCCCTTCTTCTTCTTCTTCCTTGACCTTCTCCCTAGATGGGAGAAGGGTTTCCTCCTGGTCCTTGGCTCCCATGGCGTGGTAGGGCGAGAGCCCTCCGAGATTGGATCTATCTCTCTGTTTGCTGTTCTCGATTCTACCCTTCACCGCTTCCCTTATATCCGGAGATTCAGAATCTCGATTGGGGTGAATCTTTTGCCTAGATCTTTCTCATAAAATTATCTTTCTTATGCCAAATAAGAGCATCAACCGCTTTACGGTGGACCACGAGGTCGGGCGTGTTCGGGGGTAGGACGCGCCCTACCTCGTGACCACCTCGGACACCGCCTCGCTGATTTTACTTCCCAAAATCATAAATATTCCAAAAAATCTCCGCCCATTTTTATCCCGTTTGGACTGTTTGATATTGGGTTTCTGCGAAACAAAAACATGCAATGCATGTGAACCTGCATCGGGCACCGGATAAATATGTTAGTCCTAAAATAGTATAAAAAGTTGCCAAAAGTATATGAAAGTGAATAATATTGGCATGGAACAATCAAAATTATAGATACGACGGAGACGATCAGCATCCCTAAGCTTAATTCCTGCTCGTCCTCGAGTAGGTAAATGATAAAAAAGAATAATTTTTGATGTGGAATGCTACCTAGCATAATCTTGATCATATGTCTAATCATGGCATGAATATTAAGACACAAGTGATTCAAAGCAATAGTCTATCATTTGACATAAAAACAATAATACTTCGAGCGTACCAATAAAGCAATCATGTCTTTTCAAAACAACAAGGCCAAAGCAAGCTTATCCCTACAAAATCATACAGTTTGGCCATGCTTCATTTTTGTCACACAAAATGCCCCCATCATGCACAACCCCGATGACAAGCCGAGCAATTGGTTCATACTTTTAACGCCGCTTTAGCTTTTTCAACCCTCACGCAATACATGAGCGCAAGCCATGGATATAGCACTATAGGTGGAATAGAATATAATGATGGAGGTTATGTGGAGAAGACAAAAAAAGAGAAAGTCTCACATCGACGCGGCTAATCAACGGGCTATGGAGATGCACATCAATTGATGTCAATGCGAGGAGTAGGGATTGCCATGCAACGGATGCACTAAGAGCTATAAGTGTATGAAAGCTCAACGAAAGAAACTAAGTGTGTGTGCATCCAACTTGCTTGCTCATGAAGACCTAGGGCATTTGAGGAAGCCCATCGTTGGAATATACAAGCCAAGTTCTGTAATGAAAATTCCCACTAGTATATGAAAGTGACAACTTAGGAGACAATCTATATGAAGAACATGGTGCTACCTTGAAGCACAAGATATGAGACTCACTACATGAAGAACATGGTGCTACTTTGAAGCACAAGTGTGGAAAAAGAGATAGTAACATTGCCCCTTTTTATTTATTTTCTTTATTTATTTAGTTTTTCTTTTTTCTTCTTTTTTTTCTTTGGTCTTTCCTTTTTTTTGGCCTTCCTTTTTTTTCATGGGGCAATGCTCTATAATGATGATCATCACACTTTTATTTACTTACAACTCAATATTACAACTCGATACTGGAACAAAGATATGACTCTATATGAATGCTTCCGGCGGAGTACCGGGATGTGCAATGATCTAGCGTAGCAATGACATCAAAAACGGACAAGCCATGAAAACATCATGCTAGCTATCTTACGATCATGCAAAGCAATATGACAATGAATGCTCAAGTCATGAATATGATGATGATGGAAGTTACATGGCAATATATCTCGGAATGGCTATGGAAATGCCATGATAGGTAGGTATGGTGGATGTTTTGAGGAAGATATAATGAGGCTTATGTGTGATAGAGCGTAGGTATCACGGGGTTTGGATGCACCGGCGAAGTTTGCACCAACTCTCGAGGTGAGAAAGGGCAATGCACGGTTCCGAAGAGGCTAGCAATGATGGAAAGGTAAAAGTGCGTATAATCCATGGACTCACATTAGTCATAAAGAACTCATATACTTATTGCAAAAGTTTATTAGCCCTCGAAGCAAAGTACTACTACGCATGCCCCTAGGGGGATAGATTGGTAGGAAAATACCATCGCTCGTCCCCGACCGCCACTCATAAGGAAGACAATCAAAGAAACACCCCATGCTTCAAATTTGTCACACAATGGGTACAACACGTGCATGCTACGGGACTTGCAAACCTCAACACAAGTGTCTCTACAATCCACAACCACCCACTAGCATGACTCTAATATCACCATCTTTATATCGCAAAACTATTGCAAGGAATCAAACATATCATATTCAGCGATCTACAAGTTTATGTAGGATTTTATGACTAACCATGTGAATGACCAATTCCTGTCATCTCTCTAAATTGATATAAGTGAAGCAAGAGAGTTTAATTCTTTCTACAAAAGATATGCCCACGCTCTAACAAATATAAGTGAAGCAAAATAGCATTCTACAAATGGCGGTTTTCTATGTGAAGAGAAACAAGCAATCCAACTTCAAATGATATAAGTGAAGCACATGAAGCATTCTATAAAGCCACACTCAAAAGATTTAAGTGAAGTGCAATGAGCATTCTATAAATCAACCAAGGACTATCTCATACTAGCATGGTGCATAAAAGAAAAATAAAAACCTAATTGCAAAAGACGCTCCAAGACTTGCACATAATGCATGAACGAAACGAATCTGAAACATACCGATACTTGTTGAAGAAAGAGGGGATGCCTCCCCAGCATCCCCAAGCTTAGACGCTTGAGTCTCCTTGAATATTTACTTGGGGTGCCTCGGGCATCCCCAAGCTTGAGCTCTTGCCTCTCTTCCTTCTTCTCACATTGAAACATCCTCGATTAGACACTACATCCACACAAAACTTCAACAGAAAACTCGGTAAGATCTGTTAGTATAATAAAGCAAATCACCACTCTAAGTACTGTTGCAAACCAATTCATATTTTTTTTTGCATTATGTATACTGTAATATAACTTTTTTATGGCTTAATCCACTGATATAAATTGATAGATTCATCAAAACAAGCAAACTATGCATCAAAAACAGAATCTGTCAAAAACAGAACAGTCTGTAGCAATCTGAACATCCACCATACTTCTGGTACCCCAAAAAGTCTACAAAAATTAGGAAACATAAACAAGTTGTACAGCAAGACATTGCAAAAGGAATCAGAACTAATTGATGTTCCAGTTAAAAATGTAAAATCGCGCACTACAGCCAAAGTTTCTGTCAAGCACCGTACAAACCAACAAGCATTGTAAACATCCTAAAGGCAAACCTTAGCACATTATTTTTATAATACAATGGAATTGTACAAGGGGATAATTATTTTTATTTAAAAGTTTCTGTAATTAAGATTCACAAAGTTCCCATGGGCCTGGACAAGTTTAAGGACGTCCCCCACTTTCACAATGCTCGTCTCTCTCACTTTCACTTCTCTTTTTGAAAAGTTTTGGGTTCCCCTCTTTATTTTTTTTGTTTTTAAACTATATGAAAGCACTCAACAGAAATAAATGACTCTCTAAAACTTCCGGGTTGTCTCCCTGGCAGCGCTTTCTTTAAAGCCATTAAGTTAGGCATATAGTGCTCAAGTAGTGAATCCACCGGATCCCAAGGTATATCAAAGCCAATTTTAATTAACAATGATTTGCAATTTAGTAGTGAGCACAAAGTAACATATATCACGCAACAACGAAGTCTAACTCTCTTCCTATGCATCGGCATGTCATAAAAGAACAATTTATGCACACATAATAAAGGCCAATGCACAGTATAAGCAGTTTCTTGCAATTCTATCGTGTTGGAAACATAAAGAGGCGGAGATATAGTTCCTATCTCATAATAATTGCAAGTAGGAGCAGCAAGCACATGCATATTATATTCATCAAAATCATCATGTGCAACGGTAAAAGGCATCCCATCAATATAATCCTTAATAAGGGCAAACTTCTCCGATATAGTATATTCGGGAGAATTCAAAAATATAATAGGACTATCATGCGTGGGTGCAATAGCAACAATTTCATGTTTAACATAAGGAACTATAGCAAGTTCATCTCCATAAACATAATTCATATTGGCATCTTGGCCACAAGCATAGCAAGCATCATCAAAAAGGGATATTTCAAGAGAATTAATGGGATCATAATAGTCATCATAGCAATCATCCTTCGGTAAGCATGAAGGGGAATTAAACAATGTATGAGTTGAAGAGTTACTCTCATTAGAAGGTTGGCACGGGTGATCAATCCGCTCTTCCTCCTTTTGTTCTTCGCTCTCCTCATCATCTTTTTCATCCAATGAGCTCACAATTTCATCAATTTCCTCTTCCATAGGCTCCTGCAAAATATTAGTCTCTTCTTGGACAGCGGGGTAAGCCTCGATATATTGTTTAACATAGGCATTAGAAGCATAATTCTCATAGCAATATTCAAGTATGGCAAAATTTTCAGATTAGTAAAGAGTAGCATCATACTTTTCAATCAAAGTAGCAATTTCAAAAGCACCCTTAAAAGCAACAAATTCTTCAATTTGTTGAACATCATAGTAACTATAAACACCCTTAGCATACGAAGATAAGATCCCATTATCAATAAACTCACAATGGTAGGGAAGGTGTTTTTTAGGGTTTTCAGAACAACAAGTAAAATCATATTCCCAACATAAATTCCAAGCATAGCATTGTAAACGTTGAATTTGACCCCATAATAGTTTCCCTTTTTTAGATATACGGTGTCGCACATAACAAGCATGCTCATCTAAAGATTTGCCCTTGAAAGTGCTAGTATCGACTAGAGGGGGGGTGAATAGGCGATTTTTATGTAAGTCTTCAAAACTTGGAAGTTTCGAAGACAAACAACAGAAACAACCTAATTGATATGCAGCGGAAGATAAACTAACCTAAACAAGCCATAGTCAAGTATGTAATGATATGAAAGTACAGGACTAATAGCAGTTAGGCAGTAAGGATCAAGATGGAAGATAGTATGAAGCCAATCAACAATAGTAGTCAAGCAATGAAGTCAAATAGATGAACAGATAAGCAATGACTTCGTGAAGACAAACTTAAGTAAGGTTGGAAGGGATAGAACCAGTTGCTTGTTGAAGACACAGGATTTGTTGGACTCGGTTCAGCTTGTTGTGACAATCAGACGTCTGTTAGGGAGGCTGAGATTTAACTCAGAAGACCGTGTCTTCACCTTATTCCCCTTGAGCTAAGGACACCCAGTCCTCGCCCAATCACTCTGGTAAGTCTTCAATGGAGACTTCCAAACCTTCACAGACTTCGTTCACCGGCAATCCTTAATGACTCTTGGATGCTCAGAACGCGATGCCTAACCGGCTGGAGGATTCACAGTCCTCAAGTGTAATAAGTCTTCAGGTCACACTAACAGAGAGACTTCAGTGATGCCTAACACTCTTTGGCTCTGGGCGTTTGGGCTTTGTCCTCGCAAGGATTTCTCTCTCTCAAATGCTTCGAGGTGGGTTGCTCTCAAACAACAAAAGCCGTGTACAAACTCTGAGCAGCCACCAATTTATGGTGTAGGGGACGGGCTATTTATAGCCACTAGGCAACCCGACCTGATTTGTCCAAAATGACCCTGGGTCACTAAGGAACTAACACGTGTTCCAACGGTCAGATTTCAAACACACGCTGCAACTTTACTTGGGCTACAAGCAAAGTCGACTCATCCACTCGATAAGATTTGCTCTCATTGTCTTCGTCAAGACATAGGATTTGGGTTGTGCATCACTTGACCACTCGACTTAGTTCACTTGGACCCCACTTAACGAGACGGTGGTTCCTATGACTAAACAAAGAAGAAAAGAAACAACAAAACACACGTCTTCAAGGCCCAAAGTCTTCACGCAATGTCTTCTCATGTCATAGTCTTCAATATGAGTATCTTCTCATACCACCATTGTCTTCAATGTCTTCATACATTTTAGGGTCATCTCCGGTAGGTAAACCGAATCAATGAGGGACACTACCTGCGTATCCCGCAATTCTCACAAACGCATTAGTCCTCAACCAACTTTGTCGTCAATACTCCAAAACCAACTAGGGGTGGCACTAGATGCACTTACAATCTCCCCTTTTGGTGATTGATGACAAACCGGTTGAAGTTTTCAACGGGGATAAAGTATGTGAAATTGTAAGGATAGGAATTGGTCTTCATAAGTTGCAAGGGCTCCCCCTGAAGATGTGCATATAAGTAATTTGCTTTTGGAATGCAAATGCACATGGCAGGTTGTACTTGTGGAGATCCACTTCAACTTATGAAGATAATTCATCATGCATGAAATGATATAGCAATAAGAATGACATGCATAATGAAAAATGGACGTCTGCAAAATGATCTAAGTGCGGAAGTTATCATCGCACATCGGAATTTATCATCGCATCCTGGTAATGCAAATAAGTAGCAGAAGTAGCAGACGACCATCAAGTTTAGGTGTTACAACTCAAAGAACCAAATGTTTCAAAACGCAAGAGTTGTAAGCACGCAGCAAAATATAATGCAACCGCCCATATGAACCCGCTTGAAGACTATCAACTCATACGCTTCTCCCCCTTTTGTCAGTAATGACCAAAAAGGTTTGAAGACGAGCAGGGTTGTCATCATGAGTAGCTGAAGCAGCAGGGTTGTCGTCGTTGGTTGGCGGTGCGCACGAGCTTGGTGCAAAGGTCGCGCGCCGCAGATTGTAGTTGGAGGTGGTGAAGTAGCGCCATCTTCATCATCGATCACTCGCATTAATGCTGCCGCTGAAGAGGAATATTCGAGTCTTCAAGAGATGGAGTTCGACGCAGGGTAGCAGTCCTTGGAGGAGTGGAGTCGAACTGGAATCTTTAATTGAAGCCATCATCTTGAAGATCAGCTTCAGCACTAAGCAGAGTCAAACACTTCCATGATCTACGGCAAGTTTCATGAGCAACAAAGGCATTCTTGGTGGCAAGGTTGCGAATGCGATTGGCATCCACCAAGAGGCTTTGCATTTGGCGCTTGAGCCGTAAATGATGCTTATCCCGCTTCGATGAAGAGCCACAAGAAGCTCGGTCATTAAGAACACGAGAACGCTTCCGAGGCCTTTGCGCAATGGTGCTTTCGGTGGCTTCGGTTGGCGCTCAGGAGGCGAGATGGGTGTTACCAAAGAAGTGGATAGAATCTTGTTGCTGCATGAACACCTTCAATAGGCTGAGTGAAGCTTTGGTGCTCAATGTTCAAGACAAAGTGGCGCCTTGGTGGTCGAGTATCAAGATCAATCGACATATCAACCTCGGGCGAAATATTATATGATTGCGAGCAAAGGGCTGATAATTGATGATGAGTGTCGCTGATGAGGCGCATGACCGTGGAGCATAAAACTTGCACCAAACAGTCGAGCCGGAAGCGAGAAGTTGCTCGATGAAGAATTCACGAGTGTTGAAGCCGATGCCATTGAGAATATAGAAGATCAAAGTCTTCATGGCTCCTTCAAGCTTGGCCGATGATGAGTGTCCCTTGACCGCCATAGAGTTCGCTCGATGATATGGTATATGGTGCGAGGCGATACTCAAGGTCTTCAACAAAGAAATGTGTGGGATACTCGGCGTACGATGGCAAAGGCTTCATCATGCTCAAAGATCTGGCTCATATTGGGTTCTCGCTTATGAAAGATGCTCTCCACAAGATTGCGGTGTAGTCGATAGCTAGGCTCATACACAGTTCTACAGAGTGGCTAGCCCAAGAAGATCGATGATGTCCATAGCTTTGGCTTCATGATGAACATTGCGACCATCCACTCGAGAACCCAAGTCTTGATGTCTCTAGTAGCCGCGAATGTGCAAAGTGGCATAGAATTGAAGCAATAGCT